>OZ024816.1:81797118-82397118 GCA_964017055.1 Chloromyia formosa | reverse complement strand
AATTATTCTATTCGATATTCGCCGTAGCTCGTCATATTTTTCTCTTCTGGCTCTGGTTCCTCGTTGAATCCATTGTCTGTAGGCCTCGTTTTTCGCGTCAAGTGAGTCTTTGCATTGTTCGTCGAACCAGTCATTTCGCGCTCGCCGGGCTTTATATCCCACGACCTTCTCTGCGACATCCTTGATGGTACCCTTGAGTTCTTCCCAGAACCCATGGACGCCTGTGTTGCTGATGTTGTGTAGCATAGGTGATAGTTTTTCCTCAAGGGTGGTAGTATACGCCACCGCAGTAGCATCACTCAAAAGCTTATCAACCGCAAAGATTTTGGGAGGGCTGATTCTTGATTGGTGCACTGAGGAAATTCTACATCTGTAGGTCGTCTTCACCAAGTGATGATCTGAGTCGCAGTTTGCTCCTCGATAGGAGCGGACATCCATGACACTAGACGCCCATCTCCTGCAAATGAGGACGTGGTCAATTTGGTTGACGGTATGTGCGTCTGGAGACTTCCAGGTCTGCTTGTGAATGCGTCGATGCGGGAAGCACGTAGAGCTTACGATTAGATTCCTGCTGCAGGCAAAGTCGATAAGTCGCTGGCCGTTATCGTTACATTCTTCATGGAGGCTGTGGCCTCCAGTGGTCCCCCGGTGCCAACTTTCATTTCCGACTTTCGCGTTAAAGTCTCCCAGCAGCAATTTGACGTCGTTTGTTGGAAATGAGTCGAAGAGGGTTTCAAGGCGGGCGTAGAACTCGTCTTTTACTGCGTCTTCTTTAACTTCAGTGGGGGCATGCACATTGATGAGCCAGAGATTGAAGAATCGAGTCTTGATGCGAATCGCACACAGCCGTTCATTTATGGGTTTGAAGTCAGTAATATGCGGTTTGAGGTGATTGTTCACTATAAATGCTACTCCAAACTCCTTGCGGCCCGATGGTTTGCCACTTGTAAAAATTGTGTGCGATTTCTTGTCATTAATCTCGCTGCCAAGCCAATTTGTTTCCTGGACTGCAGTAATGCTCAGTTTGTACTTTTCGACCTGTTGAAGGAGGGCCTTCTCGGCCCCCGGTTTGTTCAGGGAGCGTACATTCCAGGATCCGAAAGAATAATCCTTTATTCGTTTGCGTGGTCGTCGTTGTTGATCCGTCCAATCCGAGGCTTTTGTTCCAGGTTTCTTGACATGGAGTAGTTTTTACAAGGACGAGTTGTCAGCACGTCGCTTAACCCCATTCAGGGGATGGCCTCGGAGATAGCTGCTTCAGATGGTTTAATAAACGTGCTGGAGCCCACACAACTATGTAGCAGGTCCAACTACGCAAGTCATTCCATCCTACTAAACCTGAGACGCTTAGGTGTTCGTCAGCCATTCAGGCTACAGCTATCTGCCTTTTCCAAACTGTCTTATCGCTAAGACATTGGCCGTCAGCGAATTGATACACTGCCGTTACAGAAAAACAGTAAAAACAATTATTTAGTAAAAATCTGGCATTTTTGCAATTGTTGCTTATGTAATGAAGGGTTTGGTAGGCAACCGGTGGGGGACGGAGCCAAAGGTAGTACCATAATGACAGATCAGTACTCATCAGGTACTGCCTGCGATCTGCTGGTGGAAGCAGCACTACCAGGATATGGTTCATGACACGGTTTATTACGCTTAGATATATGTTTATTGAGGTTTGAAACTTCCCAATAATTTGAGGGAGTTTTGACTTTACAACGGAATTATAATAAACAAACGCTGAAAACCGTCATTCTTCCAATATCAAACTTTTTTGCAATTTTCCCTTGCGGAAGTTCCCTCAATTTCCACTCTAACAACAACAAATCGCCCGTGTATGGCTTCTATGTTCTTACCGCCTAAAGCGGAAATGCACTCTGAAGCTTTAATCAAGGGCTTTCGGCTTTGGGAACTACAAATCCTCCGTGTGTAGGAGACTAATAAACACATAGCAAAACAATTAAAGGGCACTTAAAAAAGGGCACAATATGTCCTGATGAGAAAAATAAGGAAGCCAAGACACATTTTGATTAGATTGGGTGGAGGGCGATTGGCCCAAGCACTGCGACTAGAAGGTCTATCGTACTACACCCTTGTGTCTATGCAGACTTGTGACTAATTGTCGAGGCCAATCATTCCAACAAATCTGCTCAACTGCTCTAGTTTCCGTGAGGCAATCGTTACCGCTTCAAGGAGTGTGTTGCCAAAGCATTTCAAGCGCCGGAATTGAAGTGCATCACAATCACAGAGAATGTGCTGGGATGTCTCATCCTCACTCTCACAGAAGCAACAGCTTGGCTCGGAGGCAATCCCCATTTTATATAGATGGCCCCTTAACTTTGCAAGTATTCAGCAATTCAAATGTCAAAATGTTATTGCCAGTACCTGAAGTTAGACTTCCACTGGCCCTGACCACGTCAACTACATACTCGTATAATGGACAAAAAAAATCCCGAAATTTTCACTGCGATTCACGAACCATTTGGTTCGATGTGTGTGTGTAGACGTTCCTGGTTCTACGCACCGGAGCGACGCATTCATCAGCAGCGGCCAAGGCTGCCAAACCACTCCAACAGGAGCTTATGTCACTGTCACTGGAGAATGAAGCGTAAAATTACGTTTACACTATCCCCAGATTACTTCATCTGCAGCGTAATCTGGGTGTGGTGAGTTCAAAATTGTATGTATTTGACAGTCGCAGATTATCTCAGCTGGCGCAGATGAAGTAATCTGCGGATAGTGTAAACGTAATATAAGATTCGAAATTTAGTCACAAACAATTCCAATTTAAATTGAAAATGATTCGCACTTGTACATTTGCAAGAACATTAATACATAAAGTAAAATTGCCAGGGAACAAATATCTCCACTTCTCACCCTCTCTCCACCCCTCTAGTGAGTTAATATAAGTGCTTCACACCATCTAGACCTCCACGGTCGAGTTTTCAAGTAAAATCACGCCTTCACGGCTTATACAAACAGAATTCTCACACTTTCGTGGTCGTCTTGCACATGGATAGCTGCAAAGATGCAAGACCTGATGAGTGCTACTATCCATACGAAACCACTAAGCTCGGAGAAATTAATTCAGAGGGAATTTGAGAATAAAAAATAGTTGGTCCCGTTGCGGGGCGCGAACCGCAGAGACCGTGTTTCGAGTAGCAAAAAATGCCCGGTGCGTTACCGAGCTAAGCTACAGACGCATACTAAGTTGGTGTGCAGAATGAAACCAAGTGTCACAAACAATTCCAATTTAAATTGAAAATGATTCGCACTTGTACATTTGCAAGAACATTAATACATAAATTAATCCAGTGTTTATCAAAAATGCCTCTTCCATAGTCCTCCGCGTGGGCGCCCCCTGGAACGGCAGTGGTCACTGACCTTTGTTAACCAATGTCAAGCCGCCAGTGATGACGGTGCGGTGATTTTGTTGAGGTAAATCTTCCAAATATGGTGTGGGGCATAAAAATAATACCACGGACTTTCCCTTTGATGGCCTGTCGTTAAAACCGACAAATAAAAGACAGGAAGTGTATGCCAGCAACTTGCACTATCCGAAATCTTCTATATGCTAACGAAACGTCAACTATGCCTGGGATAAGGACTGACTCAACGGTTACGACTTTTGGCTATCATACAATGACAAAGATTGGATTCTGGAATGTGCGTATTCTCCTGGACAATGGATCAGAAGGTCTCCAGAGCCCACGATTTCTTCAATTAGCGAGTAGGTATAACTTAACGTCTTAGGAGTAGGAGAGGAGTAGGAGAGATAAGATGGTGGAACAGCGGAGAATTTATCTATCCAAAGGGTAGCACTGTTATGTTGTACTCCGGTAGAGCTACCGGTAGTCGTCGTGAGTCAGGTGTGGGGCTCCTTTTAACCAGAGCCGCACGTAACTGTCTCTTATCTTGGGATCCGGTCTCCGACCGAATCATGACTGCCGGGTTCCGGACCAATGAGAAACATCTCAATAATACAATGCTATGCTCCAAATGAACCCGACAGTGTCTTGACGAAAGACTCCTGCTATGAACAACTAAACGCCATTTAGATCAGAACACCTAAAGGTGACATTATAATGGTTATGGGAGATTTGAATGCTAAAGTTGGCGCTGATAACTATGGGCTCAGACATGTGATGGGGAGACGCGGTCTTAGTGATCGTAATGACAACGGTAAAAGATTTGTAGAGTTCTGCAACTTTCACAGTCTCTTCATCGGAGGTACTATGTTTGAGCATAAGGACCACCACAAAATCAGTTGGTCCTCTGTTAATCGGCGCAGAACACAAAATCAGATCGACTACTTTGCCATTATTAAAAGATTCAAGAGTTGCCTCCTGGACGTGCGAAACAAGAAGGGTGCCGATATTGGGATGGGAAGAGACCATTATCTTATGATCGCTAATGTTCGATAGCGTATTGCAGCCGTGCGCCGTCCTACTGACGAAAGACCCAGACGCCCCAAATTCAACACTGCCCGACTAAAAAATCCAGCTGTCTTACAACAATATAACGAGCATCTTGCGCAAAAAGCAGCTGAGATAACTAGTCACACAGATAGTGACATAAATGAAAACTGGGATGCCATAAAAATGCGTACATTGATAGCGCAGATACCATCCGTGGCACAAACACGGATAACCGGAATAAGCCCTGGATGTCCGACGCTTCATGGCAGCGGATTGTTGAAAGAAAAGAGCTGAAGGATCGTTTGGCTGCAGCATCAGACGACAATCGAAGCAGCATCGAACTTCTTTACCGTCAGAAAGCTGGAGAAGTTCAGCGTAGTGTGCGATGCGATAAAAGAGTTTATGCAAATTCTCTTTAAGCCACAGCGAAAGAAGCCGCAAGAAGTAACAACTTAAACGCCGTATACGGTGTCATCAAGTGGTGGTCGTAACTCCTGCCAACATCCGGTGAAGGATAGTGATGGAAAGCTACTTATCTTGGAAAAAGATCAAATGAGGCGGTGGAAAGAACACTTCGACGTGGTCTTGAACCGTGTAACCTCAGGTGAAGTTCCCCCTCATATAGATAATCAAGCTAACCATTAAAATGTGCGTATACGGTCCACTGCTCCGACTAAAGAGGAATTGGTCACTGCAATTATTGCACTAAAACGAGGAAAGGCCGTCGGACTCGAAGGTATCCCTGCCGAACTTTATCAAGCAGCACCAAGCGTAATTGCCGCTTTACTGCACCCACTTGTTGATAAAGCGTGGAATACAGAGACCTTTCCCACTGAGTGGAAGGAAGGTTTGATCATCAAACCTCCGAAGAAGTGTAGCCTCACAGACTGTAATAATTGGAGAGGCATTTGTGTGCTTCCTGCCGTTGCCAAGATAAAAGCTAAAATCGTCCTGGAAAGACTAAAGGCCCACTTAGAAAGCACAATTGATGAAGAGCAAGCTGATTTTCGATCCGAATTCTCCTGTGTCGATCACATTAACACCTTGCGAATCATCATCAAGCAATGCGCTGAGTACAATTTTCCGCTTCATTTGCTTTTCATCGATTTCGAAAAGGCTTTCGATAGTGTGAACCGGGATTCTATATGGGCGGCCTTGCGCAGGAGAGGCATCCCTGAGAAGCTTGTGGCTATTATTAAGGCAACCTATGACGGCGTGAAATGTCGCGTTTTGCATAAAGGTAAGGTGTCGGGGGACTTTGAGATTTGCAGTGGAGTTTCTGCTGGGGTGCATCCTTTCATCGATCCTATTCCTCATTGTGATCGGCAATGTGTTGCATGCAGCCCTATTCGGACTAGACAGAGGAATCCAATGGACTATGACATTTTATCTACAACATCTTGACTATGCTGACGACATATGCCTACTCTCCCACAAAATCATGGATCTGCCTGCAATGACGTTAGATCCCGAGAGGGAGGCAAGCAAGGTTGGGCTAAAGATTGATACCAACAAGACCAAGGTTCTTAGCCCGCCATTGCGAAAAAGAAATCCGACACCTATTGCCATCAATATTAGTGGGCAGCCTGTGGAGAAGGTGGACAACTTCGTCTACCTGTGTAGCATTGTTTCCGAAAATGGTGGTACGAAGCAGGACATCGCTCGTCGTATAAACCAGGATAAATGTGCATACGGCATGCTATCCAAAATTTGGCAGAACAGTTATCTCAGCATCAAGACCAAGCTGGGCCTGTTTTGCTCAGTGTCAGCGCTTTTGTATAGGAGCAGTACATGGAAAGTTTCCGTAGGAGTTACCAGAAAGCTGCAAGTTTTTGACAACTCATGTCTTCGTCGAATTTTAAGAATATTCTGGTCCGAAACAATATCAAATGAAGAGCTAAGTCGGCGTACGGGGCAGATGCCAATCGATGAATTGATACGCAGGCGAAAATGGCAGTGGATAGGTCACACATTGCGGAAGAGTGATAACTGCATTGCTTTGCATGCCATGAAATGGAACCCCATTTCCCACCAAGGCTGACCAAGAGGGGGTCCTAGAATCATATGGCATCGATCTGTGGCAAAGGAGTGTCAGGCACTGGGTAAGTCTTTTGGGGAGTTGCGTCCCATTGCCCAGAACAGAGTACGATGGCGCGCAGGAGTAGTGGACGTGCTATGCCCCACTAGGGGTTAAGGCAAAGTAGTATGATCGGTATCACGCATCTCTTTTACTCCATTAATTCTAATCAAATAGATGTACTCCTTCGGCTGAGGCGACTAGAGGCCGAGAGAGATATTGCTGAGATAAAAGCAACTGTTTGAATAAGTTTGTGGCAGGAATCGGACCTGCGACTTCTCCGACCTCCGTCTTTTTCTTTTAAGGATTCATGTTTAACACCCCAAATAAAAAAAAGTAAAGAAAAAATTTATTTTAAGTCTTCCATCCAAAATTCCCAGAGTCCTGGGTTATGTTTGTTAACGAGAGTGATTCAATAAAATACGAGTATCTGTCGAGTAGAATCAAAAATAGAAACCAAAATTTCACCAACACATTTATTTTTATTTTTATTAAAATTAAAAATTGATTACAGAAAATATTACAACGCAAGAGGCACTCTATTTACGCTCAGTTTTGTCAATAAATTATATATCCTGCGTGATTTCAACTTGATCCTGTAAATACTGGAATAGATTTCAGTGTTTTACTGGATAATCAATTATCTTTTTACACATCTAGACACATGAAGGCACATCATCAATTAATTCGCTAGTTGTCTACGATACTTCTATCCTCTCTGTCTTTTGTTGCATTGTTGCGGGTGCGCTTTCAATTTCAATACTCCAAAGTCCAAGTATTGCAAACAAAACGCTCATTTTTTGTTATCCGAAGATTTCTATTGCTTTTATTGTTATTAGAGTTTCCTTTAGTCACTATATTAGCTAAATAGATAGATTTCAATCGGTTATTTGAAAAGTAGAATTTTGTAAAGATTTTTCAATCTTAGTAGGGATTAACAGCGGCCAATCCAACTCGTCCTCCAGCTCGCGGCAGAGCCGGACGTGGTTCGGCATAGCTGTGTCTGTATCCTTTAGCTAGATTGGATAGACTTTTCGAATTGGACTTGGTCAACGGCGTGTGGGGATACGCATCCTGACCGGATGCTCGCGATGATTTATCACCGTAGCGATAGTCATGTGGTATTCGTCTTCTTTCCTTGATCATGGCCTGTTCATCGTCGCTCCAATTGTCGTAACGTCCATTGTCATAGTCTCTGGGATCGACATGACTGCGAACATGCAGTTGAGGAACAGCATCATGATAGCCGTCCGATATGTGATCCTTTTTGACGGGCTTCTTCAGTTTTTCCATTGCCCGGAACTTATCCTTGGCATCATGGAATCGATCTTTTGGTGAGACCTTTAGCGAAGAGTCAGGTGATGAACTGTTTGCTTTGCGTCTGCTTAGAAATTGTTTCTCATTCTCGAACTGGTCAACGGGTGAACCACCCGATAGCGGTACTGAATACTTTTCACCTTTAGTATATGATGTCTGACGATTTCTGGGTCTCGGTATGATATCCTTGTCAGGGGGATATTCTCCGCGGTAGTGTGGCGATTCGTCATCGAGCGAATTGTATCGCATCACTCGTGACTTGATCATCTTCTCGACACTCTCTCGATATGGCAAACTGTCTGGTTCGATGTAGGGATTGCGGGGATTGTTGTTGTTGTACTTGGGATAGAATTCCTGTTCGTTGTAACGATTTCTGTCCACTGAGTGGTTTCTTTCGCGGTTGGGCGACCCAAAGTATTTCTGACGAGTGACACCTTTGTGAGGTACTGGAATATTCCTTTCATTTTCATCATCGTCCCGATAGTTGGGACTACTCGAGTACCTCTTTAGTGGAGCGTGTTCTCTCTGGTCATGCTTATTATACGCTTCGTGATATTTTTCTTTATCCGTGAGATTTTCTCTTCGTCGATACTCTTCTGGTTCCGAATCATAGTCTTCGTCGTACTGAGGATCATATCGTTGTTGTCTTTCCAATGTCATCTTATTGTGAACACTTTTATCGGTCTTGTTGTATTTTGCACGTTCCGGGCTATATTTGGGATTTATTGGAGGTGGTTTGTCGTCCGAATGCTTTCGATACTTGCGCTCTTGCACTATATGTTTATCCTCCTTGCTTCTTCGATGGTGAAGTGTTGAAGGCTGTTCTTCCTCAGCATAATTCCTCTCGAGCATGACTTTCTTGAAGCGTGCATCAAAATCGGCTGGTCTCATTATGATTGGCCGGATCTCATCCTCCTTCCACGATTCGTGGGTCAGGTCCTTTTCGCGACTTGCTGGCCTGTGCTTGTTCGTTTGTGACGGCGTGATTTTCTGTAGATATTTGTCTCGTTGTCTGATATCCTGATCGGTGCGATATCGCGTCTGACTATCTATGCGTGTCTGACTCGACTGGATTTGTGGTATGGCATTATCGGCTTCATTCGACCAGTTCTCATCATCTGAAATAAAGAACGAAAGATTGCCCAGTAGTACATTTATTGAAGAATAATAGTATTTAAAACCTACCGCTAGAGGTACGCTCGTCTTGTCGTTCAGGACTAGGTGCCAGATCGGATCCAATGCCGGATGAGCCTCGTGACGAAACGAGGGGCTGCTTGCCAGGTATTCCTGTCGTGGGCGTGCCAATATTTTTCGATCCGACAATTAGACTATTCTGACATCGTCGCAATTCAATAGCCGTCAGATTTCCCTTGGATCTATGTACAGTGTCATAATCACGGGGTGGTAATAGTAGCGGTGGGCCGTTTCCATTCAATTTTGCACGCAATTCGGCGGCCAGTGAATCGAATAGGTTCTTTTTCGGCTTGGGAACCGGCGACAATTGTGATTGCAGTGGCGATTCTTCGCTACATTCGGATTCGCGTGTACTTGTTCCCGTGTCACTTCCCAGGGATGACTCAAAACGTTTTGGCGACGACTCGAAACGACGGGGTGTGCGCTTCTCTTGGGAGTCAATTTGGAGCCCGGTCACTGGTGATATTCCGAGCCTGAAAGAGAATATGAATGGGATTTTTTTTAAACATATTTTAGTGGAACTAGTAGGTTATTAATGTTGGAAAAAATGGAACGGACTAGGCTTTGAGAGCTATTTACATAATAAAAAAAATCTCAAAGAAAATTCACCGATTCGGTGTGCCATTGTGAAAGTTTTTTTTCCTGTGTATTGAGACCACCTTCTGTGCGGATATTATTTGCGTACAACTACAAGTGAAGTTCAAAATATCCCGAATGAAATATAATCTATTAAAACAGTTAAAACTATTCTTATTAAATCGACAAAAAGCATGGATAATCCAACTCAAATCTCAAACAACATTTGCCACGGTGGGACTCGAACCCACAGAGTAGGTCTGCGAACCTAGTATCGTGAACTTACTCCGTTGTTGGGCTCGGGCAGGTCCATTTGATCAGCAAGATGCGCAGGTCATTTCATGACTAATATCCCTCTTGCGACTGCTCAAGGCATGAGATCGTACGATGCAGTCGCTAGCCGCATTACCTTATAGCAAAATATCTCCATATAAAATACACACAATTAATACCCCTTGATGGCCACTTGATCCTTCGTCTCCAACGATCAATCGCGTCCAAAACCTTAAAGGTTCTGTTTTGCTAGGTCTAGGTGCGACTGAGCGATTATCGGAAAAACTGCAGCAGCCAGCGGCCTGATGAGTGGCATCATACTCACAGTTCCTTATTGTTTGTCAATCGTCAGTACGGAGTTTCAAGTGGCCACAAGATCCGTGGCCTGATGCGTTTCAAATCCGACATGCAATGGACTGCAGGCGGCGTGGAACACGAACTGATGTGTGACGACCTAAGCTGACACTTTTGCAGTTTAAGGCGGACTGAAATCCACGCTTTTCGGCTTCAAACACATCGCTAACTTTGATTCATTTAGATCCCAATTTGTAGCGCTGATTAAATTGAACCGAATAAGTTAATCAATTTAAAATGAAACCGGAATATAGAGGGCTACGCCCGCAATCCGAGGGTTTTGTAGCAAGCGCTTATTTGGGTATACGAGTGTAAATATCGGCTCCTTGCCCTTCCTGATACCATTCAGATGCATAAAAAAAACATAATTAAAATGTCTTACTCGCTTACATTTTACATGCCAATTCATATTACGTGATTGTAACGAAACTTAGAACATATTATTGCCTAAGGTGTTAGTTATCGTTGGCCATCAGTACTTTTGACCTGGAACGTGTTTAAGGCATGCAGGGGTGTGCTAACTGTAACTATAGAAATAAACTATTATTGACCTATTCTGAGAAGATATACAGATGCCATTATTTTCCATTTTTTTCGGAACCCACCTTCCTGTAAGTTTTCATAATTCTGCAATAACTATAACGGTCTCGAACTGCAAGGGAAAGGGAACAAGTTACGAACTAATATTTTCTCCTCCCCCAATGTTCCCCTTTCTACAAATTTCAAGAAAATGCGAAAAAAAATGGAATGTACTCAATATTACCTTTCTCGCGCAACCTCACTTGCCTATACCAGTCGATAAAAAAAAAATTACCTTAATTTCACCTCTATGTGGACACCCCCCTCTTAAGTTGTATTAGTCAGCGCCCCAACCAATCTCTACCCTTTCAAAAATGATTAGTTAAATAACTGCAATTCGCACTACGAAAAACAACATGAAAGTAGTACTCACACCTATGAGGCCGGTAGGTGTATTTTTTGTGTGGATAGTGTCAAAATGGGGGGCAAAGACCTTTTCCATAGTCCTCCGCGTGGGCGCCCCCTGGTAACGGCAGTGTATCAATTCGCTGACGGCCAATGTCTTAGCGATAAGACAGTTTGGAAAAGGCAGATAGCTGTAGCCTGAATGGCTGACCAACACCTAAGCGTCTCAGGTTTAGTAGGATGGAATGACTTGCGTAGTTGGATCTGCTACATAGTTGTGTGGGCTCCAGCACGTTTATTAAACCATCTGAAGCAGCTATCTCCGAGGCCATCCCCTGAATGGGGTTAAGCGACGTGCTGACAACTCGTCCTTGTAAAAACCACTCCATGTCAAGAAACCTGGAACAAAAGCCTCGGATTGGACGGACCAACAACGACGACCACGCAAACGAATAAAGGATTATTCTTTCGGATCCTGGAATGTACGCTCCCTGAACAAACCGGGGGCCGAGAAGGCCCTCCTTCAACAGGTCGAAAAGTACAAACTGAGCATTACTGCAGTCCAGGAAACAAATTGGCTTGGCAGCGAGATTAACGACAAGAAATCGCACACAATTTTTACAAGTGGCAAACCATCGGGCCGCAAGGAGTTTGGAGTAGCACTTATAGTGAACAATCACCTCAAGCCGCATATTACTGACTTCAAGCCCATAAATGAACGGCTGTGTGCGATTGGCATTAAGACTCGATTCTTCAATCTCTGGCTCATCAATGTGCATGCCCCCACTGAAGTTAAAGAAGACGCAGTAAAAGACGAGTTCTACGCCCGCCTTGAAACTCTCTTCGACTCACTTCCAACAAACGACGTCAAATTGCTGCTGGGAGACTTTAACGCGAAAGTCGGAAATGAAAGCTGGCACCGGGGGACTACTGGAGGACACAGCCTCCATGAAGAATGTAACGATAACGGCCAGCGACTTATCGACTTTGCCTGCAGCAGGAATCTAATCGTAAGCTCTACGTGCTTCCCGCATCGACGCATTCACAAGCAGACCTGGAAGTCTCCAGACGCACATACCGTCAACCAAATTGACCACGTCCTCATTTGCAGGAGATGGGCGTCTAGTGTCATGGATGTCCGCTCCTATCGAGGAGCAAAATGCGACTCAGATCATCACTTGGTGAAGACGACCTACAGATGTAGAATTTCCTCAGTGCACCAATCAAGAATCAGCCCTCCCAAAATCTTTGCGGTTGATACGCTTTTGAGCGGTGGCGTATACTACCACCCTTGAGGAAAAACTATCACCTATGCTACACAACATCAGCAACACAGGCGTCCATAGGTTCTGGGAAGAACTCAAGGGTACCATCAAGGATGTCGCAGAGAAGGTCGTGGGATATAAAGCCCGGCGAGCGCGAAATGACTGGTTCGACGAAGAATGCAAAGACTCACATGACGCGAAAAACGAGGCCTACAGACAATGGATTCAACGAGGAACCAGAGCCAGAAGAGAAAAATATGACGAGCTACGGCGAATATCGAATAGAATAATTAGACGTAAGAAACGTAAATACTTTAACGAGCAGTTGCTGAACATAAACGAAAACTTAGCTAATAGGAACACCAGACAAGCGTACAAGCTAGTAAATACAATTAAGAACGGCTACCAACCCAGGACTAGCCTTTGTAAGGACAAGGATGGAAACATCATCAGCGACACCGATGGTATTAACAAGCGATGAGCCTCTTATTTTGAAGAGCTTCTAAACCGACCATCTAACATCCCCACACAGGAAGCTCTCGACGATATTGTTGATCTAGGCCCACCCATTCAACCCCCGACAGTAGAGGAAGTTGATCTCGCCTTGCGGTCACTAAAACGAAATAAAGCGCCGGGCGCTGACGAGATTCCAGCTGAACTGCTAAAATTCGGTGGAACGAGCCTAGTTGATGCCATACATCAATTACTCCTGCGAGTATGGGAGAACGAGGAGATTCCTGACGATTGGCGCAGAAGCATCATCTGTCCAATTCATAAAAAGGGAGATAAACTGCGGTGTGAGAACTACAGGGGCATCTCACTAGTTTGTACGTCCTATAAAATTTTGACGAAAATTCTGGGAAATAGAATAAAACCGTACGCAGAACGAGTCATTGGCGAATATCAAAGCGGTTTCAGACCTGGGCGCTCCACAACCGATCAGCTCTTCTCAGTCAAACTGATACTCCAGAAGTGCTGGGAATACAACGTAAACGTATACCAAATCTTTGTCGACTTCAAGCAGGCATACGACAGTATCGATCGTGGAGTACTGTACAACATCATGCTGCAATTTGGTATACCGGCAAAATTAGTGCGACTGACAAAGATGACGATGACCAACTCCGTCTCACAAGTCAGGATCCAGAATAGACTTACTGATCTATTTGAAACACGCACTGGTTTGAAACAGGGCGATGGACTGGCACCGACGCTCTTCAACCTAGCACTGGAATACGTTATTCGGGCAATGAATATGGACAACAGCAAGACGCTACTCATCAAGTCGACACAATTAGCAGCGTACGCCGACGACATCAACTTCATGTCCCGAAGATTGGCTGACGCAGAAGAACTTCTGCATACGCTCGATACCGCTGCAAAGGAAGTTGGATTGCGTATTAACGAGGGTAAAACTAAAATAATGATGCAATCGGTGACAAGGACACCTGCACAACCGAGCATCAATGTGGGGGACCTCAACATCGAGTTCGTGAACAACTTCATTTACCTGGGTTGCAACTTGTCAAGGGACGCCAACGAAACTGACGAAATCAAGCGACGGATACAGTTAGCTAATAAGACTTTTTTCTCGGTTCTCCCCATAATGAAATCGAAGCATGTGCACAGAAACACGAAGCTCCGCGTGTACAAAACCATTATACGACCAGTGCTATGCTATGGCTGCGAAGCATGGACCCTAACTCAAGCCTCCGAAAACATGCTAGACACTTTTGAACGTAAGGTTCTACGGCGAATTTTCGGGGCTGTTTGCGATCGAGATGGATGGCGCATCCGGTACAACCATGAGTTGTATGAAATGTACGATGAGCTGCAAGTCTCGAAAATCGTCAAACTACAACGACTTCAATGGGCAGGGCATGTACAAAGAATGGACGATGATCGCATGCCTAAGAGAGTAATGAATGCAGAACGAGTCGACGGAGCGAGACTGCGAGGACGACCGAGATCTCGTTGGGAGAGCTCAGTAGGTGTGGACGCCGCGCAGCTGCTGGGCTCCCAAAATTGGAGGACGCGGTCACGTGACCGAGATAATTGGAGGACAATGATCCAGGCGGCCAAGGCCCGACGTCGGGCTGTCGCGCCACGATGATGATGATAGTGTCAAAATGCCTAACTTTAAATGAATGTACTATTATTAAATATTATGTGATTGTAATGAAACTTCGAGACATTATTGCCTATAGTGTTGGTTATCATTGGCCATCAATATTTTTGACTTCTGATGCGTTTAAAGGGTGCAGGAGCGTGCTAACTGCAACTATAGAAATATACTATTATTAACCTTTTTTGATGAGATATCAAAATTCTACGATTTTTGGTTTTCTATGCTAGTAAAATGCCGCATTTCTGCAAATTTTCATATTTCTAAGTGTAACGGTCTCGAAATGCAAGGGGGGGGGACAAACTCGGATCACATATTTTCCCCTCTACCTCTTTTCCCCTTTTTTCAAATTTGATGAAAATACCAAAAATGGAATGTACTCGATGCTATCTTTCTTATAATACCCCACTTGCCTATACCAGATGAAAAAAAAATTTTGACCTTCATTTCCCCTCTATGGGGACCTCCCCTTAAAGTCAGCCTATTACAACGAATCGCTTTCTCCGGCGAATTATAATAATTCTACATATTCCCACAAAATTTCATGTATGTAGCTTCAGCGGTTCATGAGATATTTCATGGACAGACGGACAGACAGACGGACAGACAGACAGACGGACGCATGACCGATTTCATAAGGGTTTTGTTTTACTACAAAACCCTAATAAAAAGTAGTTTAGTTTCAGTTTCGTTAACAATAACTAGAATAAGGCCTCTGGTTTCAACATGATAGAGCCACCTCACACACTACCCGACGGACTATGGCAGCAGTTAAACGTTTATTTGAATAACTTCAAGGAATGTTCACATCCCTTAGCAGCCTTGATCTCCAGACCTCTCAGTCTGTAACTGCTTTTTATAGGGACATCTGAAGAGGAGGTATATGCTAGCAACTGCACCATTCGAAATTTATATGCTACAGAAACGCCAATAACTCTATCAGCAAAACTCTCTCAAATTCATTTGCTATTGCTCTTGTTAAAAACCTGAACTTTTCCACAAAAAATGAGATTTGTCCGTCTCTGGATCTATGAAACTAATATTTGATCCTTATTTTCTGAGCTAATACACAATTTCAAATAGAATGACACTTTGCTGGTTGTAAGATTTCTCGTACGGCCCAAAATAATACCGCTTCGAATTCAAGTTTTCACTGGAAAAATAAATGCAGATTTTATAACGTTCATAAAATCTAGAAGTTTGCAAATTCTGAAAAAAAAAATCGCCTCAATGTGTTTGCTTTTGGTTGGAGAAATTTATAATATTGATTTTGAACTTATAAGCAAAAACTATTTTTCTTAACGATTTTTTAAATTTTCGTTAAGCTTAGGCCCTATAGCGCCTAAAACATCCATTTGAAAAAAAACGAAGGGATCTTTTGTAGGGAATTTGATGTAGTTTGTTTCTGTTCTTTTATTTTTTCTTCGAAAGTTCCTATTTTCGAAGCTATAGACGAAAAGTATATTTCGACCAGTTTCGGCCAGTTTCCTCGGAACGCATTACTTCTTCGAGGTGGCAAAGTAGAAACCACACCAAGCCACGCCTTTACTGAATTAATTGGTTAAATACAATTATCTTTGGCTAAACAGTAGATGAGTGATCGTTTTGATATGCAACATAGTATGCTATTGAAATATCAATTAAAGAAATATTTCCTTTTTCGAAAGTGAGGCAGTTTATTTGTGACAGAGATTATTATCGATATAGTATCACTTCATAATACTCAATACTTTTTTATCTTAAATCTATAGTGATTTGAATTTAATCTTTGCACTGCACTACTATTTATTACGTAGTCATACATATTCAAATACATACGAGTACATAACAACGATATCTTTGCTGTAGTTAATCATGGTTCGAGATTTTATGCGCGTCTACTTTTTACTCCGTAAACGTAACAATGAACGTAACCCAAATATCCATCTATAATTTGTACATACGAGTACATATCTAGATTACAAAATTCACAAAATAATTGCTCAAAACTTAAAAAATTAAAAATGAATGCCCGTCAGCTAGAAAGGTAGATACATATCAAAATTTGATTCATTGTTCATTGTGAGTTTATTCCGCAAAACAAATCGTTTTGATAAGTTATAAAAAAGATATGCCTCCAGCACCATGGAGCTTTTTTTCCTTAAGAAGAGGTCCAGCAGGCTTATGTTCTCGCTTAAAAATATCGAACACGAACGGATCCAATACCAAATGCGGAATTGATCATGCAACTTTTATACTCGTAGTCATATAAAATATCTTAGTTATCCGTAAATGTAAGATACATTCACTCTGTCATGTTGCTTTGCATGCCGTTGATTAGATTCAGTAAGAAGATACCTTTTCACAAGATATTTGTCCCGAAGGTTTGCTGAAAAAGTAGTAATCACGATTGGAGATGAGATCATGTGTTAAGCAGACCGGTATCAGTTTTTGTGGTTATTGACATAACGTACAATGGAAACACCAAACAATCATACAGTAGAGCGTGAATAGTCCGGTTTTAATTTTCCGGATTTTCGAAATGCACTATAAAAGGGCTAGTAGTCTTCTACTTAAAAAATCTTGCTAAAATCTTCATAATACAAACTGTTGATTACAGAAGTGAGAAGTGGAGCGGATGAATAAAACATTCATGTATAATATTTATAACGTGCTTTATTAAGAGAAAAAATTCTGTACTGAGTGTACAGTATTTGTATGCATAAACTGTCTTATTTTATGTACTTTTTTTTGCCAGAATTGAATCCGAATTATCGACTGTCCGAATTTTCGACGTCCAAATTATCTACTGTATTTATACCCTACACCAGGGGTCGGCAACCAGCGGCCCGCGGGCCACATGCGGTTCTCCATTACGTTTTGTGCGGCTCGCGAGGGAATTGCCAATTATGTACTTTAAGTTAGGATCGATAAAACTAGGACAAGGTGTGAATGCGCACAAGTGCACTCTTGTAGGTTTGAGAAATATGTGAATGTCCATGATAGAACTAGAAGAAAACAAGATGATGCATCTGCTTACAGTTATAATACTCGTATATAACCTTAAATAGCACTATCAAAAAGAGCAGTTTGGATCAACAGATCGGCTCCGGCTCTTTAGGATCAGTGCAATAACATAATAGAAGAAAAAAAAGAGCCATAAACACTTGAACATGTTTGTCGGTCTTCTTTGGAACAGGCCCATTTGTCAAATAATTTAACCTAATCCACACTTCCTTTTGGGCGACCGGTAGCGCAGTGTGTTGAGGCATCAGTCTCATGTTTGACTACCGGCGTTTCGGATTCGAATCCCGTTCACGACGATATTCGTGGCCATGGATGTGCATGCTGGCAACAGCATTCTCCGAAACCAGTTTATGCCGTCGAAACGTCAACTGGGCTACATGGAACAGTTGTCGTGCTATGCCTTACAAGGGGTTAGGGCAATTGAAAGAGAGAGACACTTCATTTATGTGAAGTATAAATTTTTTTTTGGAACCTAGCTCAAAAATGGTAAATCGTATTTTAAATATTTTTGAACAATAAAACGC
The DNA here is from genome assembly GCA_964017055.1 of Chloromyia formosa. NCBI lineage: Eukaryota > Metazoa > Arthropoda > Insecta > Diptera > Stratiomyidae > Chloromyia > Chloromyia formosa. The sequence continues at coordinate 82,379,068 of OZ024816.1, read as the reverse complement.
GCTATTTGGCACCGCTGGGGAGCGTTCTATATTGAATGTCGTCCGAATCAACACTGTAAAAATTACTTGAGACAGGTCATTTATTGCGGATTTAATAACGTCGGCCGGCGCGGCGGCTTCCGTATTTCCAATTTTCAGCATTTTGTGCGTGAGGTCAACGGAATCTCGGTTTACAATGAAATTGCGGGTTGCATATTTTGTGCACTGACACTTTAGGCTTGTTCGGACTAGGCTAGTAATTTAGTCGAGTGGTGAGTAATTTAGTAGCAAAAATTTAGTCGAGTAGTTTTGTAAGTGATTTAGTCCAGTAAATCCACTTTGTTCTATTTTTGGGCGAGTAGTATCCCAGTAGCATCAGTGGTTGCAGTGTCATCGGGTTTTTAGTTGAATTCATTAGTTATCTTAAATATCTCGCGTTGTAGCGAAGAACTTTAAAATTCGTTAAAAAATATTCATAACGTGAGTGATTGTGGATTATTAAGTCAAAATAAACACGGGTTCAATGTCTCCCTCTCATTCACTTATACGGATCGCCCGACAAATGTTGGAAGCAAGGTCGTTTCGCGGTTTTAGGTAATTTTCCCGCAATTAATGTCCGCTTTTTCCTCTATTTCAGCCAACCGTCCCTCGTTCAATTTATTTAACTTGTCCAGAATGCATCACGCCCGATTGTTACAAAGTTCAACCGGAATTGTCCCGGAGACAACCAAAAGACCGTCTGTATCGGGTTCACATCAGGGTTAATATCAGTAATTTTACGCAACTCAACGTCTTAACTTGTCGGTCTTTCGCTCCAGTACGATACTTTTGACATTTGCACTTCAACCAACTACTGGGATACTTCTCGCCCGAAAAAATTGAACGAAATGGATTGACTCGACTAAATCACTTACCAAACTACTCGACTAAATTTTTGCTGTTCCCACATATTTACTAAATTACACGCAACTCGACTAAATTACTAGCCTAGTCAGAACAAGGCTTTACTTACGATTCGACTATTGTAAATACTCGCGTAGTCCGAACAAGCTTTTAGATGATTATCCTGGATGAAATTCCATTCGAATCAAGAGTAAGAAAATGTTTTGATTCGTGCCCTTTTTAGGGTTTTGTAGTGAAAACAAAGCCCTTATGAAATCGGTCAAACGTCCGTCTATCTGCCTGTCCATGAAATATAATATTGGAATCTGGAATATTTTTTTTTAATAATTTCAATGATTATTTGTGCAATTTCGATGAATTCTTTAATTTATAAACAAGTAAATCCAAACATATAACGATACTTTTCAATAAAGAGGCAGAGTGAAATGTTAAATTTTTATATAAAAACAAGCTTGTTGTGTTTTGTGGTACATTTGCCTTTTTGAAATTAGTAGTAAAACTTGTTCCGATTTCACTGTTCCTGTGAGAGGTACATATATGAAATAGTGGGCCGATTTCAACCAAATTTAGGAACGTGGCTTAGCAGTCAATACGGTTGAATAATATGCAATTTCGTAAAGATATCTTCAGAAAAAAAAAGTTTTTCTGACAAAAACTTGCTTTTGGGACGGTCGTTCCTATGACAGCTATATGATAGAGTAGTCCGATTTCAACCAAATTCGGAAATATGATTTCACTAAAAATACTATTGATTATTGTGAATTTCGAAAACAATATCTTTAGAAATAAGAAAGTTTTTCTCACAAAGACGAATTTTTGGACCCGTCGCGTCGTTCCTATGGCAGCTATCTGACGTAATGGTCCGATTCAGTTGGTTCCGACATATATACTGCGTGCAATAGAAAGAAGACTCTGTACAAAATTTCAGCTCGATACCTATAAACTGAGGGACTAGTTTGCATAGAAAAAGAAAGACAGACGGACAGACAGACAGACGATACCTACAAACTGAGGGACTAGTTTGCATAGAAACAGACAGACAGACGGACAGACAGACAGACGGACAAAGCTTAATCGACTCGTCTCATCATACCGACCAAGAATATATATAGTTTATATGGTCGGAGATGCTTCCTTCTGTGCGTTGCAAACGTCATGACAAAGTTAATTTGCCCTATCACATTTGTGAAGGGTATAAAAAACTCTTGACTCAACATACCAGAACTTCGAGTTACGAGAAAAATTCCGGAACGAACCAATTACTCTTGTAAGTCGGGGGTTTACTGTAGTGAAAAAAAGTAAACTAAAAAATCTATAATCGTAAATTACACTTTAAACCTTCTGAAATATTTTCATAAATTGCCAAAATAATCAAAAGTCGCCGAAAATTGCGGAGACAAGTTGAAGATTACGGTCGATTCGATACCGTCGAATAAAAGAGATCCAGCAATTCTAAGCCAGAAATGAGTTTTTTTTTTAAATTTGGAATACTTATAGAACGCTGGACTCTCACCCGACAGGTACCAGGTTCAAATCTCAAGCACGACTTTTTCATTAAATAAAAAGTTCGTCGACACCGCTAGGGTAGATTGTGCACTGGAAGACGGTAATTCCAATGGGACCTCCCCCCACTCCTATCCTACAACTTATATCACAATTGTCTCATAAAACAACCATACAATTTGCTGGAGAAAGTAAGCAGGTGAGTACGTAATTTTGCGTAGCCGCTAAATTGGCGGGCTGACATACTTTAATCGGCGCATCTGCTGATAAAATTAATTTCCTTTAAAAAAAATCAGACGACGTAATATAACAAAACCATACAATAAACAATAATGTTGCTAATTATGCATGTACATGGTTTTTATTCCTCGACGTGGATCTACCACTTTTTAGCAGTTTCCCGATTATATCATATTTCAAGAATGCTGTCATCAGCTTATTTAGATACTTGTGAATCTTTCGCGACATTCGCCATGCATCATAGCGTCAATTTGTTCAACGTTTAATAACATTTTGCGATTTGATATTTTATCTATTAATCACCACCCGATTTGTCTTTACTTGCCAGAAATTACGCTATAACTAGCACTTTCACTTTTTAATTTTAAACAATCCATCATTGAATTTTTAATGGAATACAATAAATTTGCCGCGGACAAGCCGGTAACTAATATGATACAAGATGTGGATGATAATGGTGACGATGGTCATAAAGCATGACGAAGAGTATATTGGCGATGATGACCATTGTTGAAGGTATTTGTTTCAATTAACAATATATGGCTTTTCACGGGGAAATATTGTGTTTTGGTATTTTGAGGTCGTCAAGGGCCTACAGTCGGGGGGGGGGGGGGGGGGGCGAATATGTGTTGCCTTACGCAATTGTTTCAATTGTATTAAAGATACTATTGTTCAAAACCTTAACTGTAATTAAGGACAGCTATCTGATGTGTAGGAATGAAAGATTTTAGATGATACATTGAGTTACGATTTTTTGATTTTTTTATCTGTATTAGTGATTTAATTAATTAATGAATGAAGTAAATAGCACTATCTTGATACAATAAATTATATCATAATTATTTCATTATGCAGAAACGGTTACCGATACGAAATCTTAAATATTTTGACATGGCTAACCATAAGATTCCTTATGTTTCGGCTATAATTAATATTATTTAATTATCTCTTTTTAACGCAGCATTAAGTATCTTTTTGACTTTTTTGAATTCCTTTTCTAAATATTTTCGACGAAATTTAATGATACGTTTATAGTGTATATGAAACGTTACGTATCTTGGGCAATATTTTTGTTTTTATGATGTGCACAGAAAAGCCCATGAAAAAAAAAAACAAAATAAAATCATTAAGAAGTAAGCAAAAAAACACAAACCTTGTTTCCAATTCCGCAAAACGTTTTTGATTTTCCGCCCTATTAATAAGCACTTGAAGTTGTTGATGCAAGGCCTCGGCCGTTGTTTCTGAATCGCATCGATAGGCGTGAACATGCAATGGACATTTTGTTGTTGGGTTATACAACAATAGAACACACGCAACAATATCATCTTTTTGAACTGAACTAGTTATGGCACTATGTGGAATAAAATGTTTCGATGATCCCTGCAAACAATGAAAATAGACGATAGGATTAATATGAATTAAGTCTGGAATCTTTGAGCCGAGCTGCTTGAGCACGGCCTTCTAGTAGATAAGCCGATAGGCAACCATCATCGCAATGAAAATTACATACTTGTAGGATTTTAATCCCTTTATGTGAAACTTGAAGTGTAACTTTAAGTGGTTCCTGTTCACGTGATCGTTCAATTAGATACGGCAGAACGGGATTAATAACACGTGACCCTCGTAAGCCGCGTGCCTCTTCGGCTCCCAGAAACCATACGTAGTATGAGGCTTTTTGTACATCTCGACGTAATCTTAATGCCATTTGGACGGTTTGGTTATCGTTGTGTTGTTTAGTCGATTGGGTTGTTGTGTGGCTTTTACATCTGTAACATCTGTAAATGATAGGAGAAAAAAGTTTGTATTAAATGGCAAATATGGATAAAAGTAAACGAAAGAATTAAGGCAGTAACTTGTTTTTTTCTTAATATGAAAGCAAGACATTTTATTCTTAAATTCTTAATCCTAGTGCATGACAGTCAAAGCTGCAAAACCATTGTTTTTTGTTATTTTCGAATTATTTAAGCGCCCAGATCAAATATTTGACTACCTTTTGAGTCAAATGTTGTCAACGTGTTGCGTTTTCGGTCCGTTCAGCAAAGACGTAATTCATCAACAATTTTGGGTAATTTTTTTCATTTCATCAACATAGTCTTCTTCAATTGCGATACATCAATTCAAACGCTTTTCTAACTTTTCTATGCCACTCGTGTAAAACGATTTATCTTTGGCCTCAAAATGGGCGTTAGTTTCGGCCATTGGAGCTAAAGCTTCTTCCCTGAATCATTTTTTTTAGGTCTGCGAACAGCCAGTGGTTGCTGACGCCAAATCTGGAGAATATGGTGGGTGCGAAAGCAATTTGAAGTCCAATTCTTAAAATTATTCAGAGTAGCTCTAAGATAAGATAAGAGAGTCGGGCTACTGACAAATCGGGTGGGCACTGCGACAATGTAGAGGTTTTTTTTTGTGCCGTAGCCAATTAATCTTTTAAGAGACCGTCCACCCTTCTAAGAAAGGACAGTATGTTTTTTGCAGGAATCAACAAAAAATCTGCAGAGTTGATAGTAGCCGGCTCGACGAGCGATGGAGGAACATTTGCACAAGATGCGTTTGGTCGTTTTCAAGTCCTCCAAATAAATATAGCATTCAGTCCCGCTGGACAAACCTATCTTGTCTAGGTGGTATCTGACCAGGCGATGAACTGGTAAGTAACCCGCGGCTAGCGGAGGTGTGTGACCTTTTGATATTACGCTGTGCTGGATACCTGGCCACTATGGCTTTAGTGGAAATTGCAGCGCTGACGAGCTCGCCCGGTGGGGAGCTACCGACATGTGACGACAGGTTAGTTACAATATTGCTAGACCGATTTCCCTGGCAAAATCTAATATAAAGTCAGCTGCGGTCAATCAAACCTTAGAAGGGACTAATGGCGTTACATGTTATAATATCAAGCTTATCTGGTCTATCTGAATATCTGAATATCAGCCGAACGGCTAAATTGCTGTCGTTTACTAAATACCAGCTCAGCGTGGTGGTCGGCTCCGTTATGGAATACTACCTTATTGGTGAACATGTTAGTAGGCTTCGGCTTGCCTTTAATGATTACTGCAGGAGCCGCGGGGAGGAGGAGGGGGAAATTATTTTCACCTTTTCTGCGAATGACCTACTCTGGCACGGCTGAGGAAATCAACTATTGGTAAATGATTTGATGACCATCTTGGGGAACTTGCAAAGGTGGAGGTGGGAGAATCCTCCGTTTTGTGAGTAAATCCGGCTGGCTTTAATATGCTGTTTGGTTAATCTTGGGCATAACAATGGACCTACGTTTTCTTTAGGTCCAAGTGTGCTGCTACAGTAACCTTGCTACCTAACCTAACCTAAATACCCCACAAGAAGTCTTAGATGAGTTCTACTTTTTTAATGTGAGTAGTACCATTATATTGAAGGGCAGTATAATCTCCTTTAAATGACGTAGCCCTGGAAAATTATTCCAGTATTACTACTACTACTACTCAATTGCCCTAACCCCTTGTGGGGCATAGCGCGTCAACTGTTCCATATGGCCCAGTTGACGTTTCGTTGGCAGAATGCAATTGCCAATGCACATCCATGGCCACGAACGTCGTCGTGGACGGGATTCGAACCCGAAACGCCGGTAGTGAAACATGAGACTGATGTCTCACCACACTGCGCTATCGGTCGTCCAGTCCCAAGCCATAGTAAGCTTTTGGTTCATGAAGGCGATTGGAAGATCCTTGTCTTGCAAGCTCATCCCCAGCTTCGTTCGACTCAATGCCCTGGTGGCTTAGCACCCAACAAAAGAAAACTCGGTTTTTGGTTGAAACGAAGAATGCGAAGTCCCTTTCCAAGATTACTCTGGCGCAGAACTCAATAGTATGGATCTAAGTTTGTTTTTTTAAAGGTAATGTAGGAATCTTCTAAAGATCGATAGCGATACGTGAATATGTCTTCCGCATCATCGGTTATGTTGGATTTTGACCGACTAAACCCAAAAACACATTCTACTCTCCAGTTTCCCTGCGGAACCTTTCACCTCAGGCTAATCAGCCGTCACTACGACTTGCAAACTTACGTCTTTCTTCCTCCCTTTTGTGGATGTCATATACGGTGCGACTCATTGAAACCCACTTTGGCGTAGATTTTAACATGTGCTACACCAAATTCTGACGACTAATGTCAGTACCCAATTCCACCTCCAGTTCTTCGAGGTTACCAGAAAATGTCAGACAATGGGAGGAAACGTGTTTCGGACCCTCAGGTTAGTGAATTCAGTAGCGAAGGTTTTGCTGGCCAAAGTGATTCGCGTGTAACTCGTTAGTGCGTGTAACTCGTTAGTGGTTCATTTGGTATGCTAGGTTTACATTAAAGCTTACAGCAACACACCAAAACAATGTCGAGGGCCGATTCGTAACTACCCCTGAATATGACAGTTTATGTCATCCGCGTATCCAATTGCCAGACAACCGTGCTCATTAAGCATGGAGACAAGGAATCACAGAAGGGGGTGATTGCGGACAATCCCTTACGACATTCACGCATATGGAGGTGCTGTCTAGAGTTAAGTGAAAACCCGCCCATCTCTGCAATTGTAGCGGGCGGGATGTTCCTGATTTCCATTGCTCTGGGTATTCATAGCCAGTGTTATCAAAGCATCGAAAGCCGCCTCAATGTCAAAGAAAGAATACAATGCGATTTCTTTGTCATTGCGCGACTTTTTAATAGTCTCGACAAGGTTATAAAGACAGTAACTTTTGACTTACCGAATCGCATCCGATGTAGAGGGCTCGAAAGTTCCATCCTGTTTTAAGGAAACAATGGTAGTTGTTACACAGTAAAAAATTACCTAGAGAAATTTCACCGATTCGGTGTGCCATTACAACGGTGTAAATAAAATACCTTTTGTGCGGTTAGTATTTTTACACCTATAGGTGTATGTCAAAATATCCTGAATGAATTAAATATAATCCATAAAAAAAAACTAATTATCTAAACGGTGAATATTTAATTTTTATTCAAACCGAAAAAAAGCTCGAAACGCAACAAATGCCATTTTGAAAACGAAATAAGATTTGTCTAATTCACATATTTCACATGTATTTGCATTTTATGTTTGATTCCATGTTGTGAAGTTCGTGAGGCCATATTAAAAAGCTTTGTGTTAATTTAATACTCTCCGCCTCAATTATTAGTCGCGTTCTTTTACGAGTCTTAGCCGATACAAGTTAGGGAAATAACACGCACTACAAGAACAACATTAATCTATTTGGGTTAGCGTTCTGCCCCGGTGAGTTATCGACGCTAAGGACTGCTCACGAAAGCACATTAAGCCTTATTTTCGCTCTGTTGGACTTAGGCTACATCTAGCGGTTGCTAGAAAAGTTCGTTCGTTCCACTCGGTTTTCGCCTCATTTCATGCAATTGGATTTCACATTTCTCTGATTGAAAAAGTGGTTTTCGTTGAAGTATTAGGAATCTATTGGAAGTCAATTAGTTTCTTTCATCGCAGTTTCATTTGACAAGATTAATGCTTGCACTATTTAATATTTTATTTTTATTGTTGTTTAAACAATAAGTTTAGATCCAAAGTTTGTCTGAGACAAATTCCATTTTATATCAAAACCATGTTTCTACCCTGGGTCAGCTACTTCATTTTTTTTGTACAATCAGTTCACCTAAACTACACTTGACCCGGATAATTGCAAAAGAAGGCGCCTATTATTTCTTCCTTAGCACTTCACTACCGCACTGTTTAAAGAACATTCATAATTCCTAACAGTCATACTTCATTCCAAGAAGCTATAAATACAACTATAACTATTTACTCCAGCAAAAAAAAATCAACAGCAATTTTAATAGCAATAATAGCAGTCATTTAAGTGTGTTAATTACCTGTGTACACAGAGCGTAATTTCTAGGTCGAAAATTGTTTGAAACGACTATGATGTGCAAAGTTTAAAGTCACAGTGTTGCGTTCGCGCTTCGATTTGCATTACATAAGGAGCAAGGTCGTTTATTCTCCGTGAAAATTCGGTTTTTTTTTTCATTTGTTTTTATTTACTATTACTAGATATACGATATGCACTTGCATAGCACAAAAATTACCGGGTAGCCGAAGAAAAGTCCAACAACTACAAGTATGTATACACCATGTAAGATGTTCAAGTGCATGTTCGGCTTTATGAACATGAAACGTAAGTATTGTATGTAACTTTGTAATTCTACAAGTTCTGAATTGTTGGTTTTTAATTCTATTTATGTAGTCATAGGCAGCAGATAGTTAGACTTTAGTTCAAGATAGTTTAGTCTTGATTTAAAGCAGAGAGGTTCCCTTGAATGAATTTCTAAGCCACGCATGATTTCTTTCATTCAAGAGTTTTGATTTGAATTGAATGGTCTTGCAAAAAAGAAGCTGAAAAGTTGTGTAAGACGAGAATGGCGACTTCCTGCTCTGAAGTGAAAAAGAAAACAGGGTCATATGTACCATGGATATTGATTATGGTGAGGAAAGTCTGAATTGCAACATTACTGATTAACCGAGCTTAGTTTAGACTTAAAATTTGAGGTTGTTCTTGTTCTAAGTTTTGAAATCTAGATGTTGTTAATTGCGTTGACCTGACTCCTCCAAGGGCTTGGCGCGTTAACATCTGTAGCATTTCTATGCCTTGTTCACGTTTCGATAGCATATCTACTTTTCAGATGTGCAGTTGCTAGCATGCACCTCCTATCTGTGCCGTCTATATACTGATAAGCTAGAGCATAGCGAAGCGCAGTGGGAGTTCTATTAGTATCCACAGAAAATTTTTGTAGCGCCGAGGATTGAACCTCCATTCTCTAGATCGACCGAAAGAACACACTACCGAGCGTTTAAATTTTTATTAAATAGTCTATAACAATGGAAGAGTCGTTCTCCAGCGAGCTCGAAATCATCCTCGAGTTTTTCCTATCTGATTTTTGGTAAAAAAATATTTGTTACCATTTTATTCATTTTTAACCTCAATTGCTAAATTAGTGAATTATTTAAATTTAAACGGTTGCTTGTAAAAACAAATGAATTCGGAAAACAGAGGGCTGTGCCCGCAATACGAGGGCTTTGGAGTGTGTTTTTCGAAAAATTCGAAGTCTTTAATTTAACTTTTCTCTGCTTAATGGGATAAGTATAAGCATTTCTGAAGGAAGGAAGCCGAAGGCTAGCTTGTTTTTCTTAGTACACTTCATAAATGGGGAATTTGGTTAATTTAAACGTAAAAAAATCGCGTAAATGGTGACCATTCTCAGCTTTACATAATCGCGCTCTTTCCCAAATATTATTTATACCCTAGTTTTTAGTTTGAGTATGGTCTGGAGTATGTGTATGGCATATGAATAAGGCACAGACCATACCCCAACTAAACAATAATATTCGAGAAGAAATTTGAGCGATACCTTCTGAAAACTTGAAAAAAATCATGAAAACGTCGAAATTTGCAAAGCTGAGAATGGGCAACACTTACGCGATTTTTTTCCACGTTTAAATTCACGTTTAAAACGCACCCATAGAGAACGGAGTACTATTTTAGCGTATTTTTTGATCGTCGCCTGAGTTACAATACGTTCGCAAATTTGCTGACATACGAGTATTCCAACAAAAATTCTATTGTAGACTTACAAGGAAACGTGAGATTTTCACCAGATCTAGAAAATTGCAATGTTCTTATGATAGCATCGGATGACCCGACGTAATCTGATCCTTATAAAACTGTATTGTTCTTAGCAAATATTCAATTATCATGGAAATGGGTGGCAATTGCATATTTGCTCATGAGTTAGTTACTTTTCACGATCTATAACTTATTCTTAACAACACACTACTTGTATTATTAAGCGGAGAACACATATCCGCGATGGCGATCAAACGCGTTCCACGTTAGTAAGTTAAGCAGCACATACTTGTCGCGATCTGTTAGCGATAGAGTGGACATCTGCAGCGTTTGATCGCGGGGTAGTCAGCGATCTGCGATTAAACGCAACTGGTTGAATTTATCACAGATCGCAAGTATTAAAAATGGCAGATCGCACGGAAAAATTAATTGTTAATGTAAAAAAACATAATGTGTTGTATGACATGTCACATGATGACTACAACAATGTGAGCATACAATTTAAAAAAAAAAAAAAAAATAAAATCCTTGAGATTGCGATCGCGATAGCAACATGTGTTCTTCGCTTTAAGCGGAGAACACACATACGCGGTGGCTATCACGATTGCCGAGGAGGAGGAAGCGAATACACCGTGTTGAAATCGCGATCGCAATCGCAAGGAGCATTTTTTTTTTAAATTGTATGCGCACATTTTCTAGTCAGCATATATTGACATATTGAACAACACATTACGTTTTTTACATGTTCAATCAATTTTTCTGTGAAATATGCCCTTTTTAATATTTGCGATCTGCGATAAACTCAACCAGTTGCGTTTGATCGCTGATCACCGACTACCTCACGATCGATCGCTGCGGATATCCACTCTATCGCTAACAAATAAGTATATATTGTACTTAAACAAATTTCACTAAATAAGTCGATTTGTCGAAAAAAAACCTAAACTGTGTCAGAACTTCATTTTACTACACATAGCAGGCAGTCGAAAATGTGACGAAAATGAAACAACCGTTTTGTTTAACGAAAATTTGGTGTAAAAGCTACACAATTATTCGTTAAAGAAAATGCCAGTCTCTTTTTTGACTGATTGGGCTATTAGTGGTGGCTGAAAATTCAGGCACTGCATTTGTAAACGATTATAAGGTGTTTTCAGGTAGACTTTAGGTTTGTGGGAACTGAAACAGATGGGAAAGCTAAACTGAGGAATGCTTTACGAAGTAATAAAACAGGTTAGTGTAATCAATTTAAACCGGTTATATATGGATAGGTCGACTTAATTGCACGATGGTTACAAACAATGGTAATCGGTTCAGTAAAATGTCAGGAAAAAATGTGTCTAAATAAAGAGTCGATGTTAAATCGAGGCCAGGGTGAAAAAATAAAAAATAAAAAAAAAATTCGAAAAATCGTGAAAGTTGTGTGTAAGCTATTTTAATATAAATTTTAATTCAATTTTATGAACTTAATTTTACTTTGTTTGCAATTTATTGATTATTATTAGTTGTAGTAACCTTAATAAAATTTTAAATGTCAATTGAACACAAATAATGGAGCTGTGTATATTAAAATTTATATTAGTGAAAAAGTGCTGTCAAGATAGTAATTTCAACAATTAGTGAAAAGTGCGGTTTAAGATTGCTAAATAGCAGACGAGGAATAAAAAAAGGGTGAGTTCACTGAGCAAGTTACCTAGTTATAAGAGTATTAAATAAAGGACCTAGGGTATGTAAAAAGACTGGTCCAAGTAAGGAGCGAGAGAGAGTGTGAGAAAAAGAGCAGAAGGTTGTGTTCTTCTTAGAAGAAGAAGTTGTCCACCTCAGCGTATTTTTGAATAAGAGGCTGTCTACTTCTTGAGATGAGAAGTAGTCACATCGGTGACCTTGCGAAAGGTTGTGTAGGAGGTTGTGTACTTCTTGAGATGAGAAGTAGTCACTTCAGTAACCTTGTGAAAGATTGTATAAGAGGTTGTGTGCTTCATGAAGTTGTTTCACCTCGATGTTAACTAGTTTTCGTAAGGGTCGCGGCCCCTTTAAAGAGTGGTTGTTTCACCACTGCTCTTTTCCAAGTAGTGGTTGTGTGCCACCTATTAAAGGATGTAATAGATAAATAAATAACTGGCGCAACAGTCAAATTTGAACCACGGCCTCGAGATGAGTTAGCATCATCTCATTTTCTAGATCGTGACGGTTTTTGTGCAGAGGTATGTGATCAGCAACACGCTCAACCGAGTTATTTACCCCATAATGGGTACTCATTTAACAGCTGAGTGGGCTCATAGTCCGACACGTAAATCCCCGGAATCGAACCGGGGCGAAGGCGAACGTGCTAACCGTTGCGCCATCCGGACTACAAAGGATGGCGCAAAGGATGTGTATCACCTTTATTATCTACCGACATTCTCGAATAATTAATTTTGCCAGTAGTTGCGTGCTCTTGGTAGGAGTTGTTCACTACTGGAGGAGCTTATTTAACTTCATCTTTATATTATCTTTTAAAATACTCTTTTTATTCGGTAATATGCTCATCTTTAAATAATTTTACAGGTGACACGTATAGTTAGGAGTAATTGACTAACTGAAGTGGAATAGTAAGTATGGTATCATAACGTCCAAGAATCCATGTTTTAATAAACTTTAGATTAATTATTTATTCGTCTTACATGTTATATCTTTAGTTTCCGGGGCCCGGGGTGAAAAAAATACTTTTCACTCAAATTTTTTGTCATTTATCACTCGCGTCACCCCAAAAACTCCCAAATTTGAAAAAAAAAACAAATTTTTTTATTATTGATTTTTTTTAAATTTTTCACTTTAATTTTCAATTTTTTTTCCTTATTTTTTTTGTTTTAACGATTTATACTGAATTTTTGGTATGTTTAAAACTGATCAAAACGCTGTTGCACGCAGAGCGAGCGAAGCGAGTGTACCTACATGTTTGTGCAAGACTGAGGGTTGCGATGCCTTAAGCGCGGAGCGAGCGGAGCCCACGCAAAGGGATTTGCGAATATTTAAATTTTCCATGTCTCTCTCAATTGCCCTAACCCCTTGTGGGGCATAGCGCGTCAACTGTTCCTTGTGGCCCAGTTGACGTTTCATCGGCATAAACTGATTTCGGAGAATGCAGTTGCCAGCATGCACCTCCTGCTCCTCCACATCCATGGCCACAAACGTCGTCGTGGACGGGACTCGAACCCGAAACTCCTGATGCCTCAACACATTGCACTACCGGTCGCCCAATTTTCCATGCCTCCAACATATCAAACATCCAGTATAAATCACGAAAAAATAATAAAAAATAAAAAAAAAATAAAAACAAAAATTAAAAAATACAAAATTTTTTTTTTTTGCAAATTCTAAACTTTTAGAGTGACGTGAGTGAAAAGTGACAAAAATCTGAGTGAAAAGGGGTTTCCCCAGCCCGGGCCCCGGAAGGTTGCCTAATTTCTAAACTATTGGCAAAGTCCCAAACCACTGTAAATTTTTAACAAAACTTTATAATTTGTGCAAATTTTTGTTAGTCTGAGGGAATTAGAATTAGAATTATGTTCAGAAAGCAATCGCCACAAAAGCTCACGAGTTTTCTTGATTCCAAGAGCACATTGCATCAAACACGACATGCGCGTGAACTTTTGAAAACATGTCGTGTTTGCCGTTACAGAATTTCCCTAAAGCCTGAATGTTCCTAAATATGTTCAGGTGTGCATGAAATCTAATGCTTCGTATACACGTAAACATTGAGCAAATAATGGAGCATTTGCGTGAGCATTCTGCTGTGTTCTTGAGCATTTGGATTAGCATATCATCAGCTACTAAGCAAATGTCGTCCTCGACAAGCTCAAACGGAGAGTATGAAGAAAGATGCGTTGCTAAAAAAGATACAAGTTGGTATTTGCTCAAGGACCTATAAATAGAAAATTATCCTTCGTCTGTTTTGTTGTAATTTGATAGGGACCGCAGGTCGTTAGAAAAGATACATCCATATGAAAAGATACATTTCCATTTTGTGCGGCGAGCATTCGCGTCTGTTCTTGGTCGAGTAAGAATCTCATGTTTTCGTCTTAATGCTTTTTCCATGAAACGGGCGAAAACATTATTGTGAAAAAATTTTCGGGAAATGGATGGGAATGTCATTATATTCACGTTCAGGGAAATGATCACGTGGAAACGAAGCATAATTATATAATTAAATAAATAAAAATAAATAACTGGCGCAACAGTCCAGTTTGAACCATGGCCTCGAGATGAGTTAGCATCATCTAATTTTCTAGACCGTGACGGTATGTATGTGAGCAACACGAGTTATTTACCCCATAAATGGGTACTTATTCAAAAGCTAGTGGGCTCATAGTCCGACACGTGAATCCCCTTTTTTTATCGAAAACTACCGTATTCAGTAGGAATCGAACCGGAGCCCAGTGCTTAGAAGGCGAGCGTGCTAACCGTTGCGCCATCCGGACTACAGAATGTATAATGTTTAAATAAATTACATTAATCGCATCTAGCCTTTACAAATAGCATCTTAATAATAAAAATTCTCAAGTCATCTAAGCTGTTGTACTTAATTTAAATAAACGTGAAATCTATTCAAGCAAATCGGCACTTAAATCTACTTTTAAAAGAGCAAACCGGACGGACATTGATCTGGAGAATAACAAATAAGATATTTCATTACATTTACAGTCTTAACATCCCACAGTCACGACGTCTAGCGACATGACCACAAAAAAACATTTTGTAACAAAGTGACATTACCTAATTAGAAATTCGTGCAATGTAATATTTTCCTTCATTGAAATGGTTACAGTCAAACATAGTAAATTCGAATAACAATTCAAATCGGATTTCGTGAACCCAATATTTCAACAACGCATTTTCCGTTGACGTTTGACAAGGCACTTCTGAATAATAATATGAGACTGTGTCTCAATCTTTCGGTAGTAGCTATTTGATATTGTATCGCAATTGCATTATTGCAATGACAAAAATTCTATGGCAAACATCAATTACAACCAATACACTAGTCTACGAAGTGTGAAATTTCAATTACATTTGAGTCGTATAAATATTTTAAAAGTAAAAGATACTCTTGGGGCAATTCAAGATACACGTTGACGATAATTAACATTTCCAATTTATTATATAACGGCTTTACAGTAAGCATTCGTATGAGCTGATCGAACAAATTACTATTAATTGTACCTGGTCCACATAATTATGTAATGATATCGTTATTATGTTACATACGGAACTTCATTCATACGTAGCAAAGAATTGAACTGTGTTCTTGACAAAGTAGCTAGATCTGTAAAGCCGCGTATTATTATGAATTAGATGCTTAGTAACATTACCACGTACTTATTTGTATTCAAATGTAGGTTATATTCAATTTCGGTAAGTAGTGTTCAAGCACAGATTATTACGCCGGCCGGCAGGTTTTTTGCATTGAACTTGTGGTTTGGGAACCGTTTTAAAATTGTATATCTGTTATTAACACTTTGAAAGAGTGCCAAAATATGTCAGATGATCGATTTTTCTTGCCTATTTCTTACTTCGTACACTCTACAACATTTAGCGGAATATGGGCCAGCAGAACGGTTTGAACTTAAAAAAGAAGATTGATGGATTCATTCAAAACAGACCAACAATAAAAAAAAAACCCGTATACATATTTGAATAAGGTAACTGGGTTTCGTGAAGATTCTCGTACCTATCTTAGTGGATGGACAAGCGTAAATCCGATTACAAATTCGTTTTTTTTCGAATTCTTACGTGGAATTTACTTTTGTTGGAAACATGTTATTTGTAGTAATTATTAGCTTATAGAATGGAAGAAGAAGTTTGTGAGCTACTTCAGAATGATAAGAGAAAGTAGATTTACGAGTATGTATATTATATTTCTGATATCTTGGTTTCTTGTTTTTGGTCCTAACACAGAATAGAAGAACAGAATAAAGAAATGGGGCAATTTACATTAATGGTGGGCACTTCATCCATTGGAGGTCTATTGTACCATAGCCTTTAAGAAAATTATAGCAAGAGACCCTTCAGTATTCCTACAAGGCTAATATGTCTCTTGCAGGGGCATTCCTAAAATCTGCAGAGCTTATCCGCCCGAAGAGCGTAACCCTTGCCCGTGTAATTGCTGGATATTTAGTAAGTAAGTCTAAAACAAATCTGTGCAATTTTAGAAAAAAGGCGTAATTTGAATTGCATATCGTGGGGTCTGTAAAAGTAAAGTTAAAACCGAATTTGCGCCCTCGAAATCCTGGTGGTTTGTCCGCCATCTTGGAAAATCAAAGTGTTTGTTTATAGGTACATTACTCGAGAACCACTGAACCGATCTGAGCCAAATTGTTTTGTAACATAGGGTTTGGCACGGAGTAGCATTCAGTTTTCATTTTATCCAAATTGGTTGAACTAATCAAAAGATATGTGGATTTATTTTTTCTATTTTACATCCATAAAACAGTGGTTTTCTGCTTGTATTAAAACCAAACCAAACCATTGTACCGATCATGATGAAATTTTCACATTTTATTGTATTACTGATGAGCAGGGAAAAACAAGTAAGATTTTGACTGGTTTATAACCATAATATACCCCTAACCCCTTGTGGGGCATAGCGCGTCAACTGTTGCAGGTAGCCCAGTTGCCGTTTCGTTGGCATAAACTAGTTTCGGAGAATGCAGTTGCCAGCATGCTCATGCTGCTCCTCCATTTAGCCGCCTACCTGCGACAAGTCGGGAGATGCTGTGGCTTATTATTACTCACCGCATCACAGGGGGGAAACAACACAAACATCCAAGGCCACGAACGTCGTCGTGGACGGGATTCGAACCCGAAATGCCGGAAGTCAGACATGAGACTGATGTCTCTACGCACTGGGCTAACGGTCGCCCTAAAGGTTCGAATTTTTTAATTGTTCGATTGATTTTGCTATATAAATTTAATTCAAGGTTCATTTTAAGCTATATATTGTATATAATATTATATACAGGGTGGTGTATATAGTACATACATATATGTATATAAAATACATAAAAAAAATAGGGTCATCAAACGTAAACAAAACCAACTCCGAGTTCGAAACTCTTTATCAAGGAAGAGTCGAATAAATGTTTTTTTTTTAAGTAAAAGGATGTACGGCTGAAAAATTTACTTCCCTACTAGTTTTAAGTAAAATAATGCAATGCTGAAAAATATTTTCTTTTCCATACGCGTTTAGCCATACTACATCGTCAACTTTCAATATCAGCAAAATTAAATTCTTCAATATTTTGAAAGACAATGTGGAATTAGCCAAAAGAGTCGAAGTTTTTGACCGAAAAGTCGCTAATTTGGGAGAATTGATTTCCGTCGGAGAGAATTTTTTTGTTTCACTTTATAGTGGAAGCAAGACCAAAAACTCGACCAATAAATTGCGTTATAAACTCATTTTGAGGTCACTAGTAAAAGCAAATAAAATTTGTCATCGCTTCCTCCCGCAGAAGACGCTTTGCAACAGCACTCGCTAATAGCATATCACCCGGTTCAGACATGGCTTAGAAATGATCTTGAACCCATAGGTTAGGGATGGAAAAAAGCGGAACGCATGTTCACTCCGATACCAACAACCTTAGCATTTGTACCTAGTGAACTTTTAAAGTAAATAGCCAAAAATAATTGTAAATTTGTAATTAAGTGCACTGCTATATGTCTGCATTGTTCTGGGGAAATCCGCGACAAATGCCGTTTAAGTTACTGGCGGCTTTCACGCAGAAACTCACGCCATAGAAGCCTGTCCTATGCTTTGCAGGGCTGCTGGGTACTGTAATAGCCATCGTCCACACCTTTTCATAGACCAGAGCCGTTTTGTGGGATTCCTCTCTGCAACGTTAGAAGATATTTTAGAGTATGGGGGCGAACCGAGGCCGCAGCGTATTTGGACTTCTGGGTCTGAGACAAGCAAAACTGTTTATTAATGGATACACACAAAAACGAGCTTCAATACTACTCAGTATGAGTCCACTTAAGGTTAACGTTGTTGTTGTAGCAATGTAGAAATTTAGTTTGAGTGTGTGTTTCGTAAAATCAACTCGTCCGACTCAGTATCCTCCGTAGGAAGTTGTAGAAACGCAGCCACTTCAATGGGGCTCTCCCAGATTGCTATAGGTGTTAGGTGCGTTGGTGTTGCCGGGCAGTCGAAGATGTACTCAACGTCGTGGGGAGAACTGTTGCATGCCGGACAGGTGTTTTGGATGCTGTAGTCAATTCGTAACAAGTATGAGTTGAGGCGCAAAAACCAGCCTGAACGGAACTGGGCGAGCGTGGTCCTGGTCGCTCTAGGCAGGTTTCGTTCATCCGGTGAGATGTCTGGTGGTTGAGCGTCAAGTACTATGTTGTTATTAAGGCCCACAATCGACGTATGTACTTCTTCCCTGTGCAGCATAGCGATGGCAGATTTGTAGCTAGCGTTATCGAAGGGAACCCTCCTAAATTGTTAGACTTCCCTTTTGAGGTCTCTTCGATTTCGCCTGATGTGTCGTGGCGGTGGGGTTCTGTCCATACGATCAAAGTTCGGGTGATCACTTCGATAGCTACCGACTAGATACTGCTTTGGCAGCAGTATGTTGTGTTTTGTAATGCGGCCCATGTAGTCTCTTGGTGGAGGTGGTTTTATTGAGACATTCACAGAAAGCCTGTGCATAGAGCTGCATTTTGACAGGTCTGAATGTGTTTCCAATTTGTGTCACTTAGACTTAGTGTCCACACTGGTGCCGCATAGTTTGCTACAGATCTGCCAATCGCTTTGTAGGTGGTTAGTAGGGTCTCTTTGTCTTTACCCCAGGAACTATCAACTAGAGCCTTGAGGAACTCGTTCCTGTTCTTTATCTTGTTAGTTACAGTAGATGCGTTAGCTGATGATGTTGCCATGCTGTCCAGAGTAACGCCGAGGATTTTTGGGTAGTTTATGGTGGGTATTACGAGACCGTCAACTGAGATGTTCAGCAGCATTTTTACTTCTTTGGTTAAGGATGTGAATGGTGTTGCGGCGGAATTTTGAGCTTCTCACCACTTAAGGTCATAAACATTTGCGGATTTCTTTCAGGTCACTAATATTGGAGACATCATTTAGACGTTGGGTTTGGCCCCAGATTCAACCTGTCGTTTCTGTCATGAAGAAGATGAGACTTCGCAACATATTCTCTGCGAGTGTAAGGCCATCGACCGCTTCCGCATGAAATGTTTTGGGTGTGCTTTCCTTGAACCAGATGAAGTTCTGACAAAATACGCGCGTACAAAAAAAAAATTATTTGAATTTTCTAAATGGCCGACGAACCGCCGCTATTTCAGTCCTGCTAATCTGGGTTTGAGATTACTTTTATATATCAAGGGTTTAAGCTGATATGACACCACATTAAAAGCTGCTCTTGAATTTGTACTGAAAACTAAAAAGTAGTACACACGGCAAATATTTTCCGCTTGTAATAAGCTTTATGTGAAATACAATTTTGTTTTCTGTTTGTCAAAACAAAACGATTTCATATTGTTGCCCCGGGTGATCTCGGGGGTTGAAATTTGATAAGAACATTCTTGAAAATACAGTGAATCCAAATTTCAAGTTTTAACTTGATTCGATAAAAGAAAGACCAATTATAAGGCACCTTGAAAATCTCTATTTTTCAAATTATTATTTTCGTTGTTCTTTGACAGGACTACAGCTTCGTACAGAACATGTGGGGTTGATTTCGCCCCGAGAAAGTGCATAGGTTGCCATTTGCGTTGATCTGTGGGGTTGATTTTTTTTAGAACGAAATAAGTGAAAGTTTTCTGCTACCGACCGACACTTATTCCGTTTAACCGAGTTTATCTCGAATTTGATCAAAATTAATGCTGATCCTTGAATAGATAAATACGTATCTCTATATCATACAATTTTCTGTGATTAAAAACGTGTACATATATTGCTTTTCATTTAACGCGTGCTTAACTTTTAAGAGATAAGTAAACAATTTCAAAAAATATTGTAAATGATGAAAATGAAAACCACACGAGTTCAAGATAATGTTCAGCGAAAAATTTCAGTTTCACTTAAAGAATGTTTGTCTTTATGCGTGTACTTATGTATCACCTGCTATTGCAGAGTCGCTTTAACATGGATAAGATGTTATCCAATCAATTTGTTGAATAAGTATTCAAGTTTGATGGACATGTGTAAAATATTATGGGTTTCCACTTGTTCGTTTACACAAATATTTTCGATTTAAGTTCGTTTTGAGCTTATTGGTTGACATTATTTCCTCGTCTCGTAGATATACGAGTTTATTTCCTCCCAACCACTTAACATCCAAGGGGCCGCATGTTAACGCTAATTTGTAAGAAAATAAATATTTAACTTGTAACTAGGTCATCGCCGTCATCCATCGAATTCCAATTCCATACTTGATTTTCACCTTAAGCATAAGTTAATTTAAATATATCGCCTCGATCACAATGATGATTATGATATTGTATTATGCTGATGACGATGTTGATGAGTGTAGTAGTGATTGTAGTGAATAATGATGAGGATTATGATGGCGACACGGATAGACTTGGATAAATATTGATTATGCATATTGATACCGACTTGAGTGCCGATGGTGTGCATGCAATATGTTTGTTTGCTTTAGTTCAGTTCACTTCCTAACAAGTGAGAAATGGGTAACAATCGTTTCACAGTTCAATGAATGCTTTAAATGAGTGTCATATGCAAATACAAATAGAAAGCCCATTAAAGTGGTCTATTTAAAATGGTCTGTTTAGAGTAAGTCGTTCAGCGATGGTATGATTCTTGGGACGTAGTTAAGCCGTTAAATTCCATCATCACTGCAAAATCAGTAGTCTATCAGATACTTTCTTTTATTCAATCCTTTGTGTTAATATGTTGTAAAATAAATACATCCTATTCGATTCAATTGGTCTATTTTTACTTTTTTCTATCGGAAACTGAAAACAGCTAATAATGGGTGATTTCCGTTTGAAGTCTCTTCAGAAGTGCAAAATTTGTAAACTATACATCTCGCGGTGTAAGTTGATTCCTACTCGTTTTACAAAAAGGAATCCTATCTAGAAAATGTCTATTTACATTCTTTGCTGCTTTATTTTCTGAGGTTCTAAAGAGGTTTTGTAAGCCATTGACAAAAAAAAAGTAAAATAAATTTAGGGTTTCATCTTCTGACATACATATTTTAGACCACAATAAAACCACAACCAGTATTCGGTTTGGTTTGCCTATCATCCAACTACATTCAGGCTCAAGCCCCCTCCCCTTCTACCATCAGTAATACTGGTGACATTTTATATTCATATTTGATATTCTAAGGTCCGTTTTCACAATGTCTGGTTAAACTGCCAGTTACGTATCCGGGACACTGAATTAAACCTTAGCGAATGCAACGCTTAAAATATGATACTGCAGTAGAAAGCTCAGCTAATGCAGTAGCAAGTTAGCTGATTTTCTTGGGGGAATGCTGCCGCCTGTTGTATTCTATTCTACGTTTGCAACATCTCTCAGCATGAGTTGGTTTCAAATCCTGTTTCATAGAATGAATTTTGAGAACTCTCTTCTTTGTGGCCAGTTTAATTGTCTCATCAAAATCTCAGCAGCCCCTATCAGCTATTTGGAATTATGGTACGATAAATTTTTAACTGTAGGATGGGTGCCGCTTATCTATAGGATAAACTTTAACCAGACATTGTGAAGACGGCCCTAAATCTTATATTATATATACAGGGTAATAGGGTACGATCGTAGATCGTATCAACATGGGACTATTTTAAATTGAGGACTGCGTCTTAATGCTAAGGCTGTAGTTGACAAACTTATTCAACAAGTAAAATTATTGAGGGTTGGTGTCAGTCTTTTCTGGGAAGATTTCCATAGCACGGTTGCGTCGTTTTGCAATTACCACTATTGGAAAATTCCTGTTTCGCGAAAATTAGGAGGATTCTCTCTATTTGATTAGAGAGAATTTCCACAAAACTCAAGAAATTTCCGCTTTAGGATTTACAAATACCCCCGCGTGGCTTCTAGGTTCTTACCACCTAAAGCGGAAATGGACTACCTAGAGCGGAAATTTCGCAATTAAGGAATTTAAAAAATTCTCTCTAAATGCAATGGAGACAATTATCCTAATATTTGCGAAACAGGAATGTTCCCCACTATTATTCCAGTAATCACGTGTCAATTGAGGGTGCTAAACCAGAACGTTGAATGTGCCATTAATTCAACTTTACAGGGGACACAAGAAACTGATTGATTTGAAAACGACAAGTCTTTTTGGTAATATTCGCATTGATCAAAAATGAAAATATAAAATCCAAATTGACCAGAACGTTTTAAGTGCCAACGTTTCTGCAAGCCATAACGTTATATGTGCCAACGTACTTGCGACTAATAACAATTCTTCATTTTTTGATCTTATTTTACTAAATTTTCACAGAATATTCTGCCTTCTCTAGATAAAAAGGATAACATTGCCGAAATATTCTTTTTCTTTTCCTCATTCAAGGGTATTGGTATTGGTCTCGCTCGTGTTTGCATCCATGTTAATGAAATCTTCATTCGAAATACTGAGTTTAAGTATCTGAGCTTTCGACTATTGTCTTGCTACAGAATAACATTTTTGGGTCTTCCGTCGTGGAAAGAGAAACCACACCTGGTAGATATAGGTATCTCCTGATTCACTGGAGTACTGTTGAAGGCATTTTGAGTCCTTTGGTGACAAAAAAGGATATTCACTGTAATGAAGAGATATCTAGCTAATATGGAAATTATTTGTTTTGTGGTCATGAGGCGAATGCACTAAACCACTCTTGATGGCATTGGGCGCGGTCCTGGAAGCCTTCTGATATGGATCTGACTTTTCTGTTTTCTCCTCTATATGCTTCCCCCTCCAGTAAATTTAGTACAGACAACTGTCAATTTTTGGATCTGAGAAATATTCCCACAGACGGCATACACGGCCGTCTTGTCAAAAAAGATCTGTCAAGTTTTTAGTTTCAAAATGGAAAATTTAATTATTGCGGAATTATTGGATGATTTCGGTGATATCCAAATTGTAAATAGTGTGCAAAGCGTACTAAATATAGTGCGCGTTGTCATGGATAACAACATGACAAACGATTGGAGTTTGTTGGACGGGATTGAGCGCGAAAACCGACCCAGAAATGCAAATTATTTCGAACAAATAGTTCCCCGATACGACGACTTCCTATTCAAGGAGCAGGTTTGTAGGCTAAAGGCGCAGCAAACTACCACTAAACACTTCGCAACACGTCCTGCACGCTGGCTAACGGATGACTGGCTATGTTGCTTTGGTGACCGACGCGCCGGTGACATCTGAGAACTGTCAAAATTTCTGATTTTAGAAATTGACCGGAAAAATATTCAGATCCAGAGGGGGAATTGTCAGATCCAAAAGTGACAGTTGTCTGTACTAAATTTACCGGAGGGGAAAGCAAATGGAGGTGAATTTGAGAAATGTCAAACCCTGATCCGCTCGCAGGAACGCAGCCATTCTGAGTCCTTTGGTGAGGGAAAAAGACATTCTTGCATTAGCTTGAATCGCGGCGATAAGGACAACATTTTTCAATGCAAATTATAGAATACACAACCTGAAAGCAAATGTATCAAAATGAAAACGTATTTGTAAGGGATGAGGCTGAAGTGTCCGTGACAATCATCGCTATTTTTATGTCATTTTATATCGACCCCCCACTTCAAAGTTATTAGTTTAAACTTTGATCATAGTAGCTGACAACATTCTTAATTTTTTCGTGTTGGGTGAATTTTTTGCAATGTTTATACAATTGAAAAACGTCGTTGTGTTTTCTTACTACAATTGGATTATTCTGCCTTGTGTTTGCAATGAGATTAACCACATAAGCTTCAGACATTTTTTTTTCATTCTACTTTTCCAATGATGTTAAAATCCCCATCGCGCGAAAGGAAGATGTGACCTTTCACTGGAAATTTAGAAGTTAAGTGCTGCAACCGGGTGGCATTTAAATTTTTGTGATTTCCATCTTCCGTTATTTTCCGTTATGAGATATTTGTTCGTGCTAATTTTTAAATGGCAGGTAAGTGCCGACACAAATATCATTTAAAGCTAATAAAAAAAATTTTTCGTTGGTATGGCACTTACAACCTTATGGTTTAGCACCCTCAATTGTGGATTCAGTAAAAAAAATATAGAAGATTTTTTTTTTCTCAATTTTGGTTTATGTGTTTTGGAGTGCTGAGTCTGAATTTTAACTTTGCCACTCCGAAAAAGTGATACGTTCCGAGAAAACTGCCCTAAACTGCTCGAAAAAAAAACTGGTAACGAAATGTACACTAAGCTAGGGATTGGGGTAAATCATCATCATCATCGTGGCGCAAGAGTCCGACGTCAGTTTTTGGCACCCTGGATCGTTGTCCTCCAATTATCTCGGTCACGTAACCGCGTCCTCCACTCTTGGAAGCCCAGTAGTTGCTCGGCGTCACCGTATACTGAGCTCTCTCAACGAGCTTTCGGTCTTCTGATAGTCTCGCTCCGTCGACTCGTCGTCCGTTCATTACGAAAATCGTTCATTTGTTGTAAGTCCCTACTCATTAAAGACAATGTAGTTTAACGATTTTCGAAACTTCCAGCTAATCGTACAGTTCATACAACTAATGGTTGTACCGGATGCGCCATCCATCTCATTCGCAAATTGCTCCAAAGATTCGCCGAAGGACATTCCGTTAAAATGTGGTTAGCATGTTTTCGGAGGTTTGGGTTAGGGCCCAGTATTCGCAGCCATAGCAGAGCACTGGTCGTATGATGGTTTTGTATACGCGGAGCTTCGTGTTTCTGTGCATATGCTTCGATAACTGTGGGGAGGACCGAGAATAGTTTTATTTACTAGCTATATGCGTCGCTTCATTTGGTCGGTTTCGTTGGCGTCCTTTGAAAGGTTGCTACCCAAGAATGTGAAGTCGGCTACGAATTCGATGCTGAGGTCTGATGGTCCGATGGCATGCTGGTAATGTAGCTGTCACTGAGCCAACTTTCCTGTTCCGGATCAGTGAGGACATCGCAATCCTTCAGAGGATCGTCAGCTTTGCTAGTGCTATCACATGTACCTGGAATGGTGGAAGGTCTAGCAGTACCTCTAGCGCCGCAGAAGGGCAGGAGTGAATAACTCCGGTAGGCATGAGACAAGCAAGTCTCTGAATTTTACATAGGGTAGATCTGCAGTGACTGTATAGGCTGTCTTCCGCCATACAACTCCACCATATTCTAGCAGGGGTCTAACGATCGCCTTGTAGATCCAGAGGAAGAAAGAGTGTTTGATCCCTCACGGCTTGCCTGCATTTCCACAGCGCTTTAGTGGCTCTGTCTGCTACTATTTTCAGATGCTCTGACCAGAGCAGTTTTTTTTAATTAGGTCATTCTTAAGGTACATTAGCGTTGTCTGCCAAGGGTATGGGTAGATTGTGCATTAGGGGGCATCTGATTTGTCTATAGGTATCTTTTCTTAGTAAAGGGGACTGCAACTGCCTTGGAAGGGTTAACTCGAAGGCAATTTGCGTTGCACCATTCCTGGACTATGCATAATGCTGATTGAAGGATGTCTCATAAGATCTTCTCGAGCTTGTCCCTAATCAAGGTGACCAGATCATCGGCGTATCCTTGCGTGGAGAAGCCGTGTGATGTAAGCTCCCAAAGCAAACTGTCCACCACTATACACCACTGTAGTGGCGAGAGGACACCTCCTTGTGGACACCCACGAGTGATACTAGCCGCTAGGTAGCAGTCTTCAAACGTAGTAATGGCCCTTCTCGATGAGAGCATTTGTCCCACCCATTTCGCGGTGGTGACGTCCGCTCCCTTGATCCTTAAAACGCAGTCGATGGCAGTGAACGAAGTATTATCAAAGACACCCTCAATTTCAAGGAAGGCACATACTGCAGTTTCTTTAGCCTCCATTGCGGATTCAATCTAACGCACCAGGCAAACTATCTATCGTCTAGTGAATTTCTCTTGAGGAGCGTTTGACGTATATGTTCGTCAAGGATCTTTTCCATCGCTTGCAGCATGATCGATGTTAAGCTGATTGACCCATAGGATTTGGGGTCATCCTTTAGGCGATTGCGCAACTTAGGATGGAAGACTACCTTCGCTGGTCTCCAAGCGACAGGAATGTATCCCAGTGCGAAGCTACCCCTGATATTTTCAGGGTTTTATGAGGTATTAACTCAGTGCCTTCTTGCCATTTGGAGAAGGGCGGGGAATATTCCGTCAGTACTAGGGGATTTAAATGGACTTAATGAGTCGAAGGTCCATTTGATTTTATCGGGATTGAAGATGGTTCTTGCAGCTCCAGCTCCAATCAGATGGATGTGCCTTATGTAAAAGACCCGAGATAGGAGGAGAAACATTCTCTCCTAGGATCACGCATCCAGAGAAATGCGTACTCAACAAAAGTTTACCAGTATCCTTGTCATCAGTTGTAATCCCACCGTTCGTTCTTTTAAGAGTACTTATCTCCTCTGTGCCCTTTTTAAACAAAATCGGATGTATTCTCGCAGCCTTGTTTATACTATCAACATTCTCACAAAATTTGGATCACGTTTGTGTAAAATTAACTTAAATTCCAATTAGATGACAACACGTACCAATTGAAAGTAACTTCCAAATGTCATCTCACCCTCCATCCTCTTCCCGTTTGCCCAACCAGTTACAAATTTCGGATTTCGTTCCAACGTTTTTTTTTGCAGTGGTATTAACAGGAAGGAAACCACTTTTATGGGGTAGAAAGAATAAGAACAATGCAAAAAGACAAGTGTAGAGATCATAAACAGCTGATAAAAAAAATACCAACTCCAAAGAGTGTTATATCTAGCTGTTGACATCATCACTCTGTGGTAATCTTATTTCTTTGACTCGTAGCTGTCGCTTGTTTTTTTGCTCTGCAAACTATACAGATCTAAAAATGCAAATGAGCAACAGTTATACAATAAAATGTGGTATTCTTCCTACTCTTCCAATTGTACTGTGGTGTGTTTCAAAATCGCTTCCCAGACAGTTCTATCTTTGTCGATTTCAGGTGTTATTCAAAGCAGGTGCGACAATTTTAAGGAGTGGATAACTTACGGCTTACAGAGTTGCTATTAATTTTTTATTGTAGCAGTTAACCTTTTATACGTTTGCAAATATTTATGGTACGATAAATGTGAAGTGGGGTTACGAAGTTAAAATATACGTATATACACGTTTATATATTAGTATTGTTCATTATCTATTTGAAGTTGTACTTATGTTTTTTAAGAACATTATACTGTTTATCCACGTAAATACATGTACTATATAGTATGTATATACTTTGGAAGCCACTTACTCCTTTTATCAATATATAACGATGAAGAAGACATCGTTTTTTTACCAATAGTGGTAAGACCTTAAAAGACTATTTCAAACACTTTACGAATAAGCATCTGGACAAGTGCTTTTGATTAAACCTACTCGTAGTAATCATCATTAAATTTTAAAAATATTACAACCAAGAAGGTCATAGAAAATTGTGCCACTTTTCATAAGAATTTTAATCGCTAACAAGCAACCAACTTCCTATCAATTTTCCTTTTATAATTATAATGTTTTACATTTTGTACCAATTTTCCTTGACTGTATAATTCCATTGAAAACATGAGAAATTATTTCAAACCCGACTTACAAACAACTCTCTTTGGCACATAACACTTAACTCAAACTCGAATATCTTTCCGAGACACATTTCGAACTTAACATTTTGAATAGCTGCAGGAAAATAGCAGCTTCTTGTAACGATACAAAAAAAGATAAAAACCATGCGACCTATGAGAAAATTTCCAGAAAATCTTTTCCATGCTTGCCCAATAGGTGTGTATTGTAAATTTGTATGTTGTTTTGTGTGTGTCTATCTAAACAACGTGTATCAAAAATAAAGATAAGGTTTAGTGCACATGATGCTAAGCAACCTGCCTATATTTTTGCATCACACTATTGTTCTTTGCGGTCATTAAATGTGAGATTGTAAGATGCTATTGCAAACGATAGTGTTTATTTCTCAGCCATCGTCAAGTCAGTAGCAACATAGTAGCACATCATGCTTTTGTGTATGAATATCACACGGAAATCAAACATGTTCATTTTGTGCTGGTCCTATATATCATGGGCTTATTCAACATAGAGACCGACTTTTGAAAAGTGGTAGTGGCTATGTATTTCGAAAGATTCCATTGAGATCTGTTCTTTTTGGTTTCGTGTGGCAACCGCAGTATGATGATGGTTCGTGATGACCTTGTTATCATTTATGGTACGGGATACAATAACATCGCTGCACTTCGCCGGCCGGTGAGATGTTAAGACTGGATAAAATTGGAGCATTTTGACATGACTCCCAGATATATTTGTTGGTACCCAGTGGACTACTTAGAGGTGTGGTATAAATTATACTAATTTTCTTCAATAAACATATTTTCATATTTTATTTTTTTTTTGTGTGTTAATTGTTCATCATTATGTAATGAACCATATTCTGGTCTGGTAGTGCTGCTCCCACCAGCAGATCGAAGCAGCACCTGATGAGTAGTGATCTGTTGGTGGTACGAAACCAGAGGCCGAGGGTCCCATTACACCCGGACCCAGGTGCGACCGTGTGGGCGTCTGATCCGTCCGTCAACCATTCCATCCTTATCGATTATTTTTTTTATTCCCCATTTTCAGATCCCCTGTTTGTGTTGTCTTCCCCAGGCCTATGAATTTTTGTTAATACGTAAAGGGCAGGGCAACGAGCGGCGAAAAACCCGCCCGTATCTCCGGAACTGAGCTACAGCAAGCATAGGCCACTGCTTAGCTCATTGAGGGGCCTTTTCCTTCGCCAGATGGCACGGCCCGACATTCACGGTCAGTTATGCTACCTAAGGCTCCGTCCCCACGGCCATCTTCGGATGCCCACCAAACCGTCCGTTACAATTATCCAAATATGAAATTATCTTTAACCAGAATATTTATCACCCATAAAATGTGTACATTTGATAGATAGATAGATAGATTTGTTTGATTTCAGATGGTTGTGTGTTAGAATTTATTTTTAAGAGCTACAGAGTGGGTTTGTCTTTTTAATTTTGACAGACTTGTAGGCTAATGGCTGAGTAAGTTATTCAAGAATTGTTATTTAATTCACAAGGAAAGTTAACGAAAAACCTTGTTTGAAAATATGTACATTTGATTTGACTCAAGGAAGGCAAAACAAAAGATTCAAGCGAGTAACTCTTTTGGAAGAACTCAATTATGTGACACTAAGCTAACATTTGAATAACTTATTTGTAATAATATACTCGTATAATATCTATTAGGTTTAAATTTCCAACAATGTAGTAGGCAGGCGCCATGGCACAAACCCTGGCAGCAGCACTCGGTAATTCTGCCACAAAATCATACCCAGTTACCGCCAGATGGCGGCCAGCTGGATACAGAAGTGGCATGTGTCGGATGAACCGTCATTATCTGATCATAACCACATTCGTTTTGATCTTGATGCGCACGCATCAGAACCTTGTGTCAGACGAATTCCATATCAAACGAATTGGTCTAACTATGACTCGTCTTTGCAGGAAAGACTAACGATGATTGATAGGACAGTTTCGGGATGGCAAAGCCTGGACAGCCTTGTGAACAGCGTGACCAGTGCAATTGTCGCCTCCTACGAAGAAAACTGTCCCCTGAAAACCATCAGTGTCTAAATTTGCCCTAAGACTCAGGGAAACAGGGCAATTCAGAACAAAGTCGAATGGTCATCAAAACATCAAACTGTCAGTCGCAACCACCGACTTCACTTAAGCAGTGATGGACTGCAACACAATCTTCCCGGTATTTATACCAGATAGAGTTTATTATACTACTGGTGAGAATGTGCCAAAGAGATCAATAAATCTCTACACTGACGGCTTAAAGATGGAAGGGAGTGTTGGAGCGGCAGTTAACTCTCCAGAACTCCTATAAAATCTATCCATCCGACTGCCGAACGAATGCAGTATCTTCCAGGCGGAAGTGCAAGCGATTCAAAAGGCCGCAGGAAGGAAAAAAAAATCATTCACTCGGACAGTCAAGCTGCTTTAAAAGCGCTACAATCCGACCCCATAAGATCAAAGACAGTGCTCAGATGCCACTGAATTTATTCAACAGCTACCAGATTTATTATAAGGAGTAACCTTTGAGATAACACAGTTTTTTAAAAGTCACGGTTACCATCTAGAGTATCTGCATAGATTCAAATGGGCGATCGCTGCCTATATGACAACTCGAGCGTACAATCTGTTCAACATTTGCTTTGCGACTGCCAAAAATTCGAACTATTTCGCGAGTGTCATATTAGTAGGTGCGGTAGTACAATACCAGAACCTCTTAACCTCGAATATTTTCTTCGTAATAATTGCAAACATTTTATTAACTCATTTTTGGATTTCATTAAATACGTACATTGTATCTAAGCTTAAAGTAATGAATAACCATTTGACAATTCAATAGAATATACGCCTTAACTTCACACTGTTATCCAACTGCCGTATCCATTAGCGGCCTACAATTTCGCCAAACTATTGTATTTAACTTTGTGATATTTAATAGTTTGAATAAATCCTAGTATGTGTTCATTCACAACGATTTAAGCAAAAAAAATGATACAAAGTATCTACACTGCATGCAGATACATCGGAACAAGGATATGTCTTTGGCTACCGACTGCGTGGAACCTGTTGTGTTGAAGATATCGACGTAAGTTTTATAAAGATCCCAGTATAGTTATACTGGATGAATTCATTCGACAAAACACGTCCCACGCTTCCGGTAGGCATAAGATATACCGATGTATCTGCATGCAGTGTAGATACTTTGTATAATTTTCAAGACATACCGTCCCGCATAGTGTACAGGAGAATACAAATTAACCCAACCGTTGCGATCATACACTCTACATATTTATATGCGCCTGTGCTTCGTTAGTACGTCAATCCGCGATCGATCGCGTCAAGCCGCGGTCTAGCTAAACACACTTACTATTAGATACTTAGATAGTACTCGTCTAAGTCTAAAGACGGTAAGCGCGACAACACAATTTTATTGCATTAACGTTTACGTTATCCGCGCTGCACAAACTGCATCATCTGCACTATTCTCCTCACTAAATCAGAATTGTGCACTGTTAGTTGATATATCATCGATCGTGATAGTACGCGGTATGCGCGATACAAGTACGGTCGTAAGTTCCTTACATCCACGGGAAAAACACGTTGGTGACCTTGGTGACACTGATTTCAGTCGGCTGGATGGGATTGGCCACCACAAGAAAGGGGTGGATCCTCCGTGGAAGTGTAGTCCAAGGTCCGTGGAGCAAGCATCTCCTTCGCACTGTCGCCGATGACGAAGCAACGCCCATCCATTGAACTTCTTCGACTCAAGCGTCTCTCCATTGCCTGCATACGAGTGTGTGTGTATGTGTGTGTGTGTGTGTGTGAAGTTGAAGCTATTTCCCGACCTACCCCAACGATTTTCTTACTGAGTCAGGTTAGTGACTAATTGAAGAAAACAAAAAGATTGCTGTGAAGGAGGAGCCATAGCGCTGTGCACGAGTGAGGGAGACAGGTTGTCTGGATGTGGCTGGTGTTGTGAGCAGATTTGAATCACGAGGGGATGGCAGTTGAATGATGTTGACTTGTTTTATGGGTGCCTGGTTGTTTAGTCAGTTCATGATGCGAAGTTTTTCGATTTTCGTGAGTTCCCTTTGATGACTGACTCGGATTGGCTGAGGATCGGCCACTACATTCATAGAACTCGGAAAAATTTTCAATGGGCTTGTTTCCTCTTCTGACCCCCGAGTAGAAAAACAGACATTTCGTGTGACGGACAGATTTTTAGGATGACCCCCAACTATAAGACATATCCATGTCAAAAACCTAACCTGTGCTAATGATTTTGGTTTATAGCGAATATAGTGCGTGATCTCATTTCTTAAGTAAGTACAACATAACGCCATTTTCGTATCAGTCCAGCAGGGCGAAATAAAAGTATTTGGTTTAAGACAGTGGTGTAAAATTTTTATATCTTTGCTTGTTATGAGTCTAATAAAAATAAATAAGTCTGCTGAAAAATGTAAATACCAATGTCCAACAATGTATCGGGTAATGATTAATTCTAGAAACAGCGCCATCGGTTGACCTGTCCTGGGTTTTATTCAGCTGCAAAATATCGCCTAAATCACCAGATAGTCGGAGAAAATAGTAAAAGCAAAACCCTTATAAAATTAGTCAAACGACTGTCCGTTTCTCCATAGAATATCTGACATCTCACAACCGATAAAAAAAAGATACATGAAATTCCATTGGAATATGTAGAAATGGTACAATCGGCGAGAGAAAGCGTGGCGTCGTACATAATTGACTAACTTTAAGGTACACAATTTTTGATAATTTTTGACTCCTCCTTTCCCATGTTACGAATCGTCGCGGTCCCCGTAGAGGGGAAATGAAGGTCAACATATTTTTTCGTTTGATATGGGCAAGTATCATGTGGAAGGTGATACCGACTACATTATATTTCTGTAGTTTTTTTTTCAAATTCAAAGTAAAAAGAACAGGAAAACCCCCTTGGTTTTTCGAGACTCTTAAATGTAGAATTATGAAAACCTAGTTAATAGAAGACACTAAGCAACAACAAAAACTTCGATTGTAGTTTTTCCCATCAACCGGGCTCAATACCCTAGTTCATAGGTTAATAACAGCGCATTTCCAAATATAGTTCTATAGTTTCGCTCCGAAGCTATCTTTGGCGCACAGATGTCATTCTTATTCGCATTTCCGTCGCCACGTTTCGAATCCAATGGAGAAATTATGGAGACTATATTACATGATGTAAATTTCACTCTGCTGTCTCAAGACCTAGGTATATTCTGTCATAATCGTTAAGATAAATAAACTCGAATGTAATGGTATTGAGTGCTTTCATAATTTGTTAGCGGCTACATAGCAACTCTTCTCCATAGCATACGTGCTGGATTAGCTACCTAGCGTAATCTTAAATTTCTGAAAACACTTACTACACTAGACTTTGTAATTAAACATATTCTAGTCTGGTTCCACCGGCGGATCTATGGCAGCACCTAATAAGTAAGGATCTGTCGGTGGTACGAAACCAGAGGCCGAGGGTCCCATTACACCTGGACGCCAATGCGAGCACGAGGGTAAGCGAGCAATCCGCCAACCATTCCATCCTTTTAGCCTAATTTTTTTCTATTCCCCATTTTTACCTCTTTCTTTGCCAGATGGCACGGCTTGACCTTCACGGTCATTATGATACCTTAGGCTCCGTCCCCACGGGCATCTTCAGGTGTCCATCAAACCGTCCATTATACATTTGGCGCCCAACGTGGACCGCATTTCTGGTAAAGAACAGGACTAAGAAGGACCTCATCGAGTTCCTTTTTGGTCCTTCCACCGATTTGTATCCCCACAAGCACATTAAGGCTACTTGCTCTAAGTCTTAGGACTGAGCGACTTTACTTCACGTATTTTCCCTTCACATAGCTGTACCACCCCCATCCTTCCCATAGAGTAGTTTTTCCTATTAGATTCAGTTTAACAAGGCAGCCCTGGCTTTGTGTTCGTCTTTTGTGGTTTAGCCACGTATTTAAGGCATCCATAAAGGCTTTGAATTGCCGGCATTAGGAGCTTCTTCGGTGATCGGACGAAGCGCGGAGGAGCCCTGGATACCTTTTTGTTTGCCAGCACTGTCCTTTTAAGTAACTTTAAAATTTTTCTTTACACAGTACTGCATTTTTGTATTATTCATGTGCTCAGCAGCTTACAGAGTTTATGAGTGAACTACAGCAAGGAATGCTGTGTTGCGCCTCTGCTGGCCTCAGGATTCTCTGTAACCTGTTGATCATCTGAATAATGGGGAAATGTAGAATCTTTTTTTTTTTTCTCTTTGCTGTTTTTCTCCTCTACAATGGTTGCCGGCTCAGAAGTCCAGTTCTTGTTTTTTTATTTTTTTTTTGCTGAACACTCTGTCCTCAGCTTCTACTTTTTTGCAGGCCTCGGAGTAGAAGCTGCCCTGTAATGAACCATATTCTGGTCGGGAAGTACTGCTTCCACTGGCAGATCTATGGCAGCACCTGATGAGTAAAGATCTATCGGTGGTACGAAACCAGAGGCCGAGGATCCCATTACGCCTGGACCCTGATGCGAACACGAGGAAATCTGCGCCGTTCGCCGACCATTCCATCCTTATTGCCTCATTTTTTATCATGCCAAGTTTTAACCTCCCCTGTTTGTGTTGTTTTCCCCAGGCCTATGAATTTTTATTAATACGTAAAGAACAGGGGCAACGAGCGGCGAAAAACCCGCCCACGTCTCCCGAACTGAGCTACAGCAAGCATAGGCCGCTATTTAGCTCGTTGAGGGGCCTTTATCTTCGCCGGATTTCACTGCCTGACTTTCATGGTCATAATGCAACCTTAGGCTCCGTCCCCATGGACATTTTCTGATACCCACCAGACCGTCCATTACAACTTAAAAAAAAAACAAATGTTTCTAACGAACAGCTGACTGCTGACGACTCGTCAACACACTTACGTTTTCCACGACTTTTATTAAGCGTATACTAAGATACAATGCTACAACTGCGAAACGGATACAATTTTCTTCCGGCGCGGTCATGATTTTCGATTGATGTAAATATTAAAAACGAACGACCGAGGTACCAGCTATTAACCATTAAGAAAAATGTAGCGTGCTCCAAGCCAAAGAAGCGTAGAAAATACACGCTCCGTAGGAGTAGATGGAACGAGTGTATTCATGACGCATTTCCAGTATCGCGCTCCGGAAGCGTAGTAGTCGCTACGTAGCTACTTGGCGATATGAATGAGCCCATTGTCTTTTGCCCATCGCGATATGTAATGCACAATAATGGCACAAAAAGTGCGATGATGTTCATCGGTCCAATGCAAGTACATTTTAATTTTAATCCATTTGCTGTCAAGTTGTCTATGAATTGCTTTGAAAAATGTTGTCCTTATCGCCCTATATGTAACAGGTAAATGCAAACGTGTCCATTTTTTCTGGCCCAAGAACTCAGAATACTGTTAACTGTAGTCTAGTGCATTCGCATCAAGACCCCCAGTCATATGAGATCCATTTAGCCTAGATAATCATTTCATTGCCAAGAATGCCCTTTTTCCTCATCAAATGACGGAAAATACCTTCAACAGCAATCTAGTGCATCACTTCATTGCCAAGATTGTCCATTTACCACACAAAAGGACTGAAAATGGTACCAGCCTTGACCAAAGAACGGCCTTCAAAAGCACCACTCTACTGTATTGATCTCATTATCCCGCGTCAAGAATTACCTCTTTCTACCAGGTTTGGTTTCCGTTTCATTTCATGATAAAGAGAGTCCTTTTTTCGGACGCATACATGTAGGAGAACCGTATGGTACTTGCAATAATGCATGGAAGCTCCATACAAAATTTGTTTGCAATTTGACCACGGAAAATGCTTGGAAGGGCAATCTCTAAAAAAAATTAGGCAAGTAACTCTGGTCTAAACAAAACAGAATATATCGTAAGTCCAATCGATGATCAAAATACCAAACTTGGTTAAGATCAGAATACGGGAAGTGCCCTGACAAACGTACAAATGGAGAAACGGACAAACGACCAAACGTACAGCATGCATCGGACTATATGCCCGTCCATTATATTTTTATATGGAAAGGGCCAAAAAGCAACTGCAAAAATGCATTCGTAATTCTTCGAAACTTAAAACCATTATGTACCAATTTTACTAATTGTAAGTTCGACTAAAACCGTACGGGTATTTCATTATAATCAAATTGGAGGAAGCCTTAAAGCCATGTTTACAGTAGTTTCACTGTACTTTCTCATTATAATCGATTTAATGAAGTAAAAGTGTTGCAGTAATTGACAGAGCTTTGAGGGTCTTTTAATTTATATTCAAATTAAGCAAAATATTACTTTATCCCATATCATTAAAAAGATATGGTGTTTTTTTACTTACTAGAAGGACAAATTGTCGGGTCTTCTTACCTGCAATAAAACAAAAATGCATCAGAAACTTTATTTACTGTTAAAATATTACTTTTTAAGAAAAACTGAATAACAAAAATATATGCATAAAAATTCGAATATTGGTGTATTTCTGCTAGATTGCAAAAAATTAAGTGGAAACAGAAACTCGAAACATGAAATGTTAATCCATTGAAAGTTTATTTTTATTACTACTACCTTGTACCATTTACCGATTTCACGATATTCGTATTTGCCATTTTACTTGCAAACCAGATTGAAACCGTCATACTTCGTTGACGTTTGGTTTGATTCCCAGGCGCAATTATCTTTTCTACTAATCCCTTAATTATGTCCATCATATGAGAATTCCGCAATCACGAATTTTCTTACTTTTCCACACTGAGTCTGAAGCATGTCAGCCAAGATAACATATTCATATAGGTAGTCCCAGTCAAAATTCACACGCGGCGTTGTCTAATGGCAAACATTTCTCAATTTCTCAGCATTCATTTGTAGAATATAAATGAGTGGGGAGTTTAAGCGCCACAAAGCCGAACAACAACACATGTAAATCTGTAGAGCAATTATTCATTGAAACTGGTAATTTTCACGAAACTGAAGTAAAACCTCCAAGTGCATCCAAGCCGCCTTCAGTCCTCTTTCGAGGAGGCTTAATGTGCAGCGCTGATACTTAGATTATAAGTGACTTGTGCTGGATAGTCATATGTCAAAGCGGCACGATGTGCATTCTCTTACACGAAAGACATTCAAACTTTCTACTGGATTCACTATAGTGATGTAGTTATAGTCAATTGCATTGACGGTTCTGAGGATTATTCATTTTTCTTCTGGCGCAAAGTATGATGACTTTATGCAAAGGTGAAAATAAGATGTACGACCAGTTGCGGTGCATTGAAGTGCATGCCAGCATGGTGATGTTAGCCCGTGCCTGAAGAGGCGTCAGATTAATCCAAATTAGAATTTGTA
Source organism: Chloromyia formosa (assembly GCA_964017055.1). NCBI lineage: Eukaryota > Metazoa > Arthropoda > Insecta > Diptera > Stratiomyidae > Chloromyia > Chloromyia formosa. Next base: position 82,341,743 of record OZ024816.1, on the reverse strand, counting down.
GTCAATTTGTTTTTACAGTATGACCATACATGTCAAGCAACTTTGATCAATGATATTCTAAGCAAATGACTTCTCGAGATTAAAAAACGAAAGATTTAAGCGAGTTACTTGAAAATTTCAAAGTGCTATCAGACCAGTTTCCCTCTGATTTTGGATTAGTTAAAATAATACAGAAAGACAAATAAACTCATTGGATAGATATATAATGGAAAGAGAGACCATATAGGGCTTAAAACTCACGAAATTATTTGTCTATGATTTTAAATGGACATCGTGCGAAAAAATGCTGATCAAAGAATTAAAATGCTGCAAATAGTGGAGTATTGAGGAAAATAGCTGAAAATATCAAGAGGAGGATTTATTTATGTAATAATATAAATGGGGGGAATAACATTCTGGCGAATGGAATTAATAACCACGTGTTTCGAAAATTGCTCCGAACAAGATATGTGTCAATAATATGTATAAGTAAATTAAAAATAATTCTCAAATTGTCATTTTAATGCCAAAATAATTTCTTTGTTTAAACAACTACATATTTTTATAACAGTTCATGACCTCAGTAATAAGCATGATATGGTGATAGGTTTTCCGCGTTTAGTCACGAAGCAAATCCATAGGACAAATCTTAAAGCAAACAGTGTGCAGTGTGGAAGATTATGATTGGGTTAAGGTGTTCATTCCGTTTTAAGATACATTTCTAATGGCACTGGGAGGTAAATTCATAGGAATATTTTAGAACTTGTCTTTTGTAAACATCGAATACTATATATGAACACCGTTGAGATTCATTAAATAGGTTCGTGGAGAACCGACGGATAATCATTTCTATCTTCTTAATGCAGTTGAAACGTGGAAAGGTAGTCGGACCGGACAAAATACCCTTCGAATTTTGGTTGAAGATGAATCTTGTCGGGCTTAGATGGTTCACTGTTCTTTTCAACAAAATTAAAAGAGGGCAACCGATGCCTGACGCTTTCAGGAAAAGCTTTCTTCTCCCGGAAGCTCAACAGCTAACTTCTCTTCGTCGATGACGTTGTTCTGGGTAGCAAAGACATCGTTGCTTTGCAGTCTGCACTGACCAAGTGGTGTATGATACAGGAGGATCATGGACTGAGGATTATCGTACCAAAGACTGAGTATCTTTGCTGTTCTTTCTCAGATCCAGAGAGACCGATACCAGATATTTACATTAAAGGAGAGCAGTTGAAGTCCTGTACAAGGTTCAACTACTTGTGCTCGATGGTCAACAAGGAAACTATCTGCGATGACGACATCGAACATCGCATCAGTATCGGTTGGATGAAGTGGCGAGAAAACTCTGGAGTTTTCTGCGACAAGAAGATGCTACGAAAGCTTAAGGGCAAGTTATAACGGTCGTACGTCTCCCACTCATGAATGCGTCTGAGTGCTGGACTATGTATAAGACATACGAAAGTAAAATGACTGCAGCCGAGAGGAAAATGCTACGGATATCAGCCGGTTTGACCAAAAAGGATCGCATCAAAAGTACCTACATCCGAGGCAGCTTGTTTATTGAGCAACCGATCACTGAAAAGCTCGAAGATCGTCGTATCAATTGGTATTGCCATGTTCTAAGGCGTCCACTTGAGAAACCAGTCATGAAGCCACTATCAATGCATGTTCCAATTGCTGGACCGGGACCCCGAGGCAGACAGAAACAAACATTAATCTCGGCGATGACACGATCCAAGACCGAGCTGCCTGCAGAAGGAAGCTGAGATGAGATGAGTTGTGCACGCTGCAGTTGTGATACTTCTATTGAATTCAAATAAATCTAATCCAAATCGCGGCTACCTAAAGAGCCTTGATGGCTGGTCATTATTGTTGACATTATTAGGATTCTTTACGGGAGTTCGTGTAGAACATGTAGTTGATCTCTTCATAGATATTTATTTAACTCAGGCTTAGTCAGTCCTCAGGCTGTGGTCAAATAAAGTGGGGAGTTCACTGCCTACTCATTTCTTGTGATTATCATATGAAGAAAATCAAGGAAGAAGTTGTTTTTGTTTTTCATAGAAAGGTTTATCCGTTAATAAGTACTTTACGCACCTCTGAATTATGTTCAACGCTTGAAAAGATGACTGCATTGTGCTGGTATTTCAAAATAACCATACATGTTACAGTCTTAAATTTTGTTTGCTTATATCATTAAAATATCAGAACCTGTCCATTTTAAATTTTTCTCCTCTGTCAAAAGTTAGGTAAAACTGACAATTTTTACAGTCAGTTAATATAAATGATTCCGAGAGACATGATACCTATCCAAGCCGTCTTCAACCACATCTTTTGTGACTATAGTTACTTAATCTCCCAAAAATTTAAACTAAATCGAAGTCAACGTGTCTGAAGGTGAGGAAGAGGGGAAAGGAATTTTCGTTTCGATTCTTTTGATATAGTGCACTGGTTTTGAAAGTGTGGATAGCGACCCCCTGAAGCTATTTCCGGAGGCTCGCGAAAACGTTTTCAAAAATTCAAAATTAAACGAAAAATTCAAAAATTTGTTTTATAGAAAATAATAATAAAAAAAAAGAAAAATAAATAATTCAACGATTTAAATCGTGTCATGGGATGTATGTTTTGTTAGTCGTTAATTAATTTATCGAATGTATTTACTAATCAAAGCAGACTTCGATGAAGATAGTACCATAGTAAAAATAGGCTTACGCTTTGATAAAATGATTGATTTTTGCCATTTCCTTAACTGATGTTCGAGGAACATTATATCGAAAGTCCTTGAGAATTTGAATGGCACTTAGGAAGACCGCTTTCCGAGGCTTTTTTTAGTTTCCCATGTCTATAGAAACTGTTCTCCTCTGATAGATGCTTAGCCATTCATATTATGACGACATTGCAAATTGCAAACTAGCATAAACAAAATTATTTCTTTATTTATTTATTGTGTATTGTATTCCAACCTACATCGAAATACGTCCCTAAGAATCAAGGTCGGAGTACAAGCCTGGGTTGGTCGAGCTGCCTCCCCTATGGATTAAGACATCTCCTGGTGAGTAAAATCCATGGTGTAGACGAAACCAAGTGACAGGGTGAATTGATTATTATTTTTATGTGGTAGTGGATAGCGAGGTTGATTCACTTTAATTTAGACTCGCATCGAATCGCGCTCGGTGGCCGAGGTCGTTCGGTCATCGCTCTACGATACTAAACTAGAGCTCGGAGTTCAAATCTCGGCGCGATCAAAAACTGCCCGTGAGTACTAGTAGAACTCTCACAGTGTTCCGAGCTTGTCAGTATAAAGACGGCGCGAATAGGAGGTGCATGCTTGCAACTGAACTTCCGAAAAAAGGTAGATTTGCCATCGAAACGTCAACAAGGCATAGAAATGCTAGACATGTTGACGTGCCTATGCCCCTGGAGAGGGCGGGGCAACTAACTAAAGCGAACTTTTGCATTAAATTTTAGGTAACTTATTGTACTTTCAAAAAGATGCAAGTGAATTGTCTGCGGGACACAAACTTTACGATTTATTGAATGATGTTTAGATTTCTACGCAGTGAATTTTTTAAGAAATTTGTGTAAGCCAATGTCTGGGTATCTATTTACCCCATGCGCATCTCACTTATCTTAACTGAAAGGCGATTAAATAACGATATATTTATCCCTTTTCCATTTTCCTCATAGGATATATAGTTTTTTTTTCGTATATTCAGAAAAGTACATAAGAAAACCATGCATTTTGCTCTTTGTGGGAATAAAAGATAAAGAATAGAAGCATGAGAAATAAATAGTCTTTTTCAAATGAGAATATCTCGAAAACGATTGAAGATACGAAAAATGTACTATTTTTTTATCATGAAACTGTTCAAGATCTTTCTTTCTTTCAGAGAAATTTTTTGCCAGGTTCAACCGTTTTCAAAATATTTTCAAAAAACCCAAAAAAGGGTGGGAGGCACGTGCCTTCCTGTAAATACGCCACTGGCTGCAAATAATTCAGACAAAAGTCAACCAATTGCTTATTTCGGTACGAAGATAAAATTTGTTTTCATTTTCATAATTTCATATGCCTTCAGTATTGAATGCTCGTATCGTACATTTATTTTCGGCTCGACGTTCTGTTCATTTTAACATTCCATTGAAGTGTCGTGTCGTGTATCGTAAAGTAGTGAAAATACCCTTGTCCCATGTCTCACATTCCATCAATCATTAACAATAAACTATCGACCTGATCAACCTCTACATCAATATCAGCACAAATCAGGTTACTTGTCGTGCAAGTATTTACCAATATACTCGTATTTATACAAGCGAATATATTCACATAAAGTGACCATCAACTGTCTTTTGTTAATATTTAATTAAACAAGATATCTCCTCGTTAGCAATGCACCGGGGAAATATTCCATCTTGTGTGTTGCTGTTGCTAAAAGCCAATACACTTGTTCATAATTGCTAATTTGTTGGAAGCTCTTGGAGTCAAACACCTACTTGACTTTTTCGCGAGACATATAAATATTCGCGCTCATATATGCTTGTAATTTATGTACATGCTCGTATCTGAGATTAACGTCAATAATGGTAATTTGGTACTTGAAGTTAAGCTGTTTCTTTTTCGTTCCTGCCTGTATCTTGATGCAATCTTATAAAATGGCAACTTTCACTTTTGCAGCTTCTTTTTCATAAAAGAGGTGAGACTAATTTGTAAAAAAAAATTCAAGATATTGTGACTTGTTTTTTGCTGCTTCAATACGAGATGATGTGTGAGAGGACATATGGCAATGAAATCAATATAAAGTCAATTGATGTGATACTATACTTATTGTTGAATTTATTGCTCGAAGCCGGTTATGGTTACTTTTTGTTAAGGATGATGTGTTTTTGATGGGATGGGAGAAGACGTTCAAATATTTAAGTGAAATGAAGATGGGTTCATGGAGATACTCGAACATGTGTTTTTTTTGTTGGCCATAAAAGCGACCGTTTTCTGATGGAGGGTAGCTTTCACACTGGGAATTTCCAAGATAGGATGAACATAAAATAATTGATTGTATGTCATAAGTGACAAATTGTGCTTTTGATATAGTCGCAGAAGTAAATATGTGCAAAAAGATACTTATCCTCAGGTTAAGTTTTGAAATTGCAGGTGTGTCATCGAATGAAACACACCCTTTCTAATGGAAATGTTTCCTAACTGAAACACAGTTTAAATTTTACAGAATCACCTATGATATTACAATAGGCATAGGTTTCAAACTTTCTTCGATTTAATTTGTACGCCTTTGTTAGGGGTTTTTTGTCTAATATCGCATGAATCACTAGGTCTTAATGTACGAAATTTTAAGAAAAGTTAAGCGAACTCCTACCCTCATGCATGTTATATCAATTACGTCATACGAACACAAGCCAATCATACATTTTCGGTAGTTTAAGCACTGTGACAGCTGCTGAGATTTAAGTAATACTGACAAGACGACAACCGAATATATTTGAAGTTTGAAGTAACTAGTAACGCCTAAGGCTACTGAAGTGACACCGAGATAAAACAAAAGATTAAAAACGCAAGAATTGAGTAAATAAGGGCCAGAAAAGTTAAATAATGGCTGTTTAGCCGGTTTAGGTTACTCAGATACCTCTACTTAAGCCATAACCAGCACTTTCTGCTCTTCTACCACCATTTAGAGGCCGTATCGATGGCTAAACCATCGATTTATTAAGCCAGAGGTCGCGAATTCAAACCTTGTTCCGAGCATATTCGCTTTTCTCACTGGCCGCCAGTCGGTTCAGCTGCGAAGTGAGTACATTGAATTGGTATTGGAGTAAAAGCGGGACGAGTGAGCACGCCGTAAAATCCGTATCCTATATTGCGACTCTAAAGCGAAATATGTAAATACTCTCATATCGATGACAATGAAAAATTTCAGACCCTTCGCCTCAAGGTTAGTGCAAGTGGCTCCGGTGTTTTGTGACACGAAAAAATAATTGGTAACAGTACATGGCACAACCATGAGCTGTGCGAACTATACGACGAGCTGGAAGCTTCGAGAATCATCAAACTTCAACGAGTTTACTTTACGACATGTACAACGAATGGACGATAAGCGCATATCTGAACGAATATTGGAATGAAGCAACAGCGGAGCAGGACTGCGTGGAGAGGGAGACGCTAAACAACTGCTGGGTTCTTGAACTTTGCGGACGCTGTCACTTGTCGTCGGGCTGTCGCGCCACAATAATGAGGATGCATCTTAACCCACACAAATTACAGAAGAAATATGCTCTTCATATTTGTTAACGCACCCTGGTAATTTATTGAGTGTAAATTTACTGTCGATGAAACAAAAGACGTAGGTCGAGATTAGCGTCAGTTTTCCCTTCAGTGTCTCAACAGTACTTGAGTTTATCGTCAGTTTTTCCATCAGATTTACGTCAGTTTTTCCTGTTGGAATATTTTCAATTTTTCCAGCGATTGAATTGACTGTGAGGTTAGCGATAGTTGTTCCTGAAGGAATATCGCTAGTTAAACTGATAGTGAATGGTTTTCTTTAAGAGGTATTGATGAAAATTGTCATTTGCATTCGGTAGCCAGGGCCTCCTCGGGATCAATCATCCAAAAAATAAGGCAACAAATATCGCGAAATCAGTAAATTTCCATAAGTTTCAAGCTTCGAATGGTTGGTTGAAGAGCTTCCGGAGACACACTCTTTCGGTTGTTAAAATTTACGGAGAGTACGTTTACATAGACTCATATTTGGGAACATTGAGGCAAATTCAATGACCATAAAAACGACGCGCTGTCCAACGGTTAAACGTATTATGTGTTTGCCTAAATGCCTCAAGTATGTTCAAGTGCATATGAAGCATAAAGATGTATTGGAAGGTACCGCGAATGATTGGAAATTGAAGTAAGTCTATTTAACTGAAAAAAGAATTATGACATAAAAGATATTGCCAATGAAAATTAAATTTGGCTATTTTTTCATACTTTATCAGACAAACCCTTCTTGTCTCTACTTTTTGAGGCTGATGTAGAAGATGGGTCAGCGATAGATTATACAAACATCCATTCTAATTATATAACTGATTCCGATGATATCCATGTTGGATAAGATATTAGAGACTATCAGATGAGGCGGGTGTTGAAGCCGGCACGGCGTCGACCCCGGTCGATTGAAGACAGACTTATCTATCCGTCTGCCAATCCATTGCAGGGTTGTTCAGGCGGAGCTGTCGGCGATTATGGAAGCCATTGCGTGGCTGGGGCGTAACGGTATATCGACGGGGGAAGTTAGCATTTATACGGATAGCCAGACCGCGGTAAGAGCCCTAGAGTCTATCCTCACCACATCAAGGACGGTGTTGGATTGCCGTGCTTCTCTGTTGGGAATGGGCAGCTTCTTCAACATTTAGCTATGCTACCTGGTCATGGCTAGTCCTGTTCCTAAAACCGGTCCACCGGCTTAAAACTGGTCTTCTGTTGGCACCGGTCCCGAGATTTCCAAATATCGTTTTCGAAAAAACTGAACCATTAAAAAACCGGCTTATGGTCATAAAAACAGACTCGTGATCGGTAAAAAAGCGACTCATTGAAAAACCTACTCACCAAAAGACTCATTGGTTAAAAAGCCAAGTTGAAAGTCGACTCATTAAAAAATCGATTCACCAAAAAACCGACTTGTTAATAACCGAGTAATCAAGTGGTTAAAACCGACTCATTAAAAAGCGACAGGCTCATCGTTAAAAAAAAAACCGAGTTAAAAACCGACTCATTAAAAATCCAATTCACCAAAAACCGATTCGTTAAGAACCCACTCGTTAAAAACCGATCGGCTCTAAGAAAAAATGAGTCAAAAACGATTGTTGATGTTGTGTCTATTTAACTTTGAACGCATCACGAATCACATACCAAATCACAGTCAAATCGAAAGCTAAAAGCTTTACTTGAATAATTCTGTCGTGTACTGTACTACAAAAAAATCACTCGATTTAATGAGTCGGTTTTTAACTCGGTTTTCTTAACTAGGAACCGGTTGGTTTTTAACGAGTCGGTTTTTGAGTGCTCGAATACCCATTTTGTAATGAGTCGGTTTTAGTGAATCGGTCTTTCAATGAGTCGGTTTTTAAATCCGTTTTTTTTTTTAAAGAGCCGGTCAGTTTTTAACGAGTCGGTTTTTGAGTACTGGAGTACTCGTTTTGTACAATAATAAATCGGTTATTTATGAGTCGGTTTTTAATTCGGTTTTTTTTAACCATGAGCTGGTCAGTTTTTTTTTAAAGAGCCGGTCAGTTTTGAACAAGTCGGTATTGAGTACTCGAGTACTCGGTTCTTAATGAGTCGGTTTCTGGTGAATCGGGTTTTTTAATGAGTCGGTTTTTTTTTAACCATGAGCCGGTTTTTTTCATGATCCGGTTGACCGATAGGAAAACTGGTTTCCACAAAAACCTAAAACCGGTTTTGAGATCTTGGGACCGAATAGTCATGGCGGCTTGTCGGTAACCTCAGAGCTGAAGAGCTCACTAAGATGGGACAATGGATTAATTTTTTCAAAATTAGTGAAATATTGGTATCCCTCTGGATACCGCGATAAGTAAGGCTAACTCAAGATGGTCAAATAACAGCACGTGTCGAGTAACGAAGATGATGTGACGTAGGCTTGAGTTATATCGCTCCATGAGATTGATGTCGCTCAATAGAAGTGATATAAGTGCGGTCACGGGTGTCATAACTGGACATTGCGTAATCGGGGAGCACGCAAGGAGGCTTCGGCTTCCTATTAATGACTTCTGTAGGAGCTGTGGTGATGAGGAGGAGAAGCAGGGCACTTCTCATCTGTTCCGTGAGTGCCCGGCTTTGGCATATTTGAGGATGACATAGCTTGGGCCACATTCCCTTACCAAGTTCGAAGTCCTGGCGACAGCTAAACTGATTTATTGATGGCTCTGCTTGGTTTAATAAATAGGTTTGGAATGGAGATCTTCACTCCTGTGTGGTATCACAACGGACCCACTCCCGGTCAATATACTCGTATGTCGTGGAGTTATGATCACATCCCGCAAGTCCAATCAAGCCTTCTTCAAATGAGAAGACGTAGAATCAACCGTCCAGATTGGAGATTTTAGCCACAACAAAGTATGCTGTGAGGACAGCCATGATGAACCGTGGATAGGCAATCCACAGCATGCCTATGCCACGACTACAGCCATGCGGCTAGAATTTCATGTCAAATCGTGATCGTGTCTGTAAAAACAATTAGCTTTAGCTGTGTGGATTAAATTCAATATAATTTGACATGCAAATCTATCCGCAAGGCTGTGGTTGTCGCATGGCAATTACTCTTTCAAAACCACTTTAGATGCGCAGCAAATTATTCGGAATTATACGACGGAATGTGGAAATGCCGCAATGCTCAGAAACATTTTCTATGGTAAAACAAATTAAAAGCGATCTTTAAAAAAAAATAACACAAAAAGAGCAATGATGTTCATCGGCACTTTAGGTCCGTACAATACAAGTACATTTTAATTTTAATCCATTTGCTTTCAAGTTGTCTACGATTGCTTCGAAAAATGTTGTCCTTATCGCATTCATATAACAACCATATATCACTTCGTTGCCAAGAATGTCCCTTTCCCCCACCAAAGGACTGGAAATTCCATCACCGCTAATTCACTAGAATTTTCCCTACCAAAAGATTCAAAATGACTTCAACAGTAGCCTAATGCATTCGCCTCAACAAACCGTGTCATATGATTGATACTCATCTTGCCAAGATATAACCTTAATGTTAAGAAGGTTCTTTTATCTTGATGCACAACTGCAGCAGGACCAAAATGTCACTGTATGTAGTTTATAATGACCCAAGGAAGCTACGTGTCAAATTTCGTTGAAATCGTATCACGGCAAAAGCCTGGAAGATTGATTTTTGAATAGACATAAGCGAGTAACTCTGGTTGAACACAGCGGAATATACAGTTAGTCCAGTCGATGACCAAATTTGTTGTCACCCTTCTGGAATCAGGGTCATTCAAGGAACCTACATATCGAATTTGGTTAAGATCAGACCAAGGGAAGTGTACGGACTAACGCACAAACGCACATACGCACAGAATGGATCATTGCATATGGGCCAAAAATCAGACTACTATGTTGAACTTTTGTGATATTGATGTCTTAATGATGAATACTATTTTCAATAAATTAAAAGTAAATTAATTAAAAATGTGATTATTTATGAGTACTACTCATATTTTACTACTTGTATTTGTCAGCCCCCTACAAGCCGGATACATGCTAAGACGGAAAATGTTACCGGGTCCCATCGCATTCCGGGTTGAATAGGTTTTACTGTATCATCAGTCCGTAAAACCGATCGTGGTAGTGAATTGTTCTACTAAAGTTTGTACCTTAAAACGAAACGGATGAAGAATACTTTACAATGAGTTTGGTGCTGGGGAATACAGAATATGCAGAATAATAAAAGAATAATTGATACAGAAGGAAGCATCGAATTGGTTTTTGGTAAATGAAATTTTTAATTTCATTCTTTTCAAAGGGTCAGTACTTTCGACTTCGAATTTATGTTACGCCCCTCTATCGAATTCCGACGAAATAAAAAATGCGATGACAAGTTGGTTATTGGAACGCGTACTAAGTACATATGGAGATTATTTTTTTTATACTTGATATACAGTTCATTTTCATCAACAAAATATAACTATTTCTCGGTCAAAGTCTTAGAAAATTAGGTTAATAGCGTGGCATTTAGAGCACCCCATATTTAGTAACAATCAGAAAACCACATGAATTTCACTCATTCTGAAACTTTTATCACTTGTTAGCTTACAATAGAATCATTTTCAACAAATATAGGTAACTATTTTCAATGCAAATTAGACACATAAAAAGCCAACTAAAAAGAAAAACAAACCAGAAACATAAATTCTTCACAAATCATAAACCTATTCACGATATGTGTGGGCATTGGAACAATGCATAAAAAATACTGTAAATTACAAATGAATGAGTTGAAATCTAAGAAACCACGAAAGATACGTAGCTGTTAGACAATGGGAAATTAAAATATGAACAAATATTATGAATTTATTCCAAATATGCAAGTCAAGTTAAAACGAAAGTTTTTTTTTCCCAGTTTCCTTGGCCACACTATTAGTTTTTGAGCTTTTTGATTTTGATAATTAAGCGACGAGTAGGCAAAAGGTGTGAAAAATGAAGATTAGCAATAGTCTATTTAATAGCACATCATCATCTTTGTTTTTTACTACTCTACTAGCCTAGCTAACTAATCTTCACTTTTTTGTTTCATTTTCTATACCACAGACGTTGAAGTAGATAAAAAAAAACAGCTTTCATAAGACTTTTAGTTTTAATACAAATTATCAAGACGAAAATCTTTCTTTTCGTTGTCTTGGAAAAATTGATTGTAATCGGTATGAATTTTTAATTAAGCGCGAAATTTGAACGATCATTTAATTTTTTTTAAGATATGTTTTGCCTTTTTTTTTGGAGCCTTGATTTTGTTTTTGGTTTTTACTGCAAGTATGTCGGTTAATTGTGGTTTTGGTTGAAATCGTCCGTGCATTTTGCATATATGCATACAAAATATTCATACATATTAACAGTGAAAGAAGATTCTTCAATGAGTGCTTTGTGTTTTAATGTAGTTACCACTTTTTGTTGATTAAGACGAAATAAATGAGATTAATGAAATGACTGCGTATCTAAATGTTTTCAGTAAGGCCTAGAAGTTCCCTTTTAAATAAATAAATGATTTTTTTCGGTAGGTAATTCGTTCTGAAGAATGTCACTAAAAAAATGTCCGTTATGTAATATTGAAAAAGTAGCCGCGGCACCGTTCTCAATCGCTGATTAAAGCCTCGTTTGTTAAGTTTTCCCTATCTGGACTTCAATTCATAATCATGGGGCGGTCGGTAGCTCAGTACGGTAAGGCGTCAGTCTGATGCCTCATGCTACGGGTCAGTTACGGGTTCGAGTCCCGTCCGCTTCGTGGCCATGGATGTTTATGTCATCTTCGTCCTGTGGTATGGGGCGTAATAATGAAACTTTCCCGACTTCTCGCAGGTATGCGGCTAAATGGGCAGAAGGTCAGGGCTGTCGCGAAAAAATCCAGTCACGGGGATTAACAACTATTGGCTCATATAGAATGTCCCATACTTGTCGACGATTTCGAATATTTATAACTGTTTTTAAGATTTTTTTTAGACTTTACTTTTACTGCACAATTATCAAAAATATCTCTCGCTTAGATGATCATAGTGTCAGGTTTGCAAAAAAAGAGCATTTGAAGCAGATTTTCTTTCAATGGCTGCATTGCTCCCTTTTAAACAATACTTTTTAGCTGCTGAATTGTTTGGGGCTTATTTCTATACATTATGCCTGTCAAATAGTCCCGAATAAATAAATCAGTTTCCATCAAATAATTAATTAATTTCCTTAAAATGATAATTTCCCCCGCATGTAGTCTGTATATGTAGTAGCTTCATCTTTTTGAACATCATCTGAAACCATCACAGAAAATTTTGTCGAATGTATGCTTTGGCAGCCCCTATTGTTTTTAGTTCAATGGTTGAGAACCTGTGGTTATATTCAGTGAAAGATACCCTGCTAGCTAACCATAACCATCGATCATCAGTCAGCCACGATGTGCTACAAGAGTTTTATTGACGAATTTATAAGGCCGTAGTTGATGAAATATTTAATGAAAGTAATTGATGAACTCATCAAGACATCAGCAGCTAAGTAGAACACCCAACTAGGGCTTTGAAATTTGCGCAACTATATATACTGAAGAAGACGGCTCTGGTAGCTAGATGAGTGGCGTTGTAGTAGTCACTTATTCAAAACATGTCGTAGTATCGAAATTTTAATGTTTAACGTTACGCGCTTTCTAGAAACTGTTTGTATGTTCGAAAGAACTCTTCTTCCGTTCTTGAAAAAATTCCCGGGGCCCTTTCAAATTACGAGCCCGAGGTGTTTCGCAACTCAGACTACTAAAAACATAATACATATCTCAAAAACTGCACTAGCTAGAATGCTTAAATGAGAAGTTTCTTGCAGCGAATACATTGCTTTAAAATACAAAATGAACTTCGTGAAAATCGGACAAACGGTTGTGTCTAGCTCTTTAGTCAAATTGTCTGACCGGTAGCGCAGTGTGCTGGGGCATCAGTCTCATGTTTGACTACCGGCGTTCGCCGGGTTCGAGTCCCGTCCACGACGACGTTCGTGGCCATGGATGTACAGGAGGTGCATGTTGGCAACTTAATTCTCCGAAACCAGTTTATCTCAACGAAATGTCAAGTGGGCCACATAGAACAGTTGACGCGCAATGCCCCACAAGGGGGTAGGGTAATTGAGTAGTAGTAGTATTTAAATTGGAATTGTTTGTGACACTTGGTTTCATTCTGCACACCAACTTAGTATGCGTCTGTAGCTTAGCTCGGTAACGCACCGGGCATTTTTTGCTACTCGAAACACGGTCTCTGCGGTTCGCGCCCCGCAACGGGACCAACTATTTTTTATTCTCAAATTCCCTCTGAATTAATTTCTCCGAGCTTAGTGGTTTCGTATGGATAGTAGCACTCATCAGGTCTTGCATCTTTGATGTGCTTGTTCGGTTTTAAAATAAATTTTTTATTGGATTACGATCAAATCGTGTTAACATCATTTGATCCTAACTAAAATACTTTTTTTCTGGCAGTTATAGCCTTTGGAATGTGTGAAAACGGGATTTTTAGCCTGTCCCATATAAAAATATAATGGACGGGCATATAGCCAACTGAGTATTCTGTACGTTCGTTTGTGCGTTTGTGCGGACACTTCTCGTATTGTGATCTTAACCAAATTTGGTATGTAGGTTCCTTGTGCCCCCTGAGCGCAAATCGGGAAACACAATTTTGATCATCGACTGGACTAGATTAGATTGTGAAATGGGTGTTGAACCCCGCAGGGTACAGAGTACTGAGCCCGGATGGCCTATTGTGCTGGATCGACTGGACTAACGGTAGATTCTGTTTTACTTAAAATAGAGTGACTCGTATAATTCTTTTTAAAATTATTTCCTTCAGGCATTTACCGTGGTCAGGATTCAATCAAATTTTGTATGTGGCTTCCTTGGGTTATTGTAGTAGTGCCTTACGATGATATTCTGGTCCTCCTGTATGTGTGCGTCAGAAAAAAAAGACTCTCTTTATCATGAAATTAAACGGAAACCAAACCTGGTAGAAATGGGTATCTCCTGATTCGAGTGATCAGACCATTGCACTCGAGTACTGTTGGAGGCATTTTGAGTTCTTTGGTCAGGCCTGATACCATTTTGAGTCCTTTGGTGTGGAAAAAAGGGCATTATTGGCAATGAAGCGATGGGTACCATATGGCAGTGGTCATGAGGCGAATGCACTAGACTTAGGTTGAAGGTATTTTGAGTCCTTTAGTGTGGAAAAGGGCATTTTGGCAATGAAGTAATATCTAGGGAAAATGGGTATTATATGACTGGGGATGTTGAAGCGAATGCAGTAGACTAGTGGTGAAGGTATTTTGAGTCCATATGTGGAGAAAAGGACATTCTGAACAATGAAGCGATTACTAGGTAAGCTGAGTATCATATGAATGTTGGTGACGAGGTAATTCCATAGACTACTGTTCGTAGCATTTTGAGTCCTTTGGTGAGGAATAAACTCAAGTATCGATAATTCCGCGATGGTCATTACACTACACTACTACACGACTAATAGAAAATTCAAGACAAATTACTGTGTCATATAAAAGACACACCGATCGCGTGTATTTGCTTGGGATGGGCTTAAAGTACCGATGCCTATCGCTACTTTTTGTGTCATTTGTTTAATAATCTTCACTTAAAAGTGAAAGCAGCCAGTCAAATTGTTAGTAATGAAATATTTTGACTGTAAAAGGAAAGACAATTTAATTTTCAAATTTTTAATTTATTTTATAATAGGTTTTCGAAATGACCACCCTTCATTCTTAAACGGTTTCGTGCTCTCTTTGGAAAGTTTCGTATAGTTCTTCCCAACATTTTTCGTATACTGTTGACAGATATATCGTTAATTTTAGAACGATATATACGATATATAACGATATATTATACTGCGTGGGGTCTTCTTATAGATAAGTTTCTTTAAATGGCCCTACAGAAAATAGTCCTACGGATTCAAATCAGGAGATCTTGAAGGCCATCGTACCGGTTAGGTTAAGTTAAGGGGCTGCCATGATATAACACAGCACACTTAGATCTCTCATGTGTCCATTGTGATTCCATTAATAACATTTTACCTCGCTAAAGAAACCTAGGTCCCGAACCAGCCTGTGCTGCTAATGTAGCGATCGAGCTGTATCACGCTCATATCCTTGAGGTCCTCCAAGTCACAGTAGAACCAGGAGCTCAGGAATTTCTTCTTCCTGATGGCTAGTGCCGGACAGCAACACAGAAGGCGCAAAACACTCTTCTTCATCTACATCCTCACAACTCCTGCAGTAGTCATTATGAAGAAGACGGAGCCTCCATGCGAGCGCGCCGATGGGGCAGTGCCCTAAGATAGTCCCCACCACTCTGCTAATGTGCTTCGTATTCAATGACAGAAAAGGGGCAGAGCGGCTTGAATCGAATTTCGACAAGTTCCTTCAAATGGCCTAACAGAAAATAGTCTTGCGGATTCAAATGAGGAGATCTTGAACGCCATCGCACCGGTGCATATTGTTCTATCCAGCGTTTCTGTTGCCTTGAAGCGTCGTTACTTCTCGTAAATTATGCAGAGCTATACTTTCATGTTGAAACCACATACCCATTCCTGTGTCAAGTGGTATTCAGTCCAATAAATCCGGTAGCACATTCTCTAAAATGATTTGCAGTGCTGGCCCGTCAAACTATTCGGTAGAATATGTGATCCTATAAGGTGATTGTCGATAATTCTCGCCTAAACGTTGACACTCCATCAAATTTGATGAAGGTTTTCTCGCACCATATGGGGATTTGTCTCGCTCCACGAATGATTCTTGTGATAATTGAAAACTCCTTCCTGCGTGAAGAGGTACCGTCCGTAAAAAAGATTCTTTTTCGAAAGTTCGGATCTTGAAAGTTTGTAGTTGCAGCCATTTGCAAAAACTTATTCGTGCTGCATAATCCTGCGGATGAAGTTCTGCACCCTTGTATAGTGGTGAGGATGAAATTTTTCGTTTTGAAGGATCTCCCGCAAAGTACGTTGAAGACTCACAAGGAGTACTACTGGTTGAAAACACTGCAATCTTTAGCGGAATGCATGAGTACTTTGACGAACTTCTGAACGAAGAATTTCCGCGAGAAGCTTTTCAAGCTGTGAAGCCAAACACAACTGATATCGCTGATTTTTCAGTGGAGGAGGTGATGAAGGCAATGCTGCAGATGAAACGCGGAAAGGCAGTCGGACAGACCGGACAAAATACCCTTAGAATTTTTGGCTGAAGATGAATATTGTCGGGCTCAGATGGCTCACAGTCCTTTTCAACATAATTAAAAGAGGGCAACCGATGCCTGACGCTTCCTTCTCCCATTTTATAATAACAAGGGTGACTCACGCAAGCAAGTTGTCTGCAATCGATTGAACGAGATATACCTATACCTATATGTGAAATTCAAAATAACCCGAATGCATTAAATAGTTATTAACCGTCAAAACGGTGAATATGTAATTTTTTGATCAAATCGACAAGAAACTCGTACAACAGCTAATGCCACGGCTGGATTCGAACCCTCGAATGGAAGGATGAGTACATCGGACTGACACCTCAACGCACTATACTACTGTTTACGTGTTCCTGAAGCGGAATAAAACTAATACATGTCATAAAATATTCTCAATACGCATTGGTTTAATAACTCCGGTTGTTTTTTTTTGATTTGGTTTATGTATTTTTAGTAACCATATCGTCTTTAACACCACCTTTCAAATAAATACACCATGTAAAGGTATTATATTTGAAACACTAATCGTTGTGGTGTATTAGTTCACCGAAACAAACAGATAGAAAAAGTGCATTATCCGCTGATGTTGAAAGAAGCCAAATATTTTTTTCCTGTGTAGGTTAAAGTTATTTATAATGGAATTTAAAAATGGTGTAGTTAATTTTTCAATTGGCTAAAGAATTTTTGACATTGTAATACTGGCAATGGCAGATCAAAAGTGAACAAATAAAATTAAACAACTGGAGCACTCATTGATAAACCGTAAAACCTTTCTAATTCTGGATTGCTTATTCAGTGTCAACAAATACGCCTTGAAAGCCCCAAATTCCATTCGCCCAAACTCCAATATTTGTACAACTTCCGATGATAATAAACAACTTTTTGACCCATTTCTATGCACTACCTCCATTCAGAGTTTGATTAGCATTCTTCGTGAAACGCGTTTCTTCACTTTACTCTGTCTATGTCGGCCTTCACTAGGTGAATTGCGAGAATTTGCAAATTTCGTTCATTTTCTTGCAATTCAATGCAGTAATTTAATGGCAATGATTTGTTGACCATACGACAACGCAACGACGGTCACTCACCACAATTGCATGGGTCGTGAAAATCGTTGAAGACTGCTCGCATTACCCACAAAATATTTAGCCATAAAATACAATGGCTTTTTTTGTCAGCTGTGTATTTTAAATCTTTTATTCAGTAGACGTAATCGAAATCACATAATAATGCAAAAAATGTTACCATCAATGAGATTGTTGTCAATGGACAAAAGATTTACTGTTGGCGTGACATGGGTCGAGTCTTCGTTGCTCGCGTTGTTTGAAATGAGCCGAAAAAGTGACATGCAATGCGTGTATCTATAAAATTTCATTAGATAGACTACAAGAAAGCGCTTTTTGATTGCAAATATCGTGACTATGTCCACTGAACAATTGGATGGAGCAAATAGACGCAACTGAACATGATTATAAAGTTATAAAGTAGGCTGACTTTCATTAGGTTATCAACAAACGATTGGTGTGGTGTGCTGTGTTGGAAATGAAATTGAAATTTGTTTGAAGTGCTGTTTTCCCGAAACGTGCATATGAGTACTATGTTAATGCAAACGGATACAGCTAATGATCTAGATATGTCATAAATAGCGTACTTCAAACTAACAAACCCATTTTTGGCTTACGCGGAGAAAGCATTATCTTTTAATATTTAATGAGGGTTTAGTCATATTTCATGAATCTTGTTTGAAAACTGAAAGAGTCGTTAGACGATATGTGGCAATCGGAATAAAAGTTGGCAACATACATTAATTTGCTGGATCTTTACTGCACAAAATCACCAAACGATATTGCAACCCGAAAATCTTCAAAGCTCCCACAGGCTTGAAATTCCCAATTATTGTGTGTGATCTTTACACCACAAATTGAGATTTCGGGATAATCAATTTACATCAGAATATCATAACTGAAAATGACTCCTATTTTGAAAAATAAAAAATGATTTGATTCATCGTCTTTTCAAGAAAACAGTTTTGAGAAAAAAAATTAGAAATAATAAATATTTCCAAAATGCTGGCCCCCAGCTCATAACATAATGCAATCGGCCATATTTCAATTTCCCTGGCACAAAATATTGATGGTAGTTTAATAAATTTCGAACTGAAATGAGCGAGTTTCAAATTCGAAATTAAAAAATTGGTGTTGAAAACGTAAGGTTCAATGATTTTGTAACTGTTCGCGTATGCATAAAGTGCGTTCGTTTCACCTGATCCCAGATAAATTCCCATACAACACAACTGACTGGTCTTTGATCCAGGGTATAGAGTAACTGTTTATAGTGCCATTGACTAATGCATTAAAATTTGTTCTTTATACTGCGAGTGTATTTTTTTATTATTGCAAAGAATTGTTTCGGCAGCCACGTGATGCCTTCAATACTAGCTCTCATTAAATTTTACATTACATCCTCTCTTCTATTTATGTGTGTGAATAGTCACTACGTAACCTTAGGCAACTTTTATTATTTTCGCTAACTATGCGTGCCACTAATTGCTTGTATTAATATCATAGCACAGTTTCCTTCATCATGATTAAGAACTATTGGCCTTTCTTCTTTCATGATGTACAGGTATGGTTCAGAATATTCAATTCACAATTGAGAAAGACGAAGACCGTAAGATTGTATTCCTGGATTTCAAATTAAAGGAAAAAAATAGTGGCAAAAAACTGGAATTTGACATACACCGGAAGAGCACACACACGCAACGAATCATACTACGATCGTCACACCAAACATATGTACAAAAAATGGTAGCTTACCAAAGCATGGTCCATAGGCTAGTAACAACGTCACTAACCGAAAACCGATACAATAACGAACTAAACTAAATCAATGACATACCGGAAATTAATGGATCCAGTAAGGATGAGAAAAGCAGAATATTGCGGAGGAAGGTAATAAAGAATTTTCGGTAACGACATCTAGCTAAGTAAGCCATCATATGGAAATAATTTACACATACCCTACAGGATAAACTCATTGTAATATAAGAGACGAAAAATTATGTACGAAGTTACTGTGAAACAAGCATAGACGAAGGGTGCAAGTTGCACCCAAAACACGTGTCTGTGGTCATAAAATAAAGAACCGCAGTACAAAGGAAACAACAGTTTTTTTTATTGGAGAAAAATTAAAAAAAAAAAACTAGACCGAAGCGTATATACCCTAGACTTATACAGACCTAGTGGTGATAATATACTAAAAGTACCAATCGGCAACGACCATATGCATTAAAAGTGAGTTTTCTAAAATATATGTCCAGTTCAGTCCCTATAGTTCAGAGGGATCTTGACCATTCTCAAAACCAACTAACTAGCCACACTACAAATATTTGTCGAATTTTTCAAGTCGCTAGCTTCAATCTATCGAAAGTTATCGCTTATTTGAAGTCTCACTTGTAGGGGAGGAAGAGGTTCCTTGGGTCGGACCTGGCCCATCTTTAATACTAACTAACTAAATCCTACTTCAAACATTTGACCAAAATTTCAAGTTGGTGGCTTCATTCTTTCAAAAGTTATCGCTTTTCATTTGTAGGGGAGGTAAGGGTTCTTTTGGCCGGATTTTTACCCATTTTTAATACCAACTAATAAGATCATGCTACACACATTTGACCAAAATTTAAAGTCTCTAGCATCATCCTATCGAAAGTTATCGTGCGAACGGGCAGACAGACAAGCTGAATCGAATCAGGAGGTAACCCTGATCATTTATATAAATACATTGCTTTACCTCCGAAGCCACCTTTAAGGTGTAACATATTTTCGTCGTAACAAAAACAATATACCCTATACTTATAAAGTCTAGGGTATAACAAACTAAAAAGATCCTTTACTTGTAGTTTCCCCAAGATTTTGCCGAAAGTTCACTTTATTTTCACGAAAACTTCCGACATAATCTTCCCTGAACCTCACTTGAACGATAGTAAATAAATAATATCTTGGGCGGCCGGTAGCTCAGTGGGTAGAGGCGTCAGTCTGATGTCTCGCCACACCGACTGTTTCGGGTTCGAATCTCGTCCAAGTAGCGTCGCGTTGTGGCCAAGGATGTTTGTGTTGTCTTCCCCCTGTGGTGTGGGGCGTAACAATAAGCTACAACATTTCCCGAATTGTCGCAGGTAAGCGGCTAAATGGGCAGGAGGTACATTGTTAATTGGACGACCGGCAGCTCAGTGCGTAGAGGCATCAGTCCCATGCCTGATTACCGGCGTTTCGGGCTCGAATCCCGTCCACGACAACGTTCGTCGCCATGGATGTTTGTGTTGTCTTCCCCCTGTGGTGCGTAATAATAAGTAACAGCATCTCCCAACTTGTCGCAGGTAAGCGGCTAAATGGGAGCAGGAGGTGCATGCTGGCAACGTGCATCGTCTGAAATTGGTTTATGCCAACGAAACGTCAACTGGGCCACATGGAATAGTTGACGCACTATGCCCCACAAGGGGTTAGGGCAAATGAGTACATTGTTAATTGCCCCTCCAAGGGCATGGACGCGTCAACATCCCTAGCATTTCTATGCCTTTTTGACGTTTCGCTAGCATATCTACTTTTCGGAAGAGCAGTTGCTAGCATGCACCTCCTATTCGCGCCGTCTTGATACTTACAAGCTCGGAGAACTGTGAGAGTTCTAATAGTATTCACAGGCTGTTTCTGATCGCGCCGGAATTTGAACTCCGAGCTCTTGATTAATATCGTAGAGCGGTGACCGAACGACCACGGACACCAAGCGCGATATCTTATCGTATGTGTCGCCCGAAACCAGTTTCTAAGGAAACATCAACTGAGCTACATGGAACAGTTGATGCCCAATGCCCCAAAAGGGGTTAGGGCAAATAGTATATATAGGTATATTGGTAGCGGCAACCTTGTCAAATTGACGTAATTTTAATGTGTGTCTTGCCTACTTTAACCCTCTAAATCTGCCAAACGCACCCTCGGAGGCTTGCCAGAATTCTCATTTTCGTATTCCTGCATTACAAAGAATCGACAGTTCGAACGGCAGCCGGTTCTACGCACCGGAACGGATGGATATCTCGTGCCTGCAATACAATTTTGCACCCCAACACCACCTGTGAGATGCAACTGTTGTTATTAATGGTGCCACCTTAGGAGCTGCTTCGGTCTAACACATCATAGGCAGTAGAATTCACCATTTGCCGCTGCCCTATGCAGAAACAATGGACAACAATCTCCTGCATCGCCCAACATCACCAACTTGGCTGCTCTTAGTCACACGTAGACTGATAGTTCTCCCCCGTTTCCCTGATGAACAACACCACCATTCATCCCAGGCCATCGTCTCAGCACAATCTTACTCCGCCACCTACAATCCCAAACATCAACGTTCTCTTAGTGGTGCAACTTAACTGCAACGGACTGCAATATACGGTCGCAGAATTAACTGCATTTATGGATAGACATTCTATCATTATTGGTGCCATACAGGGGACAACTTGTCTCTTAACTCTCATGGAAACTACAACACTGTGCGCAAGGACCCGAGTTTCCAGCTGTCCCTCAGGTTACAGGGTCAACCTCTATCCTTTACTCACCGGTCAACATCGCCTCGTACTTGGTGACTTTAACGCACATCATGAGCTATGGCACTCCAGCCTTGGTAGTGATGACAGAGGAATCACAATAGCTGAACAATTGGACTCATATGAATCCTGACCTTTGAATGACGATACTCCCACTCGTATTGTGAGATCATGCTCTAGTTCGCCTGACATCTCTATCGCTAGTGCCAGTCTTATCAACGATGCACATTGGGGACCCGTTCTCATACTGTCATCTGATCATCTTCCGATCATCTCAACCGACCATCCGGCTTTCAATCTACAGAACACCGCACTTTCATCAATTACAACAAAGCTGATTGGGGCGGCCTTAAAAGTTTTACCAATGCAGTCTTTACTGCGTTGCCTACACCATCGGAAATGCGAGTTGCCGAATCACACTTCAGACGAGTACTGAACAAAGTAGCGGCAAGATTCATTCCAGAAGGAAGAATTCATACGATTCGACCTAATTTTCCTACAGCCAGCTGCCAGATTGGCAGATGAGAGAGATCGTCGATGCAGCTCTGATCCCAGCGATCTCAAAATCAGAGACCTCAATGTCCAAATCAATGCAGAAGTGGCCGAGCATAAAAGGACTAAATGGAATGCCCACCTGAATAGCTGGAATCTGAAATCTGGAGTCACTAAGCTTTGGTCTACCCTTAGAGCACTAACCAATTCAACAAAAAACAAAGGGAATGTTGCCATCGAATCTGGCAATACAACTGTGAGCGATCCAATTTTAACAGGCAGAAACTAGTTTATGCTATCGAAACGTCGACTGGGTCATATGGAAGAGTTGACGCGCTATGCTCCACAAGAAGAAAGGGCAATTACGTATGCTCGACTAGCCAATCATTAACATGGCTACAGGAGCATACACAGCACAACGGCAGTCTTGGATGCTATAATATCACAATTCCATGGAGGCTTAAATCAATCTCGTCCGCGTCACACAACGATTTTGGGGCTCTTGACCTGTCAAAAGCTTTTGGCACAGTCAGCCACTCAGCTCTTATATCTGACATCTGTAATATATTGCTCCTCACCCAAATCACGAAATGGATCGCTAGCTACATGGCTGGGAGACAGTCCTACAAGAAATCAAAAAACTTAGGAAAGTTAAACAGGGTGCCCCTCAAGGAGATGTGTTATCTCCAACTCTGTTCAACATATACCTATCTGGACTCCCAACGCCGCCTGTAGTGTTTCAGATCATCTCCTATGTAGACGACTGTTCAATTCTTGCTACTGCTACATCCCACATATGTGTGAGCTGATCAATAGGTACCTTGACGAACCTAACACCTTCTTTGTCAATAAAAACCTTTTGATTTAATCACCGAAATCATCAGCGACTCTGTTTACTCTATGGACCAGGGAGTTTAAGTTATCTGTGGACATATCGATGGGCGACCCACCTATCCCCACAGTGAATCACACGAAAATCCTTGGTGGCAACATAAACAGATATCTCCTTGCGAAGCAGTATCTTGCGGGCTGCTACCGTCATGGCCAACCCAGGAGTAGCCTTATGGACAAGAAACCGCCACCTCATAACATCAGACATGGCCTGAGGGACCTCGAACGAGAAGTCCAGACATACAAAAGGGAACAATTTGACGACGCAACTTACAATACAGCTATTGCTTTTTTAGACACGGAGGAGGTTCAAAGATTGATTGCGGAACTAAATAACAACCCAGTACTCTGAGCAAGACCATCAACTCTCTCTCTCCAAGTGAGGATAGTTTGCCAAAAACAATAAGAACCACATTGGCGCAACTCAGTTTTGAGTGGTTCTCCCAGCTAAACTCGTACCTCTCCCGGATTGATAGAGATGTTGCGAATGCGTGTCCAGCTTGTAATGGGGGGTACCAGATCTGCCTGCTGCTGCTGACTCATGACGAAAACACACAAGTATGACAGTCGGACGACGGTGTGACCAAGGAAAGTAAGCACTGTCCCCAAAGGAGCAGGGGCAGAGATAACAACGCTGCCCTTAATCATGCAGATAACCGCAAAGGTATCGAACGGGAGATCATACCGGCTGTTGAGAAGTCAGTAGCAAATGTGTAATCTCGAGGATAAGTAAGCGCACTATACCAAGGTACTGGCCCATCATGGTGTTGGACTTGAGAGGCTGATGGGGTTGAACAAGTCGACCAGCTAAAGTCGCAACCTATGGGTAAAAGTTCGGAGGAGTCGCATTTCCAACGAGAATTTCCCTCGACCTCGGTCGTAAAAAGCTACCCCGCAAGGAGGAAGTCCACGGCTCAGGTACTCCCTTATGGCAATGCAGTAGACGCAGACTAACTGCTGCAACAACGGCGAAAGTTACTTATAATGTAGGCAAAACGTTGCTATTTTCGTAACCATAATTTTCAAAACAAA
The DNA here is from genome assembly GCA_964017055.1 of Chloromyia formosa. Taxonomy (NCBI): domain Eukaryota; kingdom Metazoa; phylum Arthropoda; class Insecta; order Diptera; family Stratiomyidae; genus Chloromyia; species Chloromyia formosa. The sequence continues at coordinate 82,317,266 of OZ024816.1, read as the reverse complement.
ACAGAAATGCTATTAGAATCCCCCATCTGTTCAAGGTGATATATGCTTCACCTCCGTGGTTTAAAAATACCACAAAGAACAAAATCCAAATTTACAAAGTTTATATTTTTAGCACGACACCTCACGTCAGCCGACTGCAATAAAAAACTTTCAAGTAGTCATATCTTTAAATAGTCAATTTTCACTGAAGATCCCAAAGCTCAATTCTTTTTTATGGTCCATACAGTGGATGAGGCCCCCTCATTATTCATACTTTAAGATTATTTTTACCTATAAACGCGTAGTACATTATGATTAATGTTCTACGCTGGCGGCACCCATAAAATGCAGACCACAAGTCCGTAATACAGTCCACGACAAAATATTTATCGAGGTCGCCCTGTTTAACCTGTCGTCATCGCCTCGGATCACATTACCGGCTACAGTGATTTTCATCTCGAGACAATTTCTTCGCAGGCCTGGCATACATCAAGACCAGAATGATATGTACGTACTCGTACTTCTAGTTATAAAATAAAATAAATGTGAAGAAATCGTTGCAGATTGTGGTTTGGTAGACACGTTGACAGGTGAATACGTTTCGCTTGGCGAAATTCCTTAAACTGGTATTATGGCTTTTAGCCTTTTACGATGACAACTTGTATGGGGCATAGTATAAATAGTGGGCAGAAATGTTAACTATTTTGTATGAAGCATATCTGGTTTGGAAAACGCTAACATAAGCAATAAGGTTCTCAATATTAGATTTACACGATCAAGATTTCGAGAAAAAATAAAAATTAAATGACGACTAGTTAAATTCCACACCTAAACATTAAACAAATTAATTTGACGGTCGTTGCAATCAAAACTTAAATGTTCAACAACAGTATCCCTGGCCTAAAAAATACATGGAACACACAAACATGGATTAACTTTTCACCTTTTCTTTTGTTGATTTTGGTCTTTTAATTATCATATCGATGGCTTTAAAAGCAATGCCATTAAAAGTTACTGGGTTTATTATATATTATGGGGGATAGCCGAAGCAGACCACTTACGTTTGGGTCCCTTTTCGCCCCCTCCCGGTCATCAGTGGCTTCCAGATGTCGACTGATAATTGTCGACCTCTTTCTTCATCACTGAGTCCCGTGTTATTGCTAGCATTTGTTTGAAGCTGAGTTCACTCATGGCTTCTACACTTATCGTGTGCCTGCCTGTGATCCTCAACCTCGTGCTAGCCAGTGCTGGACATTCGCACACAATGTGTGCTGCCGTCTCGGCCTCCTCCAGGCATAGCCTGCAAACGTCATCTTCCCCGATTTTCATCTTGGCCAGATGAGCCTTAAAATTACCATGCCCTGTGACCAAGGCAGTTATCCAGCTTAGGGTACTCCGTTTATAACTAAGTACCTTTCTCGCTTCCCTGCCTAAAGGGCTGGTTATTGCATTCCGAGCTTGTTTGCAAGTGACTAGCTCCTGCCATCTTTGTTGATGCATGGAGTCCATCCACTTCCCAACCTTCGCTCCAATCATGCCGTTCCCCAGAGCAACTCTGGGTTCTGGGCCAATGAAAGTTGCCGCAGATCCCTGTTTTGCTAGGGCATCCGCCGCCTCATTTCCTGTTGTACCTATGTGTCCTTTTACCCACATCAGCGTAACCTCATTTTCTGAGGCACACGTGTTGAGCTTCCGGACACACTCTAGTACCAGTTTAGAGTTTATGTTCGTCTGCTGCATGCGTCTGATCACCGATTGGTTGTCCAGTGCAATAAGGATTTTCTTCCCCCGCACCTGACCTTCAAGCAAGTGGTCCAACGCATGCAACAAGCCAAGCATTTCTGCCTGGTATACGGACACATACTCTCCTAGACTAAGCGCACATGCTAGGTTTAGCTCTTCAGAGTAAACCCCCGCCCCCGCTTTACCGTCCATTAAAGAGCCATCAGTAAAAATGCTGATGTCATTGTACATACACTCAATATGTATGTTTCCATCTGCAATGTGAGTCTTGTGTAGTCTTTCAACTACCCTACGTCTACTCATGCCTTCTACCGGCATTAGAGTCTCCCTGACTGATTTACTGGGTTTAAATCTTCACCTTGTCGTAAGCTGTCTTCCTTATATGAGCGATTGGGAAACGTTCTGGTTCCAAAATAATAATTGTTTAGAAACTGAAAGGCAAGCTATGTAAAATATTTGAATGGTTGCAAGATATCAAGGAAGCCATATCCCACACAAGACAAGTAGGGGGAAATAGTAGAAGCCGCGCTGGTAGAAACGTATAGGTAAATCCAGACAGTGAAGATATGCCAAAAAGGAAGTCCTCGTACTAGCGGTAGGAAAACTATTGGTGGAATGAAGAAATCGTAAGACTGCCACTGAGGTGCCTAAGACCAGCGATCGACGGATAGACCTGTATAACTCTTGAAGCTTACGGTCAAAAGAACCAAACAAAACTGCTCCAAAGAGCTTTGCCAAGATGCAGCCCATGGAGAACAGAATATAGGATGGTGATGGAGAAAATCAGTAGCCACAAAACGCCCCAACTGAAGTGTATCGTTCTACTGGAAAATTGTGTCTTAGCTCTATTTCCTCACCGCTAACTAGAGATCAATGGACAGGAAGTAACTTCTAATGATCAAGTTACACCCACCATATCGAAAAACGAGCTTCTTCAAATTGTTTCGATAATCGGGGGATAGTGAAGCGCCGGGTCCGGGTGGAGTTCCCCACAAGGCGTTGAAAGTAGCGATTCGTACAATACTCCAGAAAGTCATTGGGACGTTTGAGGCCTGCTTGGCTTAAGGAACCTTTCCAAAGGCTTGGAAAAGACAAAAGATAGCTCTGGTGACAAAACCGAACAAGGCGCTGGGGGGACCAAATTCTTACTATCTAATTTGCTTATTAGACATCATAGGGAAAATGTTCGAGTGGATTATCTTTAACCGCCTATCCCAAATCGTGGAGGAAAAAGGAGGTCTGTCGGAGGGACAGTATGGCGTGCGTGTGATTATCTGAAATTATCAAGAGCTTCCTCTCACACCGAGTTCGGCAATATGAAACTGGCGAAGGGTCTATACAAAGCGGCAGCATGTGTTCCACAAGGATCCGTTCTTGGCCTTTTGTTGTGGAACATAATGTATAACGACATTTTAGATTTGTTCGTACCCAAAAAGGTGACGATAGGCGGCTTCGCCGATGATATAGCGGTGATTGTGGTCGCTAAGGATGCGGAATATGCCCAAATGTACGACAGCGAGGCTATTAAACGTATCAAGTTGTGGTTGGAGAAAGTGGACCTAGAGCTTGCCGAGCATAAAATGGAGGCCGTTCTTATCAGCAAACGCAGAAAGAGGTGCTCTTTGAAGATCAGAGTTGGAAGTTTTATCACTATTTCTAAGCCAGCTGTATGGTACTTAGGAGTGATGATTGACGCAAAACTTAGCTTCGGAACACACCTCATTCATATGTGCAAAAAGGTAGCAAACGCCACTGTCACTTTAAAAAGGCTCATGCCAAACATCGGTGGTCATAGAACGAGGCTGCCGGTAGCTCAGTCCATTGAGTCGCCACTCTAATGTCCCAGCATAGCATACCGGTTAGTCATGGGTTCCGTCCACGTCGTGGCCATGAATGTTTGTGTTGTCTTCCCCCTGTGGTATTGGACGAAACAAAAAGCCACAATCTTTCCCGACTTGTTGCAGATATATGGCTAAATGGACGGGAGATACATGCTGGCAACATATATCGCGCAGAACCAGTTTATTCTAACGAAACGTCAACTAAGCCACATGGGAATAGTTGTCGCGCTTTGCCCTATTATGGCAATAGTACTAGGATGCTTCTATTGTCATCATTCCGGCAGACTTGCAACACGTTTTGGATAATACTTATCCATGGTTGGAGACAATTCTCAGGGCTTGCCTGCAACTAGTCAGTGTATGGTCAGTGTTATCTTTATTCCCAAAGCCGGTAAAAGCTCGAAGCGCTTTATTGATACGCAGCTGCGGGCGACTATTCCAGCACGCCTTTTATCATCATCGCATCATGGCTGCCTAGTGGAAGGGTAGATCGGTTGATACTGCCTTACTCTCTCTGGTTAGCTGTATTGAAACGTCTCTTGGTTTTAAATAATACACCGTGGTCGCCTTCTTCGACCTTAAGGGCGCTTTCAATTATATCACACCTACGGCTATAATCAATTCTCTCTCTTTGGTCTCAGTGTGGAGGGATCAATCTGTGAGCTTATAAATCAAATACTAACATCCAGTTCTTGCTCGGGTGTAGCAACTGAGCGCAAGCGCATCAGCAGGAGTACTTCCCACGGTGGTGTCCTATCCCCTCTTCTTTGAAATCTGACGGTCCACAAACTGCTTTTGGACCTGGAGGGTGTGGGATCGACAGTTAACGCATATGCGGACGATATCACCATCGCCATTTCTGGGGAGTTCCAATATGTGCTTAGGGATATATTTGGCAGAATGCCCTCTCAATCCAAATGGATTGGACTGGCCTAGCGGGGTTTAGTGTAAATCCGGATAAAACAGAACTTGTTCTCTTTACAAGAAAACACAGGCTACCAATATTTGAGCTATAAACGCTGAACGGGGTGAGACTTGCTCTCCATGACAGGGTCAAGTTTCTAGGGGTCATCCTGGACACGAAGTTGACGTGGAGACCCAGTGTTCAGGAATGAGTAGATAGAGCGACGGTTGCGCTCTACTTATGTAGAAAGGCCATGGGTAGGAAGTGGGGTCTACAGCCGAAAGTACTACTCTGGTTCTACGTCTCAGCCCTACGGCCTGTATTTCTACATGGAATTATCTAATGAACTGCTCTAAACCTTGCAGTTTACCACAGCATGTTAGAGAAATTCCAGAAAATAGTGAGGCTTACCATTACAAGGGCTCTTAGAACTATACAGGCGGCTGCTCTTGATGTGCTGCTGATTTTGTTCCCCGTCGATATTTTTGATAATGCCTAGTACTAACCTTTTCTTTTCGTGCGAAATTTCATATAAACACTGTCAAAAGTTTCGTCCAGTTGACAGTATTTGTATGAAGTTTCGTGTGAAAAGAAAAGGTTAGTATTAGGCATAAGCAGGTGGCCGCGAACATAGACATCCATCTTCGGGAAACTGGTCAGTTCACTGTATAACTCACGGGTTACTTGTCTGTTCTTAGTAACTTGAATCTTCCTGCGGGGATGGATTACACTTAACCCAAGTATTGTTCGGTAGATATTTTATAAGCCTATCTGCGTAACGGGAAGAGTGGGTGCAAACGCTCTCCACGAGCCAAATGCTATAAGTCTATACACTGATGGCTCTAAGACGGATCAACTGAACTGACTGAACTTAAGCATATTGGTGCGTCTCCCTGATTTTTGCATCGTTCTGCAGGCAGAGATCACAGCTATTTGGGAGGCACTTGCCTGGCTGGGGCATAATATTATAGCTGTTAGGGATATTAATACCTTCACTGATAGCCAATCGGATCCCTTGAGTCTGTTATCACATACTCGAAAACATCTGCAGATTGTCGTACCTTCCTCCTGGAGAAGGGGAAATTCTTCAACACCTCCCTTCGATGGATCCCAGCCAATAGTGGCTTTGATGGAAACTGCAGGGCGGGTGAGCTAGCTAGAGTCGGTGCGAATGGGGGACCAGGCTAAATAAATAAATAACTGGCGCAACAGTCCAATTTAAACCATGCCCTCGAGATGAGTTAGCATCATCTCATTTTCTAGATCGTGACGGTATGTCTTGTGCAGAAGTGTGTGATCAGCAACACACTCAACCGAGTTATTTACCCCATAAATGGGTACTCATTTTTGACAGCTGAGTGGGCTCATAGTCTGACACATAAGTTCCCTTTGTATCGAAAACTACCGCATCCAGTAGGAATCGAACCGGGGCCCAGTGCGTAGAAGGCGAACGTGCTAACCGTTGCGCCATCCGGACTACAAGGCTAAGTTAGCGCTATTTTGGATGGCACTTAGCAGCCTATAAAACGCTGGTAAATACTGTCGCGTTGGCACTGTCAACGTCAAATGGAGTAATGGTAGCACTTTTAATGTTACTAGGAAACTTTGGTCTAAGTTCGATCCTAAACACTCTGCGGAGTTACTGGCGTTAAATAGTAGTGACATGAGAATTCTGGTTGGTGTGATAACAGGACATTGCCTAATTGGGACTGGGGCTTCCACACAATGATTTTTGAAAGAGCTGTGGGGATGAGGAGCCAGGGCATGGCAATAAGAAGAAAGAATACATTGAGTTCTTCTATTTTACCGATCTAGATGACCTTAAGAATGCCTGCATCAGCCAGCTCCGGCGTTTCATTAATAGTTGTGGCTGGCTCAATATATAGATAGTCTGTGGGTTATGGAGTCAATGGTGGCATCTCAACAACGGACCCAGTGATGTGTGTATCACGGCAACCCATTCAACTTAAGCTAACCTAATACTCTATTGTCAAGAGTAGTTACCTTCATTCTGCTATAAGCCTCACCGTTGTGGGGCGGTGCGCCACGCTGCACTTGCAACACCAAGGATATCTGTTCGGTATACCAAAGGGAGCGCCTTGGGAATGTGCTGCGCATACCGAAAAACATCCCATGAAGTGGCGAACGTTGTCTCTGCAATGATATGAAGAGATATTCTAGTAGGCGGACTGGAGAGACTGTACGGTGGTCGATATCTAGAGTCATCGGCAGAGATAGAGGGGTGGAAAAGCATAAAAAGGAACGAGTCGCTGAGAATATGGCAGGAGTGTTGGGATCAGGAATCGACAGGTCGTCGGACGTACATCTCATCCCGAGGATGGACAGGTGGGTGAGTTTAACCACTTCTTGACTCAGTGCTTTACGAGTTATGGTGGATACTGGATACTACATACATTCAAACTAAACGACTCGCCAGATTCTCCGAAATGCAAGGGAGTCGTAGAAGACGCGAAGCATGTGTTGTTTCACTGTCCATGGTTTACCGAATACCGAGATGAGCTAGAAGTCGAACTGGGCGGGTCCATAAACTCAGAGAACTTGGTGGAGCACATGCTGAGATCAGCAAGTAATTGGCATGCAGTGAGTCGCATTATTTGTGATAAAGAGGAAGAGAGGCGAAAGTCGGAACGTCGGAATGACGGCTGATTAAACAAACCCAGCCCAGTGAGTGTGAAGGAAAACCGAGAGGTGGTCCCGCAGGGTTGACGTACGACAGCAGGTGTTCAGGTTTTTTAATAAGAATGTGACATCACCGATTATACTCGTAGTAGGCTAAACGAATGAAGGCCTCGTCGGTATTTCATGCAAAATTCCTCACCTTCTATAAAAACGACGACAAAGATAGCCTTAGGATGCTCGGATTCTGCAATGAATTGAAGAATACGACAAATAAAGGTAACTTATGATGGAAGGTAAGTTTCCCACGATGCTGTCTGGCTAATGTTTGTACTCATATTTGGAATTCCTTCAAAATAAAACAATTTCGATCCAAAAAATTACACTGGATCTTCAAATTTATCATAGCCGCAGCATCGCCCGCACACTATACAAATTTGTCTATTTCAAGCGGTTCATATACAAATCTTCCTCTTCCACCGCATTGTGTTGATAATGAAAGTGGTTCTGGTATTTATCTTCGCGGACAATTACTCCTCTTTATGAGGTCATTCAATTTCATTTTATTGCATAGTAATTTCCTAAAGCCCCATAAACCATGCGTCATGTCCCACTTGCTGTCCAAGACATCGTCGAGTAGGAATGTAAACAGAGAAATGTACGAACTATCTTCTCATTAGATACATAAAAGATGGCAATTTTATGTCTATTTGCCCACTAAGTGAAACTGAAACGCACCAAAAAAAGAATCATTGTTTATACTATTTAAGAGGAAAAAGTTACACAAACTTTTCTCCGCGGCTCATTCATTCACGTTCTTTTTCAGTGTCAAAGCTTTTATTGTGAACGGCGTTGTTTTCACTAACTGCCATCAAGTCATTGCATTCTACAATTGTGACGGTTTGGCTTAAATATTTAAAAAGTTCTCATACATGTTTTGATGGTGGTATTGTTTTGAGGGTGATTCCAATGACAAACATTGGAAGTTTCATTTTTTGACATGAAAGCCTTAGGAAAGGTTACGGGTTGTGTCCGAAATTATACGATTACGATTTTGCAATTTAATGAGTATAGAAAGCCAATGGTTTGACTCCCCGGCACAGCAACTCTTAATGGGCTTACTATAGTCACCCGCCAAGGGCGCTAATGATCCTTCTCCAAAATATCTGAAAATTGTTGAAAAAGCTATGTTCACTATATAAATACGCTGAACAAACTAAGGTCACCAATAATCGAATCTTAATCATTTTTACGGGTATTTTAAATATGTTTAGGCGTAAAGGTAGCTATACTTTTTTCAATGTATGCTTTATTATATATAATAGTGAAAATATTAAAAATTTAATTGCACGAAATAACCAGCATATTAAGATGCAAAAAATCCAATGACTCACGCAGAGGTCAAATCTGTTAACATTTCAATTGTTGTAACCTTGAATATTTTTTTATGGAACGCCTTTTCTACAGTGCTGTTCCCATCAATCAATCTAATACCACCCGATTGGATTTGGTCGGCAATTATTAAAGCACTTATTTGAAATCGATTTTGTGTGGTATCCACACCCACGAAATTTTCGAATTTTTCATATTTGGCATTGAATGTTTTTTTTGCAGGGGTCTAATTTATTCTGTGAAGAAGACCGTACCTGTTTTCTTATTATCTTATTTAAATAGTTCGCTTTATATGTCACTTTATATGCCCCTATTATTATGTATACTAAAAGTATCAATATGCAATTTTATAGACAATTTTTATATTCCGTATATGCATTTCCACTTTCGTTTCACTTCTGTCTGGCTATTGGAAGAGTCGGGGATTTTATTCTTGAATTAAAATAGATAACTGGTTTAAGATTTAAATACCTGAATAGAAGCTGTAGATATCCTCGTTTGGTTGAGCATCTATGCAAGTTGGGTGTTAGCAATATATTTTCATGATAATGTGTCATTTTCCAGACAATTCCTACAGGTGATCTCTGCGTAGTGACGCGAACGCCAAAAATTATGGTAGACAGAAACTTTTCAAGTTTTTATACCCTAGACTTTTAGTATAGTTATACCCTAGACTTTTAGTATAGGGTATATTGTTTTTGTCACGACGGAAATATGTAACACCTTAAAGGAGGCTCCGGAGGTATGGCAATGTATATATATAAATGATCAGGGTAACCTCCTGATTCGATTTAGCCATGTCTGTCTGTCTGTCCGTCTGTCCGTCTGTCTGTCCGTTCGCACGATAACTTCCGATAGAATTGAGCTAGAGTCTTGAAATTTTGGTCACATATTGGAAGTATGATCTAGTTGGTTGGTATGGGCATGATCAGGCGAAGAGAACGCCTACCTCCCCTACATAAGTAAAATAAATAAATGTATCTATAACTCTCGATTAAATAAACATGAAAAGCTCTAGCTTTGGTAGATTGCTCGTGAGGATGATCTTCTACTCTCCTGGAAAAATAAAATCGATCAGTTGAAAACTAACGGTAATTTTCTTACAAAGATCCCCGTACTACCCTACTTTTCAGGTTTTTTGTCTATAACTCTTGAACCAATTGATGTAGACACTTGATTTTTGGCATGTAACCCTGGGGTGAGAAGTTACTTGGGTTCTAGTAAGTTGATCATAATCAGATCAAAGGAACGCCTACCTCCCCTACAAATTTCAAAAAATTAAATATTCATTTAATTACGATAACTTTCGATAGAATGACACTAGCGAGTTGAAAATTTGTTAGAATGTTGTTAGTAAGATCTAGCAGGTTGGTATTGAAAATGGGTAAGATCCGACTCAAGCAATCCCTACCTCCCCTACAAATGCAACTTCAAATAAGCGATGACTTTTGACAGAATCAAGCCAGCGGCTTGAAATTTTGGTCAAATGTTTGAAGTGAGTTAGTTGGTATTCAAGATGAGTTAGATCCGACCTATGGAACCCCTACCTCCCCTAGAAACGTAACTTAAAATAAGCGATAACTTACGACAAAATAATGCAACCGACTTAAAATTTTGGTCAAATGTTTGCAATAGGATCCTGTTGGCTAATATTGAAAATACATAACATTCGACTAACGAAACCCCTACTTCCCCTACAAATGAAGCTTCCAATAAGCGATAACTTTCGATAGAGTGAAGCTAGAGACTTGAAATTTTGTTTAAATGTTTGTAGCATGATTTTATTTGTTGGCGGCAATGATGAGCAAGATCCGACCCAAGGAATCCCTACCTCCCCTACAAGTGAAACTTCAAATAAGCAATAACTTTCGATAAAATGAAGCTAGCGACTTGAAAAATTCGACAAATATTTGTAGAATGGGTTAGTTCATTGATTTTAATAATGGTCAAGATCCTCCTGAATGATTGCCAACCTTCCCTATAAACTGGTCATATAGGAAACTCACTTTTAATGCATATGGTCGTTACCAATTGGTACTTTTGATATCACCACTAGGTCTGTACAAGTCTAGGGTATATACGCTTCGGACTCCGGGCCGAAGCTTTGCTTCGGCCTGGTTTGAAATAAAATGGTTAAACTGATTTTAATGTTTCTCTAATTCCTTAGTTTTGATTGTCCACGCAGGGGGCAAAGACCTTTTCTATAGTCCTCCACATGGGCGCCCCCTGGTAACGGCAGTGTATCAAACCACTGACCGCCAAGTTTTAGCGCTAAGAACGTCGTCATGGACTTCATTTGAACCCGAAACGCCGGTATTCAAACATCAGACTGATGCCTCAATACACTGCGCACATTGTGAGAGAGTAGAGGAGGCGTTAGGTCACGAGGTCTGACATCCCCGATTCGCATGAGCATCCATCCAGAGAGCGTTAACAACACGAGTGAGCGTCGTTTAGTAGCGTATTGTACTATGGTGTCATTTAGCTTACGCTAAGGAATGATGAACCCGCTAACTATAATTAAGGCGTCGAATAGCTTTTTGTAGAAGATATACTGGCATGTCGTGAATAATATTATATTCGTAAGTGCTAATATTCAACCTTCAATTTAGGTTCATTATGCATATTAGGCATCGCATTGTGTGCTCAAAGATAATTATGTAATGGGAGGGAAACAGAGTCCCTTTTCAACAGTGTAGGAATAAATGAGAATACAGTTTAGAGTCAAATCGTGGCCATGGGATTCATAGGTGAGACGCGGATCGGCCGGGACCCTTAAAATCTTGCATTCTTTAGACTTTTTTCTCCGTCCCGCTTTAATCCCAAAATTCTCTTGTTTTAAATTTTAGCCATTTAAATAAATAAAATAAAATGTTAAAGCGAGGATCCCATCCGGATCCCTCTGCTTGGGCTATCCTTGAGTGCATGTCACCCATAACACTTAACCTGTTGACTATATTTACAATCAAGGTTACTCGCTTGAGTCTTTCGTTTCGGGTTCATATTTAAGTGATTTTGTACGCATTTCAAAATTTTACTAAACGCATAATCTACTTCAAAGATTCAATTAGATTAAATAAATAACATTTAAAACCATAAAATATCATAGTGACCTTAATATGCTATGGATTGGCATATTCATATTTTTCGGGACTCCCATTGCATGAGTGTGCAACACTGCACATTTTGTTGCATCACAACGATCAGAACACTTATTAAGACATATCTTCGCGTTGAAAGCAGGAAAACAAAACTTCAGATGAAAACAAATTTCATTTTCGGCAAAACGGTATTATTCAATTTTCACACAAATTAACTAATTTTTTAAATTTCACTTCTTGACAGTGAATTTCGGCTAGCATAAATGTTTTTTTGTATCTCGTCCATTTCCATGAGATGAGTTTGTATCCAAAAACCATCGCAACCATAACGAAATTATTTTCTTCCACTTTCCGCCCATAAATCTTGTGCAGGTTTTATACACAATGTGATCAAGAAATTACTTTCGATCACACTAAATCGCCATCGTCGTCTCATTTTTGTTGTGGCGCAATAATAAGAAAATATGTGGCAAAAATATACATTGAATATAATACAAAAAAAAGTAAACATGCACCACAACAGATGCACACAGGTGAAGGAGAAATGAAATTCTTCAGTTGACCACCTTCGAGCATCATGTTCACCTGACTGTTTCTGCTTATTGCCGATGGCCGACCGGCTAAAGTTGGCTGGTTTTAACTGACATGCTTCTGACTATAGCCATAACATAGTCCACTTTATGTTGGATTGTATCTGGTCGGCTGCCAATTCGAGAAAATTTCACCAAACTCAAACTCACATCTTGTAATATGAAAATGTTGAATGTTGAAATTGAATGGATACGAGAGAAATTAAATGTTTTACGATACGTAAAATATCTTCAGAGGTTGGTGGTCACACCACGTTATACGAGTATATTGAATGACCCGTTGCGGAGGATCAGGTTGTAAAACAATTTTTGAAATCGGACAGTTATGGATACGAATGATTTATTGGCATGTGGCAGTAAGATGTGTCTTTTGCAATTAAGAGTGTGCACTTACAAGTGTATCTGGTATCTGATTTACAGGCCAGCTTGCCGATTCGGCATTAAAGATGTAAAAGTTTCTTTTTGTTTCATATGGTATTTTTGCCCCTAATATGGGTGTCGAGAGCCTGAATGTTTACCGTGGCTATTTAAATTAGGATAATTTATCCGTCATAATCGAAAATTTGATAAAGATGAAAAATTGACCAAGAGTCGAATTTCAACAGGATGAATGCAGAGATTTCAATATTTTGCCCGATTTGTTTAGTATTAAATGGGGTTACTTGCATAAATCTTTTGTTTGTCAATTACTCTTGAAATATTTTGATTAAAAACTCAAGTAAGTATGTACGACAACTGTTGGAGATTATTGGAGATAATTTTAACATTTTATAATTTTCATCAATAAATTAATAAACTAGTGACAATTCTCTGATGTGGAGGTGAAAGACCTTGGAAGAATAAAAGTAAAAATTTCGTGGAATCTGTACTGGATTTTTTCTTGATCTTATGAGTACTCTTCACCACAAAGACTAGGCAGATTAATGTTACCCTTGACTCAGAGGATATCATAGATAGAGTACAAAAGTGTAGAGTGTCGTCAGAACGCTCTTTCTCTGACTACTAGTTTATTCAGTTTGGTTTTCTTTTTCTTCTTCTATAGCTCGTCGGGCCTTTTTGAACAGCCTTATTTGTGCCAGTCCGTCCTTTTTCGATTCAAAATGACTGACCTCGGTAATGCTTGTTCATCCATGAAAATATTGAAGGTATCGGTGATAGGAGAAAGAGTGATCCGACGAAAATCTCCAGTTCGGTACCATGTGCTGAATGTCTTTGGAAACAAGTGTCCAGCAACAATATGCCCAGTAAGCCTACTTTTTGTAACAAAAGTAGGCTCGCAGCCCACATTACAAATGAGCAGATTCCAACCTATAAAAAAGTCGATTCTAATCGTTCATTCCAATCGGAACTACCCTATACTGTATTATATGCTTTAGAATCACATCCAAGTACCAGGTCTTTTTTTGTGCCTTGGACAATGTTATAACATCTCTCAAGTTATCCGGTTGTAGAGCGCCTTGGTATTTGTGTGGAAGATATGCTGAAACGATCCAGTATCGCCTGTCGCCAGATTCCAGGCAAACCACTTCCGAATCTTTGTCGCAATATGATGATATCATGAAAGAATTTCGCGTTTCCCTTACAAGAATGCACGACTAGGGTTTGCCCTGGTCGTTAACGTAAAAAGTGTATAGTCCATAGACCCCAGGCCTCTCACCTGATCGGGGATAATCCAGGGCTCCTGTACTAGTGTCGATGCAGCTGTACAATGGTGTAGAGTAATTTATACGAAGGAAGGAAATTTCCCCGATTCCGTCACAGTGACGTCGACCACACTATTCATATCGGATTCGAGCAGGTTGAAGAGCCTTAAGGGCTCCAATACGTCCTCCAAGTTGGCAAATATTGTTTCAAGTGATATGCACTCGTTATTCGTATCCTGATGGGATAGAGTTGAGGCGGAGTGGGGTACACTTTCATCAACTGTACACTCTCCCACTTCCATGGAAGTCGATAGGGAGCCCTCTACTCCAGCCTTCTAAAGATCCTTCTTATACAACTTAATCTTGGTAGTAATGTAGCCATAATACACTACCCCATTCGTTCTGGCTAGGGGATCACGCGATTTCGTGTTAAGCACTAGAATTGCACAGCGAGATCCTTGTACAGGCTCCTCAAGTTTCAAGATTTTACAATCCTGAGCAGGAAGGTCCTTCTTACACGTCCTTAAAATGAACAAACCGGGTAAGAGGATCCTGAAACGCTAGTAGCGGTGGTCTTTCTTTTTTTGGCGGTCTCCGGCGATTCCTCCAACGATCGTTGTCTTTTCGTCACAGGGAGGAGGGCCTCCATCCTTTTCAGAAATTCCGTCGCCCAAGCGGGAGACGCTTTCTGCTTCTCGGTCCTCTTGTATTCTGGGATATTTCTCGACTTACGTTGCACCTCTTCCTGAAACGGTCCTTGCAAGGCAGCAGGCTATTGCGACCAACGTCACTACCCTTTTTTGTCCTTTGAGCACTATGCGCTCCACCACTTGGGCCAGGTTTATTCAGAGCCGAAGTAGCTAGTCCCATGGCTGTGGAGTCATCCTTCGACGCACTCCACAGTTGATATGGACATGGCGTGACGTGGTATGCCGAATAGCTACGAAGTCATTCTTCGTCGCACTCCGCGGCCGACTTGAACCTGGCATGATAGTCGACGTGGTATGTCGACTTGAACCTGGTATGTATGGCAGCCGACGTTGTATGCCGACTAGATACGAAGTCATCTTCCGATGCACACCGCAGACGACTTGGATCTGGTACAATGGCCGGTACAGTTGAACCACTGACAGAAGGGTCATCCATCGATGCCCTTCGTGAGCCACACGGACCAGCAGCCCTATTACCGCAACTGCTACTCATCCGAGACTGCAAAGGACTAGTCGCCAAGATATATCTAGCCGCAAGCAGCCAGCGAAGCACTATCAAAGCCGGGCGTTTCTGTGACAGGGCTTATGGGGTCTGCCTTTTGTCTCCGTGCAATCAGTCCACTGATCTTCTTATACAAAGATTCCAATACACCTGTGAGGTGCCAACACATGCAAACACTTACACACTCCGAAAATCAGTTGTCAAGTATATCATAAAATGCAATTGACACGAAGAGAAAGCCACAGCACTATAGGTGTATCCTGACTTTCCACATTCACTAATCAGCATATACTTTTACACTTGCACGACTAATACCCGAGCCTATGATCAACTTGCTGAGAGCATAGGCTCTCGTACAAAAACGATTTTGTGCAAAAGGACATTCGCCGAAAAAAAATTACCGTTGCCTTGCGCGAGGCAAATGACCAACGACTGTGCAAAAATCACTCGCTTCGAAGCTTCGATTAGCAAAGGACACACCGGTTCACTGGTACGAAGAAAACTCTTTCGAAATCTGCGAGCTTCAGATACACGTCCAAACTGTCCTTAACTCTTGGTGACTACAAGAGTAGAAGAAAGATAAACGCAGTTCACGTAGGATTGTGAACACATTGACGGATCGAGTGAGACTTCTAGATTGTGTAAAATCCTATCGAGAAATTCATCAATGCCCAGCTTTAATCCGAAAAAACACTCCGAGAACCTTACTAGACACGCCTTTTCGCCCTTTGGATAAACTATATTATCCATGATCACTCATTATGCTCACGCACAGGAGAACGGAATGGCTTCGTGCGACTCCGGATGTATCATTTCGGAAAAAAAAGTTCTCTCAATATCTAGCTTCGAACCCTTTAAGTCTGCTGGGCATGATAGCATAATTCCGGCAAATATAATTATTCATAGTAGATGTTCGTAGCACACGCAAACATAAAAGAGACTATTGTGAATCAACAGTCTTTGTGCCGGTCCCGCTCGCTTCGCGCTTAAGGCGTCATAACCCTCAGTATCGCACAAACATGAACGCTCGTTTTGCTCGCTTTTGGTGCAACAGTCTTTTATGTGGGCTTCGCTTGCTATGCTCGCTCCGTGCTTAACTAAAGTACTAGAAACATTTTTCCAAAGAGATGAACATTGTCCCCAATTTTCAATTTGGGGCGATTGTTCATCAGCCAAATTTATGCATTTTAGAGTAATTGTTCATTTAATTTTTGAGAAAATTAGGTGAACTATTACCCCAGATTTGGCATAATTTTACATCGAATTGGGGTGATTAATACCGTACAAAACTTTTTGGGGATTATTCATTTGTTTTTTGACCATAGTTTATTGGGGCGGTAGTTCGCGGAACCGTGTTAGTCGTGTTAACAAAATGACTTCATTGATTTGCAATCAATTGCTGACACAACTGGTTCTGACTGGTGTAAGAACTAGAAAAAATGCACAGCTTAATAAGTACAAAAGTTACTGCATAAAGCGGAAATCCATTAGATGACCCACTATTGCCTAAAGCGGAAATCTATTTGATGGTTTCCCGCTGCATACAATGGAAACCTGCCTTGCATACATCATAACATTTTCTTTCTTTTTAGTTTCTACACGACCATGGATTCACGAAAGAGAAGTTCAGATTCGTTCGTTTCAGACTGGCATTCATTGAAAATCATTAAAGTCTGGTGGCATGGAAAGTGAAATTTTGTCCTATTTTCAGTTCGAAGAAATTTGAAATTGTAAGGTAAATTTTTCAGTGTTTTTGGTGATTATTGTAAAGATTCTGATTTTTGGGATTTAGGGTTTTGTATTAAAGAATTTTTTATTTCAGGGTTTTGTGTTTGGGGATTTTGTATTTGATTTTGACTTTATGTTCGTGAATTTTGTTTTTTTTTTTTAGATTTTTCTGCATTTAAGAATTTTGTGACTGAGGCTTTTATATGGTTCTCGTAGAAACTTGCCAGTAAACGGCTGCATTAATATTTAAAGGTGCGTTTAGATTTAGCAAAACCACTCGCGAAACTGTTGAGCGAGAAAACTCACCCGAAATTCATCCGTGGCAAGTCTTACAGTTTCGGGTGAGGCATACGCTCACACTACGCGCAATTTTGCCACACTCACTAATTTTGCGAGTGGTTTCGCTAAGTCTAAACGCACCTTAATGCCATTCACTTTTTTCTTATTTTTATGAAAGATCAAAGATCCTTCTAATTAAAAAATAAAACATATGTCGTTAAACGGAGCCCTTTTTTATATTGTAGTATTTTGACAAGGGTAGAACATCCATGTCTTTTTCTAGGAAGTCTTTCCTAGTAATCGAGACCCTAACATCAAGAAACAAACGTAAAAAGTGCAATTGTTTTGAGAGCATACTACGACAATGTCCTTGCCTTGCAATGCTCATAACCATGAGTGAGTTAATAATTATATAAAGCTTGTCTTATTAAATGTTCGTCAATTCTGTAACTTTGACTACTCATAAAAATTAACATTATAATTATCCACATAGTTCCGGGCGAACTTTATATATTAATTAATCCATTTAATATTCGATTAAATTTGTTCAGTTAAATTGATTTACCTTCATGCAACACTCGCTATCTTATCGGTGCATTAAAATTCCCATGCAATGAACATGTTTTCATATCGAATAACGGAAGCGAAGTATTCTCCAATAATTAAGGCCATACCATTTCGGAATTATCAAGGTTACAGTCGATGAGTTCGCCTCTACTTCCCCGTTCCGAGACAACCCACAAGATGGAACCATTGTACGAGTAGATATATAAATCTCTGGTTTTATATGATTTGCTGCATTATCATGTCTGAATAGATTGAGTGAAAAGGTATGATCGCTAAATATGTGATTGAATATAGGTAATTTGCATAAGCTTATATTCGTTCTTTTTATTAAGTGAAAGATGAAAGGATGACTTTTTAATATTTGATCGAGTGGTCTTTTGTTTGAATAGTTTGGCCAGCAGCTAATAAAGGGCACTTGTGTGCTAGGCAACTGCAAGAAAAAGTGCTTTTGGTGTTGATCGATGGATTAGTTTTTTTTTTATCTCAGAGCAACTGGCATATGGATAAATTATTATCTTGAAGAGAACAATGAACAAAGAAAGCGTTGATCAAATTATATTTGAAGCTTTAAAACTCGCATTACAAAGTACTCGTATATTCAAAATATTTGCAGTATTAGGTTATGCCCAGGTAGAGGGCTAACTTATCTGCCCTAACACACTTAGACCATGATTAACCGTTGCGTTACCGAGCTAAGCTACAGACGCATACTAAGTTTGGTGTGCAGAATGAAACAAGTGTCACAAAAAATTCCACATTTCACTGAAATAATTCGCACTTGTACCTTGCAAGAACATTGAATACATAAATTAAATTAAATTGAAATTACCAGGGAACCAATACCTCCACTTCTCACCATCTTTCCACCCCTCTAGTGAGTTAAAATTATATAAGGGCTTTACACCGTCTAGACCTCCACGGTCGAGTTTTCAAGCAAAAATTACGCCTTCACGGCCTATACCATACTAACAGAATTCTCACACGTTCGTGGTCGTCTTGCACATGGATAGCTGCAAAGATGCAAGACCTGATGAGTGCTTCTATCCATACGAAACCATTAGACATGATTAGAGACATGACCATTTAATATCTTTGGAGTCCCAAAGATCTTGGTGATATTAGCGTCATGGAGTGATGTGAACCACCTACATACAGCTCTTTATTCGCCATAAGCCAGTTATGCCCAATGATCTGCACACCATGCTGCCATTGATGTGTCACCATACGGTGTCCAATGGTCATACATTGCCATATCTACGAGCTTTGGCGTCGGCGAAAGATGACGGAGGACTCTACAGTCAGCTCGACCCACTACAACACGCGCTCATCCAGCTTAATTGGAGCCTGGGGATGAGTTGTTCCTTCGAAACTTTGTTCAAGGCGATACAGCGGGTGTGCCCCTGTCGGTCTTGTAGAAATGAAAAAAAAAAGAAAAAAACAAAAAACAAATAGTAACAAAAATAAAAATAGTCAGTCAAATCCCTTTAGGGCAGAACGTGTTTCGCCGCCCCTGCTTGAAAATACAACCAAATAATAACAACACATGCATCTCATTCAACATATTTTCATTACAACATATTAAAGTATTTTTGCCAAATACCTACTAACCTGAATGAACTTCAATTGAAGGTCTCCGTATCGCTTGACTCAGTTCAGTGCGTCTGTAACATAAAAAGACAAAAAATCTCCATCAATAAAATGCAATAAATTGTAAATGTCATTTGAAAATAAAGAACAATGTTTTTTCAAAAAGCATCATTAATATTCACTATCATTAATTTCTCTTTCATATTCAATTAATCGTTTTTTTAATACATTGTAGTGTTGCATTTTCTTACTTATCTGCGTACTCGTATGCATACTCGGAGAAAAAAAAATGTCGCCCTGTTTCGTTGGCCTTCACCTCACTGACACCATTTTGTGGTGGATTTGGTTGATGACGTGCTGTTTCTTTAAGGTTGGATTAAGTTTATTGTCGTGAATAAGCGAAAATTCAACAGATTCCCAACTTATTAAAAGTAGATTTGGAGTTACACATACGAATACATTATAATACGGCGGAGTCCAACAAGACACAAAAATGTATCTTGATAAAAATAAGATACGACTATTCAGGTAGTTGCTATTAAATTTGGCAGAGAAAAAAATGTGGATATCCATGACCGGATACATGTCTCTAGTAAATTGCACAAAAAAAAAGGAAAAGAGAAAAAGAAAACGATTGTACGACTGGGCATGTTGAATTGCAGTATCAAGTTTATAGTAATTTTTCGTAATTTTAATTAAAGCGATTTGTCAGCTGGTTATTTGAGCATAGAAGTCGCATTGATTGTGTGAATGCCCTTCAATTAGTGTTTTTTTTTGCATTTGTGGTTTGACTATTTTCTTGCTAATGAGTCCAGGTCCAATAGAATACTTTTTTTTGATAAAAATATATATGTATGTATATATGTATGTATGTATATACGATATGGAAGCTCGTAAATTATGTAAATGTATCACTTATTTCAACGAAATTCAATAAAAAGAAAATTGTGTAAAGCACTTATCTCAATTTATCAGAATATCTACGTAACAGTTGGATGCTATTATTTTTCATCCCATTTTTTGTACAACGTTTCACGTTAGCACGACTCCGAGTAAAGTCCAAAAGACTGGAAGGGGAAGGAGAACGCTTGCATTAACTGCGGGCCTTATCTTTCTTTTTGTAGTTTTTTTTTAAGAGGCTGAAGAGAAGTAAAGCGGGGAATAAGGTTATTATACATATTCAAAATTAAGGTACGAAAAAAAGGAAAACCAGTCAACGGACTTAAGCTCAGTCAAATGCCTCGGGGTATGGGTAACGCTAGACTCAAAAATCACCTGGAATACTCATATAGATAATGTACTTAGCAAAGCCACACGCACGATGTGGGCTTGCAGAAGTCTCTTCGGACGGACATCGGGGCTCACCCTAAAGATGAATGAGTGGTTGTATACCATGTTGGTGCGGCCCATGGTGACCTAGGCAGCGCTTGTATGGTGACCGAAAACTCAGTAATCTTCTGTCTTACTGAAGTGCAATAAGCTTCAACGCCTTGCCTGCCTTGGCATCACTGGAGCTATGCGTACTTGTCCTACGCCAGCCCTGGAGGCGATTATTGGACCTACTGCAATGCATATATTCATTCAAGAATCAGAAGCTCTAAATGCTGCTGCTAGAACTTCGTGTATCTTCCGACGTGCGTAGTGAAGAAAGCGGTCACATGAGCATTCTGAATCAAATTCCTGACGTGCAGATCTGCCTGACTTCAGATTACATAACTACAGAGGTTCGAAAATTTTCTGCCCTCATCCCTGACCGCTCTAAATGGTAAAATGGCACGCCCTGTCCAGACCCTAGATGCATTAAGTGGGTCACCGATGGGTCTAAAACAGAACGGGGTGTTGGTGCAGGTTTCTTTGGACCCAATACCAGGACTTCGATTGCAATGTGAGTATCGCCCAGCGTTTTTCAAGCTGAGATCCACGCCATTGAAGTCTGCGCGAGGATAATCTTGGAAACTGGACTTCGCGGCGCTCACATTGCTTTCTACTCAGACAGCCAAGCAGCTATAAAAGCACTCTTCTCATATAAGCTCTCTTCAAAACTGACGAAGGAGTGTTACGAAATCCTTCAACTGTTGGCAACCAAAAACCGAGTCTTCTTGTGTTGGGTGCCAGGAATTGAGGGGAACTAGGTTTCGCATGAACTTGCTAGGATCATCATGTCGTTTTCATCGACCTAAGCCTTACTGTGGCTTTGGGCTGGCCTCGGCCAAACTGCGTATGCGGAGCTGATAACGCCCTTCATTCACAAGGGTACAACTCAAATGAGTGGAACCCATCTAAAACTTTCAGAGGATTACTTATCTGGCCATTACCTGAACAAGATGGGTCTGTCCAGTGAGACTGAATGCCGTCTCTGTCTGGAGGACGTGGAAACGACCAAACACATCTTGTGCGAATCTCCCGTCATCGCGCGTTTTAGCGTGTAACTCCTCGGGCAGGCTACAATCAGCACTGTAGACTTCAGGTTGATTCCTGATAAAGACTTGCTGTCCGAAAGGTGGACGGTCTTTTGTATTAATGGGCTTCGGCATAATGGATGTTTTATGATCCCAGTGCTTTCCTGCTGGGACAGTAGCTCGACATTCATACTCAACCGGATTGGAAGGAGTCAATTTAGTGCAGAGCGAGCTGGATAGAGTGCTAGAGGGCCAAGTTGCGATCGCGTCGATAAACGATATTCTTACCCATATCGTTTATCGACGTGATCGCAACTTGGCTTTGTATAATAAATAAAAATAAAGATTTCGTTATTGAGTACAATTTCGGTAAAGGAAACAATGTCACCATTAGATACAAAACTGGAGAGGCGGAGTTCCTTCAGTTTGGTCCTTACCCCACGCACATCATGGTAAAAAAACAGAGATGTTATTTTTGAGTACGGTGCGGACACTGGGAATAATTTTGAAAGGGATTACGTTGTAGCTGTTGAAATAATTTAACAAGTGCCCCCGGAGGCCAAAATTCGGGGTTGAGTAGAATTTGATAATTGGAAGGAACAGAAATTTTAAATGAAGTTACAACACGATCTTGCATGTTATCAGGAGTAAGGTTAATACAATTGAGTACGTCTGGTCTCCTGCCCAGTTTGGCACATATATAGTTCGCCACTTCGTATACGTATCTCTGTGTTCATGGGGTGTGATGATGGTGACTAATGAAGACAAATGATTACCAGTCGAATTTGAAGAAGATAGTGATGAAAGAGCGATAGGTTGAAGCATCTGAAAATCTAGTAGTGACGATAGGTGCAGAAGCAACGGTTGAGGTTGTTGTTGTTGCTGTTGGTGCTGCGGTACTCTAGGCCATTGACGTGGTTGTTGCGGGATTTTTAGTGAAAAAGGATTCTGCAGCAACAGATTAGGCAGAGGTGTTTGTTGTTGCGGCAGGCATAGTGAGAGGAGAAGTTGTTGCTGTATGACACTGAATAATGAAAGTTGAGGCTGCGACTGCTTATATTCTTGGTTTTTTCGCTGATTCTTTCTTTCTTGTAGTTGTTACTGCTGGCGTTGACGCGTAGTGACCCCAGTCGCTCCTTATGGGACGAGTCCTCAGGTACATTGGAGGTATCAGAATTAGCAAGAGTTACCACTTCATCCAAGGCCAAGCGAACTTTCGACTGAACGGCTCTTAGCGCAGACGAGAGCGACTCGAGTATTTGTTTTGCTCACAAGAGCTCTATTACGGAAATGACCATCGAAGTAGATCTACAGTTTGCACAAAACGAATACAACCCCGTGTTGGTGCCACGTATAAGGTAATAATTGGAGTAATCATCGTAAGTTCAGCCTTATGGACCCCGTCCCCCGCCACGTCACGTAACACACCACATGAAACATTCAAAAGAGCTCCCTTTGATAACGCCTACTATAAGTTGGCCATCACAACTCTACACAATGAAGAAGTGGTCTCTTCGATTGCGGAACTAAAACTAATTATGGTACTGAATGAGCATTCAGACGAATCCCGGCTCCCAAGAATAACCAGAACTGCTGTGGTTCAACTTCATTCTGGCTGGTGCTCGCGTCTGAGCCCGTACCTGTCCCTCATCGCCAGTGGCATTACAAATTCCTGCCTAGCATGTTGGCGCATTTCATACGATATTGAGCCCATCTTTAATTGCCCAGCAGCCCCCACGTGCTTAACTTCTATTGCGCTGTGAAAGAACCCCATCGAGGCAGCTGCTTTCGTCACCTGGGCTTAGAGAATAATTTCTGAAATATACGCCGGTGCAACGACAACAACAACCACTCTTACTCTGTTTTATCTGTTTACATAATGTGCCACAAAATTACCGGACACCACGCGATTCCTCCCATAGTTTTATAAAGCCCGTTTTAATTCAAAAAAATAGCAGATTTCACATTACTGAAAACCCAATAATTTAAAAAGTACGCAGGATAGAACACGGAAACAAAGATATAATCGCGGCTGATACGGATTCCTTATTCTAATGTTTCAACTTTAACTCGCCATAGATTAACTCACAGGACGTTATCACTCAAAGTTTGAGAAATGTGCACACAAAGCTTGAGAGACGTGCGCTCAATCATGGACAAACGCTCTAGCAGAATCAGCTAATTTTTTTTGTAGCATTCTGCCATATGTACCATTCTATTTATGCCTGTACCGCCTCTCTTCCACCGAATGAATTTCCGGAATTCTGTTCTTTATAGTCAGTTTTATTGTTCTTATTTGAATGTGCAAAACTATCTCGCGACATCTCATCAGCCGGAATCAGCTGTTTGGGACGACTTTTCCGATAAATCTTAACCGCAGGATAGGTGGCAGCTAGCGTTATCGACAGGATAAATGATAAGTAGACATTGATAAATTGACCCATAATAGAGTAAATTGTTTTCTTGAAACAGCACTGTATAGTGGAAGATGTTGTTCTATCGGTATTTTGGAATTTCATATTATTTTCCTTGAATTTTCACAAAGTATTGTAAAATCTTAAGTAGTATTTAACTAAATTTCAAATTTTTCAACGCCAACAGCTCATGTCAAAAAATCAAAAAATCGTTGGACCATTTTTGTTTAGCATAGAATTTATCATTAAATAGTGTAATTTAATTTAACACATGTGTTGCAAAATAATCGTGTTCCCGATTTTTGGCGAATTATTTTCGTTTCTTACGGCTTATTGTACATCAACTAGGCAATGTTAAACAAGCTATTAAATTGTTAAAAAAGGTTGCAAAAATGTCTGATGTAATGCGAATGAACCAAATTAGTTTGTTTAAACATAATTATTTAATTGCTTCACTAAAAATCGACTATTTATCTTCATACATACAAATACACTAGTATATGACGCAATCTCAGATTCGTAATACGAGTACAAAAATACTAAAAAACACTCCATTACGGTAGGAATACATTGAAATTTAGCAACAAACTAATGACCTGATGAGTTTTTGGCGTGAAGCTACAAATTAAAAGCATTTATTAACAAGAAACCGAGGATGGTAAACATTTCAATAAATTAAGAAGCTGTTAATGGAAATGTGGACAAGATTTCCTTAAGTTGGTAACATTAATGGATTTTCAATCAATTGTGCTGTAAATTTTAGTATGCATTTCAAAAGGTCAGGGGCCTACTTTAGTTTTTGGAAAAAATATATAATTAAGGAGAAGATGTTTCAGACCTACCTACTGACCTTAAGGGTTATTGTGATGAGGTGATGATTTCTGTGTTCATGGGGAGTGTTGAAATTAAGATTTTTTTTTTTGGTTTTTGTATAATATAATTGGCTTTATATAAAATAAATTTAAATTGTGGGAAGTCTGCCGATAAGTCGGCAGATGCTTTTGTCTTTACAACTGATTCAAGGACCATAGGTAATAATATGACTATAGATATTGAAAGTGCATGAAAGGAAAAGAAAATTGAATATGTCATGGGAGCTGTTACTTTTGGAAGTGTGTTGTTGATTGTTTTTTTTTTTTTTTTAATTTTAGCCATCTTAATTAGAAAATATTTTTCACATTATTCAATATGAACTAAGTAGTACAAAAACCCTTGTCGTACCTTGAATGCAGACGTACTTTTGTATTGTGTTTAATATCCATAATCATCATATTTCGTCCATCACCTCTACTCTTTTATACTATTGGCTATTTTGTAATAGTGACGTCTGATGATGTTACATAAAAAAAATTGCATATATTTCGGAAACCTTTTAATTTAAAAATTTCATCTTTAATCAAACGTTTACGTGGATTATGACCACCATAACCGTTTAATGCTTTCTTGACACAACCTTGACTCTATGATTATATCACTATGAATCGTCGCGTCCAACAAACATCATTTTCAAAAAAAAATCCCACTAAATCGAATTTAATCGTATCTAATCCACTTTGAAAGATGTGGGAAATGCAGAAAAAGATACAAAATTACAGAATTGCAGATACTGTATAAAGCATTAAGATATGTAATTATGATCCTCTCAGAGTAATGTACGCCTGGGGAAAGACACAGACGTCAAGATACTTTACTTGCGAGTAGTACGTAGTCTACTGCAATTACTTAACTTTAGATTTTCGTCTATTATGAATGCCAGTAATTACTGGGTTGGCTGCATGGAGCTTTAATGATTCTCCATTAAAGTTCATTGCCATTTATTTAATCTTGAAACTGTTTACATCTTGCTCGAGTGCAATTAGACCACAAAACAACACAACTTATAAAAACGTTCATGTCCATCATAGGATTCTCTAGTGGTCTTAGGCAACATTATGTAGTATCTACGAGTATGTTGTACGAGTTCTACCAAAGATAGTACGAGTAAATGTTTTGTGTAATACTTTCTGAACGCCAAAGATTATAACAATTCAATGAACTGCCCGTGTAGCAGCAGTACATACTGAAATTACTCGGATAGCCCGTAAGATGGATTTTAAGAACCACCCAAGAAGAAAACAGAAATTCCTTTCTAATGTTTGAAAAATTGTCGGAATCGATGCTAGGGGGAAATATTTAAGTGAGAATCTACCGCAAGTTTTTTTAACCACCGCACCGTGCCGGCCGAACGCCTCCACATGATCCATAAGTATGATGATTTGATGAATACCTCTTTTATAAGCTGCTAGCTACAAGTATGTGTTTGAAATGTCCTCGGAGTGGAGTTCTGGCTTGGGAAGCTGCGGCTTTCTTTCTTGTAAAATCTTTCTCTCTCTCTTTTTCAAGTGCCAATTAGGAAGACCCAAATTATTTCGTTGAATAGTTACCGGTTTGTTACAATGAGTACTATCGTGAAGTACTCGTACCTTCCAACTTTTGTTAGGATGTTTCCGCTTTCCGCTGTTCTAGAAATCTTGGTATACGTATAGAAGACAATTGAGATATTGAAAAGTTCTTGTTGAAAGGTCATCATTAGTTTGGTTTCTATGAAACAAGTTGAAATCAGCTATCATCCATCCATACTCTTCGCAAGGTTCTTTATCATTAAGGTCAAAACAAACAAAAGATTTCCGCGGTTTGTGGGCCTCCAATTCATTTCAATCTGGGTCATAGTGGCTCCATAGATAGATTCGGTCAGTCATCTCTTAATGATTGTTAAAATTGGTAATATTAAAGACATTTTTCATGTTTTACATTCACAATAACCCCATCTTGATGGATAAAAAGATATATTTATGTTACGAGCGTTAATATTAAGAACATTGAGTACATGGACGTCATCGTTCAAACTACATATCTCATCGGGGTTCCCTCGATGGCTTTTTCTTACTACATTATCTCGATTATTACGCTCTGATTTTTAATTCGTCACACACATAAATTGCAAATAGTTTAATCGTACGTTTCCCGCTAGAAAGGCATTCAACATGCCAGTGCTCTATCCAGATAGGAGGAGTCTTCGGTAGCGAGACATATTAGACTGTAAAATTGCATATAATTTAGTAACTGTGCTATAATAATTGTAAATTGATTTTCGCTATATTAATTTTATAGCGTATTCTCTATCAACGTTATGACGATGGAGATACTAGTGATGACGGTATAGATACTGGATGGGAAACAAAAGAGATTTGAAGAATAAATCGTGATAATAGTTAACGCATACCTCGCTTTGTACTCGAATCTTGATTGTGTAATAATTAAGCTTAGGTCCATAAAGAAAGGTTCTAGCTGTACGTGTTGAATGGGAGCATAAGACAACGGGAGTAATATGAGATGCGGTAACTTATAAACTACTTGTATAAATGGGGCAAGACAGGAGTTGCTGAGATAGTTCAGCGTAGAAATAGTAGAGGTTAACATCACAGTTAAGAAAAACGAATATTGAAAAAAGTCAATGCAAATAAGATTCAATCCTTATTTATATGCATACGACGTATATTGCTATAATTTTATAGAACAAAGATATTCATTAAGCTAAGGTAA
This sequence comes from Chloromyia formosa, assembly GCA_964017055.1. NCBI lineage: Eukaryota > Metazoa > Arthropoda > Insecta > Diptera > Stratiomyidae > Chloromyia > Chloromyia formosa. The sequence goes on along the minus strand of OZ024816.1, from coordinate 82,289,668 downwards.
ACTTTAGGAAGATTAAGCTCCAAGTCTACAAATTGGAAAACAAACCTGTGCCAACGATGAGACATTTGTATTTTTTATCATTAAGAAATGCTATGCGCTGTTAAAGATGTCTCTTCGGCGAGTTACCCAAGAAATAGGGACAAAATACGGCTGGTTAGCGTGCAAAAGGTGCGGTAATTCTGAATTTTTGAAGTTGTACGTATAGGTAGGTGGGGTAGTAAAAATTCAAGTTTGTGTCACTCCATTCCCTGTGCATCCGCCGCCATCTTAGAAATACCTCCAAGTAACTCCGTTCCAGTTCATTTTAACGCAAATTACCAAAGGTCAATTTTTGTAGAGCACAAAATTTCCTACAAATTTCGTTACAGTTTTTTTTCTACAATCAGTAGTAACGAAGCTATTACACTACAAAAGGAGACAAAAATGACTTCAAACAATTTGTGTGCACAGACTACGAGTATGTATATCTTAGCAAACTGTCTATAGGGGGGGGGGGGTTCTTTTGCTTTTCTTAACCTGTATAGGTCAGTGAAATAACACGCAATATAACAACAATGCTACCCTATATAGGTTAATGCTTAACCTGAACCTGGTAATTTGTCGAGGGCCGATCCTGACCTGAATAGCGCACGAGTAAAGCTGTTATTCAGGGCGCATCTACAAGAAGTTCATTCGTTCGACGATGTTCCACTGTGTTTTCACCTGATTCACCTCAATTAAATTCAATGGGATTCCACATTTTTTCTAATGGGAAAAGTGATTTTTGTCGAAATATTAGGAAACTACTCGGAATAAATTGATTTCTTCTATCACAGTTGCATTTGATAGGTTCAATGCTTATTCTTGATGTAATAGAATGAAGTTTGTTTTTAATATTAAATAATATAATATTTTTCATAGAGAGGAATTATCCCACTACTTCAAATCCAAACTTCATCTGAGTCAAAATCCATTGCACGTCAAATACATGCTTTTACCCTGTATGAGGAGAGATTTAACTTATGCTCATCAGAGAAAACTCCTACCCCTAATCCTTTATCCGGCGTGGAACCATTTGCATAGCTTTCTATTGAATTAGGCAACATAAGTGTGTTTATTGATTGTGTAATTTTATCATGTTGTCAAAATGCTTGTCAAGCGCAGAGGGTATCTTTTGTATTCGCTGCCATTTATATAAATTATTTTCGAGTATTTCCTTGAGCATACCAAGCATTTTGGAGGGCCCCATGGCCCTTCTTTGGATCCGCCACTGCAGAAAATATAAATTTTCCGATTTTCGGAAGCTAAGTTAAACGTTCTAAGAGTTTTTAGTTGAAGAAGCATTTACATACGAGGAAGCATTACATACACAAATTTAGGAAATTAAATACTCTTTCAAAAAGTCTTAATTGACTTTTGACTGACTGACAATAGGAGTCAATTAAGCGAGGGTTACACTGTATTTCGTCAAGTCCATTTTTTAAGAAATTATTTTTATTTTCTTTTCTCAAAGTACATGCATCTGACTTATTGCAAATTAAAACTTATTTAGTTAAAAAAAAACATTATTTTCCTCGTGGGACTAATATAAAATAAAATAAATAACTGGCGCAACAGTCCAATTTGAACCGTGGCCTCGAGATGAGTTAGCATCATCTCATTTTCTAGCTCCGTTGCCATTGGTTGTGTAAAAAAAACTAGCCAGATTAAATTTGCAGGAAATTTTGTGCTCTACAAAAATTGACAGTGCATAACTTATGTTAAAATGGATTGGAACGGAGTTAAATAGAAAAAGCTGATAAAAGTGACAGTTTTTCAAGATGGCGGGGAAAGCTATGGGGAGTGAAACCAACAAGGATTTTTTACTACCCCGCCGACCTATACAGCATATCAAAATCAAAATATCAGAACTACCGCACCTTTTGTAGGGTAAAAACTCCCTGTCTTTGGATAAGATGCGCAACTCGCGATGGAGACCAATGGCAATAAATTTATAACAACGATCTATAATAACTCAAATTATACGACGAACAGAAAGTCGTGTTACCCTCAAATTCTCATGGACATAACTATGTTCCAGGCCATGATGGTCCCTCTTAACTGAGGTTAAAGTTTAAAAATTATGTATTCACATGTTTCGTACCCAGGCCCGTCGAGAGAAAATCCGGGACCGGGACTCAACTTTGATGGGGCCCCACAAGGAATAATGGCAACGCCAAATAAAATCACTTTGAATACACTTGTATTATCACCACGATCAATTCTAGGCTTACTAATATAAGAAAAATCTATAATACGCATTAATTAAGAATAATTTTGATTTCATAAATACCATATTGTAGTTAATATATGAAATGTGTTATGATAAAAATTATTTATTTATATTCAATTTTGTTATTTTCGGGCACCCTAAAAATTTCCGGGGCGATTCGCCACCCCCCCCCCCCCCCCCCCCCCCTTCCCTTCTCGACGGCCCTGTCGTACTGAAACAACGCGACGGACTAACGAAAAACAACTTTTACAAATTGAATGATTTATTTATTATATAAGTGGTAGTATATTATAATACAACGACAATTACAATGATTTAAATTAATTCTCTAATTTTCCAATTTTCTTCCCGAGTAAGCGGTGCACGTATAGCACTCGTAATACTGACTGTACCAAACTGACGCGACGCTAAGTAATAGTTGTCCTTTTCTACATACATAAAGGATTAATGTCAAGTTACCTCGAATCTATAAATAGACTACGCACGATTCCCGTGTGGTCCCTTTTTGGTGTTGTGGATGGCATGGCCCTGTGTGGTTCCTTTTCTTTAATCTCGGCTGAGACTAAAACCGAAACGTTTTTATACCGTAACTTAAGGCTCCCTCAAGGTTACTTTGAGCCCACTTCAGGGTGGGATATGGTTTAACAGCCCGCAAATTTGGATTGTCAAATGTGGGGTCAGTGTGACTGTATCTAGTTAATGAATCTGAAATTGGTAATCGAATAGGCGCATGATCCCGTTCGTAAAACAAATCTAAAATCTTAATCTTTCGGGAAGGGTCCCGACCCACTGGACTACGTCACTGTTTGGCAGCTCCTATTATATACACGCAAATTAATCAGCTGAATACTCCAAAAGAGAGAAAGCGTTTGGTCTGTCGCAGCTTTCTTTTGAACTTGGGAAAATCCCAAACCATGCCTGCAGTCATTCGGCATTCCCAACGTACGAGTATATTGAAAATTCAAGAAACGCATTGATATTGAGAATGTCTTGGGCTTCCTATCAATTTTCTGGTTATAGAAGCAATACACCTTCTGCCGAACCAGACGGACGATGAAAATTGACAGGTTACTGCTATCTGTGTTCAGCTAATACAATCAGCAAATGTTATTGTTGTGATCCAATACCCGGACTGATTTTCTTTTCTTTATGGTTTTTGTTGTACAAGTACTGGGATGCGTATGCCACAAACTCTCTTAATCGCTTCCTTTAGAAGATTATTAGAAGAATAATCTCTCTCTCTCAATTGCCCTAACCCCTAGCATAACGCGTCAACTGTTCCATGTGGCCCAGTTGACGTTTCGACGGCATAAACTGGCTTCGGAGAATGCAGTTGCCAGCATGCACCTCCTGAAGAAGAATAATGCTTAAGCTCAAATGTCGCTTAAAGAATGATAAAATACAAGAACGATAAATAAATAAACAACTGGCGCAACAGTCCAATTTGAACCATGGCCTTGAGATGAGTTAGCATCATCTCATTTTCTAGATCGTGACGGTATGTCTTGTGCAGCTACTTATCCCACTACCACATTCAGTCGGAATCGAACCGGGGCCCAGTGCGTAGAAGACGAACGCGCAAACCGTGGCACCAGACTACCGGGAAGAACGATGTAAGACCTTTTTTGCTTAAATGTATTTTCATTCGTAGTTAAACAATGATGTCTGAAGTGAGACTTAAGAGATATATAAGGAGTTTATAAGAAATATAGAAGAATGATAAAAGAGATATAAGAAATATATTAGAACTATATAAGAAGGATATAACAAACATATAAACTCGGCGAAAATATTAATACCAAACAATGTTTTGGGTTCGAGTCACTCTATAGTGGATTTTTTTTGTATCTTTGCCTTCTGTAATTTTTTTCGTCGCATTTATGATCGATAAATTGTTCATCTTTAATGAAATATAAGGAGAATGACGGGAAGAGTGAAAGAAATTTAAAATTTGTTTCCACGGATGGGGTTTGAACCCACAACTGCCCGTTCCTTAGTCCAGCGCCTCCCAGCATACAACTCCCTGCTTTCATACAATACCATCGCCATGTATAAGAGAGTGATGTTGGATCGGCTTTATGCGATGTTCCCATATCGTTCTTTAATCATGCTTAAAGAGACTCCCAAAGTGATACATTTTTGAAACAGGTCAGTTATATTTTAGAATCTTTTAGAATCATATTTGAAAAAAAAAAAAAATTATTGGCTGTCTGTGATATTAGTTATTCTTAAAGGATGCTTTAAGAATGATGAAAAAGAACAGCATGGCAGAAAGTTGATCCAACAAATTATGTTTCTAGCGTGGTTGCTTTAATCATTCTTTAATCATGATATGAGGGACTATTACCGCAAAGAGCATGTTACACTTTTCCTATAAAAGTCCGAAAGGGTGGCAAATAGAAGCCGCCCCCGACAGGAGCTGTCTGGCCTAAATCCCGCGGAGACAGGCGTGGGCGCCACGCGTTTCGAAGCTGGGTCGGCCACTTTATCTGACGTTTCTGAATTCCCTTTTACAAGACTATTTGAAATTCTCAAATACACTATTGAATTACCATAATTTACGTTATAATCCTAACTCAAGTTCCAATTCACATGCACAAGTTGAAGATATACCACATCTGGTGGTAAATTCGTAATTCACAATGAGGTTGACATGATTTTACTAATTAATGATATTCAACTCTAAACGTTTGGGGGCCCCAGCGACGACATTGTTCCAAACAAACGTACCTCACGAAATCGTCGAATACCTTCCTCGTCAATATCGGAACGAACCGGTTGTCAACTATAATGCTAGGATTACACGATTGACGATTCGCGTCAATATTTACGCTTTTTTGATGTTCAATCGATATCAATCGTGTAAAGGCACAATTTTTTTACGTCAATCTACGCCAATTTGGTTGACGACTAGATTGTCCCCAATTTCCGTCAACTAAAATTTACGCGATTATATCAATCATGTAAACGAACCTTTTAGGCACAATTTTTTTACGTCAATCTACGCCAATTGGGCTGACCACTAGATTGTCCCAATTTCCGTCAACCAAAATTTACGCGTTTACATCCATCATGTAAACGGACCTTTTTGAAGCACAAGTGTCAATCGACAGATCAATTGCGTCAACCAGTGGTTGACGTGTCGAGCATCAACCACAGACGTCAATATTGGATCAATTTCGGTGGAAAATTTACAGTTTTCATAGTTTTACGTGTTTCTTTGTTTCAAACAACATGTAGGTTTTGATTATACTCTTTTTTTTTTTAATTTTTGTGCGTCGCAGACTTCTGGTACTATCATTGATATTATACAAGGTGCGATTCGAAATAGTACTGAGAGCGATTTGAAGCTGTCGCCAGTAGCTAAAAATCTTAAAGTTACGGCCAAACGCTCAGATGCGGAAATTGACTTTCGCATATTTGTATCCTGCTTTTGAATTAGCGGTGTCACCATATACAACAATTCATTAAAAGCAGTTTCATTCATACGCAGAAAATTTGTATACAAATGTTTCTGATTCTCTATATCTATGATTCCTGCAACACATTATTGTGTGCGTCATACATTGGTCGCTTTTCAAACCATTCAAATACCCAGGCTCGTCGTACAGCGCGAGAATTTTCTGTTGCCTTTTTTTCTTCCAAATACTGCTGATAGAATGCTGCAAACACGTACAAGGCTGCTGCCCTTTTTAGGGTTTTGTATAAAAACAAAACCCTTATGAAATCGGTCATGCGTCCGTCTGCCCGTCTGTCCGTCTGTCGTCCATGAAATATCTTACGAACCGCCGAAGCCACATGCATGAAATTTAGTGGAAATATGGGGAAATACTATAATTCTCTGGAGAAAGCGATGCGTCGTAATGGGTCAACTTTAAGGGAGGTCCCCATAGAGGGGAAATGAAGGTCGAATTTTTTCTTTCGCTTGGTATAGGCAAGTGGGGTATCGTAAGAAAGGTACCGTCGAGTACATTCCATTTCTGTAATTTTTTTTTCAAATTTGAAGAAAGGGGAAAAGAGGGAGAGGGGGAAATATGTGGTCCGAGTTTGCCCCCCCCCCTTGCATTTCGAGACCGTTATAGCTAGAAATATGAAAATTTACAGAAAAGCGGCATTTCACTAGCATAGAAAACTAAAAATAATAGAATTTTTAAATCTCTTCCAAAAAGTTTAATAATAGTACATTTCTATAGTTCCATTTAGCACACCCCTGTACCCCTCAAGCACACCCTAGGTCAAAAATATTGATGGCTAATGATAACCAACATCATAGGCAATAATATCTTTAAGTTTCATTACAATGACATGATATTAATAATAGTACATTGACTTAAAGTTATGCATTTTGACACTATCCATACAAAAAATACACCTACCGGCCTCATGCATGGATGCGAGTACTACTTGCATGTAAGAAGATTGGTTAGGGCGGTGATTCTAACAATAATTATTCACACAATTTTTTTTTAAGGTTTTGTGTCTTTAATCTTACAAAATCTGTCTGTCCGTCTGTTCATATAGAATATCTTACGAACGGCTGAAGCTACACACATAATTCGGCGATCATGTGTAGAAATGCTATAATTCGCTGGGGATAGCGTTGTGTTGTAATTGGCCAACTTTAAAGAGGGGGGGGGGGGGGTCCACACAGAGGCGAAATTAAGGTCAATTTTTTTTTATCCACTGGTATAGCCAAGTGGGGTGTCGCGAGAAAGGTAATGTTGAGTACATTCCATTTTTAGCATTTTCTTGAGATTTGTAGAAAGGGGAACAGTGAAGGAAAAAATATTAGACCGTAATTTGTCCCAGCCGCCCTGAATTTCGAAGCCGTTACACAAGTTTGCAATTTGCAATGTCGTCTTAACATGAATGGTTAAGCATCTCGAAGACTAGGACTCGTATATATCTATCTACCTGTACAGTACAGCTTCTCGTATTAAAACTATTACTTTGAGAGGTGACAGATGGAGTCTTTTTATGAATTGGCATGTAAGATACTATATCATGGGTAAGACATTTAATTATGGTGTTTTCATTCAGCTGAGTGGTACCAAGAAGAGCAGGGAGCCAATATTTAGATACCAAAATAAGCGCGTGCTACAAAACCCTCGAATTGCGGGCGTAGCCCTCTATATTCCGGTTTCATTTTTATATTTTTAAACTTCGTATAGAAAAACTATAAACCATAACCGATTTTCACTACACAACTAAAAATAATTATTAATTAAAATTAAATTAATAATATTATTCACAAGTTGAAAATATTTTTTTTTTAACAATATTTATGTACGAGTATATGCTCACGTCCGTCGTCGTCGCAATTTTGTCTGATTGGGGAGAGTGAATAATTTGGAATTCAATTATCGCTATTGAAAATAAGCGTCAACCAATGATCAATTCGATTGACATAAAAAGAGTCAATCGTGTAAATGGTTCGATTGTACGGTTGGCGGTTTACCCTTTTTTTAAATTGTGTCAATCGACATTTTGGTTGACGCTGTTAAAATTGACGTGTTTAAGTCAATCGTATAACTCGGGGGAACAATCTGTTTACGCTTCTGTCGAAAATACGCCAATCGAGCGTAAAACTATTGACGCTAGATTTACGCTTTACCGTCAATCGTGTAATCCTAGCATAACGTTGCGAATAGAATCCGCCAAAGCCAGTCGTACGGTTTCATGGGAATTGTGGTGGCTGGTCCTATAGTCAGTAGCCTCATCAGTTAGACTTGACACGATGGTTGAAATTCTTCCGAACAAATGTCAGCCTTATCCCATTTATCTTTTGATCTTCTACCATCCGAATCTCCTGGTCTCTCTTTTTTTCCCGCTCCCAAAAGGGTTCTTTATCAACCAGTCGAACTGACTGACTACTGTCCCCGTTCGCAACTATTACTATTACAACTATTTGAAAATTCATAATGACTAATTGACTAAATTAAGATATATAATAGAAATAATACAAAATATGAAAATACAGATACATAAGTGATTTTAGAGTCTATTTTATAGTTGATTAAATAAAAAATTCCTTCAGGTTATATATCAAGTAAACCATTCTGTAATGTCATTCTCTAAATAAAGAAGAAAGCCAGAAGACATCACAAGCTGTTCCGACAAAATTACGCTTCATAAAAATATCTTAAGGCATGATATTAGAAATCAAAAACATTTATAATGCTTTAAGAACGATTTAGGAGGGTGTGTGTTTGCTGGGATATTATGTATCCTATTATTAAGTTTTTATCATTAAAGCGCTATTAAATACCTTTATTGTTTTTTTTTTATTCCAAATTCGCTTGTTTCCCTCTTTGTTAATGTCAGTTTTTATGAATTTCCCGTACTAAGTTTAAGTAAGCACCCGAGTGCACACAGACTTAACGACGTGGTTATTGAAAAGGGATGTATGCTAGTGTTAAACCAAAATTGAACATAGACAAAAAAAGAGCATCAATTCACTATTTTCGTACGGCTTATTTCGTGGTTCCATACTATTGAAATCTTCGTTTTTTTTCAACTAGGAATATTTGCAAAAAGAAATATTCGATTATTTATCAATCCATCTAAATTCAGAGCGAGTTATCATGCAACATATCTTTTCCCCATTAAATCACAAACACTGGATCAATGCCAAAGTACCTAATAGGTTACTGACAGACTATTACTATACTTTGACTTGCAATTGATATTTCATAACAATAGTCGTATGATTTCATACATAAAAGTGAATGTCACAAAAACATTCAGACAATGACAGGGCCTGTAAGCAATAATATGTTCGTTATAATTATATAGTACATTCATGGTGCAAATGCAATATGCGAATCGCGTATAAACCGTTAGTGCGATTCAAATAAAATTTTGGCTATATATGTATGAACCTATCTATGTATCATAATCTACGTACTGCAAAAGTGGATTTCAACTACTATTATTACTATTAATTTAGATACTGACGTGATAGTAATGTAGAAATTCGGTTCGAAGATTGCTAGATAAATATGGTCAAGTTGACTTAACATTAATGGACTACTTGTATATTACACTACAGTGTGCCTATATCATTGGAATTGCAAACACTTGAAGCTGTCATAATATTGAATTGCAGTAATTTGGTGGGTCAATTTGGTATTTTTCGGTTGACTCAAGGTTAATATTCATAATTATATAGTAATACGAGTATATCAGAGACTAGTAGGTACATATTTGTATTAGACTTTTATTTGACAGCAAAAATTCAAGTACATATAGCACAATTTGTTGTTGTTGTTTTTTTGACGGATGAAGGGCAGTGAGAAATATTTCCGTAAATATACAGTGGCTTATAGGATTGATCTGAAATGCCAAATTTAATATTAATCTCATAAAACCCCTAATTTGTATGAATAAAAAAGATAATTGGCTTCAATGGCGAATGTTAAATTATTTGACCCAAATCTTACTCTGCATTAAACATGTTCTCACTGAAAGAAGAAACTCTAGAATGGTTAGATACGGTTAAAACCTTAGTTTACGGTAGTTATTAGATGAAGAGTAGCTGTATTTACTCCGAAGATGAATATCCTAGACCTATGCAGACCTAGTGATGACACCAAAACTATAAATGGGTAACGGCCATATGCATTAAAAGTGTTTCTTATATGGTCAGTTTGAACAGAAATAAGCGGATGAGGCTACGATGAAGGAACCTTTATAGGGAAGATAAGCAACACCTTTACAGGGGTGAGAGTATCTTGACCATTCCGAAAATCAATTAACAAATCCACACTACAAACATTTCAATTCAATTCAATTATTTCAATTGTCAAAATAGAATACATTTTATTACAGAAATAAATAATTTGTTTATATATGTACTTAGCTATCCCACACAATTTTTCAAACCGTTTTAATTTACCCAATATTCCAGTCGATTTTCTTTAAATAATCCTTTAGAGTGTTTAGAAAAATTCGAGAATTTGTTATACTGGAGATAAATTCTGGCAGACAGTTAAACAATCTTGGAGCTGAGTGAAATGTATGATTTGCTGCCAGTGAACTCGAGAATCTTGGTTCTTGTAATACCTTTCGTTTGCGCATACGTGTTATGATACCTACATATATCTCGCTCAACTTTAGTTTCGGTTGGATGATTGGGTACGTATTTTAATTTATTAAATTTGTAAAGTGTTGGAATTGTTAAGACTCCTAGCTCCTTATAAAATAATAATGTCGGATAGATTACTGGTTTTCATAAGATTATCTTGATTATTTTTTTATGTATCAAAATTAAGGGTTCTAGGATACTTGGTGCAACTCCACCCCAACTAACTATACCATACTCTATGACTGATTGTACTAAGGCATAATATAACATCTTTATTCCGTCAAGTGATAACATTCTTCTCATTTCAACAAATTTATAAAGAGTCCTTCTTAAACGACGACAAAGTTCGGAAATCTGTCTATCCCATCTCAGGTGGCAGTCTATAATGACACCTAGGTATTTTGTTTCTTTTGCGATGGTTAGTGGAGGACAGTTGCATCTACCACTTACACATGAAGCTTTATGTATAATTATTTTAAGTGCCTCTCTTGGTGCCCCAGCAGAAGTTGGAGAAAATGGTACCACTATTGTTTTTTTCTCATTTAAGCTCACTGCGTTTAAATTTAACCAAGTTTTTAATATATGCATATTTTCGTTTGCAATAGTTGTTAGCTCTTGCCAGTTGTTTCCCCAGATTAACAGTATCGTTCGCATAGGAATTTAACCATATTTTTGAGATAGCACTTACAGGGATGCTAGGCGTTCTTTTCGCCCGATTATGCTCATTTTCAATATCTACCAATTGGATCTTTTTACAAACATTTGGCGATTCTAAGTCGCTAGTTTCAATCTGTCGAAAGTTATCGCATATTTAAAGTATCATTTGTAGGGGAGGTAGGGGTTTCTTTGGTGGGTCTTATTCATTTTCAATACCAACTAGCTAGATTTTACTGCCAACATCCGACCATATTTTAACTCGCTAGCTTCCTTCGATCGAAAGTTATCGTAGTTAATTGAATATTTTCACACGCCGAATGCGCGGAGGAAGAGTTCGATTCCGGAAGGGATTTCCATTCCTCTCTGACTGAAAGAAGTATGGAAAACTGAAGGTATCCCCTATTTATTACTACGAAAGTATTTTGAGATTGGAGTGAATGCATCGTAGAAAGTTGATTTTGTACCTTTACACATCTCCATCTGCCTTCTCTAGGGCTAGGTGGCAATTTATTTCAGGACCTCCAACAACTCCACTATTGGTTGATAGTATTTTGTTTGTGGATGGAAATGGATAATGGGTATCCAACCAACTCCTAAATTTCTTTACGTCAGCAGTGTCTCGTATGATTTGCGTTGGTTTCATATCGACGTTTTGTTCGGATGTTGTGCAAGAACTCTCCCAGGATCGTTCCACCTCTTCGCATGTACACCATTTTTCCCGTCTACAAAGAAATTACACTGCTGGGAATACCACGACTCAAACGACGGCTTAGTACTCGCTGGCTCTTCATTGATCCCATTAAAACCTGCTCGATAGACAAATTTGTTCACAGGCCTGACCAAATTTTATCTGATCTCGGTCGTGCATAGTGACTTCAAGAAACGGTTGTAAAGATTGTTGATTCTCTTTAAGCCCAAGCTTTACACTGACTTCAATTAGCGAAAGGACTTCACGTTTCTTCACCACTATTACTTGATCTTCTTCAAGTGTACTTTGATATATAAAAAAAAACAGCATCCGACGTAACATACTTTCCACTTGTTGCGTAAAATGAAAACCGAATGCAACTGAATGCCCACAAATTGCCATGAAAAGTATTTAGGCTGACCGCACGTTGAACGCGTTCGAGTGTCGCGTTAGCGTGTTTTCTGTCAAACGGATTAAATCTTTGCGAATGACACTCGGTCAGTTTAACAAATACTCAGGCAACATCGTATCAAAAAATTGGGTTGATTGTTGTCTTTTACAACAGATAAATGAGCGGCGAAACAAACGACCGGACAGTACAAGACATATAGTATATCAGCACACATTTCTTATCTAATTGCTTGTTTGAATACACAACAGTTAACACAATTGGTGAAACGAGTCTTTTTCAAACTCAGGGAGTGTCAATCTGATAAAGATTCAATCCGGTTGACCCCTCCAGGGGCATGGGTGCGTCAACATTTCTAACATTTCTATGCCTTGTTGACGTTTCAATAGCATATCTACTTTTCGGAAGTGCATTTGCTAGCATGCATCTCCTATGCGCACCGTCTTTATACTGAGAAGCTCGGAGCACTGTGAGAGTTCTATCATATTAGTACTCACAGGCAGTTTTTGATCGCGCCAAGATTTGATCTCCGAGCTCTAGTTTAGTATCGTAGAGCGGTGACTGAACTATCACGGCCGCAGAGCGCGTCAAAAAAATGATGATGAAAATTTAATGTACTTTAAAAGTTTTGTTAGAAAAGAGTAGCGAGAAACACATGGTTTATGAGTTATAAGGCAGCAACTGAAAAAAGGGCGAAAGTTTTTCACGTATAACTTAGCTAGCACAGGTCTTTCGAAGCTGGAAACGTGGGTTCACACTACCCTAACTGGTCCTAACAACATAACAAAAATGCAGAACTTCATCACGCTTATGATTCTAGCCTCTTTTTGTACGTTTTGACTGGCCTATAAAGCTGTTTGAGAACTGTGAAAAATTTTCGTGACGCTAGTTTTCTGAGCTCACCAGTTATAGGAAGTAAAGCTAAAGAAGAGCACGTTTTCTCAAAATTTACTAAACGGGTCAGATAAACAAAAATTTGGCTTTTCTTTTTTCAAACCAAGCGTAAAACTTTTATCTTTGCCTTTTTAAATATTTGTCAAATATTTCAAGGACACTCATTGAACTAATTCTACACTTATAGGCACATTTTTTTCAACTAACCTTCAAAATGAACCGATATAGATTTTCTCACATAACTAAAAAGCACTAAAAAAAAATAGCAATTTAAACTAATCACTGGATAAACTCAAAACTCCAGTGGCCATAATCGTGAAAGAAAAAAATTCAAGGCTTTCATGCACTTACAAAAGCCATCATTCTACTAACTGTTATGCATAATTAAAATTAGCCCACATCTGTGTATTTCACTAAAGGTTAGTTCATTGTATATTTTGTTCACTTCATTGGATCACCGAGACTTTTTTGTGTTGGACATGAAATCCAAAGGAGTAATTAAAATTGTCCAATTATTCGTTTAAGGAAGTAGACAGCAATTTACAATTAAATGGAATGTTGTGAAATACTATTCAGATAAAAAAGAAAAGATTGTTGTGTATAAAAATAAATAAATTTTAAGTCGAATGTGCAAACTGCTAAGCCAATTATTAAATCAAGTGGACAAGCTTTACTTTTGTGGGGCTGGTAAGGCTACCAAATTCGCATCATACGAGTACACGTGCTTATTTTGGTTTTGGAAATTAGAACGTCTTTGTCCTATTTTCAATTTTATTGTTTAGTAATCATTCTAAAAATTGCGAAACAGCGCGTTTCGTAGAACACGATGTAACTGCCTTTCACTGTTGTTGAATAAGAGCGGTTCTAGTGCTGGAAGCGCACTTAGAAAACATTTGATTCTGATCAATCCTGTTTTTTCCTTCTTTTTGGTAGTACATATTTTAATTTTGAAAAGATACAATTTAACATCAACATTAGCTTCATCACTTCTTTTGTTATTCAGCGCCAACACAATTACTATACACACGCTTCAATTGATTGAATGGAATAATTGATAGAAGCAGCAGCAGTTGTAATGTATTTTGTAACACGAGGTTGCCCATAACCAGAACGATAACATTCACTAATCCACTCACTACTTAGACCTATCGTACTCGTACATTGGCGTTTGGTTGATGAATGGGAAAAGATGAATAGTCTTGAACTGCAATTACTATTTATTTCAGATTGAATGAAGATTGTACAGAATAACAAATTATGAATGCCAGAAGCAATTGGAATGAAAATAGGTTAGAAATAAATGAAGATTTTACGATTTTTCGGTTCTAAGAAACTAAGAAAATTGAGTGGGATGGACAACGTAAAAAAAATAAGTATGAAACAGAAATAATCCATTCACTTCATAAAAGAGTACACGACGTAACGTTACTTCAAGTCATATTCATTTACTAGTAAATTACATTGAAAGAATGGATCATTTTGGGTTCTTGAAATCTGAAGAACTATTCTCATTCAGTCAATTTGTCCATTTTTTCTCAAAATACGAATGGTTGGTTAGTGTCGTGTAAACATATTAACATAATATTATATATAAACCTAGCTTAAGCTTATAATGTAAACATACTATGTATAACACTTTTATACCACTTGAATGAATGTCAGAATGACTATATAATAAATCAGACGTATAATACAACATGGTGTCAGGTGTCACTGTCAATTAAGGAGTCATCGCCAAATTCGTCAAATTCGCAAATTCGCAAATAAAAAATCGTCAAAAATTACACTAATCAACATGTCTCTACCGCAGGAACAACCCATAATCGTGAAGAGATCGTATTCATCAAGCGTAGCCCCGATGGATTTTTCATCTTCTAATTTGGCAGCAACGTGGAAAGGTTGGATTTTCAACTTTAATATATTTTTGGCCGCAACAGCGCTGGACCAAGAAAACGATGCCAGAAAAGTCGCCCTGCTTCTACACCACATGGGAATTGAATCCATAGGTATTTTTGAATCTTTCAACGTAGAAATAAGCGAAATAAAATTTACGGAACTTGTCAAAAAATTCCAAGACCATTTCACGCCAAAAAAGAACATTGCCATCGAAAGGCACGTATTTTTCAATAGAAAGCAAAAACCCGGTGAAACTATTGATGAATATGTGACAGTCTTAAAGAATCTTGGCTCTAATTGTGAATTCGGAGAACTCAAAAATGATTTAATCCGAGACATTTTTGTGTGCGGGTTATCGGAAAGCTTAAAGAACGTAAAAGAAAGGCTTCTGAGCGAAGGGGGTATACCGCTTGAAAAAGCTATAGAAATTGCTAAGACAATTGAAATGACTAAATTTCATTCCAAACAATTAGAGAACGAAAACTCCTGTACAAATGTCATTAATAAAGTCACGAAATTCGTTAGGTCGCAAAAAGAAAATGGTCATAAGTCTAATAATTCGAAACACTATTCTAACTCTAATAATTCAAAACAATCGTCAACTCAACCTAACAAAAATTCAGAGAAAGAAATATGTACCCGCTGCGGTGAAATTCATCGAGTAAGATGTCCCGCATTCGGTATTACCTGTTCCATTTGCAAAAAGAAAAATCATTTCTCGAAAATGTGTCGGAATAAAAACAAAACAGCCTTCGTCAAGAATGTTTCGCTTCAATCCAACATTGTCGAAAGTGAATCAGGAACATTTTTCTTAGGCATGCTGCAAAATTCTTCAAATACAAAAAATACTTGGACCGTAAATTTGAAAACTTTACATCACAACATAAATTGCCAAGTAGATACGGGGGCTCAAGCTAATGTCATGTCGTTGAACAATTTCAAAGCATTGAACATCACAAATAAAATAACAGCAACAAAAACTCGTATAATGACATTTTCGGGCGAAGAGCTACCTGTAATAGGCTCTGTTACGATGAATTGTAGTTATCAAAGTATTGAACATGTCATTAAATTCATTGTTTTGGATATGAACTGTCAAACAGTATTAGGTTTACCAACTTGTGTAGAGCTGAAACTAGTGAATAATATAAATGAATTGAAAAGTAATTGTGAAACGATTGTTAAGAGTGATGTACAAAGTTGCAATGAAATATTATTGAAATATTGTGAAGTTTTTCGTGGCCTCGGAATGTTAAAAACAAAGTGTGAATTGCTAGTTCGTCCCGATGTTAATCCTGTTGTAGACCCTCCGCGAAAAATACCATTCTCTCTCAAACCTTTATTGAAGGAAGAATTAGATCGAATGGAAGATCTAAATGTAATTGTTAAAGTAGAAGAACCAACTGAATGGGTTAATTCTATTGTCATTGTGTCTAAGCCAAATGGTAAAATTCGACTTTGTCTAGATCCGCGTCATTTGAATAAGGCAATTCTTCGTTCACATTTTCCTTTCCCTAATATGGATGAATGTACCTCAAAGTTAAGTGGATCCAAATTCTTTTCAACATTAGATGCCAATTCGGGATTTTGGACCATCCCATTGGATGATAAATCCTCCCGTTTATGCACTTTTATAACACCGTTTGGTAGATACAGATTTTTGCGACTACCTTTTGGTATAAATGCCGCTTCTGAAATCTTTCATGCAGAAATGATCAAACATTTCGGAGACATAGACGGTGTCATTGTCTATGTAGATGACTTCTTAATACATGCAGCGACCATAGAGGAACATAATAGAATATTAGAAGAAGTATTAAGAAGAGGTAAGGAAATTGGTTTAAAATTTAACAAAGAAAAATCGAAAATATGTCAAAAAGAAATTAAATTTTTAGGTCACATATTTGACCAAAAAGGCATGAAACCTGATGACTCGAAAATCAAAGCAATTTGTGATTTAAAACGTCCAACTTCGGTGTCAGAATTGCAACGATTTCTAGGTATGATCAACTATTTAGGTAATTTCATAAAAAATCTTGCCGTTGAAAATAATAATTTAAGGTTACTTCTGAAAAAAGACATAGAATGGCATTGGGATGATGCTCATGAAAAAGAATTTCAAAAGCTGAAATCTCTCATTACTCAAGCACCAGTTCTTACATATTTTGATCCAAATAAACCAGTTACACTATCCGTAGATGCTTCAAAAACTGCAGTAGGTGCCGTGCTATCACATGGATTCAATCCTATTGCTTATGCTTCAGCAACCTTAACTCCAAGTCAAGAAAATTACGCTCAAATCGAAAAAGAGCTATTTGCTATTCTGTTTGGTTGCACGAAATTCCATCAATATATTTACGGAAAACGGATAACAGTCGAAACCGATCACAAGCCCATTGTCTCAATATTCAAAAAGCCATTATACAAAGTACCACCTCGATTGCAAAGATTCATGCTTCGTCTTCAATGTTATGAATTGGATGTCACATATAAACCAGGCAAATACTTATTTACTGCTGACACACTGTCAAGAGCAGCACTACCAGAAAAATCGCTCGAAGATTTTGATAAAGACATTGATCTTCAGTGTAATTTACTTCTTACCAATTTACCAGTCGCCTCAAATAGGTTAGATAAAATTAAAGATGCTACAAATAACGATGTCACTTTATGTAAAATAAAGGAATATATTCAAAAAGGTTGGCCTAAGAACAAAAAATTACTTGATAAAGATTGCGCATCATACTTTAGTGTCAAAGATGATTTGCATGTCATTGACAATATTTTATTAAAGTCAAATCGAATCATTATTCCAATTTCAATGCGACGTGAAATATTAGAATTGCTTCACGAAGGACACTTAGGTATTCAAAGATGTCAAAGTTTTGCAAGAGATGTAGTATACTGGCCAAACATTAACAACGACATATATAACATAGTCAGCAATTGTGAAATTTGTATACGACACAAACCATCACAATCTAAAGAGCCTTTGCAATCTCATCAAATTGAACCAATACCGTGGTTTAAAGTTGGATGTGATTTGTTACACTTCAACAAACAAGTCTATTTATTAGTAGTCGATTATTGGTCAAAATATATTGAAATCGAAAATCTAAACAATAATCATACTAGTAAGTACGTGATCAATAAACTCAAATCAATTTTCGCTCGTCATGGAATTCCCAAAATATTCGTCTCAGATAATGGTCCTCCTTTCAATTCTCATGACTTCAAGCAATTTATGGAAGATTGGGATATCGATCACGTAACATCTAGTCCACATTTACCGCGTTCTAATGGACTTGCTGAACGTTCAGTACAAATAATCAAAAAACTTCTCGAAAAAAGTTTGACTACGGGTTCTGATCCTTATATTGCTTTATTGCATTATAGAACTACGTCAAAAGACAGTCTTCCGTCTCCTTCAGAGCTGCTAATGTCTAGAAAACTTCGCACAAAATTGCCAGCTTTATTGAAAAATTATTTGCCCGTCAATATTGATATTGATAAATGTAAAAAATCCATGGAAAACAAAACTGAAAAGAGTAAACAATATTACGACAAAAATTCAAAGAAACTCGATCCTTTATCTTCTGGTGACAAAGTTTATTATAAAAAAACGCCATCATCTTATTGGAGTCCCGGAACAATCGTACAAAGTTGTCGTGAGCCAAAGTCATATATAGTTGAGGATATAGATGGTAGTGTATATAGAAGGAATAGGCAGCATCTTTTTAGACCAATGACAAAAGAACCATTGAATATAGATCAAAAAGAAGAAGTCGTGTCTGAATCAGATGTTGACAATCATAAAACTGAAAATATTGCACCTACTCCCACAACAAGATTTGGAAGAATGGTCTTTCCTCCCGATAAACTGTCCTATCCAAAAGATTACATCAAATAAAACCAAACTAAACTTTATTCAATGAAATTTTATTGCAATTTAAAAAAAAAAAAAAAAAAAAAAAAAGGAAGGAAATGTAAAAGCTAAATTATGTACTTAAATTGAATTTTCAGAAAATTATAAAACTGTAGATTGCTATAGTGACTGAAATACCTATGCATTATTTTGAACATAATTTAAGTTGTTTAATTTAGAGGGGAGATGTCGTGTAAACATATTAACATAATATTATATATAAACCTAGCTTAAGCTTATAATGTAAACATACTATGTATAACACTTTTATACCACTTGAATGAATGTCAGAATGACTATATAATAAATCAGACGTATAATACAACAGTTAGAGTGGCTAAACAGCCAGTACCCAGTAGAAAAACACAAGTAGCGCTAAGTGTGTGCTGTTTTGATGCCACACGCCCCATAAGAGGAATAAACCGTGTTATGGACCATATTCTGGTCCGGTTGTGCTGCTTTCACCGGCAGATCTATGGCAGCACCTGATGAGTAAGGATCTGTCGGTGGTACGAAACCAGGGGCTGAGGGTCCCATTACGCCTGGACCCCGAAGTCACGAGCGCAAATAAGCCATCCGCCAACCATTCCATTCTTATCGCCTAATGTTTTTTATTCGCCATTTTTGTCTCCCCTGTTTGTGTTGTCTTCCCAGGCTTATGAATTTTTATTAACACATAAAGGACAGGGGCAACGAGTGGCGAAAGCCCCGCCCACGTCTCCCAAACTGAGCTACAGCAAGCATAGGCCGCTGCTTAGCTCGTTGAGGGGCCTTTTTTTTTGCCAGATGGCACGGCCCGACCTTCACGGTCATAATGCTACCTAAGGCTCCGTCCCGGCTACTAAACCGTCCGTAATAACCTTTATTATCGAAGTCGTTCAGAAGTATTCGTCTTTAGGTCCATCCTGCAGGGTTGAGAAAACGTATTGTCTCCCCGATGCCCTTCTAAGAATTCCTGCTGCCTGATTTTTGCAACAGACGGGTATTTTCACAAAAACTTTTCGTACGTTGGTTCGGATCCAGTCTTGGAGGAAATAACAATTGACGTATCTCTTGAACTTGAAGGAAATTGACTGATGATGGGTCCACGAACAGAACGGCTCAATAGCCTTAGCTAAAAAAAGTTTACGTGTTAAGATGGACACACGCTTGCGTTCAAAAGCCAAATCAATCCCTATCCGAGCCAAGATCCTTAGTATGTAGGCTTCAAGTTGATGGCTCCGCTATCAAAAATGGACATTCGACTCAACCAAAATCCACGAGCTAGTACCCGACTGCCAGAAATCAAGCGACGGATACAGTTAGCTAATAAGACTTTTTTCTCGGTTTTCCCCATAATGAAATCGAAGCATGTGCACAGAAACACGAAGCTCCCCATGTACAAAACCATCATACGACCAGTGCTATGCCATCAGTTGTATGAACTGTACGATAAGCTGGAAGTTTCGAAAATCGTCAAACTACAACGACTTCAATGGGCAGGGCATATGCAACGAATGGACGATGATCGCATGCCAAAGAGAGTAATGAATGCAAAACGCGTCGACGGAGCGAGACTGCCTAGACGACCGAGATCTCGTTGGGAGTGCTCTGTATGTGTGGCCGCCGAGCAGCTACTCGGCTTCCAAAATTGGAGGGCGCGGTCACGTGACCGAGATAATTGGAGGACAATGATCCAGGCGGCCAAGGCCCGACGTCGGGCTTTCGCGCCACGATGATGATGATGATGAAGCAATATCCATAGACATTTTTCTATGTCAATACCCAAACACCCATTCGACGATTTTCGGACCGATGGACCATTGTCTTGTCACTACTAAAGCTAGGTACTAAAATCAGTTTTTCGTGTGAAATCTCATACGAAAACTGTGAAAAGTTCGCATGAAAAATTTTCGTTCTCTCAGTACAAAGACATTTCATTCGAAAAAAAGTCTTTAAGTCATTATGAGCAATTTTGCGCGGAAACAATTACTTTGCATCTTATTTCGCTTCAAAACCGGCCCTTTGAGTAGAAGGGAAGTTCACTTGTCGTGTAAAGCGCCGGTAATGAGCTGTATGCCAATCTACACTGTCACTTTTACGTGAGAGAGATAACTGCAACATTTTCGCACGAAGAGGTTAGTAGCAGCCATAAAACGTAAGATACAATACATTAAGTAAAGTCTAAAGGTCACTACAGACGATCGAACCGAACGGTTTGGAACCACTACCGAACCATGTCATTTTCATAGGAATGGTGGGAATTTTCTTAGTTGCCTTAACTCCTTAAGGGGCATGGGCGCATCAACATCTTTTGCAATATGCTTTGTTGACGTTTCGATAGCATTTCTTTCCTACCCGCGCCGCCTTTATACTGACAAGCTCGTACCGCAGTGGGAATTCTATTAGTATCCACAGGCAGTTTTTGTTCGCGCCGTGGATCGAATCTCCATTCTCTATATCGTAGAGCGGTTACCGAAAGAACACGCCCACCGTTGCGTATGTATAATATTTTCCCGCACTCTCTATGAAGTTGACGTGGTTCGTTAGAACCAAAAAATGGTTCTGCTCGATAGTGTCGCAAGTTTAAGAAGAATTATTCGTCAACTGGTTTAATTTGAAGATACGATTTTAAAAACTACCATTAATCTTTTCAGTCATGGTCTCATGGCCCTCAGAATGAACTTGACATAGTTTATTGACAGTATATGTATAATAAGCTGATACTAGATCTAGATAAACCAGATCCATTTTCAACAGCTACGGGTGAAATCACTTCCTTAAAAAAATGGCATCACTTAAATTATTTAAATATTTTTAATTGTGAAGGAAACTTCGAAGTGCAAGTGCTACGATTGTCTATTAAATTGTGTGGAAGCAATTTAATAAGCACTTGCTAGTCGAGAGAAATCAAGCAGTTGAAACCATTTAAAGGGAAGGTCATGCGAGTCAGGTTCTCAAATTTTACCATAAAACGATTCCGACTTAATTGAGAGATAGTCGAATGCAATTCAAGAATGATGGGCGTTTTTATTTGAATGTAGATTTCTTAGAAGATAGGCGGAGTAATGAATGGTTTGAGAAAGTGTTGCCGAAATGCGAGTTAACGTTCAATTTTGGACGTTTTTCGTTAACAGCCATTTATATTGTTTCTAAATGGATAGATATACATTTTAGCTTTAGCTTTAGCTTTTAGCTTTACATTTTAAAACTGTCTAATTTCTCGCGAAAATACTTTTAAATCTTAAAAAATATGTATTTTATATTATGAGAAAAAAATGAATATATACACCTTGTTTCATCTTTACTAGATATTGTGCTACTATCATGCCGCATCACTGACTCTGATTACAGGGCAGTGTGTCTAATTTTGGATCGAATTTGCAATTAAACTGCAAATATTTTCCAACAAACTTATCTCCAAATGTATCGGTTCCTCAAGCAAGCAGCCAAACTGGTGAATTCTCCAAGCATCTGACTCCCATGTTCGGCCAGTATTGTAATTAGAAAGTCAATACTACATTTTGATAGTTATGGGTGTAGTAGTCGCTATCAAAGAAATCGCTTTTTGGAAATCTCGCCGCCAGCATCAAGTAGATCTCCACTCTGTAGCACGCATAAAGCCATGCACACGAATAGATATGGTGATCACGAGTATCGTTGGGTATACTTAAAAACTCCCGCGAATATGTTAAAATTGTTGTTGTCTTTTCGGAATGCCGATACGCAAGGTCAATGATCACCATATACAATTTCCCTGGGACTAACTAGCCTGGCTTGTTGTTGAACTTCGTCGACTTTGCTGTGTGAACAATTAAACTGTTGGCAAAATGTCTGCAATGAGAGGAGCGCAAGTGAAACTTGAAAAGGTAGTTTGGATAGCAACCTGCCCAAAATGAAAACGACTTGCGCGAAAGAAGAAGATGAGATCAAGTAAAAATAATGCATAAATAAAAGTGGAAACGAAACTGACTTAAGCTCACAAGATGATCATAGTGCGGGCATTATCTGTGGCAGCACATCATTAAAAATTAAAGCTCTCTTTGCACTCTGACTTCATGATGGACATATCAGCCTGCAACGGCTAAATCAACATTTCCAACCGAGTGAAAGACATTCCTTGGCTCGGTGGTGGGCAGACAATTTATGTTCGTTTATTCGTTTAACTACAACATATTCAATGGAATGCTAGTTACATTGCAGATTTTCAGATAGAATAACAAGCTCAGGTGGATATTGTCGAAGAAAGGTCCACGTAAGCCGTGCAACGATGATTTTGAAAGATCAAAGGAAAATCGCCGGAGAGACTGGGCAGCAAGAGAAGCAAGTGCAGCGAACCGGCTGTATTAATTGCAATTGAGCTGATGATGGGACCATTGAATCGTTTTGGAAAATTCGTTTGCTTTTTTATCAGAAACTTTCGCTTATTTGTGCTGGTAATGTTGCTCTCAGATTATAACAATTAGTTGAACAAAAAAAAAAAAAAAGAATAATAAAATAAATCTGGTTGGATTACATTCACCAGTTGCGTACAATTGACCCATTTTTTGCGCTGAAATCAGTATAAATTTGCTGCAATTATTGGTGGGTGTTGTAAACTTTGAAATGTCCTCAGGATAGAAACTATTTTTATATTAAATTTATTTAGACAATTTTAAATGTTTGAATTAGTCAATAATTTTGTAAATGTTCAGTGCATTATTATGAGCAGATTTAACACCTGGTTTTTATTTCGGAAGATTGATTGTACAATTCGAATCTGGGGTGAATTTGTTAAATAGCCGATTGCCTAAAACTTTTGTGTTGATGGAGTTCAATGTCTAGAAATTTCCATTTAATGTGCAACTGGGTGCATTTCGTTCAGTTAATTCATACTGCAAAATATTTCTTCATAAATTAATAACTGATGAGTTTTATCGAGTACCCGAGTAAGTTTATATGTACATAATTAGATTTATTGGTTTATTATGGAGCTTCAAGGTATTTTGTTTGGCCATAGGCAAAAGCTTAGTCAGATATTAGTTCATATACGCTCCTCAATTACGTACGAATAAGATTTGAAGCAATAAAGCATTATTGTTTCGACAAGGTTAAGTTGGGTTAGAGGGGCTGCCCATGAATGTCACCTGGACGCGCATTTAGAAAACTGTGTTCAGTACGTCCTTAAGCCAGTGTCTCGTCGTCAAATAGGGGTTTTAGTGCCTTAATGACCAAAAACCCGTATCCATCGAGTAGAGTTTTTAGTGCATTTGTCGTCTAAAATGGCAATAAAACCTTCAGTACGTCTCCCAGTCAGTGACCAAATTGATCCGGGTTTCTAGTCACTAAATGGTCAAAAACCAAAAGCATCCATCTCGTCCCTTTGAGGGGACATGAACGAAACGTTTTTTTTGGGAGCATTTATCGTCTGAAATGGCAACAGAGCCGTTTTAAGCATGTCTCCAAACTAACTTATTCTGTATGAATCCAATCTAATGATGCGCTCGCGGTGCCTAATGCAGAAAATTCGTGGGTGTGGGTTTACAGTCCCTTTTCGCTTTAGACAGTAAGAACATAAGGAAAAGTAGGCTTACGAACGGCAGCGATCCATCGCCCTCAAAATGCAAGAATCTTGCCACGTTTTAATGTGCAAAAGCTTAAAGATCCATCAATAAGACGTGCTTATTCCACCGCTTTCCACGAAAGAGCTAATGCACCACCATCTTACGAGACTCCTACAATTGATGATAGATGGAACGTCGCTAAGGACTCATTTATTTCGTGCGGTGAAACTTTTGCGGGCAGATTGGAGCGCGGTAGAAGGCCATTCATTAGTGACTGTACATGGTCTCTAATTACGGCACGCAAGAGAATTAAAGAACAAATCAACTCAGCCACTGACGACGCAGTCAAAGACCAACTTAGAGCTGAATACCGTTCTCTTCAGAAAGGCGTGCAAAGAAGCGTAAAACAGGACAAACGAAACAACATTAATGCATTAGCGGAGAAGGCAGAGGAAGCGGCTTACCGTGGTGACAGTGGAACCCTTTACAAATTTATCAAGCCATTAACTGGCAAATCTTTTACAGCTGAACATGCCGTGAAAGATAAAGACGGGTCTCTACTTTTCACTGATGAAGACCAACTGCGACGGTGGAGAGAGCACTTCATTGAGGTCCTCAACAACACCTTTGGACATTCGAACCTATCTTCACTAGAAGCAGAAAATATTCCGCAAATAGCCAGAGTTGATTCCAATCCACCATCTAAATAGGAATTAACTGTGGCTATTAAATCGATGGAAGCGGGTAAAGCCCTGGGGATAGATGGAATTCCGGTGGAGCACTTTAAGGCGGATATCAACGCTACTGCGGATATTCTTCTACCCCTTATCCAAGAGTGCTGGGAAACCGAAACTCTCCCTAAAGAATGGAAGAAGGGCGTCATTATTAAGATCCCGAAAAAAGGTAACCTGAAGGATTGTAATAATTGGCGTGGAATTTGCCTCCTCCCCGCAGTCTCCAAACTGATGGCAAAAATAGTCTTAAACCGGATCAAGCAAACAGTTGACCGCACACTGAACGATGAACAGACTGGTTTTCGCGAGGGCTTTTCATGTAGCGACCACATCAACACCCTCCGAATTATTATTGAACAATCCGCAGAGTGGAGATCCCCATTACATCTCATGTTCATCGATTTCGAGAAGGCGTTTGACAGCGTTGACCGGGAATACATCTGGAAGGCTTTACGTAGGAGAGGTATACCAGATAAAATCATATCCATCATCAAGGAGTCCTATAGCGGAGCCCAATGTCACGTCTTACACAAGGGTAAGCTTTCAGATCCCTTCGAGGTACATAGCGGAGTGACACAAGGCTGCATTTTGTCACCTATATTGTTTTTGATTGCCATTAACGACGTACTCTGCAGTGCGCTTCGTGAACACCAGAGTAAAGGTATCAGATGGAACCTGTTTGAATACCTTCAACACCAGGATTACGCTGACGATATTTGTCTTCTCTCAAATATATCGGATCATCTAGTTCAAATGACGGATGCCCTGCACCGCGATAGTGGCAATGCGAGGGTCAAAATCAATGCCTGCAAAACTAAATACTTGAGCTTGGATCCAGGAAGACAGAGCGAAATTTGTGTTTCGGGGCAGACGGTGGAAAAAGTGGACAATTTTTGCTACCTCGGAAGAGTAGTTACAGCAGATGGTGGAGCGGATGCTGATGTATAGTCTCGCATCAATAAGGCTCGGGCAGCTTTTTTCAGTTTAACTCCTTTCTGGCAAAACAACAACATCTCCAGACGTACCAAACTCAAGATCTTCGAAACCAATATAAAATCTGTGCTTCTTTATGGCTGTTCAACTTGGAAGGTGACCAGGAAGATAACAACTAGATTGCAAACTTTCGTGAATCAGTGTCTACGGCGCATCCTGCACATACGCTGGCCGGAGGTCATTTCTAACGACGATCTCCTGTACATTACTGGCCAGGACAGGATAGGCACCTCTATAAAAAGGCGAAAGTGGCAATGGATAGGTCACACACTTTGAAAGGGGCCGGAAAACATTGCAAAACAGGCCCTCGATGGAACGCACAGGGAACCGATACAAGTCGCCGCGTTGGACGACCTAGAAACACCTGGAGAAGATCAGTTGAGGACGAGGGTAAGTCATTAGGCAAATCGTGGTGAGAGTTGAAGGCGATGGCGGCAAACAGGACGAGGTGGAAAGTCGGCGTGGTTAATGCCCTATACCCCACAAGGGGTTGACAGGATCCAGAGAGAGAGAGAGAGAGTAAGAACATAAGACCCACACACGAGGACTTGTAGCTCCAAAAGCGGAAATTCCTTGAGTGCGGTCTCAGAGTTCATTTCCGCTTTAGGTGGTAAGAATTTCCGCTTTAGGGGGTACAAATCCCCGTGTTTAAATCCTATTGTACGTTTTTACCACCTAAAGCAGAAATGCACTCTGAGGCCACACCCAAGAAATTTCCGCTTAAGAAACTTCAAATCCCCGTATGTGGACTCTATGTTCTTACCACCTAAAGCGGAAATGCGATCTAGAGCTTCACTCAAGAAATACCGTTTTAGACGGCAAATGCCCCCAATAACACGTTTCAGTCCCATCCCCTCAAATAGAGG
Organism: Chloromyia formosa; assembly: GCA_964017055.1. Lineage (NCBI taxonomy): Eukaryota > Metazoa > Arthropoda > Insecta > Diptera > Stratiomyidae > Chloromyia > Chloromyia formosa. The sequence goes on along the minus strand of OZ024816.1, from coordinate 82,262,747 downwards.
AGATGGATACGGGTTTTTGAAAATTTAGTGGTTAAAAAACTGTATCGGTTTGGTCACTGACTAGGGGACGTTTTGAAAGAGGTTTTATTACCATTTTCGACGATAAATGCACTAAAAACCCTACTCGATTTCGTCACTGGATTGGGGACGTATTGAACACGGTTTTCGAAATACGCCACCCTAACCACCTCTGGGTCTGTTGTGACCTGCAAAATGAAGTTTAATCATTGATCCAATGAAACGATTAAACTGGTTGAAAATCACGTGTTTTAGGTCATCAAACCGAAAGACCTGAGTATTTCAATCATCCTTTTAGCCAAGGCAGGGCACGTACAAAAAAGATGGGAAGTAAATTCTTCTTCAACTCATCAAATCGCAAATCCTGCAATCCCTGTAGAGAAGTAGGGGTATTTGCCAAGCAGACAATGCCCACATCAACACACCAATATGTTTTCTTTCCATTGATAGAAATTTGGAAAAGCGTGTGAATCTCGCCGTGGCCATGGATGTTTGTGTTACCTTCCCCCTGTAGAGTGAGGCGTAACAATATCCCACAGTCAGGCCCATCGGAAGGATTTGCGGCAAAGGCCCAACAAACTATTAAGAGGACAATTTTTAAAATCTTCAAAGTTGTTGTTACTTAATAATTCAAGATGATTTTTTGTTGACAGTCGTATTCATTTTAAATTAATTTCGAATAAACTCGACCAAGCCAATACGTATCCCGACCTAAATCGGAATACGTCCCTGAGTGTAATGCTTACACATACACTTATATTGTACATTACACGACGCGACTTATCAACCAATGAAATTTCGAGTCGAGTCGGCAGCTCCTGATGAGTGGAATCCATGATGTGGACGAAATCAATCGACAGGGTGAATTTTGAATAAAGTTTGAGTGAAAAAAATATATTTGGTTTTGACCTCTAATGAAGGGTAAAGAACGTGCTTCTCAATTTTAGGCTTTTTCGAATAGCTGATGCACAGTTTAGTAAATTACATTTTCAATTAACCATTTGCACAAAAATGGGACCATAAAATGTTTAATTTTTTTAGTGTCCGAATTTCTTTGTCTGCCACGGTGGATACGAAGGTCCAGGTTGGTAATAAGTTCCCGAAGACACTCGCCTCTTTTATTCGTGCTGTTGTATCCTTTGAGGCCATTGTCATTATAATTGTTCTGGTTCAAGCCAAGCCTACACCATGATAGGGTTCCGTCCCGGAAAAAATTGATGATAAGCTTTGCCTGTGAAGTTCACCCGCTGCTTAATTTTCCTCAATATCACGGTGACCTGGTACCCAATGAAAAAAGATTTAGCTGTAGGTCCACATTGGAGAAATTCACTCTTTCATCGGCCTTGAAGAGAGCTTATGCGAAAAGCCAGCCTTAATGGCTGCAAGGATATCTGTGTGGATTGTCGCTTTTAAAGTAGGCGTTGGACATTTAGGTATAAGTATAATTGGGTTATTCCGTAGGCAAGCCGTGGTAACTCGTTACAATTCAGCATGGATGGCTGTGTTGCCAGAAGAGCGGTTTTCCTACGAAATGCTGCGGGATTTGTGTATTTAATGCGGTAAGAAGTCACCTGCCACGGGAACGGGAATTTCAGAGGTTGTATCATCTCGAGGCCATGGTTCAAAATTGGACTGTTGCGCCAGTTATTTTTTTTATCATCTTTAGTGCGGCTTTAGTGTGGGGTTTCGAAGCCGACCAAAATTTCACAATTAATATTTCAATTAATATTGACTTCAAATTGTATTAAATATTTTCTATGAATTGACTGTTTTATTACCTCCAGAATATGATCAATTCCAATAAAAGATCATTCTCCACACATGTTTGTATTCATATGCATTGCTCTTTGACTTTCTTTATCATTGTCTTTCAAACCGCACCCAGCAAAAAATTTCGTACTATTTGCAATGTAAATTCAGGGCCGGTCAAAAGTGAAACAGGCAGTCGCCAAGAGGAAAGCCAAGTTGGAGAGTTGATTTTGTCAATTTAGAACTGAATTTAATATAATTAATAATAATAAATAAATAAAATAATAAATAATAATTACATTTATCCGATTAAATGTGAATCTTACAGTTGAAATTTAAGCGCGCGTACAAATCGATTTCGAATCCTGGGCTTCATTCTCCAGTGAGAGTGACTTATCGACGATAGTTAGTACCAAGCTAAATGGGTCGAATAAAATCTAATAAGTATGAATCCAAACCGCTTGAACAAAAGTGGCGCTTGAAAAGTCACTCTCAGAACCGCCCTTGTCTTGTGAGTTTCAGTGAGGACGGAGGCTGAGGGTTTGGTCGTTCAGAACATCCCGGATTTCTACCCATACAATAAGTGTCGAAACCTCCTCAGCGAGTGACGAATTGGATCTGCGCTGGATAGCTAGCTTAGCTATCGGTAGTCTAGAGCGGGTAAAGATAGGCGCCACTCTCTCCTTCGCTAGTTGTTATTAAAAAAAAAAAGAAAAGATTATAGCGTGTTACCCCGATTGCGGTATTTGAAAACTGTAAGTCTTTAACCGAGTTGCCGAGAAAACCATTTCACGCCCTTGCAACTAACAATGGTACCCCTTGATGGCATTGGTGCTCCGCGTATTCAGTCCCCGACAGATGGCGCATAACGTCGGCCAAAAGCTATACTGTTAGGGTGGACTTCGGTTACCCAAGGACCTCGTTTCAACGCGAGGTCCAAATTTAGGTCCCACTGCCGGAGTCTGCTAACTTTTGGGGACCTTCCTCATTTTAGTGCTTCACGCACAGAAAGCCTTGCAGACTACGGCCATTTTTTTGCCTTCTTTTATCAATCCCTTTCACATCCTTAAATTCCTTATAAAGTACCCATTCGTGTAGAGTAGGTTTTCCTATCCTCAACTATCCCCCAACAGGCAGCGTCTGCGCTGTATCATCAAAGGACGCTAAAAAAGCTATTTTTCATGATTAATATTTAATCCTTTTTAAATTTTCGCGAGCTTTCAGCGAGAAATGGCCACACCATCTCGCAGGTTTTAAGCAGGAAATGGGTTCTCTTTCACGAGATATATTATGACGGATCTGGCAGCACTGATTGGATGAGCTCTGTTGTGCCTTGGACCATCATACCAGCGCTGCATATACATATGAACACAACACGATAGAGCCAACATTAACCATCTTTGCTGTCAGCTTCCGTGAACATTGTCCGTTTGGCTTTGATAATTACATTATAAATATGATCATATTCCAATTACTGTCCAACCCAATGACACGGAGGAGTTAAACTTGCGTGAAGTACTCATTACTTCGGCCATATGAGCGCATATAAAACTTACAGACAAAATTTAATTTGAGAAGATTTACATAAGTGGAAGACTTCCAAAAATGTCTTCATAACTCTTAAATATAAATAAAATAAATGAATCTATGAAAACATGCACCCATAACCAATAGGACTTTACTTACACTTCATCATCGTGCCGCAACAACCCGACGCGACATTGCGTCGGGCCCTGGCCACCTTAACACTTAATATACAGAAAATGACGATTGAGTGCCACATACCTGAAAACGAAAAAAAAAAAAAAATAAATAAATTGATTAATCAATAGCAAGGGAAATGTGCAAAAAAAAAAAAGTTCGAAAAATTTACTTCATTTCTATAGTAATGTATAAATACATAAGTGAATTAATTTTTCATTTCGGTATAATGCACCGTGCAGATGTCAATTTATGTAAATTTCGTTATTAGCATGTTTCATTAATTTGAATTGTTTAGTGATATAATGGTAATTGGAGATTAAATTGTTAGGTATGATAATTTGTCCGGCAAACTCATCCACAAAGCAACAAATTTTAATCAATTTATACCATTAATTATAAACAGTCCCACGAACAGGCAATTTCCTTTCCCATATTCATCTATTTTATATTTTTACATTTCCTCCTTCCTTCAAATAACATTTCATATGACATTAGCGACGTTCTTTTCACCCGAACAAAAGCTCATAAAAAACGACTGACCGGTCTATGATCCAGGTCTCTAATTGAATCACATCTGAATCAGAGTTCAAAATGAATTGGTTGAACATTAACTTGTATCTCGGCAATTCACTCTGTACATTTTTATACGGAGTCCCCAATTCGCCTCCACTCGGTGAATTATCTACATGGTGGCTGTTTTAATTCGGTCTTCACTTGATCCAAGCCATTCGATTCAGAAATCAAATCTGTCCGGTTGTCTCAAACGCGGTTATTATCTAATCAAACTGCAGTGCATTCTCTTTCCGCACAAAAAGAAACCACTGTCACCACAACTGCTTAATTATTCAAACACTTGAAAATTTAACGTTTAGCCAGAAGAATCGTCAAAGATTAATCTGAAAATGTTAACTGCTTATTGACATCTCTTCACATAAAACACTCAAATGTCGTATTTTAAAAAAAAAGCATTTTGGGAGAAAGTTGACAACAGATGAATTTTGTAGCAATAAAAATTCGCAATCGTACGACATTTTTAGATAAAATACGACAATGTGGGTTTATGAGAGTTTTTTTTTCGGAAATCTACCTAAAAAATTGCAAGTGACACTGCAAAAGCGGGAAACAATAAAATTCAATGTGAAATACAGAAATTTTGTTAATTGATGAATGGTTTTATGTAGACAAGAGATGAAAGATGTTTTTAGTGTTCAATGTTTTATACGTCGAACATGAACACTCTTTAATTATTTTTTTAATGATACATATCAATAAAAACTATGTGTAAATAGTAAATGTAAAATTTCCAAGAAAAAAATGTCTTTGGTTAATACGAGTTTCTTGCGTTATAATATGTAAATACAAACTTCCGATTATTCGATAAAGGCATAACTGAAAGTAGCGTAAATGGTGAAATACAATATAATTTGAAAGAGAGAGGAAATAAATTATAGTCAACAATTCTCATGGTAATGTGAAATACAAATATAAAATAAAATATCTAAATTAAGTAGAACATTGGTGATGCATTTTGCAGCCCCTCGGCCTTTTCCTCTTTTTAAAGAGAGAGGAGGGACACCAAGATTCACATAAACCAGATGAAATCGTAAGCCTCTCGTCCACTACTTTTAAACTTTTTTTGTCAATAATGTTGATCCGATCAAAAATATTTCATATAGCTATACTGTTTCCGATGACTTCAAACTGAAGCCAGTTATATTTTTCAATAAATCTTAACTTCAAAGTTACTCAGCACAAACAGAAAATCTTAGTGTCAATAATATTATTTCAGATGTTTGCATAGATTGGCCCACACATTTCCGCATATAGTCGATATAAGTACGAATAAGTAGTGAGACTCATAAAAACTGGTTAAAGTACTGTTGAATCAAACAATGTTGAGATGGTGAATAAACGGGAATAAACTGTTGACTTGACGACACTTACTTGGCCAATAACTTTGATATAATATAAAAATAAAACAAAAGATTCAAACGAGTAACTCGATTTTTTACTGTTTGGATTTAAATGAATAAACAAAGAAGTTATGAAATGGAGATTTTGTTGTTTGTTTAAATCACTATTGTCGTCATAATATACTACTTTGCCTTAACCCCAACTACTTTACCTTAACCCCTACTCCTGAGTGTCATCGTACTCGGATCCGGGCAATGGAACGTATCTGCCCCACAACTTACAAAGAGACTCACACTCTTTTGCCACAGATCGGCGCCATGACTTTCTATGACAACCCATCGGTCGGCCATCATTGCGAATGGAATCCCATTTCATGGCATGTCCAACAATTCAATTATCACTCTTCCGGAATATGTGACCCATCCACTGCCATTTTCGCCTGCGTATCAATTCGTCGATTGGCATTTGACCTGAACGCCGACTCAGTTCTTCATTTGATATTGTTCCGGGCCAGATAATTCTTAAAATTCGACAAAGACACGTGTTGACGAAAACTTGCAGCTTTCTGGATACTCTTACAGAAACTTTTCGTGTGCTGCTCCCATACAATAGTATAGCGAAATAAGCCCCGTTTGGTTTTAATACTGAGATAACTGCATTGCCAGAATTTAAACAGCATGCCAAATCCACATTTAGCCTGGTTGATGTCCTGATCCGTGCCACTAGTTTCGACAACAATTCTACATAGGTATAGGAATACCTACAAGCTGTCCATTGATATTGATGGCAAAAGGAAAAGGATTTCCCTTTCGCAACGGTCTGGTCGGCTAAGAACCATGTTCTTGTTTATGTGAACGTTTAGTCCTAGCGTGCTCTGCTCCCTTTTGAGATCTAAGGCCATTGCGTTTAGATCCATGATTTTGTAGGAGAGTAGGCATATGTTGTTGCAGATAAGGTGTTAAGGTCCATCGAATTCTCCGTGTGGCCCGGATAGGGCTGCATTCGCCCATATAGAATCCCGGTTCACACTTTCGAAACCCATCTCAAAATCGAAGAAAAGCAAGTGAAGTGGAGAATCGTATTCATGGGCATTATGCGAAGATGACTCGCATGGTGTTAATGTGATCAATACAGGAGAATTCGGGTCGAAAGCGGACCTGCTCTTCTTCATTTGTCCTTTTAGAGTGCTTCTTTCATTCTTCCAGGATAAATAAATAAATAACTGGCGCAACAGTTCAAATTGAACCATGGCCTCGAGATGAGTTAGCATTATCTCATTTTCCAGATCGTGACGGTATGTCTTGTGCAGAGGTGTGTGATAAGCAACACGCTCAACCGAGTTATTTACCCCATAAATAAGTACTCATTTAACAGCTGAGTGGGCTCATAGTCCGACACGTAAATCTCCTTTTTTATTTTCCAGGATAATTTTAGCCATTATTTTTGTAACGGTCCCGCCGTTACACGCATATGTGTTTCCAATTATGGCAATTTGTAAGGCTAGCCAATATGGGTATTTTCTGAATGGGGGTGTTGAGAGCAACGCCCAGGAATAATGTTGAAGGGATTTTGAGTAATTTGGGTCACGACAAAAGGATCTTCTTGACCACAACGTGAAACAATTTTGCATGGGTGGAACGGTGGAGGGATTGAATTCATCCATAGAGATGAAATGGAGATGCATTATTTTTAGTAATATTTTGACATACAGGATATCAATGGAATATGAATAGCCTGGAAGACAAATATTCAGAAGCGCTTCACTAAGGCAACGGTTGCTCTGTACTCTTGCAGGCAGGCTATTGGCCTGAAATGGGGCATGCGGCCGAAGGTGGTTTTCTGGTTATACGTATCAGTCATACGCCCCATATTAATGTATGGGTTAGTTGTTTAGTGGACGGCGCTTAATAAAGCCTCATACAGGAATCTACTGTATGAAGTTCAAAGATTATCTTGTATTGCCATCACTGGTGCTCGGAAGATCACACCAACCGCTGCTCTTGGTGTACTGCTGCATTTGATCCCCTTCGACATCATGGCTGAGCAGGTAGCTGCGATTACGGCCACCTGTCTTAGAGAAACAGGGCAGTGGAAAGAGTCTACTAATGGCCACTCGGCAATACTGGGCAATCTGGATATTCCAGAAGACCTCTCCGGTGTACTCTTTCGACAAAGGGTATACGAGTCTAATACCGTCGCGGCAGGAGTGGTATGCAGATAGTACCCTGCGTTGAAAGGCATAAACTTCTTCACTGACGGCTCTGAAATTGAACAGGGTGTGGGCGTAGGCGTCTTCTCAGAGAAACTGGACATTCGTTTGTCACTTCGTCTTCCAGTCTTCTGTAGCATTCTGCAGGCGGAGATCACTGCGATTCCCGAAGTTCTGAATTAGCTGGGTCGTAATTTCATATCTGCAAGGAATGTGACTATCTACACAGATAGTCAGGTGGTAATTAAGGACCTGATTCGGGCAGGTATGGCCATTAGGGACATGGGAAGTTTTCGTAACGTCAAAATGTCTATAGTAGCATGCAAGAAGCTAATTAAGGCAAACGCAACAAGCCGTGCTAATATCGGATGGCTAAATGGTAATACCTGCAATGTTACGTGGCTGCAGTTCAATCCTGGCCGCTCCTCAGGGCTGCTGATGCTGGAGAGAAAGCATCTCAGAAAGGTTGTGAGGATCATCAGGGCATTGCCTGATATTTAAGCATGCTAGGCGTTTCCGGCTTTCATACAATGACTTTTGTAGAACAAGGTTAACATAAGATGATTTAGCGGAAACACATGCCAAACAACGAGGATGATTTGACCGATTTTTTTACCCTGGTCGCTCGGCCACGCTGTTGTCGCTGAATACGAAGCACATCGGCAGAATAGTAGGGGCTACCACGGGGTATCACATAATCGGGGAGATCGCCTGGGCTCCGTATTCCTCATCACGACTTCTGGAGGAGCTGTGAAAATGTGTTCTCCTTAGCTGACAGCAGAAAGAAATTTCTGATCTCTCGGGTCTTCTCTGATCTGGATAACCTTAGGAATATGATCGTTATTAGGTTGAATCGTTATATCGCCAGTACAGGCTGGTTTGATACGCAGGTTTGAATGGAGGCAGTTTTTTTTTTGTACCACAACGGACCCAGTGGTGGTGTAAGTGTGTCGTGATACATCTATAACGTATCCTAATTAGAACAAATAGGTAAGCACTGAAGAAGAAAATACGTTGCTTCCGAAACAATTGTATGCCAAATTGTTTTTGGCATACAACATACTTCTAGTATAAGGTAAAAGTGTAACATTTTAATTATAACTAACTGCAAAATCAACGAACAACAATTTCAACAAAATAATATTGTGTAAAACAAGTACGTCCAGACTCTATATGTTATAGTAGAAAGCATCTATATGTTTCCAGCCGATTTAAAGGCATTCCTTGCACCTCGAGTCACCGCACAGGATTTATCCGTTAGAAGTCTTTCACGACTGTGAAGTACACCCTGTAAAAACAGAACAGTCGATCCGACTGGATTCTCATCTCCTCTACAAATAATAGCGGTCTGTTATAGATTGCGCTCTAAAATATTTGATAAGGTACTAAGAGACAGATTGGCCTCTAAGAATTTGGCACCTCCAGAGGTTTACCTGGCGCAGGTAGTCAAACTAAGTTCTGTTCCTTCCACGACGTTGGAGAGGCATGTTCTGTCAAACGGGCTTCGAAAGTACCTGCGAACTTTTCGGGTGAAGTTCGGACAGCCGCTTTTAATGTTTTATTTGTAACAGCATTCGTACCTGGCGCCTTGTTATCCCCGATTCTTAGGGCAATCCCATGAAACACACCTCTCAAATTTAGGTGGTATATCTTACAAATCGGAGCCAATTTCACGTTGAATGGTGACTATCTCCCGTTGACAAAACAGTGCTCGAATTAAATTTTTCAACTGCTCTGGACATGTCAGTAGAGATAACCTCGAAGATCTGTCTGGAGGAAGTCATTTCTTATGTTTCTTTGGATAACCTGCCTGAAGCCTGAGCGGGCTATTTGGTATGCTATTTCCCAATCGGCGAATTCCGATGTTTACCTCGTTCCATGACATAGTCGTCGCGATCGAATATATGTATCTCTTAAGGGAGCGTTTACTTCTATTATTTATTCAAAAAAAATCATTTAAATCCAGTTAGTAGTTAGTTATAGTTGTTGAGAAAAAGGGAGATAAGTGAGAATAAAACACCGAATTTTCAAATTCCTTTTAAAATATAAATTTAACAATTTAGGATTATAAATAAATCCAAATGTCGCTTCTTCACAGCTTCCATAAATGTTTGAAGAAGAAAAACAAAAATAAATAAGTACCAAACTTTTACCATCTGACAAAACACAATATACACTACGAAAGTAATTTTCTTTCTTTCTTCTTCACAATTCATAATAATTTACAAAACACAAATGTTCAGAAATCTGCGAGCACGTTATTGAGCTAATTGGCATGCATGCAGCCATGTCATACATGCATATGGATTGATACATTACGTCTGCACACATATGCTAATTTATGCAACAATCCAGTTTATAAACACTTTTCAGTTTCAATTCAACTCCAAAGTATTCGATAATAATCACATCACATCGCAGTGATAGTCAAACGCGGAAAAAAGTTACCCGGAAAATAGGGAAGAGAGGTATAAATCATGAAAATGATTTCCTGCTTCTTTGACACGAACCACAAAGACTCATAATTGCAGTGCCCAAACGAACCACAATATTGACCACAATCTAAATCAATGCTACTTACCACCAGTAGACACTTAAAATGATTCAATATAGTACGTTGCTCTACAGGCACGTCCATAATGTTAGATACAGTCGTATCTCTACAAAGTCGGTATATTCGGTATCTTTTCTGGTATGCAGATACTTCAATGCGGAGTTCCAGATTGCTAGAGTTGAACGTGCACACTTTGTGACGAGCCCGCGGCGTGTATAGTCCAAGCTAAGCAGCGCGCCTATAGGCCTAGATAAAAAATGGCGCCTCTTGCAGAATATAATGCACTTTATGCTTCGTTATCTTCTCGTATTATTTCAAGATCATCTTTTTTTTGTGTTTTAACAATTTCTTCCCGACACTTGAAGCAGTAGAAAAAAAATCAGGGCCAAAGTAGAGAGTGCTTGCGCCCGGACTGACTTTTCTTTGCATTCAAATGGCAATTACAACAATGGCAGCGGTGTTGTTGCCGATGTCTATGCAATGTAGGCTAGAAGCAAGCATTACAAATGGTATTCTTGTAGCCTGTTCAACATTGCAATTTCATTTTTTCACTCGCTAATTCCATTTAACCCTTTCAAATGCGATTATGGTGATTATTTAGAATTTTCTAAAAATAATCGGATTGGCATATTTCCATATTTCAACGAGTGCCTGCCTTTGGAAGTGTCGGGATTACAAGAGACCTCAATAATAGGCAACATGAGCTTTCAGTGAATAGGAGTGTTTAAAACTAGAGAATTTGAGGTAATACCACTTATTTTTATTTTTATTCAAATATTTACATTCCTATGAAATTATTTCGTACTTACAAATAATAAAAAATTCTAGATTTCTACCTGAAGGTATTTCTTCCGCTGACTCCGAACATTTTTCAAATTGTTTATTTTTGTGTTATCTACAATTTTCAGCAAAAACTTAATTTTTGCTGCAATATTTTTAAGGCTTACCCATTGCATTGCATTGGAGCTAATAATACAAAGCGGTAAGTAGATTTTATTAAATAAAATAAATAAATAACTGGCGCAACAGTCAAATTTGAACCACGGCCTCGAGATGAGTTAGCATCATCTCATTTTCTAGATCGTGACGGTTTTTGTGCTGAGGTATGTGATCAGCAACACGCTCAACCGAGTTATTTACCCCATAATGGGTACTCATTTAACAGCTGAGTGGGCTCATAGTCCGACACGTAAATCCCCAGAATCGAACCGGGGCCCAGTGCGTTGAAGGCGAACGTGCTAACCGTTGCGCCATCCGGACTACAAGTAGATTTTATTAAAAAAAAAAACATTGACTTTGGGGGCGCCACCATTCATCCCACTTTTTTGTAGTCTCATTCACCTCCGGGTTTATTTCGCATCATATAGGCTCTTATGCGAATTTACACGTCCTGCATTGCCACTCGATCCGAAGTAGTTCCGAATAGACAATGCATTTTCCGTTTTTAAATGTCTTTGGAAATCAGTCACAGTTCACGATTTGCTCCAGGAATATGTTGCAAACGCTGTTCCACGCTGTGTTCTTCGTTGCCCGTGAAATAAATTTGCAAAGAATTGTAGTCGTAGTCGGCGAGTGGAAGAAGTGGTCCCAATTGATGGTATATCGGAGCCTGCACTTTAAATATTGGCATGAATCCACCCTCGTTAACAACTCTTTTTGCTCCGAACGACGTTATTTCGAAGCAAGCTTTATGTTTTCTGAAATTTCTACGAAATATTTTGATAGGGGATCCCGTCCAAAATATTTTGAAAGCGCCTATTGGGAGGCAGTTGAACTTTCCCGTGTGAACAGCACATTCTGGGCGTCCCTTTTCCAAATTTTAAAGCGTGGCAGTGTATAGGTATATACACGTTTTCCACCTTAGAAATTGAAACGCTTGAATGGACGCCATAACCTAAATTTTCGTCATACATACTTACATCACCAAATCTCTCCGTTGATTTGATTCAGCGTATTTCTCAGCAGCCATTCTTAGTTGCGAGCTTCACCGTACTTGCGGTGTCTTAACAATTCTATAGGGAACACTTCCAACCCACCGGTGAAGTTTTTCTGCTGATTCTGCTCGTCTGGCTGCCCTCAGCCTTCTCGAACCGGTGCTACTTCGTTCCTGTGATCGTATCATCATTTCTACCTTTCGCGTAATTTTGGGAGTGTCACCATACATCTTAGCGACCTTAAAACTATTAAATAGAAATTAATTTATGTCATTTTGGACATTGTTTTCCCTCTTATGCCCCTCATTCATCTCAGCGACCCAAAAAACGAATGGTTTTGGTACTAATCTCACGAGGAGATGTCGGATATATCATAGAAGAAAGCACTGCCAAGTTCTTGATGTCTGATTCTTGCAAGAGCCGGGCATTGGCACAAGAAATGGATCAGAGTTTTTTCCTCCTCCTCATTCCGGCAGCTTTAGCAGAACATGTTGTAAGGTATACCCAATCTGGCCGCGTGCACTCCCACCGGCCAATGCCCCGTTGTAACCGCTGTAACTTTTGCGGCATCCGAACGGGTTCTCTTCAGAAGGGCATTAGATTGGCGTGCATCATATGATGGCCATAGTTTCTTAGACGTGCCACACGTTGTCAGTACGCCCCATCTATCACCAGCCCGTGTTATGAAAATGAAATGTGTATGAATCTCCTTTTTTACGACACTAAACGGCGGGCAGACAGTCATCGCGTAGGACTCGTGTAGGGCAAAGCCCTGTCTCGCCAGTTGATCGGCCCTCTCGTTCCCGTCTATGTTTCTATGCTCTGGAACCCATAGAAGAGAAACTCTGAAGAGGTCCGCCAGTCCAGCCAGTTCACTGCGGCATTGTTTGACTATTTTCGATGAGATTGTTATTGATTCCAGAGCCTTAATCGCGGCCAGGCTGTTTGAGAAGATGGCGACACTCCTAGTGGTTCCTGTGCTGTGCTTCAACATCCTACACGCTTCCCTTATAGCCAGCACTTCAGCCTGAAATACAATTGCATAGTCTTGGAGGCGAAAATACATTGATGCACTGAGATCCTCAGAAAAGACAACCGCACCGACTCCACAATCCATTATAGAGCCATCAGTGAATATTTTGAAGTCGTATCTTCCGGTTACCTCTCCCTCACTCCATTCCGCTCTCGTTGAGAACCTTGTTACAAGGTGCTTTTCAAAGTCTACTTCGGTGACGATATAGTATGTTGGCAACATGTCTCGAACTCCGACAGGTAGAGACTCCAGTATATTGCTATGCCCTATGGTTTGACTCACTTAGTCTGACAACGCTGCACGTCACGTTGAATTTTATTTGTAGGTCTAAAGGGAGTAGACCTAGGATGATATTAAGTGCATCTGCTGGACATGAACGCATAGCTCCTGTGACTGTGATGCAAGCCGTTCTTTGCACTTTGCTCAATAGGTCAATATTATACTTCTTACGAAGAGCTGGCGACCATACCAATGCTCCGTAAGCGAGATTAGGTCGCACTACAGGCGTTTACAGCCATAAAACCATCTTTGGCTGAAGACCCCAGCTTCTGCTGCAAGTTCTCCTGCAGGCATAGAGGGCTATATAGGCTTTTTTTGTACGATGCTCAAGGTTCACCTTCCAACTAAGTTTCGAATCGAGAATGACTCCGAGGCGCTTAGCGTTGAGTGACAATTTTAAAGAGTGGCCATTAAGTTGAGGGAGTTGAAACATCGGTATTTTGGTCTTTGTGGTAAAGAGGACTAGCTCGGTTTTCCTCGGGTTCACACTAAGGCCGCACTCTACAGTCCAAGTGTTTACTATGCCCAAAGCTCCGCTCATGATTTCGCTCATTACTGATGGGAGCTTACCCGAAACCAGAATATACTCGTATCAAATTTTGTTACCCGAAATGACGCCGCGCCGCCGTTTTCGTTCGGTTAATCGGGGTTACACTGTATTTTGTAACATTTTGGATTCCCAAATCACCTTATTTTCCTCCCCGGCCTTCCGAAAGCACTTATGAGAAACCAGTTCCCCCTGCATAGTCAAATTGGAATCTGTAAGTAGTTCGCCTGGTAGAAGTTTTTTCTTTCGGTGTCTCCTTGGTTTTTCAGTTTAGTTGCCTACTTCTTGACAATTTTCAGTTCCAAAAGCCAATGCTCTTTTGATTAAACCATTCCTTTCTGCGATTGCAGCTCCACTTCTCAAGCAAATGTAAAGAGATCCGCACACGGGTCGTCCATAGGTCGGCATGTAAGCGAATCGATTTGCTTGGGAACTGGAGTTCGAATCGCAGGCGAGCCGATTACGAGACGACCTTCTGAGCGCGACCTAAGTATGAAAGTAGCAGCACCTGCCAACGTGAAGTGAACTCTCAATCTGCCAGATTCTGTGGAGAAACATACAAATGGCTCCACTCCGATAGGCTTATCCTAAACTACTCAATCCATCTCTCCAACTACTGCAGTGTGTGTTTAAAGTCGAGATCACGTCGATTGTGGAGACACTGGGGAGGCATGTTATATTCACTTGAGATATTACTATTTTTACCGAGAGTCCATCTGTTATAAAATCCATCAAATCTAGTTTGACTACATGAAACTTATTGGCGGAATGTCGTCAGTCTCATATGGAGATGAGCATTTTTGTCAACATAAGCCACGTTCTTTTACGTATCTGTCAAGTGTAGTGTAGGGTCACAAACGCGCATTACACAAATAACAAGCGAATTGTTGTTGAAGTAATGTGTGTTCGTTACCCTACCCTACATTCGATAGATATGCGCAAAGAACATTGTTTTGCGCTGAATTCCGGGTCATAGTGACTTTGCGGATAACTGCAAAGTAGACGAGCTCGCTAGACAGGGTAGGACTGGCGTGGCATCATAATTTCGTCGGAGAATTGATATGCGTATTGAGGCTTGTAGGCTAGCACTAAACTGTGAGGTAATTTGTAAGACTAATCACAGATAGATAGACGGCGGCACATGCCATTCCATAAGGCCTTTGTTTATGGCTTACATTGGATTCTGCTAGACTTTTGTCATGGAAGATATAAAACATCATATTGCGGTCATGGGGGTTATCACTGGCCACTGCGTAACTGCCAGGAGGCTTCACTTCCAAATGATGACTTCTGCAGAAGCTGCAGCGATGAAGACGAGGTGGATTCAGCGTACTTTCCATCTTCTCTGCACTGCTCTTCGTTTTAGAGCAGACAGAAGGAGACTTTTGGATCACATTTCTTCACTGAACTGGATAACCCAGTCAACATCGCTGTCGGGAACATTCATCGATTTATTGTAAGCTCCGACTGGTTTAATTATTAGACCCATAGACGATCCGATTCAGGAGAGGATTCCTGAAAAACTGATCAGGCTTGGCCTTGAAGAATTCTGAATCGTGTATTTATAAACGTGGCCGGTTCAGGCAGCCTCCAGATGGCCGGGTGGTCCATTCAGACGGCCGGATTGGCCTCCCAGGTGGCTTATATGCACAATTTGATCAGGCCTGGCCTTTATCACAGAAGTTTCGAATGCCTCTCCTGATCAGACCTGACCTTGAGTAATTCCGGATCGTATATGTAAAAATTGGACGGTTGTGGTGGTCTTTAAGCGGCAGGATTGGCATTTCCGGCAGCCGGATGCAAACTCAATTGACTAGACCTATTCATAGATGTGTGCATGTACAAAATTTCAGATACAAGATACTCGTATCTGAATATTCAACAATGAATCTGTGGATTTTCTTAATGTTGATGGAAGGCAGATGCTCATCCACTTGATTAGCTTTTGAAACCCAACTTTTCAGGGCGAGTACTCCGAATGACATAATTAATGTCGCATAGTAGGATATCTTACTTTTCGAAACACATGTAAATAAATTATGGCTTAATGTGACGTAAGTGCACTAAAAATCGCAAAAAAAAACATCGGTCCAAAGAATGGTTACAAAAAAGGGCACAATTTTTACACATAAACTTACTGTCAGACTTGAAGTTTGTGGCTAAAGAATGCAAAATAACTTGGTGCAATGAAGTAAACTCCTCAAAAAATTCAATCCGTTCAGTTATTCCGAATCGATGAACAGGTCGCATGAACCGGACAATTCCTACATACATCATTCGGAATTCCTCAAGGCCAGGTCCGATCAGTTTTTCCGGAGAGGAATTCCGGAACGTCTGTGGTGAGGGCTAGGCATTATCAGTTTTTCCGGATCGATTTTGATTACACATCCGACACCATGAAAAGGCCAATCCGGCTGCCTAAAACCGCTTGAGAGTAATTCTGGAGCGTCTGTGGTGAACGCCAGGACTGATCAGAGTTTGCATCCGGCCGCCTGAACCGGCCTAAATTCTACATATGGTACACGATCCGGAATTCCTCAAGGTTTGATCAGTTGTTGGTGTGGCTGGTTAATAGACGTAGCCGCAAATAATGCTGGGCAGTTGTTAAGAGGCTCAAAAGTACTTTCTCAGTTGGAGTTCAAGCATGGGACCGCCATATTTTACTATATCCACTATGGTTTGGTTTTATAGGCAGCGTGTGCTGTTCAAACGGCTTGTGTAATCGTGCCTTCTAAATGCTGCTTAGGTACGATGGAGAATTATGACAAAAATCAAGTTACAAAAACTGGAAAAATGTCTGGTAAGAAGCATTCGCTATGGTGTACATCATTTTGTTGGTTCAATTCCAAACAGGAGGCGTTGTGCAGGTGATAATTGCAACACTTTGGGAAAATGCGATGTTGTATTTCAACATGAAATGTTTTGGCCCATATCATCTAATTTGTCTTAATCCTTAGGGAGCAAAGCGCGTCAACTACTCTTGCGCACCATCGTTTTCGGTTCTGGGCAATAGGACGCATCTGTTCCCATGACTTTCCCAACAACGCACACTCGTCGGCCACAGATCGGCGTCTTGAGTTTCTAGCACGTTGGTCTTCGTTGAGAATGGGGTCCAACCTCGTAACATGTCCTGCAATAAAGTTGCCACACTTCCGCAATGTGTGACCTATTCACTGTCATTTTCGCATGTGTATCTCACCCTTCCGCCGACTCTGCTCCACATTGGGAATTGTTTTGGGACAGAAAATTCTAGAAATTCGACGAAGACAAGAGTAAAGGAGCTATACCAGTGTGAACTTTGGTGATTTTCGGGAATTTTTTAGAAGAAAAGTACTCAATTAAATGTTTCGGAAAATTAAGAACATATGTGGCTATATTTGGCTTATATTACATAATTTTTTCATAGAAAAGTATTGGGATCCAAGCGAGTTATGCGCTGGATTCAGAAGCCCCAAAAAAAAAGTTTCTCCACCGCTGCCATGACTCCTGCCGATTGAGTAGCGAAGACCGAAAAAGGAAAAAATGACGTTAAACTGGAAGGTATTTCTTGTACAATGACATAAGTAGAATTTTCGAAAAATATCAAAATCTAACAAAATGGCGTAGGCATGAAAAAAGTCTGTTTTCTTATATATGGTCGTTTCTTCAATGCCAAATCGTCAATTTTCATCCAATAAAAAATATTCTACGTCATTGTAGAGTAAATATATTCAGTAGTACTCAGTACAAGTTTCAAGTCGATCGGATAATTGTTCTTTGAGTTACAAAGGCAGCAAATTTGAACAATCTCATTTCGAGAAAAACGCGATAAAGATTTAACTGCATTGAACGACTCCAGAATACCTTTAAAATGGCAACGCTGTTTTCAAATGGCCCTATAGATATATGTCTAGCTTAAATAGTGCCCCCTCTTAATTATATATCTTTTATGATTCCGAAAGATTCAGGTTACCACACGTCGGAGCTCCGCCTCCAGGCAGATGGAGCATTTTATACCTGCGAGCGGTTGCTCATTAGAAGGCTGCCATTCGGGGAGTATTAGAGATAAGGCCTTGAAACTTTTACAGCATATTCTTGAAAGTATAAACTGTTGATAAAGACAAAAAAAAAACAAAAAATCGATTTTTTGAAAGTGTCACACTGGTATAACCCCTTAACGAAAACTAGCAGCTTAATAGTGACTTTCCATGTACTACTCCCACTCCCATACAGCAGGATAAGCAGTACCTGGGAGCGAATTTGGTTTTATCGCTGAGATAACTGCTTTGCCAGATTTTAGACAGCTTATCGGGGGCATAAGTATACTTAATTATCAATTTATTATAAGTTTCCTATGTAAGATCTAAATTTTGTCGGTGTAGGTAAAAAAAATCACTCGTGGCAGGACACCTGTAGCCTAGTCTGTAATCCATTTGAAGATACTTGCCAAATTCGAAAAAAATAATACTGGCACTATTCGTGTTACCCGTTTTGTTTTACTCTTTCACCACTGAAGATTATTCAGCCTCATAGAAATTGTTCATATTTTGAACAAAATTTGAATATAATAACCGGATCGTAGATAAATTAATAAAGTCTCATAAGGGTTAACCAAACTGCATACAACAAGCTGCCAAGCCACATCAAAGCGCACATTAAAACATAAGAAAAGGCAAGCGAGTTCACGCTATTTTTTACCTTATGGTCCCACGATCAGAGAAAATTGGAATTCTTAACATGCACGCTCAAGGTAATTTGAATGTGTTTTGTCGATGTAGCGGCAAAATACCGAACATTCTACTTTTGGTTTTTAAAGCTCAGCAACGTAGAGGCTTAACACTAAAAAAAGCAGAAACTGGTTATGTATACCGTCTTATGGATGTTTTCCTGACTCTCTGAGTCAAAGCCAGAACTGTTCGCCCGAGATAACTTCTAAAATCACTACTAAGTGACTTAAGTTAACTTCTGACTATTGACTTTGTATCTATCTTTATACTTTTATTATAAATATATTAGATTAATTCTGAATGTTCTGTTGCTAACGCAGAAATCAGCTGCAACTTTTCTTACAGTCTGGTGGCATTTATTCGGACGTTAACGTTTCGAGGGAACATAAGGAAGAAAAAAGTGTTGTGAAAGAGATATCTACGAGTAATTTACTAGTTGAACTTTATTTGCCAAGGTTATGGTGAGGTAGCGTGCGGTATTTGAAATTTTATGGCGATACTTATATGGTTGTACGACTATAAGCTATACTATACTGTACTATTTTCATCAAAGATGTTTATGGTTGGCGAACTTTAAAAATCAAATATTCTACTCCAAATAGGGATGTAAAATGTTAATTTTCATTTATCAAGTTGTAAAATTTTACAATTATCGACTTCGGAAAAGTTTTTGGCAGTCATAAAAATATTTGTTATTTTAAATTGAATAAAAAGAATCATTAGATCTTTTGTAAAAAATTTATATTCACAAGAATAGTAAGGTAGTTACCGTTTCGATTCAAATTAAGATAGAACTGATGTTGTGCTCAGAATGATAATTCGAGGAGAAAAGTAATCACAGTGATATTCTTAACCGAACGGTACACGTTCGTGATGTGGCTAACAATCTTCTTTCCACCATTTCCATGTCAATGCAATGTTTAGTTTGATGAACGTAACGATCAAATTTAGAGCAGAACGACGAGATTGTGTTGTGGTTCTGATGTAGACCAGCGATAAGATTGGATTTAGGTAAATGAAGAAGTAACTTCGCTTAAATGGTGGTTGTCCTACATAAATGTGCAATTACATATACATTATTCTCTTTTTATTGTAATGACTGAGCATTTAATGTTTTCTCTATTTTCCAGTTGAAATGTTAAGGATTTTTGTAATTGGAAAACATATCAAATGGCTTGAAGACATTGAAATTTAATGTTTGAATTGAAAAACCAAAATGGACAACTCTTAAGCACGCCCACCAACAAAAACCTACAAGCACTGGCCACGTTTATAACTATGTAAATCGTTTTAGTGCTAGTACTTGTTCGTGGTGTGTTTATACCGACCATACGAGGTACTAAATATGAGAGATGTCAGTTGTTGGTTTGTAACTTTGGTGACTTCGGTTTGGGAAATGTCAAGAGGCAGTAGCTTGCTAATTAAAACGCGTTTATACAGCTACAATAAAGGATGAGATATTTATCTACAATAATATTGTATGTGTAAAAGGGAAGATTCTTTTGGTATGTTTGTATGCAAAAACTTTTAAACCATGGGAGCCATTGTCGAAAAAATTTGCAGGAGTACACCATAACTGACGAGCTGAAATCGATAGTTAGGTTTTTCGCGACCTCACACAATAAAACCCCGTTTAACCGAACCCAGAGGTGCGGCGTCTTTTTGCATAACGAAATTTTTCATAAGTACTTTCGGGAGGCCAGGGAGAAAATTAGGTGGTTCGCGACTCTGGAACGATACCCAAGTGGACAATTTGCTTCAGATTTGTGTGAACTATGAGTGTGTCTTGAGCCATTCGAAGGACACTTGTACCATTTCGAGTTCGTGTTCGACAGTGTGTGGCCGGGCTAACCATATTAAAGCGGCCGGAGTCATCCCTGTTTACGAAATTTACGGACAATTCGTAGAAAACTACCTATTATATTTATCTCACCGGGATTTGTATCAAAAGCCATTAGTTTCGGGGTCGCTGAAATGAATGATATTATAGAATTCCCAAAGCCCCTCCTCCACTCCCACTTCCTCCTTCCCCCGGGAATGAGTGAGAGGGAATAAAATGTCCAAAATGACATAAACTAGTGTCGATTCAATACTTTCGAGATCGCTAAGCTGTATGGTGACATTCCCAAAAATACACAAAAGTTCAAAATGATGTTACGATCACAGGGACGAAAAACACCGGTGCGAGAAGGATCAGGGCAGCCAGATGGGCTGAATCAGCAGAAAAACGTCAGCGGTGTGTTGGAAGTGTTCGCTGTAGAATTTTCGAAATACCGCAGTTACGCGAAACTAAGAGGGCTTGAATAAGAATGGCTGCTACGAGAAACGCTGAATCAATTGCGAGATCTAACGGAGAGATTTGGGGATGGCTGCATTTCAATATGATAAAATTTAGATTACAGCGTGCATCCAAGCGTTTCAATTTATAAGATGGAAACGTGACATTTAACTGTCGCGGCGTGCTCAAGTGTCGTCCTACCTAGTGGAACCGGCATCAAGGTTAGGTTCCGTTTCCGCGTAAATGATACAATGATTATTTTGTGTGGGTTCACGCTTAGGCCCACTTCGGCACACCAGCACAGAGCAATGACGAAGGCCGCTTCCATTACATCCGCGACAGTAGATTCGAACTTACCCTTGACAATGACTTGCTTGCCTAGTAACCATTCTCATCACGCTTGGAAAGCATCTCGTTTACGATTAAGGACCCTAAGAATGGTGAGAGAGCGCCGCCTTGAGAGTAGCCCTTTACAGCATTAACGCATAACGAAGTGCTGCCAAGCGTAGAGTGGATATCTCTTTCACGTAGCATAACGTCTATCCTGGCAATAATAGCACCCTGTATGCCCCTAAGTTCAAAAACTCTGAATATATGGTCATAACCGGTGTTATCAAAAGCGGCTTCAATGTCAAAGAAATTACATAATGCAATTTCCCTATCATTAAAGGATTTTTAATAGGCAAAATGCTTTCGATGAAGAGGATTCGCATATTCCATCAAGTACCTGATATGCTCATCAAGCAGTCTTTCCATAGTTTTAAGTAGGTAGGAATACAGTCAGGCTAACTGGCCTAAAGGATTTTGGCAATTTCTTTGGCTTGCTACCACCTTTAGTTATTAACACCACGTTCACCCTACTCCGTAGTTGTGGTTTGTAACTCAGCGTGTAATTCGTCCTGAATAGTTCGATTAGCGGAGAGATGATCTACTCCAAACTATTCTGCAAAAGGGTGGGGAGTATACCATCCGCTCCAGGAGCCTTAAACGGCTCAAATGACTCAATAGCCCATTTGACCTTTTCTTGATATGTCGTTAACTCGACCCCCACTGATCTGATTTCGTGTATCTACCAAGAGTTTATGGAGGAGAGTATTGTGATAAATCGCACCCCGGGGAGTGGGTCTTCGGTCTAAGCTCCAACATTGTACTCATAAACATCCTTTCTTAAAGACATTGTAACCAGAGTACCAAATTCTTCCCTGTTATTCCATTATATGTTTATGATGGATACGGCAGACTTCTCCACGTAATGACGTAACTATCAAAGTTGATCAAAGTTTCTTCCCAGAACCCATCCATAGATGATGGATGCTAGTGAGCATCTACTGCGCACAGGTTGCTCAACGTTCATGCATATGCTCCCATCATGTAAAGATGTTTAGCATGTGGTCAATATGCGTGCACTGTTCAGTGCGATATAGCAGATAGATTCGCACTAGATGTTCCGTCAGACAAGTTCTCGTGGCAGGTTTCCATTTGAAATGTTTAAATAAAACCAAAAACAAAACCCACAAAGAAGAAGAAGAAGAAGAAAAAACATAAGTCATGGCAAACAAGTTCCGACTTCTTCGGCAATATCAATTTCAATAGATAGTACTTGCTATGATCATAATGCTCTCATATAACAATTCCTCCTCTCACCGTATGGTATTCAATACCGCAAATAGACGTCACATGCATACATACATAATAATGACAGTAGACATATAGTAGCGGCGTGGTACAAAACTGGAGTTAAGCCAAGCGTAAGAAGCCTCAAGCTATTTTATCCGTAAATGGGAAGAGTATCTATACACGTAATTTCTTTTTCATTTTTACATTCATGCCATTTTTCTTGCGCTAAATGTTCGCTTTTCCGCTATCGGTTTTATTACGTATATCTCAAATAGTTTTGCACACTAACGGATACAGTTTGCTTGGAGTGTATCGAAATCGAATTGGAAATGATTTATGTGTTTTGCGGTTAGTATCCGGCGCATTTGTAACAAAAGAGAATTTCCTTACTTTTGTTCCTCAATTTGTCACTGTAAGCGATTCAAAGCCATAAGTGAATTTTGACCAGTTTCCAAGGGAATAGCCGCTGCAATTTTTGCGCTGGTGAAGTAAATCGACATCATTACTCTTGCTGCTGGCTTTCTCTGCCTTGCTTTGAGGGGTGAATTGGCACGTGTTGGGCTCCATACCATAGACTTCTGTTTGGTTTTCCGGGTCGTAAATGTAAAAGCAAGATTCATCACCTGTAACGATTTTATGGAAGGTGTTACACTTCCCCACTTTATTTTTTTTTTTTGAAAATATGTGACAAAACGCACACATGCCTCCTTTTGGGTGTCAGTCATAATTCGTGATACTGTACATCAAGCCGATTTCTAGGTGTATCCTAAGTTGACATGTGAGATTCAGGATACGGCCATGGCTTTCATCAATCAATTGTTGCGTCAATTTTTGGCTTCACGACAGCAACGTCATATTTGTCGTCGGTAGCAGATTTTGGGCGACGTTCACGAGACTCGTCTTCTTCAGAAAAAATGTGTTGTTTGAAATCGCTTGTATCACTTGGAAACATTCATTCGAGACGGCGTGGCGTCGCATTCACTCCATAGGCAATTTGGCATTCATCAAATATTGTATTGGCTTGAAAAGCCGTCGAAATCCACGGAGAATGAAAAATCGAATTTCTTACTGTGTGGTTTTACCGACCTTCCATCTCCAATTTTACGTTTTCTCGTCTCCTTTTTTTTTAACAAGAATTGTGAAAATTGGAATGAAATATACCGAAACCATAAGCTATCGCCTAACTTTTTAACTTTTTTTTTTAATTTGTGAAATGCATATTAATAAAATATTACCAACTAATCGAACTTTTGTTAGCCCCTCCCTACTCCTTTTGCCAAGTGAGACGTTTTGTGTTAGATAGATAGATAGCAATGGCTCAGACTACTGCCCCTAATGGTAGGCGCTGCCTTTTTTATATATTAATTACTGTAGCAAAAACGTGGCACCACTCGCACGAAGGTGTGTATGTCTCTCCCAGGAGTTATCCTGACAACGGCAGGACATCCAAAACTCCTGCCCAGCATGAGGCCTCGCACCACAAGAAGTTGAGCGCATCTTTAAATGTCCGGCATCCCCCACCCGCTTAACTCTTATTGCGTTGTGGGAGATATTCCGGGCCCATCCAACCCCATCGAGGCAGCTGCTTTTCTCCACCTGGACATAAAGGATACAAACATAGATAGTCAGAATTTTTGACACAAATCCATTAGATCTCGAAGCACTGCTACAATAACAATAAGAACAACTTAACGGGAGACCTCGTGGCGTTCTGACCGAGGTACGTGAACGTAGGTCGCCTAATCACCGGGCAATCACTCAAAATGTGACCTGAAGTCTCAACGTCCTCCAAACACCGACGGTACTCCGTCTCGATAGACGAACCCATCCCATTTAGATGATATCTCACCCAATGATAACCCGAGTAGTAACCCATAAGCAGCCTCAGGTTCGCTCTACTCACGTGTGAAACATTAACATAATTTAATGGTTTCATTAATTCTTTCGATTGCTCCAACCTTGGGAAAATTCCCCAATAGTATTTTCGTAATATTTCAGACCTGTCTTTCATGATTGACCTGGTTGTGGCCAATAGGGTTCCAGTTCGAGAAAATTTTATGATGAAACCTCTCTGGCAAGTTCATAAGCTCTACCACTTCCCTCAATGCCACGGTGACGCAACACCCAATAAAGATTGATTCGGTTGTCGGTCGCCAGACATTGGAAAAGTTCACGATACTCTTTCACCAATCTAGAAAATATCCTATGCGAAGAGAGAGAGCTTTAGTGGCCGCCTGGCTATCCGAGCAGTTGGGAATATGTGCGCCGCGGGGTTTCTTTTCCAATATTACCCTGGCGCAGATCTCAATGTTGCATGTATCTCAGCTCCAAACGCTGGGACGGGAGTTGGGAGCAAATATACCAGCGCCTACTCCCTATTCAGTCTTAGAGCCATCGGAGTACCACCACAACCTGGGGTCTGGGCAGGGATTGTCATTGTCCCATTCTGTGCGGTCTGGGATGAGGGGTAAGAATTCATTATCAAAGTATATCGCCGTGGTCATATAATCTGATCAAAAGCAGATCTGTACGCCAGGAATTTTTTTCAGAATGCTCATGTGATCTATGTCACTACTGCATACTTCAGAAATTAGATGTATCCTAAAAGCATCGAGCGCTGCTTTTCCTTTGATGAGGATATGTAGCGTTAGTTAAACCAATAAAGGCTTCTAGAGCAGGCGATGGGCATGTATACATAGCCCCAGTTATTCCGAGACAGGCAAGGCGTTGTAATTTGTTGAATTCGAGTACGGCTGAGGTTTGTTGTGACTTGGGCCACTATACCAATGCATCATATGTGACCGTGGCCCTGACCAACATGCGATACATCCACTCGACCATAGTCAGGACGTGCATGCTGGCAACTGCATTCTCCGAAACCAGTTTATGCCGACGAAACGTCAACTGGGCCACATGGAACAGTTGACGCTCTATGCCCAACAAGGGGTAAGGGCAATTGAAAGATCCTTGGAGTCAGACCACGTGTCCGTCCAAAGAAACTTTCGCAAGCCCACATTATGCGCAGGGCTGTCGAGGGGGGGGGGGGGGGGAAGGGGCGAATGGCCCCGGGCCCGTATTTTTCTCGGGGGCCCGAAAATTTGAAAAATTGAACAAAAAGAAAACGTATCTACGCACTGAGCTTTTTTTTTGTTCCTTGTCCTTTCATACCACTCTAATGCACTGAGCCACCGGTCGCCATATATGGGATCAAAAGTTGAGTAATTTGAAAAATTGAAAAAAAAAAACCTATCTACGCCTACGCACTGAGCTTTTTTTTGTTCCTTGCGGTCGCCATATATGGGCCCCTACAAAAGTTGAGTACCGGGCCCGGATTTTCTCTCGACGGCCCTGATTATGCGTGTGGCTTTCTTAATTACATTTCCGATGTGAGTATTCCAGTTCAGCCGCCAATCCAAAGTGACGCCAACGCATTTAGCTTCCTTGGGCTACTCTTAAACCCTTCTACCTAGATGAACTGAACCGGAGGTTAGGTTTCGTTCCGGCGTAAAAGGCACTTTGAAGGTTTTTTGTGGATTTACATTTAACCCCATTAAGCAGCACCAGTTCAAGACCACATCAAGGGCTGCTCCCATCACTTCAGAGACGGTGGATTCGAATTTGCCCTTGACAATAATGGTTATGTCATTCAGCGGCGTATCCGACTGCATAATATCCATCCGTGCAAATGTAGCCTGGACTGCAGTTCGTCTACAATCAGTGACCACAGTAGCGGCGAGACGACTCCTCCTTGTGGACAGCCTTTAATAGCTCTAATGCTGCAGCGGCAGCTGCAGCAGCATCTTCTGTGTCTTGGGTAAATGGGCTTTCTTACACCTCACTCGCACTTGGCAAATTTTCTGAACAAAAAACTTAAGATTTGTATGAAAATTTACTAGGTGCGAGTTAGGTGTAAGAAAGCACATTTACCCAAGACGCAGACGATGCTGCAGATGCTTTGCTTCTGCCGACAAAATGTAGGGCCTTCTACCCTGGTGAGTTATCGAGGCTTAGTTCTGGCCTGGGTGGAACATAAAGCTTTACTTTCGCCCCGTTCAATTCAGGCTACATCTAGCGGTTACCGATGAAGTTCGTTCGTTCCACTCTATTTTCGTCTCATTCCACGCAACTGGATTCCAAATTTTTTGATTGGAAAAATGGTTTTCATTGAAGTATTGGGAAGATCCTGGAATGTACGCTCCCTGAACAAACCGGGGGCCGAGAAGGCCCTCCTTCAACAGGTCGAAAAGTACAAACTGAGCATTACTGCAGTCCAGGAAACAAATTGGCTTGGCAGCGAGATTAATGACAAGAAATCGCACACAATTTTTACAAGTGGCAAACCATCGGGTCGCAAGGAGTTTGGAGTAGCATTTATAGTGGACAATCACCTCAAACCGCATATTACTGACTTCAAACCCATAAATGAACGGCTGTGTGCGATTCGCATCAAGACTCGATTCTTCAATCTCTGGCTCATCAATGTGCATGCCCCCACTTAAGTTAAAGAAGACGCAGTAAAAGACGAGTTCTACGCCCGCCTTGAAACTCTCTTCGACTCACTTCCAACAAACGACGTCAAATTGCTGCTTGGAGACTTTAACGCGAAAGTCGGGAATGAAAGTTGGCATCGGGGGACCTCTGGAGGCCACAGCCTCCATGAAGAATGTAACGATAACGGCCAGCGTCTTATCGACTTCGCCTGCAGCAGGAATCTAGTCGTAAGCTCTACGTGTTTCCCGCATCGACGCATTCACAAGCAGACCTGGAAGTCTCCAGACGCACATACCGTCAACCAAATTGACCACGTCCTCATTTGCAGGAGATGGGCGTCTAGTGTCATGGATGTCCGCTCCTATCGAGGAGCAAACTGCGACTCAGACCATCACTTGGTGAAGACGACCTACAGATGTAGAATCTCCTCAGTGCACCAGTCAAGAATCAGCCCTCCCAAAATCTTTGCGGCTGATAAGCTCTTGAGTGATGCTACAGCGGTGGCGTATACTACCGCCCTTGAGGAAAAACTATCACCTATGCTACACAACATCAACAGCACAGGCGTCCATGGGTTCTGGGAAGAACTCAAGGGTACCATCAAGGATGTCGCAGAGAAGGTCGTGGGATATAAAGCCCGGCGAGCGCGAAATGACTGGTTCGACGAAGAATGCAAAAATTCACTTGACGCGAAAAACGAGGCCTACAGACAATGGATTCAACGAGGAACCAGAGCCAGAAGAGAAAAATATGACGAGCTACGGCGAATATCGAATAGAATAATTAGACGTAAGAAACGTAAATACTTTGACGAGCAGTTGCTGAACATAAACGAAAACTTAGCTAATAGGAACACCAGACAAGCGTACAAACTAGTAAATACAATCAAGAACGGCTACCAACCCAGGACTAGCCTTTGTAAGGACAAGGATGGAAACATCATCAGCGACACCGATGGTATTAACAAACGATGGGCCTCTTATTTTGAAGAGCTTCTAAACCGACCATCTAACATCCCCACACAGGAAGCTCTCGACGATATTGTTGATCTAGGCCCACCCATTCAACCCCCGACAGTAGAGGAAGTTGATCTCGCGTTGCGGTCACTAAAACGAAATAAAGCGCCGGGCGCTGACGAGATCCCAGCTGAACTGCTAAGATTCGGTGGAACGAGTCTAGTTGATGCCATACATCAATTACTCCTGCGAGTATGGGAGAACGAGGAGATCCCAGACGATTGGCGCAGAAGCATCATCTGTCCAATCCATAAAAAGGGAGATAAATTGCGGTGTGAGAATTACAGGGGCATCTCACTAGTTTGTACGTCCTATAAAATTTTGACGAAAATTCTGGAAAATAGAATAAAACCGTACGCAGAACGAGTCATTGGCGAATATCAAAGCGGTTTCAGACCTGGTCGCTCCACAACCGATCAGCTCTTCTCAGTCAAACTGATACTCCAGAGGTGCTGGGAATACAACGTAAACGTATACCAAATCTTTGTCGACTTCAAGCAGGCATACGACAGTATCGATCGTGGAGTACTGTACAACATCATGCTGCAATTTGGTATACCAGCAAAATTAGTGCGACTGACAAAGATGACGATGACCAACTCCGTCTCACAAGTCAGGATTCAGAATAGACTTACTGATCTATTTGAAACACGCACTGGTTTGAAACAGGGCGATGGACTGGCACCGACGCTCTTCAACCTAGCACTGGAATACGTTATTCGGGCCATGAATATGGACAACAGCAAGACGCTGCTCATCAAGTCGACACAATTAGCAGCGTACACCGACGACATCAACATCATGTCCCGAAGATTGGCTGACGCAGAAGAACTTCTGAATACGCTCGATACCGCTGCAAAGGAAGTTGGATTACGTACTAACGAGGGTAAAACTAAAATAATGATGCAATCGGTGACAAGGACACCTGCACAACCGAGCATCAACGTGGGGGACCTCAACATCGAGTTCGTGAACAACTTCATCTACCTGGGGTGCAACCTGTCAAGGGACGCCAACGAAACTGACGAAATCAAGCGACGGATACAGTTAGCTAATAAGACTTTTTTCTCGGTTCTCCCCATAATGAAATCGAAACATGTGCACAGAAACACGAAGCTCCGCGTGTACAAAACCATTATACGACCAGTGCTATGCTATGGCTGCGAAGCATGGACCCTAACTCAAGCCTCCGAAAACATGCTAGACACTTTCGAACGTAAGGTTCTACGGCGAATTTTCGGGGCTGTTTGCGATCGAGATGGATGGCGCATCCGGTACAACCATGAGTTGTATGAAATGTACGATGAGCTGCAAGTCTCGAAAATCGTCAAACTACAACGACTTCAATGGGCAGGGCATGTACAAAGAATGGACGATGACCGCATGCCTAAGAGAGTAATGAATGCAGAACGAGTCGACGGAGCGAGACTGCGAGGACGACCGAGATCTCGTTGGGAGAGCTCAGTAGGTGTGGACGCCGTGCAGCTGCTGGGCTCCCAAAATTGGAGGACGCGGTCACGTGACCGAGATAATTGGAGGACAATGATCCAGGCGGCCAAGGCCCGACGTCGGGCTGTCGCGCCACGATGATGATGATTGGGAAGATATTTGGAATCAGTTAGTTTCTTTGTTCACAAGTTCATTGGCAAGTTTATTGCTCCCTCTTAATGTATTTGAATGAAATTTATTTTTAGTTTTTTTTTTTTTTTCAAACAATGAGATTAGACAATCACCTGGAATCCAAACTTGGAAGATTCCTAGTTCACCGGTCGGCGTTTTTGACTAATAGTGGGTTTTAAATTGAGATGATTTCACACTCCTCTTGCGTGGGCTTCGCGGCTTAAGGGGTTGCAACCGTCGGTATTTCGCTCCATTTTATGTCAAATGTATGTTTCTACTCATACATGTGTCAGTTACATGGTTTTTTTCACAATGAGTCCGCTTAAACCGCACTTGACCCTGATAATTGCAAAAGAACCCGCCTAGAGTAGCAAAATAGGAATTTATGGGAAAATGGAGTATTTTATTGATTCAAGGTATGTCTTGGTTTAGTTAGCCTTCAAACCTCAACTCGAATTTCAAGAGAAAATTTAACGCCTACCTCAGACTAGCAAATTTTTCTAAAAATGTTTGAACATATACTTAAAGCTCTGGTGTTTGTGCGAAAATATAAACCGCAGACACCTCTATTCTGGTCCAATGTTTTCGTACAAACACCGGATCATTAAGTTTTTGTTCCAAAACTTGTACAAAAATTTGCTAAGTGTAAGGTCAAATATATCCGCAATCCAAATACAATCTAACGAATTTTATTTGGGCAGCAGAATAATTTTGGTGGTTTGCTTCCATGTAATTACACAAAATCAACATTTTATTGACAGCAAATAAACTGCAGGCGTTCATTTTATTTTACATTAGTACGAATTTCAAGTTTCAGGTTCTTCATATGACAAAGTATTTACCTGACATTTAATTTTTTTTTACTCTACGCCAAAGATGTAAAAAATAACAGGATTGGAACATAGCTCATAAACACATATTAAACCAACAACAAAAAGTGGGTAAATTTCGTGGGTCGTTAATTGTAAATGCCTTGTAAAAAGTGGGTAGCTAAATGTCAAATATTGAAAGATTTTCCGATTTTAATCTTGACGTACTGAAATTTAAATTTTTTTTTGTGATAGAGCGTCATTTAAATTAAATTTTTGTGTAAATTATTTACGCCAAAACGGGTCCAAAAAAAGATATTCAATAGCTGAGCCATCTTGAATGAAAAGTTACCCCCAAAATTTTCTTATGCTTTAATTCTGTTCTTGTTTTACATCTTTGCTCTAGACAAATAACTAGTTAATATTTGTCATATGAAGAACCGGCAACTTTATATTCATACTAAAATATATTAGTTAAAATGAATATTAATACGAGTACGGCTACGTAAACGCCTGCAGTTTGCAACAGAGAGAAGGCTTTACGCAGTTTCCATAGTATAAATTAACCTCATTGCTAGCAGCGAATTCCGAATATCCGTATTACAACCTACGAACTCGCCTTAATGCCCGGTTCACATTATTCCAGTCCAGTAATCCAGTCCAGCAATCCAGTCCAGTGCTGGACTGGATCATATCGTCTACATGATTCCAGTCCAGTAGTCAGGCGAGTGTGTTGTTGATTCGGTAACTATAGTAACAATGATTTCTGGGCGAGCTGGAATCAAAAAGTAGACCGACAATCCAGTCACTGGACTGGATTGGATAGCTGTCCATCCAGTGCCGGTTCACATTATTCCAGTAGCAATCCAGCGCTGGACTGGATTACTGGACTGGATTGGTTACTGGAATAATGTGAACCGGGCATAAGAACTAATTTCTTAAACCAGCTGTTCATAGAGAACTATCGAGTGCAATATGTAACGCGTACAGTCGTTGCAGAACAGTGATAAAATCAAACCGGAAAGTAGAGGGCTTCGCACGCAATACAATGATTTTGTAGTGTCCGATGCCAATAGGAGATGAACTGTACTACTCCTGGAGATGCTTACTACTATTTGCCTTAACCCTTGTGGGCCTAACGGCATAACTCAAAATACTTAGTATTTGTTGCATACTTGCACAGGTTTCATCACACCCATTCAGAAAACACCCATATTTACGAGTACTAAGTTTGGCTTCTACAGCGTGAAAATCGTTATGTTATCTTACGCATTACGTCACAGAAAATTTATTCAGAGCCCCCACCCAAATGAATATACATGTAAAAAATATAAATAATTGCAGTTAGAATCACCCCCTCCCAACAAATCTTTACCCTTTCAAAAATGGTTAATTAAATATGTAACTGCCATTCACACTACGAAAAACATAAGTAGTACTCGCGTAAGAATGTATGAGGCCGGTAGGTGTATTTTTTTATCTATCCGTAAAAAAATCATGTAAACATGCCTAAATTTAAATAAATGTACTGTTATTAAATATTATGTGTGTATGTATCCTGCCAACATCCGGCGAAGGATAGTGATGGAATGCTACTTATCTTAGAAGAAAATCAAATGAGGCGAAGGGAAGGAACACTTCGCCGCGGTCTTGAACCGTGTAACCTCTGGTGAAGTTCCCCCTCATATAGATAATTTAGCTAACCAACAAAATGTGCGTCTACGGTCCACTGCTCCGACTAAAGAGGAAAAAGTCACTGCAATTATTGCACTAATACGGGGAAACGCCGCCGGACTCGACGGTATCCCTACCGAACTTTATCAAGCAGCGCCAAGCGTAACTGCCGATTTGCTGCACCCACTTGTTGATAAAGCGTGGAATACCGATACCTTTCCCACTGAGTGGAAGGAAAGTTTGATCATCAAATTTCCAACGAAGGGTAGCTTCACAGACTGTAATAATTGGAGAGGCATTTGTGTGCTTCCTGCCGTTGCTAAGATAATAACTAAAATCATCCTGGAAAGACTAAAGGCCCACTTAAAAAGCACAATTTATGAAGAGCAAGGTGGTTCTCGATACGGATTCTCCTGTGTCAATCACATTAACACCTTGCGAACCATCATCGAGCAATGCGCTGAGTACGATTCTCCGCTTCATTTGCTTTTCACCGATTTCGAGAAGACTTTCGATAGTGTGAACCGGCATTCTACTCGTACATGGGCGGCCATGCGCAGGATAGGCATTCCTGAGAAGCTTGTGACTATTATTAAGGCAACCTATGACGGCGCGAAATGTCGCGTTCTGCATAAAGGTAAGATATCGGGGGACTTCAAGATTCGCAGTGGAGTTCGGCAGGGGTGCATCCTCTCACCGATCCTATTCCTCATGGTGATCGGCGAAGTGTTGCATGCAGCCCTATCCAGACTAGATAGAGGAATCCAATGGACTTTGACATCTTATCTACAACATCTTGACTACGCTGACGACATATGCCTACTCTCCCACAAAATCATGGATCTGTCCGCAATGGCTTTAAACCTCGAGGGGGAGGAGTGCAAGGTTGGGCTAAAGATTAATACCAACACGACCAAGATTCTTAGCCCTCCATTGCGAAAAATAAAGCCGACACCTATTGCCATCAGTATTAATGGGCAGCCTGTGGAGAAGGTGGACAACTTCGTCTACCTGGGTAGCATTGTTGCCGAAAATGGTGGAACGGAGCAGGACATCGCTCGCCGTATCAACCAGGCTAAATGCGCATAGGGCGTGCTGTCCAAAATCTGGCAAAGCAGTTATCTCAGCATAAAGACCAAGCTGGGCCTGTTTCGCTCCCTGGTACTCTCTGTGCTTTTGTATGGGAGCAGTACATGGAAAGTTTCCGTTAGTGTTACCAGAAAGCTGCAAGTTTTCGTCAAATTTTAAGAATTTTTTTTGCCCGAAACAATATCAAATGAAGTGCTAAGTCGGCGTACGGCTCAGATGGCAATCGACGAATTGATACGCAGGCGAAAATGGCAGTGGATAGGTCACACATTGCGGAAGAGTGATAAATGCATTGCTTTGCATGCCATGAAATGGAACCCCATTTCCAATCAAGGCCGACCAAGAGCGGGTCGTAGAATCACAAGGCGTCGATCTGTGGCAAAGGAGTGTGGGGCACTGGGTAAGTCTTTTGGGGAGTTGCACCCCATTGCCCAGAACAGAGTACGATGGCGCGCAGGAGTAGTTGACGTGCTATGCCCCACTAGGGGTTAAAGCAAACTAGTACGGAGGTTGCCTTTTATATTTCGAGATTGGACAACCCTAGTGTTGCAATCTGGCAACTGACAGCTCTATCGTAAAGTTTGACATTTTTGAGGTTATACGTACTCAGAACGTTTTGACATACGAGCGCTATTTGTGTTTTTTACAGTAACTTAAAAGATTAAGCTCGGCCAAATAATGGAATTCAATCGTGAACATTTTCGTGCGATTATTTTTTACAACTTTCGACGTGGATTAACTCAGCAACAGTGCATGGATGAGTTGAATTCAATTTTTGGCGATGAAGCTCCATCAAGGACCAGTGTTTATCGATGGTATGGTGAATTCAATCGAGGTCGTAGTTCACTCCAAGACGAATTTCGTGAAGGTCGTCCAAAATCAGTTGTTGTTCCGGAAACCATTGATGCTGTGCGCGAACTGATATTGCAAGATCGTCATGTGACCTATCGTGAGATTGAGACAACCTTAGGCATTAGTGGGACCAGCATACATTCAATATTGCATGAACATTTGACTGTCAAAAAAATTTGTTCGCGTGGGATCCCACACAATTTGTCAATCGCTCAAAAAAAGGCTCGTGTCGATTGGTCGAAAGAAATGCTCAAAAAATACGATCGCGGTGCTTCGAAACACGTCTATGACATCGTGACAGGTGATGAATCGTGGATTTACGCGTATGAGCCCGAAAGTAAACAGCAGTCGGCTGTATGGGTGTTTCAAGATGAGCCAAACCCAACAAAAGTTGTTCGCGCACGAAGCACTTCCAAGCAAATGGTCGCCGGTTTTTTCGGAAAAACTGGACATGTCGCAACCGTACCACTAGAATAACGCAGAACAGTCAATTCTGAGTGGTACACAACCATTTGTTTGCCAGTTGTCTTCCAAGAAATCAGGAAAACCAACCGTCGAAGACGGATCACTCTTCACCACGACAATGCGAGCTCTCACACATCAGCTCAAACAACTGCATTTTTGAGCACTCAAAACATAGATTTGATGGGTCATCCGCCGTATAGTCCTGACTTGGCACCGAATGACTTCTTTTTATTCCCGTACGTAAAAAACAAACTGAGAGGTCAACGTTTTTCAACACCTGAAGAAGCGGTTGCTGCGTTCAGAATGCATGTTTTGGAGACACCTCAATCAGAGTGGCAAAAGTGCTTTGACAATTGGTTCAAACGCATGCAAAAGTGTATAGATCTTCGTCGGGAATATTTTGAAAAACAATAAAGCGATTTGCAATGATTAATATTTGTTTTTGTTCTCTAATCCCGAAATATAAAAGGCAACCCTCGTAGTAGTAAATATTATGTGATTGTTACGAAACTTGGAGATATTATTTCCTCTGATGTTGATTATCGTTCGCCACTAATATTTTTGTCCTCGGATGTCTTTGAGGTAGGCAGGGGTGCTTTTACTGTAACTATGGAAATATACTATCATTAACCTATTTTGAGAAAGATATTAAAATTTGAATTTTCAGTTTTCCATGCTAGTGAAATGCCTCCTTTGTATAAGTTTTCATATTTCCAAGTGTAACGGTCTCGAAATACAAGGGGGTGGGACAAATTATGATCTAATATTTTCCCCTCCCCCTCTTTTCTCTTTGCTTCAAATGTGAAGGAAATACCAAAAACGGAATGTACTCGGTAGTACCTTTCGAATGATACCCCACTTGCTTATACCAGACGAAAAATATTTTCTTACTTTACATATCCCTCTATGGACCCCCCCCTCCCCCACAAAGTTGGCCTATTCTGACGCAACGCTTTCTCCAGGGAATTATAACATTTTAACACTTTCTCACCAAAATTTGAAGTATGCAGCTTCAGCTGTTCGTGAGAAATTCTATAAACAGACGGACAGACAGACATTTGACCGATTTTATAAGGGTTTTGTTTTTACTACAAAACCCTAAAAACGCAGCTTTTATGTTTTTGGTAAGGTAAAGTCGAGGTTTCTTTTTTCAAAATTGAAGTGTTTGCAGCAGCCAAAGCGTTCTAAAGTAAAAAAAAAAAAAAAAAACAAATTATCTTAATATTTATTGTTTTCGGGAATAGGGGAGGCATTCTTTCTCATATTTGACTGACTATATTAAACAAGTAGGTATTTTTCATGACATCTACTTAGCCAGAGGCCAAACAAGCGACCAACTATCAATCGTATCTTTATCGCACTAAAGTTCTTCATTTTTGGTGAAAAACTTTCTATTTATCATTTCCAACTTTCAAAAGACGCTCACCGGCAAATTGGCTGTGTCACATGTCTATTCGCTATTCGTATCTGCGCGTGTTGTAAGCTTATTTGGAAAAAGACGACTCAGTACATACGAATATTATTGACAAGAAATAGAAGTAACATATAGAAGTATTGCTGCAAAGCTAGCCAAGCAGTCGGTATCAAGTATCTTATCATGCATTCAAGCAAGACAGGAAACACTCGTTGGCTCGATATGGAAGCGAACATTATTCCAGTAAACTGGAGTATTTAACTATTTACCTCGAAACCTCAATAGCATACATATAGTATTTATATTTATGCTGTGGGCCATCTTCGTATTTCTATGTATAATACAGAGATATCTAACGTATCCAATAAAATCAAAACCTAGACAATTTTTAAAGAATAGTAAACGTTTTTTCTGTTTTGCATAAATCACCGTTTCTGAAATAATGAATCAAAATATTTAGATATTCATTAGAAGAAAGTTCTTTCTCCTCTTCGCACTCTATTCATGGTGGCTGACAAGAGTACTTTAATTTGTAGAAGACAGTGATACACGAGTATCTTCGTCACTTGATGGTGGACAGAAAACGGTTGGCTTAATAGAATTATGGATATAGATGCATGGTCATATAACGAGTTTTCACATTCTGGGACAAGACGGATGTAAGATTCGTTTAGATTCCCAAGTTACCCATATACTGTACAGTGCACATATACAGTACGTTTTGTTTACTATAGTACATGAATGTGAATAAAATGTTTTTGCATCGTTAAATGAATGAAGATGCCAAATTTATGACGAATCGAAATTTACTTTCCCTGCTTGAGAGTGTAGGCACACTTTTGATCTGGAGAAAAGTTTACAACGTTTTCATGGAATTTATCATGAATAGATAATAAAAACAAAAATTTAAAATTATCATTTAAAATTGGGTTATGCATAATTTTGAATTAGTTTATGGACAAATGGGTCGTTACTGAATGTAAATTTAGATCAAATTTGTAGGTCACACACTTAAATCATTGATAGCTTAAAACGGGAAATTGAAAGAATTGGTCTTGATTTTGCATTCCAGGGAAAGCGAAATTAAAAATGTATTTGTGTAGACTAGATATGTTTTATAATTTTTTGTTTATACTTTATGGATTTAGGCGTGTTGTTAACTTAGTAATCTACGCACTTTTTATAACTCTGTCATTTAAATGTACAATCCATAGCTATGGCAGTACGAAGACCCTTATCAGAGAAGCCGAATAATTTTCCACATTATTATCATTTTTAACGGAGCTTACACTCGTTTTTTCGTGAAGTATTTGTACTTATTTAATACCTGGGACTCGAACCTACGAGCGGCAGATTGACTACTGACTAGCCTATTTTTAGCCAATGAAATGAGCTATTGACCTACCATCAGAAAACCCCTATTGGAGTAAAATAATGCCTTGAAATGCCACTGTGCTTATTCACGCATAAGCACATATCATAGTTGTTAAGAATTAAGTGGAGTGGGTCATTGCGAGTCTAAGTCAAAAATGACTCAAACCTGCTCTCCACTACCACACAAAAA
Source organism: Chloromyia formosa (assembly GCA_964017055.1). Lineage (NCBI taxonomy): Eukaryota > Metazoa > Arthropoda > Insecta > Diptera > Stratiomyidae > Chloromyia > Chloromyia formosa. The sequence goes on along the minus strand of OZ024816.1, from coordinate 82,225,211 downwards.
TAATCTGCTTGAAGGCAATTCTTCCTATCATTTGCTTTCGTCCACTTTATTCTTAAAAACTATGATATGCGCTTATGCGTGAATAAACACAATGACATTTCATTGGATGAAAATTCGCACTCGTGTCGTATAATGCACACTATATAAGGTCGGAATACAAACCCTGGCTTGGTCGAGCTGCTTCCCCATGTATTAAGGCAGCTCCTGAAGAGTGGATCCATGGTGTGGACGAAACCAAGTAACAGAAAGGCTGATTATTTTTGTGTGGTAGTGGAGAGCTAGTTTGAGTCATTTTTGATTTAGACTCGCAATGACCCACTCCAATTTATTTTTATAAAATAATGCCTGGATGTACATTTCGTTGTATTAGTTTATCCCATAAGTAATACGGCTTTCCACACATTTTTTTGTTATCAAAATTAGGAACTTTATTTACTTCATGGTAAACTATAGTATGCGAAATAGGTACATGATAATCGGATAACAAATGTAATAATGGCAAGCATCATTTTCTATTGTAATTCCTCCGGATCTTACTACTTTGCTTTAACCCCTAGTAAGGCATAGCGTGTCAACTACTCCTGCGCGCCATCGTACTCTGTTCTGGGCAATGGGGCGCAATTCCCCAAAAGACTTTCCCAGTGCCTGACACTCCTTTGCCACAGATCGACGCCATGTGATTCTAGGACCCCCTCTTGGTCGGCCTTGGTTGGAAATGGGGTTCCATTTCATGGCATGCAAAGCAATACAGTTATCACTCTTCCGCAATATGTGACTTATCGACTGTCATTTTCACCTGCGAATCAATTCGTCGATTGGCATCTGCCCCGTACGCCGACTTAGCTCTTCATTTGATATTGTTTCGGGCCAGAATATTCTTAGAATTCGACGAAAACATGAGTTAACGAAAACTTGCAGCTTTCTGGTAACAATACGAAAACTTTCCATGTACTGCTCCCATACAAAAGCACATACCGTACCAGGGAGCGAAACAGGCCCAGCTTGGCCTTGATGCTGAGACAACTGCTCTGCCAGATTTTGGACAGCATACTGTATGCGCATTTAGCCTGGTCGATACGACGAGCGATGTCCAGCTCCGTACCACCATTTTCGGCAACAATGCTACTCAGGTAGACGACCTTGAAACCAAACAGGGTTTTTTTCATCTATTACCCTTAATTTAATCTTGTTGTCTGGCAGTAACTTGTATAAAAAGCTCGCCTTTGCAAAGCTAAAAATAGATGTTATCTGAAAGATGACCCACCTGTTATATTTACCGGGCGAATGTAAGGATGTCTATATTTTCTATCTGACTCAAGGACTTATAATATCATCAACAGTAGTTTAGTGCATTCCCGTCATAGAGAGATAAGATGATAAGCATTTTGCCTAGATACCACTTCACTGCCGAGAATATCTTTTGTCCACTCCAAAGGACTGAAAATGCATTCAATAATAGTCTAGTGTATTCACCTCATGACCCCCAGTATATGACACCCATCTTACCCAAGTATAACTTCATTGTTAAGAATGTCCTTTTTCCTTAACTAAAGGACTCGAAATGCCATCAGTCCTTACCAGAGGGCTGAAAATGCCTTCAACAGTAGTCCAGAGCATTCGCCTCAACATCCTCAGTCATACGATACCCATCCCTTCTTGCCTAGATATCACTTCATTGCCAGAAAAGTTTTTTTTTTGTCGTGAAAGGACTCAAAATGCAATCAAAAGAAGTCTAGTAAATTCATCTCATGACCACCTGTCATATGATGCTCATATTGCCCAGTTATCGGTCCACTGAAGGTCCTTTTGCCATACCAAAATTACTCGAAACGGTATTAGTCCTAACCAAAGGACTCAAAATGCCTTCAACCCTACTCGTGCGCATTGGTCTCTTCACCCCGAATCAGGATGTATCCATGTCTACCAGATTTGGTTTCCGTTAATTTTCATGATAAAGAGAGTCCTTTTTTCTGCCTGATATTTTGATATTTTGGTCCTCTTCCATGTGTGAAGAGGACCAAAATATCACCGTATGGTACTTATGATAATCCAGGGAAAAAAAATTTGGTTGTAATCTGGCTATGGGAAATGCCTGGAGGAGTAATTTTTAAAACGACTTAGGCGTGTAAATCTGGCTTAAACAAAACAAAATATACCGTTAGTCCCGTCCACGACGACGTTCGTGGCCATGGATGTGCAGGAGGTGCATGCTGGCAACTGCATTCTCCAAGACCAGTTTATACCAACGAAACGTCAACTAGGACACATGATCAGTTGACGCGCTATGCCCCACCCAGCAAGACATTTGTCTCCGATTCCAGTGGAATCGAAAAGTCTTCGATTCCTTACCGGTTCCATTCATCGGTTTGTCTCCGAAGCTGGACAAATTCAAATGTTTTCAATTATGTATCGAGTTAGCCTGAAATTAGAATTGGAAAAGTATCTGGCATTTGGCGACGCATGTTCTCATATATGAAATATGGAATACGGAATATGTTGTTTTTTTCTGTAAGCCTTGAATACAATCCGCCATGAAATTAAAAGCGCCGTGAAATCAATACAAAAAGAGATTTCACGACACTTTTAGTTTCTGGACGAATTGTAAAATATATCAGGCTTAAATATATTCTACACATTTATAGTCATTCATCCGAATCCGATCTCAGTGTCGATTCCTCGTTGGCTACAGTCATCGGTCCTGAATCGATTCCAGTCATCGATCCGGATTCGATTCCACATTGGCTACAGTCATCGATCTCCGACGTGTCGTCGATAAAGTGATCGATTCCTCAGTAGACAGTCATCGATCCAGGACCGATCAAGTGTCGATTCTTGTCCGGCTGGGCACAAGGGGTTAGGGCAATTGAGTATTTATGCTCAGTATGACACGAGGAATCTATATACCAAATTTGGTAGGTGCATTCCGCTGCACCCCACTCCCCCTAACGCAAATTATCCAAACGACTATTGCAGAGTTTTATGCAGCATTTAAATATTTTGTACTCGTCAATTAAAAAAAAAATATTAAGGCCCGTTTTCTCAATGTCCGATTAAACTCCCAGTTAGCTATCCGGGACACTAAATTTAACCTTAGCGCATGCAACGCTCAAAATATGATAATGCAGTTCACAGCGCAGCTAATGCAGTAGAAAGTCAACTGATTTTCTTGGCGGAATTCTGCCACCTGTTCAATTCTATTCTACATCTGTGCCACCTTTCAGCAGCAGAGTACGTTTCAGATCCGTTTCCTTCGAATGAATATCCAGAACTGTGTTCCTTGTGACCAGTTTAATTGTCTCATTTGAATGTGCAAACGTAAACAGTTCTAGCTGTCAAAATTTCAACAGTACGTACCAGCTGTTTGGAATGATTGTCCGATAAACTCTTAACCGAAATATGAGTACCGGTTAGCGTTTATCTACAGGATAAGATTTAACCAGACATTGTGAAAACGGCCCTAACACTATTACACCCCCCTCCCCCTTTGAAAATAATGAACTTATCTTATTCAGAGCCATGCTACAGTTACGTGCTAGTTATGTGCTAGTTAAGTGACGCATTTAAAAATTTCGTGCTCGTCAGTTGAAAAAAGAATTAACAATTCAAAATGAGGGGGTATAGATGAACGTCCCGCGTCACCACCCATCGCCGCGTTGCCTCGATCACAGACTGTCGAACTCCAACTCGAACACGAACATGGCACATGTGAAGCCAGTTATCTTCAGATTTATGTGAAATGTGTGTGAATCTTGAGCTATTCAGAGGACATATTTTATACGAAAATTTTCCATTTTCTACTGTCTGTTTTCATTTTTTCATTAGCCCCTTTGCAAGTGTCGGTCCCTAATCGGTCCGGACTCGGACTTGCAAAGGGACTAATGAAGGATTGAAAACGAACAGTAGAAAATGGAAAATTTTCGTATAAAACATGATGCAGTATCGACATTTCCATGTTCAGTGTTACGCGCTCCTCCCGAAACAGCCGGTTTTTGTATAGTATGTGTCAAAAGAATTCTTCTTCTATTCTTGAGAAATGTTTGGTTCGTTTCTTTTTACGAAGTTGACCGATTTTTTTCTTTTCATGTTTCAAATTTTCGGGCCCTTTTAAAATCACAGGCGCGGGGCGTTTTGCCCCTTCTACACCTCACCTCTCGGCGGTCCAGTCCTCCAACATGCTTGATTATCTCAGATATAAATATTTACTATTTTATACACTATCTTATGCAGCCTATAATCATCATTACTAAATTATGCTAATTATTAAAAAATAAGAAAAACCGCTTATAGGGAATACTAATAAGTTTGGACTGAAAATTAAGTCTGATGCAACAGTTAAACTGATAGGCATGCGTACCACCCCTTTAGTGTGTGATCTACATATTTTTCCGGATTATAATAAATACACATACATAATACTCCCCGATATTAATTAATGTAAATTAAATGGAAAGTGAAAGGCCGCCTAAATAGACTAAGAAGTTGCAAGCAGTTCGTTGCACTAAGATGGTGTAAGTGTGAGGCATTGGTGATACTGGTTTGCATTGCGTGATATTACCTCATATGCGCGAATGGAATATCAAATTTCTGAGAAACTTCTTATGAGGATTAGTCTTAACGTACGAGTTCATAACTGACGAGGAAGACTGAAAATTTCCTTTTTACACAATTTAATTTCAGCTTGGTTTGAAGGCAAATAATTTTTCTTGCAATTCGTTAAACCTATGGTTTCCCTTGGACATTCAATACCCACCATCGCACACGATGTGAATGTTACACTTTTTTCAAGTTCACCCAAGTGTGAAAGAGCTTCTGACCAATGTTTCCACTGGTAGAACAAATACTCAGTAAACGAAATGATTTCATTAACAATTCTAAGCGAATACTTTGAATTAAAGTGGATTCCTATGTAAATGTTGTTTCCTTGGAAGACCGTTCAAATATCGTAAATAGAATACATATAGCCTTCCATAGTAGTGGCTTATAAATCCGACTCTGGTCATCTACAATATGTTATAAAAGTATCTTACTGAGACCTACCTGTCCTGTGTCTATAGGCGAAATTGTAAAAATTCCGCTTTCGTTCGATGTCCGCAAGGTAAATGGCTGTAGCTTTACAGTGGCCGCAACCAGCACCACCAGTAGTAGTTGTGTGATGATCACGTAAAATATCCAGTCGAAAAGATATATGTATGTATGAAAATATGGTATCGGGACACAAACACATACACGCAAAAATCCACTGCGAAGAAGATACAAAACCGCGCACCACGATACGAAGAAGCACTTAAGCACACTTTTCAGATTCAGACACTTTCCAAGATAAAACCGTACACACGCTTGACGGGGAGAAAAAGTAGTGTAATCCACAATGTATTGAGTCGGTCTAGTTTCGGATCTTGAGAAAATAGATCCTTTTCACCTTAAGACCCTGTTCTTGAACAGGAAGTACTTCAATTGCACTTGTCAATTTCAAGACTTCACTAAGCGGGAATTAGTGGACGAAAATATCACTATCAACGCACTGTGGTCGTCCACTCCACACTTTTCCGTAGAACATCCGAATTTTTCGCCGATTCAGTTAATCAGTACTTTCCCATCGATGGAAAACTGTGAAAAACTAGATAGTAATGGGTGGCCATCCATTTAGCCAGCAGTCACGATACAACCTATACGTGTGAAGTTACAGAAGAAAAACAAAAGAACAGTGTCACGGGCTATCGAACTGTGACACGAATACGAAAGATCCCGGGTACACTTTTGCCACGCAAATTCCAATTCCGTCCGCCGCTGCTCACCTGAACGAGGTTTCCAACAGACTGATTTCTCGCGCTTTTACCACGAATCGCTTGGTGTGGAGTCTTGGAGACGAAACGGGCTTTTGCGCCCGCCGCCACCATTCAGTACGCAAAGAGGTTGATGGAGCGGCTCAGTCAAGTTGGCTCAGGTAAGTAAAGTAAGAGCTTCGATATCGCTCTATAGGGCAAGCGATGTGGCTAGGTCTGGGGTACAGAGTTAAGATAGCGAGTATAGTGGTGAATATGATGCCCGAAGAAAATCTTAAGGAAAGGTGCAAGTTTTGCAAGATTGCGCATGGTTTGCGTTGGGTGCTTAATGGGCTGTGCATGCTCGCTTGGATCGGTCAAGAAGAAGAAATATTTTAGCGTGGAGTAGCTCGCCCTCTTATTGAAACGTACAGTAGCTGTGGGCAATTTCGCCCTCTGGCTATAATAAGAAACATTAAGATGTGACATAACAGGGAATTTTAGCAAATGTTAGACGCATTTGGTAATTATTTCAAATCGCACAGTGCATCGAATGTATGGAGAAAGTGGTCAAAAATCAGTATCTTAAGAACGGTCCAACGGATTTTGATGAAATTTAGCATAAATGTTGAGCTAGATCTTTAAACTGAATAAATTTAGTGCCATGTATTTACGGGGTTTATAGACAAGGTTAAAAGTATTTTTTGAATCTCCGCTTTTTATGGGGGTGGTGTTAGAAAATCATTTTTTGAAATCGGTTATAGCTATTATTTTCGGAATTTAACATACATTTTAGGGAACCTATGGATACGCAGTTTTGCAATATTGACTGTCTGTCATACGAATGACATTGAATGTACTCTGCCGGTATATTCAATTTCACCGGGCGACGCACAGTGGTGCAAAAGCGGGCAAAAGCTAAAAATCGAAGTGTCCTGTCGGGAGTTAATTTTGATTGGTTTTGATTTTCGACTTGTTGAAAAATAAAGTTCCGATTTGCAATTTCCCTATTTTTTCCCGTTTTTAGGGTGAAATTGTGCGGTAAAGTACAGCAACGGAAAAAAACTGTTTTAAGTGGGCACTTTCCGTTATGTACAGCCGAAAACGGATAAGTGCAATCGCCACTGGCAGTGAAATTTATTGGACTTATCCGTTTTTCACTTATCTGTTGCTAAGATAGGCCAGTAAAATTGAATCAATTTGAGGGTCTTATAGGAAGTAATTGGGAAATAGCTGGAAATAATTGTAATCCCTTCTGTAGATTCTGAATACATGCAAACTGTGTTTGCACATTCGCATAAGCTGAGCTTAACTTTTGGCAGGTGAAAATCCGAGAAATTTGAGCCTTTTTTTATTATTTTTCTTATAAATTCTGTGCCTAGCATCGAAAAATTTAATATGATGTAATCTAAAGAGACTGTTGCGCCAGTTATTTATTTTTTATTTATTTACTTAAAGAGTGTTGAATTTTGCGTCCAATGAACTGCTCAAAGACAAATTTCGATTCAGCAGTGTAGTCGAAATCGATGGTCACAAAATAATAATTTTTGAGGCTTGGAAGAACCACATTTTATAAATTTTCAAGCTCAAAGAATTTAGGAACGGTCGCTGCAAGTGAAAATAAATAAATAACTGGCGCAACAGTCCAATTTGAACCACGGTCTCGAGATGAGTTAGCATCATCTCATTTTCTAGATCGTGACGGTTTTTGTGCAGAGGTATGTGATCAGCAACACGCTCAACCGAGTTATTTACCCCATAATGGGTACTCATTTAACAGCTGAGTGGGCTCATAGTCCGACACGAAAGTGCAAGTGAAAAACTTATTAAATAAAAGTTGAAGTTTTGTAGTCTATCGTGGGCAATATTTGGCCCATTTTTATTAGGGTTTTGTAGTAAAACAAAACCCTTATGAAATCGATCATGCGTCCGTCTGTCTGTCTGTCTGTTTGTCTGTCTGTCTGTCCATGAAATATCTCACGAACCGCTGAAGCTACACGCATGAAATTTGGTGGGAATATGCAGAAATACTATAATTCTCTGGAGAAAGTGATGCATCGTAATAGGTCAACTTTAAGGGGAGGTCCCCATAGAGGGGAAATGAAGGTCGAAATTTTTTTTCGTCTGGTATAGGCAAGTGGGGTATCGTAAGAAAGGTACCGTCGAGTACATTCCATTTCTGGAATTTTCATCAAATTTGAAGAAAGGGGAAAAGAGGGAGGGGGGAAAATATGTGATCAGAGCTTGTCCCCCCCCCCCTTGCATTTCGAGACCGTTATACTTAGAAATATGAAAATTTATAGAAAAGCGGCATTTTGCTAACATAGAAAACCAAAAATATTAGAATTTTGAAATCTCATCAAAAAAGGTTAATAATAGTACATTTCTATTGTTGCAGTTAGCACACCCCTGCATCCCTTAAACACATCTATGGTCAAAAATATTGATGGCCAATGATAACCAACACCATAGGCAATAATATCTCTAAGTTTCATTACAATCATGTTATATTTAATAATAGTACATTCACTTAAAGTTAGGCATTTTTACACTATTCATTTACAAAAATACACCTACCGGCTTCGAAGGTACGAGCACTACTTGCAAGTTGTTTTTCGTAGTGCGAACTGCAGTTATTGTTACATATTATAGTTAATTACATTTATGAAATGGCAAAGATTGGTAGGGGGCGATGTGTCATAATTGGCCAACTGTAACGGACGGGGGAGGGAGGGTGGGGGGCGAAATTAAAGTCAAATTTCGTTTATCGACTGGTATAGGCAAGTGGGGTGTTGTGAAAAAGGTAATGTTGAGCACATTTTATTTTTGGCATTTACTTTAAATTTGAAGAAAGGGGAACAGTGAGGAAGGAGAAAATACTTGATCGTAATTTAGCCCTCCCCCCCCCCCCCCCCCCCCATTTCAATTCGAGACCGTTACACTTAGGAAAATGAAAACTTTCAGAAAGGTGGGTTCCGAATAGAATATAAAACGGGAAATAATGGAATTTGTATATCTCCTCAAAATAGGTTAATAATAGTTTATTTCCATAATTACAGTTAGCGCACCTCTGCATCCCTTAAACACGTCCGAGATCAAAAGTACTAACTATCACCATAGGCAATAATATGTTCTAAGTTTCATTACAATCACGTTATATGAATGGGCATGTAAGATAGTATATGATGGGTTAGACATTTTTTATTTATCCATCTAAGTGGTACCAAGAAAATCAAGGAGCCGATACTTACATACCAAAATAAGTACTTACTACAAAAACTTCGGATTGCGGGCGTAGCCCTCTATATTCCGGTTTCATTGTGATTGTAATCAAAAATGCAAAAATTTCAATTTAGCGATTTCAACTTTAACAGCTGTGTTTTGGTAAGTATAACAGCTAGAAGTTTTGTTTTAATCTCAAATTGTATATAATTTACTCCAGTACTCCAGATATTAAAAAAGCAATTAAGTGATTTTTTCAAGATGGCTGCCTCCGTGGTGGTGGGGGAATTAGAAAACTTGAATTTTTCAGCAATGTGCCAACTCATGCAACAAATACAATAAAAAATCCGAAACTACACTAATTAATACAACCAGTGTTGTAACAATAGGACACAGGCAATTTAGTCTTTGGAAAATACCTGACCGGGGGGCAAAAGACCTTTTCCATATGTAGTCCTCCATGTGGGCGCCCCCTGGTAACGGCAGTGTTTCAAGCCGCTGACGGCGATAAGACAGTTTGGAAAAAGGCAGATAGCTGTAGCCTGAATGGCTGACCAACACCTAAGCGTCTCAGGTTTAGTAGGATGTAGGGCGTGTCAGCATCTCTAGCATTTCTTTACCTTGTTGACATTTCAATAGCATATCTACTTTTCGGAAGTGCAGTTGCTAGCATGCACCTCCTATCCGCGCCGTCTTCACACTGACAAGCTCGGAGCACTGTGAGAGTTCTATAAGTACTCACAGGCAGTTTTTTGATCGCGCAGAGGTTTGATCTTCGAGCTCTAGATTAGTATCGTAGACCGGTGACCGAACGATCACGGCAACCGAGCGCGACACGATCCCCTGAATGGGGTTAAGCAATGTGCTGACAACTCGTCCTTGTAAAAGCCACACCACGTCAAGAAACCTGGAACAAAAACCTCGGATTGGACGGATCAACAACGACGACCATGCAAACGACTAAAGGATTATTCTTTCGTATCCTGGAATGTACGCTACCTGAACAGACCGGGGGCGAGACGGCCCTCCTTCAACAGGTCGAAAAGTACATACTGAGCATTACTGGAGTGCAGGAAACAAATCGGCTTGGCAGCGAGATCAATGACAAGAAATATCACACAATTTAGTGGCAAATCATCGGGCCACAAGGAGTTTGGAGTATCATTTAGAGTGAACAATCACCTCAAGCCACACATTACTGATTTCAAACCTATAAATGAACGCGGTGTGCGATTCGCATTAAGACTCGATTCTTCAATCTCTGTGCACGCCCCCATTGAAGTTAAAGACGCAGTAAAAGACCAGTTCTACGCCCGCCTTGAGACTCTCTTCGACTCATTTCCAACAAACGAAGTCAAAATGATGCTGGGAGACTTAAACGCGAAAGTCGTAAATGAAAGTTGGCACCGAGGGACCACTGGAGGCCACAGTCTCCATCGAAAATGTAACGAAAAAGGCCAGCGACTTATCGACTTCGCCTGCAGCAGGAATCTGGTCGTAATCTGTACGTGTTTCCAGCATCGACGCATTCACAAGCAGACCTGGAAATCTCCAGACGCACGATCACGATCTATCGAGGAGCAGACTGCCTCAGATCATCACTTGGTGAAGATGACCTACCTACAGATGTAGAATTTCCTCAGTGCACCAATCAGCCCTCCTAAAATCTTTGCGGTTGATAAGCTTCTGAGCGATGCTACGGCGGTGGCGTATACTACCGCCCTTGAAGAAAGACTATCACATATGCTACACAACATCAGCAACACAGGCGTCCATGGGTGCTGGGAAGAACTCAAAGGTGTCATCAAAGGGTCGAGAGAAGGTCGTGGAATATAAAGCCCGGCGAGCGCGAAATGACTGGTTCCACGAATAATGCAAAAATTCACTTAACGCGAAAAACGAGGCTTATTGACAATGGATTCAACGAGGAACCAGAGCCAAAAAAGAGAAAAGTATGACGAGCTACGGCAAATATCGAATAGAATAATTAGACGTAAGAAACGTAAATACTTTAACGAGCAGTTGCTGAATATTAACGAAAACTTAGACCAGACAAGCGTACAAACTAGTAAATACAATCAAGAACGGCTATGTAGGTAAATTGGCGACCATTGGCAAATATCGGTTTCAGACCTGGTCACTCCACAACTGATCAGCTCTTTACGGTCAAACTGACTCCAGAAGTGATGGGAGTACAACGTAGACGTATACTCGTATCAAATCTTTGTCGACTTCAAGCAGGCACACGATAGAATCGATCGCGGAGTACTGTACAACATCATGCTGCAACTTGGTACAACGGCAAAATTAGTGCGACTGATAAAGATGACGATGACCAAATCCGTCTCACAGGTCAGGATCCATAATAGACTTACTGATCTATTTAAAACACGCACTGGTCTGAAACAGGCGATGGACTGGCGCTCTTCAACCTAGCACTAGAATACGCTGTTCGGGCCATGAATATGGACAACAGCAAAATGCTACTCATCAAGTCGACACAATTAGCAGCATACGCCGACGACATCAGCATCATGTCCCGAAGATTGGCCGATTCAGAAGAACTTCTTAATACGCTCGATACCACTGCAAAAGAAGTTGGTAGGTATCAACGAGGGTAAAACTAAAATAATGATGCAATCGACAACAAGGACACCTTCACAATAGAGCATCAATGTGTGGGGATCTCAGCATCAAGTTCGTGAACGACTTCATATACCTGGGTTGCAACTTGTCAAGCAACGTCAATGAAACTGACGAAATCAAGCGACGGGTACAGTTAGCTAATAAGACTTTTTTCTCGGTTCTCCCCATAATGAAATCGAAACATGTGCACAGAAACACGAAGCTCCTCGTGTACAAAACCATCATACGACCAGTGCTATGCTATGACTGCGAAGCAAGGACCCTAACTCAAGCCTCCAGATACATGCTACACACATTTGCGGCAAATTTTCGGGGCTGTTTGTGATGGAGATGGATGGCGCATCCGGTATAACCATGCGTTATATGAACTGTACGATGATCTGGGAGTTTCGAAAATCGTCAAACATCGACTTCAATGGGCAGGGCATTTACAACGAATGAACGATGACCGCATGCCAAAGAGGGCAATGAACGCTGAACGAGTCGACGAAACGAAACTGCGAAGACGACCGAGAGCTCGTTGGGAGAACTCAGTATATGCGGACGACGAGCAGCTACTGGGCTTCCAAAATTGGAGGACGCGGTCACGGCCAAGGCCCGACGTCGGGCTGTTGCGCCAGAATGATGGTGATACTGACAGGCATACTGCTACTGCTGTATTTTTCGATTAAATGATTTTCTCGCACTAGCTCCATGTGGACGCTTGAAAGATTTAAAAGTTTTTTTTTTCTAACTTTTTGCTTATATCTCTTCAACTACCAGAGTCCTACAGCAAAACTTTCCGAGAATGAATTAAAGTAGACGCAATTTTCTACAAAAAATACTTAATCTGTATTATCGTAGGACTAATTTTTTAGAAGTTATAGGGTGGACCTGAGAATATGAAGACTATATAAAGAACGGAAATCAGCTAAAATTTTAGGTGCCCGTTTACACACTGAGACATTTACACACACCACAAAAATGTTCCCTCGGCTGTCAAATAATTTGTTGTGATTTTCAATTATACCGCAACCCAGGGAGCTCCAGTTGATAGGAGAAAGTAGGCAATGAAAAAAAAATATTGTAAAAACCTGACACAAAGTGCAACTTTCAGTCAGTTAATTTGACAAACGAGGGAAAAAAGAGTGTAGGCTATGAAAAAAATGTGTACGAAACACGTATGGAGTGTGTGTGATGATGGCCTCTCTTCAATACATGTTCCATACTCTCAGGGGTGGACAATATGTGGACATTTGACGATGAAAGCTTTTATCGAATAAAAAAATTATAGTGTGCCCTGTACTACAATAAGTTGTTCTCACGGAACTAAAAAACAAACGTGTTTTCGGGCAAACTTGAATACATTTCAGGAACATATGATTCTGTGGCCAATATATTTTAGGCCGTACGCGAGTTTTGTTGTTTGCTATCCTGAAAGTTCGAAAGCATACCCAGTGCGCATCATATATCCAAATCCAGAAAGATTTTCAAATTCCGAAATTTTGGAGTAGAGGGTTATTTAATTTATCAATGACAATGACCTGATAGTGGGGTAACTTTGAGACAAATTTGTTGAGCTGAATATAACACCCAACGCAATTCAGCGAGACTTAGTCGGATTCAGCGACGACGAATCTAGCGAGATTTCCTGTCCCAAATCTAGATTTGGGAGTCTTTGAAATGTACTCGTTTAAAAATTCTCGTTTATTTGGTAAATTTGGGATAATTTCATTTTTTGGTCAAATCTCTGGTCTGGTGAGCATATGGTGGTTCAATAAGGCGGTTCGTAGCTTTTTGCATATGCGGACTATTCGATAAAATTATTTAGGTAGGATATCTAATGTCGCGGTGTGAATTGTTGTCTCGTTTTTGAGAAAAGTTTATGCCAGAAAATACCGTATCGAATAGCATACTCAATGCTCACTTTAAATTTAAATACACTTTAACACGAAACAATAGAAATGTTCCCATATGCGCTGTAAAATATCCTGATCCGGAGGGGAGCATTTTCGGATCCAAAAATTGACGGTTCACGGTACATGTTTTGCTGGAGGGGAAAGCATATGGAGGAGAAATCGAGAAAAGTCAGATCCATTAAATTTAACCAGAGGCTCGCCAAAACGCACCCATTGTCAATATTAAAACCGCGGAACGTAATCTAATATTTGTAATTACCAACTCTTTTTGGCTCCATCTACCAATCTTCACCCAATCCCATTGCTCACCTTTCACATATATTCACACACTATCAGCTCTAAAACATTCCCTGGTTGATGGTTTACCATGGTTCACAGATTCCCATCAAACCTGTAGTGTATCCGCGGTCCAATGAATAGATATGAACAGAAAAGATGGTTACGCTGAGCACTGAAAAGATGTTTCGTCCATTTGAAGAAGTACATATTATACCTACATATAATGTTTTGTAAGAAGTGCAAGAAAACTTCCGGCTAATTGAAGTTATCGATGAAATGATAGGATCCCCTCGCGTTCAGTTAATGATATAGTGGACATTAATAGTTTTCGCAATTATGGCCTTTAGATGTTTGGGGGTAGTCTCTTGGCAAATTAGTGATAGTCATTGCCCATACATTGATGTTAGTCCATGTGGACATTTATCGAATATGTCAGATGGTTATGGTGATAGCACTCCTATGCTTGATCTGTGTACAGATCTCTTGTACATAATTGGAAGTTTTAATAAATGCGAGAATTATCCTTAAATGACTTTTATGTTTTTATCTGATGCCATTGCAAGGAAAATATCTTCCGGGGTTATGAACGATTCGGTTGTATAATGATAGTGGCTAAGAACTGATGTGCTGAAGATGATTGCTGTTAGAGAGTATCGAGAGAATTGTGTAATACAAATAAACGTTTTTTCCTGATCGTAAATATTATATCTATGGGATCATAGTATTATGGTTGTTATGACGAAAATCGTTAGGGTGTAAAGAAATCATCATGTAATTCAAACAAATCACGCGAGTTCTCGTTTATAGGTTGGCATGTGAAGAAAATATTCGTGATAGTAAATGATGAAGAACTGATTATACTATTTCCTCAATTTGAAAGGAAGTAGACATAATACTCGTAATTTAGTATGCGTTGAAGAAGTCATTAGTTGCGATAATGCCACGCAGGTGATATAATTAGAATCAGGAAAATGACAAAAAGAACGATGTTCATCGGCACTTTTGGTCCGTCCCACGCAAAAACAATTCCATTTTCATTCATTTGCTTTCAAGTTGTCAATGATTTGCTTTGAAAGATTTAGCCCTCAGATAACTAATTCTTCAGGCGCACATCCTTGAGTCGGGCTCGGTGGCCGTGATCGTTCGGTCACCGCTCTACGATACTAATCTAAAGATCGGAGATCAAATCTTGGCGTGATCAAAAACTGCCTGTGAGTACTAATAGAACTCTCACAGTGCTCCGAGCTTGTCAGTATAAAGACAGCGCGGATAGGAGGTGCATGCTAGCAACTGCACTTCCGAAAAGTAGATATGCTATTGAAACGTCAACAAGGCATAGGAATGCTAGAGATGTTGACGCGCCCATGCCCCTGGAGAGGTCAAGGCAATTAGAGACATCCTTGAGTAAATGTGTTTTTGACATAACTTTGAGTAGCCTTCGAGGGCAGGGCATATTCTTTCCGTCCAGTACGTGTTGAAGTTGTTGTTTTCCTGACCAAAGGACTCAAAATACCATCAACAGCAGTTCAGTGCATTCGCCTCATGACGCCCAGTCATATGATACGCATCTTGTATAGAACCAAGATATTACTTCTTTGCCAAGAATGTTATTTTTTCTTGCCTAGATATCGATACATTATCAAGAATGTCCTTTTTCCTCACCAAAGGACTAACATACTATCAACAGTAGTTTAGTGCATGCGCATCATGACCCAGAGTCATAAGAAACCCATCTTGTATAGAACCTATTTTAGATATTACTTCTTGGTCAAGAATGTTATTTTTTCTATACCAAAGGACTCAGAATGCCTTCAAAAGTACTCACGTGCACTGGTCTCATCATTGGTTTGTTTTCTTTTTCATTTCTTGATCAAGAGAGTCCTTTTGCTCAAACGCACACCTGCAGCAGGACCAATATATCATATTACCACATAGTACATATACTAAGCTCCGTACCAAATTTGGTTGAAATCGGATCATAAGAAATGCATGGAGCAGTGATCCTTAAAAAGAATTAGAGCATACGCCCAACATAACATACCGTTAGTCCAGTCGGTAATCAAAATTGCGGTAACCTATCCATGCTTAGGGTCATACAACGAACCTATATACCAATTTGACTTAAGAACAGAACACGGGAAATGCCCGGACAAACGAAATAACGTACATACACCATGCATCGGACTACCTGCCGGTCCATTATATTTTTTATATGAGACTGGCCAAAAATAACGCAAATAGTATAAGATTTTTCTGATCTTTTTGGGTCGAATCCACATTCGAATGGAAAGGATTTTTCTCGATCAGAGTTTTTTTTTTCGAACGTAATGAAGCTAGAGTTATTAATACGATACAAATAATAAGAATACTCTGACTCCATGTTCATCTACATACGGATGACTCTAGGACCAATGGTGGAGTTGGGGTTGGTATCTATTCGGAGGGACTGGGGATTAACGTGTCACTCCGTCTTCCTGACTTTTGTGGTGTTTTGCCGGAGGTTTCGGCTATTTCGGAAGCTCTGACCTGGCTGGGAAATCATGTGGTGACCACGAGAGATGTTACCATTTATACGGAGAGCCAGGCTGCAATTCGATCATTCAAATCTGTCCTGACCACATTGACCATCATGGAATCCCGCTTATATCTCAAGGAGTTGGGTGGTTTTTTCAATACGAGTATCACACTATGCTGGATACCGAGCCATAGTGGGTAACTGTGTGGTAGATGAGCTGACTCGAGAGGGGAGAACCGGTGTTGTTGATGGGGACTGCGTAAACATCAAAATGCCAATCGCATCGTGTAAACTTGTAATTAAAGCCGATGCGGTGGACAGGGCGAATACAAGATGGTTAAACGGAGATACGTACCAAAAGACGAAGATTATTTGGCAGAAACTTGGCCCTAACCACCCTGCCACACTACTATCGCTGAATAGGTGGCACATTAGCAGGGTTGTGGGGGTTATCACAGGACACAGTCCTATCAGTGACCTAGCCTAGCGGCTCCGTATTCCTCACAACAATTATTGCCGAAGTTGTGAGGACGTGGATGAAAAGGAAAGCGTTCTCCATCTTCTTGTCAGTGTCCAGCCTTGGTTGCGATCAGGAAGAAACTTCTGGGTTCCTGTTTTTTCGGGATCTGAAAGATTTTAGGGATACGAGTGTAATACAGCTCAATCACTATATCGCCAGCACAGGCTGGTTTGGGACCTAGGTTCAATTATGTGTGCTGCACCAAGTGGTGTAAGATACTGGAGGATCATGAACTAAGGATGAACATACCAAAGGCAGAGTATCTTTGCTGTCCTTTCTCAGATACATAGATACCGATACTAGATATCTACATTAAAGGAGAGCAGCTGAAGCCCTGTACAAGGTTCAAATACCTGGGCTCGATGGTCAACAAGGAAGCTACCTGCGATGATGACATCAAACATCGCATCAGTGTCGGTGTGATGAAGTGCCGAGAAAAGTCTGGAGTTTTCTGCGACAAGAAGATGCCACGAAAGCTGAAGGGCAAGTTGCAGAAAACGGTCGTACGTCCCGCACTGATGTATGCGTCTGAATGTTGGACTATGTACAATACAAGACATACGAAAGTAAAATGACTGCGACCGAGATGAAAATACTACAGATGTCAGCCAGTGTGGCCAAAAAGATCGTATCAAAAGTACCTACATCCGAGGCAGCTTGTTTGTTGAGCAACCGGTCACTGGAAAGCTCGAAGATCGTCGTATATTGGTATTGCCATGTTCTAAGGCGTCCACCTGAGAAGCCAGTCATGAAAGCACTACCAATCAATGTTCCATTTGCTGGACCCAAACCCTGAAGCAGACGGAAACATACGTGGATCGTTCAGATGAAGAAGCAACAACATCGCATTAATCTCGGCGATGATACGATCCAAGACCGATCAGCCTGCAGAAGGAAACTGAGATTATACCGCCAGAATGGGCGAAGCGCCAACACCACAGGCAGAGAAGCGCGAAGCCGCAGAGTGGTATGAGAGGGCAAGGAAGAAGAAGAGGTTTACTATAAACTTTTTTTTATGGAACAAAAATCAGATGTTAATAATACCTACATACAATGTACTTAAAATCTGTTATCTCAACTTTATGGGAGCTCATCGGAAATATCGTAACTCCAAATTAAAACAATTACGACAGTTCTAATAAATAGCGGAATGCCTACAATAATTTGACCCGCTATCTGCACCTTAACTCTAACACTCAATGGCGGTTTATGTTTTGCCAAACAAATCCACGTTTTTTTTAAATCTTAACGGAAAATGTGTAATTTCAAAGTTCTGGATATAACTGCTTTTTCTGAAGCAGTTGAGTCTTTAGAGATGCTAGCAAATGAACGAAACATCTAGAATCTAGCTTAGCGCCGTACAACTTGACCATTGAGCCGAGTCATGCAAATTAAAAATTTCAGCTTCTGATAATGAGACCATCTTCTCTAGTGTAAAGTCGATCTCATTAGGTGGTATTTTTGGTCTTATACATTTTTTTTTTTCTTTTTTTTTTTTTTTTTTGTAATTAAACTTACTATTAACCCTTTTGAGTATTCTACTGAAGTTTGTTGGCTGTGAAAATCTGGCAAAGAGCTAATGGTGGAATGCTCGAAGGAATGACCATGGGCTCTCGCGACATTTGAAGCAAAGGCCTCCACCATGAAGGTGCGTAGACCAAAGGAAGCGGGGCTTACGCTGCTAACACTTAATACCGGACACAAAAAAATTCTAAAGTCCAACATCGAACCTTTTTTTGGTCACACGGAACTACGCCATTTTGATAGGAATATGGTAAACAGGAGAGTTTTTCTGCACGTTGCTATGTGACAGTGCCGTGGCCGATGCCACCAGGAAGTGGTTTAGCTCGCTAGTGAAAGTAGATCCTTAGCGACGTGGAAAGGTGCGAGGAAGCTCGAAAAACCTAAAAAGCACAGTGAAACATGTTCGTCGAAGAAGGCAGCTGAAAGCAGTAGGTAAGTATTACTTGCAGAGTCGGTATCCCGCGGCGTGCGTTATACCTTACTAGTATGATACATATGTAAGTTGTATTATAACTTGTGTTTACATGTCCTAATTCTAGACAACATCATCAATAACTTATTCTGTTCGTGGCCGTATAAAATTGTATTTATTCGATCTACACTATTGATGGTAAATTTTGAAATCTTTGCAGCAATCTTCGAAATCACCAAAACGAAAACTGTACCCGACACATAATTCTAAATCAGGGTTAGAATCTATAATCAGCCTCACACTCAGATATTGAGATAATTTGATTGACTACATGCGGACTTGCTATGTACAACGGACCGTAGTCATCATCAACAAAGTAGTTAGTGAGTTACCGAGAGGAAAAAACAGTATTTTTTTTTGCAGTAATCTACAACTTTTGAACATATAAAGTGGATACTAAAACAGTTTTATACCACATTCTTTACATCACGTGCATAAAGATACACTTGGATGATGATTCGTAACAATTCGAGGGCCTTGAACTTATCCAACTTATTGTTATGAAGAAGAACACAAAATGAGTACCCTGTCGTTTGAATAATTGTTTTTTTATGATGTGTAAACTGCTCAATCGTGAAACTAAGGCCGTCTGAAAAATAGATACTTTGCAAAGGAAATGTCATTCATAATTACATAGTTCAGAGGTACAGCCCAAAAACCCGGTGTTCATCAATCAAAAAAAAAATGTTAACGTGATTATATCATCATCTCACCTATATTAGACGATTTGATGATGGAATTCTTGAAATGTACTCATCATTTCAATAATTTGACAAATATCACCCCAAATAATGATGTCGTTCTTTTCCCATAAATAGATAGTCCGGAGGATAAGGGACACAAATAGCTCCCACGTTGGCTTTTATAGTCCCGGGAGGCCACTTGGCACGAACATTGTAGTACATGCCCATACTTTCATTTTAAGAAATGTTGCCAAAATGGGGGCTGCCTATATTTCAGGGGCAATTTCAGTGATTTCGCGATTCCTCCGCTATTTTTCTGCCGATTTCGATGACTTTGCGTATGCAACCATGAATATGCATTTAGAAATGTTAATGATAGACATACACGACCTAGAAACACCTGGAGAAGATCAGTTGAGGTCGAGGGTAAGTCGTTAGGCAAATCGTGGAGACAGTTGAAGGCGATGGTGGCGTACAGGACTAGGTGGAAAGTCGGCGTGGTTAATGCTCTATGCCCCACAAGGAGTTGACAGGATCCAGAGGGAAAGAATGGAATGCATATATTATAAGGTGCAGATAATTTCCACCCTAACCCTACGCATCAAGACGACGACAAAATAAATACACACTTGCCCTACATTGGGCGCCGAATATTTTCGAATTTTTCTCTCATTAGGGTTTTGTAGTAAAAACAAAACTCTTATGAAATCGGTCATGCGTCCGTCTGTCGGTCTGTCCATGAAATATCTCAGGAACCGCCGAAGCTACGTGCATGAAATCTGGTGAAAATATGTAGAAGTACTATAATTCTCTGGAGAAAGTGAAAGTTTAAAAGGGGTCCCCATAGAGGGGAAATGAAGGCCGAAAATTGTTTTTCATTTGGTATAGGCAAGTGAAGTATCGTAAGAAAGGTACCGTCGAGTACATTCCATTTCTGGAGTCCTTTTCAAATTTGAAAAAAGGAGAAAAGAGGGAGAGGGGAAGATATGTGATCCGAGTTTTTTTTTGGGTTTTGTGTCTTAAATCTTACAAAGTCGGTCAAATGTCTGTCTGTCCGTTTGTCCATAGAATATCTCACGAAAGACTGAAGCTACACACATCAAATTCGGTGAGAATGTATAGAAATGCTATAACTCTCTGGAGAAAACGATGTGTAGTAATTGGCCAACTTTATGGAACGGTCGCCGTGTCAAATTTTTTTATCGACTGGTGTAGGCATGTGGGGTGTCGTTAGAAAGGTAGTGATGAGAACATTCCATTTGGCATTTTCTTTAAATTTGAAAATAGGGGAACAGCGCGTAAGGAGAAAATATCAGATCGTAATTCCCCCACCCCCCTCTAAGTTCTAAGTTTCGTTACAATCACGTAATATGAATTGGCATGTAAGATGGTATATCATGGGAAAGACATTTTAATTACGGTTTTTTTATCCATCTATGTGGTACCAAGAAGAGTAAGGAGCCGATATTTACATATCAAAATAAGCGCTTGCTACAAAACCCTCGGATTGCGGGCGTAGCCCTCTATATTCCGGTTTCATTTTTTAACTTTTCTCCGCAATCAATTTTCATTGACGTTAGATTAAAGAAAGTGTTCTAACCTTCTAAGGGCTGTTTTCACAATATCTAGTTAAAGTTTTTACTCTTCACGGATGTGATAGATCCTGGTAGTGCTACTCCCACCGGCGAATCGAAGCAGCACCTGATGAGTACTGTTCTGTTGGTGGTACGAAACCAGAGGCCGAGGGTCCCATTACACCCGGACCCAGGTGCAAACGCGTGGGCGTCTGATCCGTCCGCCAACCATTCCATCCTTATCGACTATTTTTTTTTTTTTCATTCCCCATTTTCACCTCCCCTGTTTGTGTTGTCTTCCCCAGGCCTATGAATTTTTGTTAATACGTAAAGGACAGGGGCAACGAGCGGCGAAAACCCCGCCCACATCTCCCGAACTGAGCTAAAGCAAGCATAGGCCGCTGCTTAGCTCGTTGAGGGGCCTTTTTCTTCGCCAGATGGCACGGCCCGACCTTCACGGTCAATTATGCAACCTTAGGCTCCGTCCCCAAGGGCATCTTCGGATGCCCACCAAACCGTCCGTTACAGTATATTAACTTTGTCATGAAGTTTGCAATGCACAGAAGCATCTCCGGCAATATAAACTATATACATTCTTGGTCACTATGATGAGACGAGTCGATTACGCTTTGTCCATCTGTCTGTCCGTCCGTCTCTCTGACTGTTTCTATGCAAACTAGTCCCTGATTTTTAAAGCTATCGAGCTGAAATTTTGTACGAAGCCTTCTTTCTATTGCACGCTGTATATGTCAGAACCAATGGAATCGGACCACTACGTCATATAGCTGCCATAGGATCGACCGGTCCAAAAACTCGTCTTTGTGAGAAAGACTTTTTTATTTCTGAAGATATCTTCTCCAAATTTCACACTTATCAAAAAAATCTTTAGTCAAATCACATTACCGAATTTGGTTGAAATTGAATCACTCTATCATATACATAGATGTCATATGAACGACCGTTCCAAAAGCAAGTTTTTGTTAAAGAAAAACTTTTTCATTTCTGAGGATACCTTTACCAGATTTCATTCAATCATATTGACGGGCAAATCACGTTCCTAAATTTGGTTGAAATCGGTCCTCCTTTCATATACCTCTGATAGGAACAGTGAAATTGGAACAAGTCTTACTACTAATTTCAAAGTGGTAAATGCACAATGTAGTCCGGATGGCGCAACGGTTAGCACGTTCGCCTTCAACGCACTGGGCCCCGGTTCGATTCCGGGGATTTACGTGTCGGACTATGAGCCCACTCAGCTGTTAAATGAGTACCCATTATGGAGTAAATAACTCGGTTGAGCGTGTTGCTGATCACATACCTCTGGACAAAAAACCGTCACGATCTAGAAAATGAGATGATGCTAACTCATCTCGAGGCCGTGGTTCAAATTGGACTGTTACGCCAGTTATTTATTTAAATGCACCATGAATCACAACGAAGGCATGATATTATACCCTCATAATGAACGATCAACGGCACCCATCGTCCAATTAAAAATTTATCGGACGATAATTTCAAGCAGCTGATACGGGCCGTTAAGACTTTGACAGCTAGAACTGTTTACGTTTCCACATTCAAATAAGACAATTAAACTGGTCACAAAGAACAGAGTTCTCGAAATTCATTCCATGGAAGAAGATTCGAAAGCAACTCAGTCGAAAATTAATGCTGAGAGACGGTACAGACGTAGAATAGAATTGAACAGGTGGCCGAATTCCGCCAAGAAAATCGGTTGATTTTCTACTGCATTACCATAAGGGCCTGTTGCTCAATGTACGATAAAACTTTATCTTAAGAATAAACTACCAATTAGTACAATTTGACTTTCTTAATATCTGTTCTGCTTTATTAATCGGATAAACGCTAACCGTCCCCTAGCCTTCGATTAATCTCTTATCCAAAACAAAACCCAACTCCTGGTCTCCGGTTGAAAATTTATCCTTAACAAAAACCCAACCCCTGATACCGGATGCTGAGATATTGGCTGCGTTCTGGGAAACTTACAGGATCAGATAATTTGACAGTGAGTAACAGAGATGTGAAGTATTGTATATCCGCAAATTGAAAAGAGAGGGTCGCTTATCTGAGAGGATCTTTAGATGGGAAATATACCGGAAAAAATTGCTGGTTCGTTTCTCCAGCCTATGATTTCTAAACAAATACATCTACCGGCCTCTCTGTCTCTTTCGCTCTAGTGCAATTACTAAGAAACAGGCCTAACGAAAATTTGTTGGTTGTCATTTTGCTCTCTCGTGTGCGGCGTCAAATGTGTGAATGTATCAGTTAAATGCGTCTCTCTTTCACTAACGGATACATAATGCTTTGCTATCACTGTTGCTCACTGTTATTTCGTTAACCCGTCAGGCTTTCAGAACCGCGACCATTGACAGCTAGAACTGTTCACTTTTGCAAATTCGAATGAAAACAATGAAAGTGGCCATAAAGAACAGATTTCCTGGAAATTCATTCGATAGAAGAGAATTTGCAACAACCTCGGCTGGAAATGAATATGCTGAGAGACCGTACTAATACAAAATAGATTCGTGGACGGTCGAATTCCGCCAAGAAAATCAGCTGATTTTCCCATAATTGTGGTCTGAGGTAAGTTCCACACTTTATGGCTTGGTAATTTGTATGAGACCTATGAGAAAACGAAAATGCTTATCGGGCTGTTTATGGCTTCGATTAATTTGTGTCCCTGCTACTGTGGAAGGCATGATGACTCCTTTGGTCATGACTAACGGAAATTGAAAATAGGGTGCGGTATATGGAAAAGGGAACGGTCCGCAGTGGCGAGAATATAGAGGACCCAAAGGAAACAGGAGTGTTTGTTAAAAGCGTTTTAACCCTTTGGTGTTGATATCAGGTATCAGAGCGATATCAAGGCAATTTTAATGCGATATCCAAGCGACATCAAAGCGATATCGAAGCGATATCGGAGCGATAGCAATGCAATATTGAAGCGATATTTATATTTATGATTTCGAGACATAATTTTGACGCAAGATTCACGTAAGGTTGACGCAAAATTGACGTAACATCGCTTCCGCATAGCTGACGCAAAACACTAATTTTCCGCAACATTGGCGCAACGTTGACGCAAATACTAATTTTTCCCGATTGATTTCCCCTATTGATGGCCGATAGCTCAGTGCGTTGAGGCATTAGTCTGATGTATCGTGCTTTTGGTCAGTTACGGGTTCCAGTCCCATCCAAGTTGATGTTCATGGATGCGTGACAGTAAGCCACAAACTTTTCCGACTTTTTGTAAGTATGTCGCTAAATAGGCAGTAGGTGCTTGTTATGCATACATACATCGTCTGATACCAGTTTAAGCTAACGAAACGTCAACTAACCCACCTATGAATAGTAGACGCACTATTCCCCACCAGGAGTAAGGTCAAATAGTCACTGTCCGACATTTTCGAACCTTTTTTTTGGCACTTGAACAATGAAAACTGATTTTGATAGGTTTTTTCCTGTAGAATCCGAATCTGGAATCGGAATTCAAGAATTGGCTCTAGTTTTCGAGAAAAACGGGGTCAAAAGTACGAAAAAACGGGTTTTTGGCCTTTTTTGAGGGCGTGTAAAAATGTAACGTGACCCAATAGAACCTCCTAAGATAGATAAAATGAAAGCTTGGTCCTTGGCCTTAAAGAGTGAAAAGCAAAAACCTAGGTGCCATGAGCTTTAAATGGTCAGGAACAGACTTTGTACACATCCGCGCACCAATTCCACCACGCGCTTCCAGCTTCGCGCTCGCTGTTCTCTTCATTCTCGAACTTTCATCTCGTTAAGTCTCTAGTCCCCACCAATTCGGAGTGCTTTTTTGTTGTGACCTCACCTCGCCATTCACAATTCGGGGTGCTTTTTCATTGTGAGTCCCCTCGCCTCTCACAATCCGGGGTGCTTTTTTATTGTGAGTCGATTTTTTTTTTTAATTTTTTTTTATCTGCCATCTGGTTTTTTGCTGTTTACTCTCAAAGACCAAAAGCCAAGATTTCATTTCATCTATTTATCTTAGAAGGTTCTATTGGCTCGCGTTACATTTTTACACGCCCTCAAAAAATGCCAAAAACACGTTTCTTCGTACTTTTGACCCCGTTTTTCTCAAAAACTAGAGCCAATTCTTGAATTCCAATTCCAGATTCACATTCTACGGGGGAAAACCTATCGAAATCAGTTTTCATTGGTCAAGTGCCAAAATCCATGTCGGACAGTGATTTTTATATGAATCTGAATTTCTGAATTACACAATCATAATCGCAATGTTTGAAATCCTGAACGCAGCCAATATCGTCTTTGTGAAACAGTATTTGCCCCAGTAAGGGAAAACTTTCCGTGTCGATTGTATCCTTATAATTTTCCTCCTTTCTGTAGGATGGAATGTGGGAGATATTGAGTAAAAACCGAAATGAGTTAATAAAAATTAACAAGATAAACCAGGAAAATATTATTATGTTACTACAAATTTCGTGCTTTCAACTCACCCATCAGCGAATTATGAATCGACTATGTAACTCACGTAAGTGACCCTTTAATTCCCTGATTATATCGTTTTTACACATTTTTGACATATTCACATTAATCAATAGCACCTTCCGTAAATCACTCAAAATATTGCGGTCATTTTGAAAGGAGGAATTAATCTATACTAACGTGCAATTTAAAACCTTTCGCAACCTGTCTAATACGCCGACCCATGACACGAAAGTCACGATTTTCCGAAATGATGTAGGTATGCGAACCTGTCATTTTGCTGAAAATATATTTCTTCAGACAATCAATCCCAACGGCCAACATAATCCGTTATACTTTAAACTTAGTAAAATATAAACAAAAGGCGTAAGGCGCCGCATCCTCTTCATCACCATACAAGCGGACAATAATTTATTCGACTTGTACGATTGTAAATGGCATTACATCACCTTCATTACAAGATACTTTTACATTGAAAAGAAAAAAAAAATGTTTTGCTTACATGCAACCTTAACGATAAGCAAATTTTTCTCCGTGCTGCAAGTGGGTTCATCTCGTCAGTAAGAGAGTATCATTTAGATGTGCAATCGTTACTCGTCTAAGAATGAAGAAATATCATTCTTCTGCTACAAAAATATATGGGTACTCGTAGATAGTCTGCATTTCTAGATTACGGACCGATCGCGAAAGACTTTTCGCCCTGTCTTGTAAATTACATGGAACAGTTAACAGAACATCACATCACCTTTAGCTCATCTCACTTGGGGCTTACCTTTCACAGCTACCGCTAATCTTCAAGAACACCTTGGTTTGAGTCAGAACGGAACACCGAAATACGGAGAGAAAAATAAACAAAAACAATAGCCGAAGGTACAGTGTGGATCGAAAGTCATGACGCCGTTTGAACTAGTAAAGAAAAGAAGTCCGGAGTCGTTGGATAGTTCGGTATATTCCTATTTTATCGGGCACCGCATCGTGTTTTGCACTTTGGCTAGTGGTGGTTTTACCGCTGTGACGTATAGAGCGAGCGAAGCGAGTGTTTTAGCACGGCATACTCAGGGTTGCAACCCTTCAAGACGCGGAGCTCGCGTGGTGAGCGAAGGCTACATAAGGGGACTGCGAAATCATCTCAATTAAAAACCCACTATTTGTCAAAGACGCGAACTACAATGCATCGCCCGGCGAACTTGGAATATTCCCTATTTTTTTTGCCTAAAAGGACGTATCAAAAAGGGTTTGTCGATGAAAAACTAACAACGGACGTAATCTGAAGGATGACCTACCTGTTATGTTACGTAATGGAAACATATCTCCCATCTGTGTGCTTTATTCTTCCGAAACCTGGATAAATTTAATTAACAAACCAAGTTATTATTAGTTCATCCCGTTTGTGACTTTTGACCCACCCTGTACAAACACAGAAATAAAACAACATAGCATCTTGGCAATGCATCGGTCTCTATGAACGGTAAATGTGCATGAAGATATATCTGAAGACGAACTGTAATGTAACTATAATGGTAGAAGACCTTGAACTAAGCCATCATAAAAATCTTTGCCATAATGAACTCCAACGTCGAGTCGTGGCCCCACGGTTTGAGCTCATTTCAGACTTTTTTCAATTTGTCCCGTAAAATGCATCACACTGCGAAAAAGATTGTTAAATTTATTAATATATTTTTTTTTTCGTGAAATGCCATAAGAACGGTGTTCGCCATTGTGCTCAAAATTTCAACAGCAGCAATTTTCGACTGTTTTGATAATAACTGGTGCTCTATTTTGTCATAATTGGCACGACTTCGACCCTGAAATGATTTGAACTACATCAATTTGGCAAGTTGTTTTGGTGTTCATTTTTCGTAGTTGTAGATAGTGTCAACTAGTAAAAATCAACGATATGCCGTAACACGACACACGATATAATACGCATAATTAAGTTATGCACAGGTATTGAGAAAAGTACCTGTCGACATTTCAATTCAACCTAGAAGATGAAAACATTTATCTCTTTACTATCGTAAAAATAACTCCACCGAAGCCTGTCCCAAGCCATGCTTGTGAAAGGTGAGGGAATGATAGCTGTAGCCTGACTGGCTGAGTTACGCCTATGCGTCTCAGGTCATTAGGGTGGCATGAATCACGTATGTAGTTAGACCTGCAACATAGTTGTGTGAACTCTGGCACGTTATGAACCATCATCATCGGGGCGCCACAGCCCGACGTCGGGCTTTGGTCGCCTGGATCGTTGTCCTCCAGATATCTCGGTCACGTGACCGCGTCCTCCAATTTTGGCAGGCCAGTAGCTGCTAGGCGTCCGCATATACTGAGCTCTCCCAACGAGCTCTCGGTCGTCTAAGCAGTCTCGCTATGTCGACTCGTTCTGTGTTCATTACTTTCTTTGGCATGCGATCATCGTCCATTCGTTGTACATGCCCTACCCATTAAAGACGCTGTAGTTTGACGATTTTTGAAACTTCCAGCTCATTGTACAGTTCATACAACTCATGGTTGTACGGGATGCACCATTCACTTCAATCGTAAACAGCCCCGAAAATTCGCCGCAGAACCTTACGTTCAAATGTGTCTAGCATGTTTCCAGAGTTACGGTCCTTGCTTCGCAGTCATAGCATAGCACTGGTCATACAATGGTTTTGTACACGCGGAGCTTCGTGTTTCTGTGCACATGCTACATTATGTGGAGAACCGAGAAAAAAGTCTTATTAGGTAACTGTATCCGTCGCTTGATTTCGTCAGTTTCGTTGGCGTCTCTTGACAAGTTGCTACTGTTGCTGAAGTTGTCCACGAACTCGATGTTGAGGTCCCCCACATTGATGATCGGTTTTTCAGGTGTCCTTGTCGTCGCTTGCATCATTATTTTAGTTTTACCTTCGTGGATACGTAGTCCAACTTCTTTTGCAGCGGTATCGAGCGTATACAGTAGTTCTTCTGCGTCGGCCAATCTTCGGGACAGGATGTTGATGTTGATTGCTTCTAATTGTGTCGCCTTGATGTCCATATTCATAGCCCGTATTCCGTATACCAGTGCTAGGTTGAAAAGCGTCAATGCCCTATTTATGACCAGTGCGTGTTTCAAATAGATCAGTAAGTTTATTATGGATCCTGATCTATGAGACGGAGTTGGTCATCGTCATCTTTGTCAGTCGCATTAATTTTGCCAGTATACCAAATTTCAGCATGATATTTCACAGTACACCACGATCGATACTGTCGTATGTCTGCTTGAATCCGACAAAACAGCAATTCTGAAGTATCAGTATCACTAGTAAAATGCCCCGGTAATTCTCACGCCGCAGTATAGCTCTCTTTTTGTGAATTGGACAGATGATGCTTCTGCGCCAATCGTTTGGGATCACTTCGTCCTCCATACTCGCAGGAGTAATTAATGTATGGCATTAACTAGACCCGTTCCACCGAACCAGTCAGCGTCCGGCGCTTTATTTCGTCTTAGTGACCACAACGCGATATCAACTTCCTCTACTGCCGGCGGTTGTATGGGTGGGGTGTTCCTAGATCAACAATATCGCCAAGAGCTTTTTGTGTGGGGATGTTAGATGGTAGGTTCAGAAGCTCTTCAAAATAAGAGGCCCATCGTTTGTTAATGCCATTGGTGTCGCTGATGACGTTTCCATCACTGTCCTTACGGACCAGTGCAGGGTTAATAACTGTTCTTAATTGTATTTACTAGTTTGTACGCTTGTCTGGTGTTCCTATTGGCTATTGGCTTTCGTTTATATTCAGGAACTGCTCGTCAAAATATTAACGTTTCTTACGTCTAATTATTCTATTCGATATTCGCCGTAGCTTGTCATATTTTTCTCTTTTGGCTCCAGTTGCTCGTTGAATCCATCATCTAAAGGCCTCGTTTTTCGCGTCAAGAAAATTTTTGCATTCTTCTTTGAACCCATCATTTCGCCCGCGCCGGGCTTTATATCTCACAACCTTCTCTGCAAACCTCTTTGATGGCACCCTTGAGTTCTTCCCAGAGCTCATGGACGCCTGTGTTGCTGAGGTTGTGTGTTGTGTGTGTGTTTCCTCAAGGGCGGTAGTATACGCCACCGCCGTAGCATCGTTCCTAAGTTTATCAACCGAAAAAAATTAAGGAGGGGCTGTTTCTCGATTGGTGCACTAAGGGAATTCTACATCTGTAGGTCGTCTTCACCAAGTGATGATCTGAATCACAGTTTGCTCCTCGATAAGAGCGGACATCCATCACACTAGACGCCCATCTCTTGCAAATGAGGACGTGATCAATTTGGTTGACGGTATGTGCGTCTGGAGATTCCCAGGTCTGCTTGTGAAATCGTCGATGCGGGAAACACGTACAGCTTATAACCAGACTCCTGCTGCAGGCGAAGTCGAAAAGTCGCTGGCCGTTGTCGTCACATTTTTGCATGAAGTCTGTGAGCTCCAGTGGTCCTCCGGTGCCAACTTTCATTTCCGACTTTCGCGTTAAAGTCTCCCAGCAGCAGTTCAAAAAATTATGTGCGATTTTTTATCATTGTTCTCGCTGCCAAGCCAGTTTGTTGGACTGCAGTAATGCTCAGTTTGTACTTTTCGACCTGTTGACGGAGGGCCGTCTCGCACCCGGTTTGTTCAAGGAGCATACATTCCATGATCTGAAAGAATAAACCGTTAGTTGTTTGCGTGGTCCTCGCTGTTAATCCGTCCAGTCCGAGGCTTTTGTTCCTGGATTCTTGACGTGGAGTGGTTTTTGCAAGGACGAGTTGTCAGCATATCGCTTAACCCCATTCAGGGGATGGCCTCGGAGATAGCTACTTCAGATGGTTTAACAAACGTGCTGGAGTTCACACAACTATGTTGCAGGTCCAACTACACAAATCTGATCATCTTGTGAGGGAAAGTTCATGGAAGAAACGATTCACCGCCATTATATGGGACAGAGAACACTGGCAGGAGAAATATGATACTCTTCCCCCTCTTACTATCATGTGGTTCACGGATGGCTCGAAAACCAATGAAGGTACCGGGGCGGGGATTGTGGGTCCCAATCATCGGACTTTCATACCCATGGGGAAGTTTGCCACTGCCTTCCAGGCGGAGGTACACGCCATCGAGGCATGTGCTGAGTTATGCCTGAAGATCGGCTATGAGAACAAGAACGTGGCTATATTCTCTGACAGAAAGGCGGCCATCAAAGCGCTGTCAAAAAAATCGTATATAGTTGCCTAAAAGCACTACATAAAGTTGGCTCTCGGAACAGAGTAACTCTATTTTAGGTCCTTGGCCATGCTGGTATCAGTGGCAATGAACAGGCCGACGAAATGGCCAGAACAGCTTCGGCCACTCCCTTCTGCGGACCGGAACTCTTTTGCGGCATTCCAACCTGTACAATCATGAATCTCATCAGGGATTGGAAACGCAATGAGGCTACCGCCTACTGGGATAATCAACCAGGGTTGAGGCAGGCAAAGCTTTTCATCTCGGGCTACTCGCGTAGCAGTTCGACTAAATTGCTAAAGTTAAACCGGAACAAGGCTAGAACCATCTGTGGTCTCCTGACGGAACACTCAAGCCTGAGAGACCACTTGAAAACTATGGGGATTTTTCTTGACTCGAGCTGTCGCTTTTGCGGCGAAGACGACGAAACTTCGACCCATATTTTATGCGATTGCGTCGCCTTAGCCTGGCGACGTAGAGACTGCTTCGGAGTAGCCTACCCGGAGGCTGATGATATCGCCTCGGCTTCTATAATCCTCCTGAGCAAATTTATTAGCTCGATCAAACTTGATCGACAGGTCTAGGCATGTTACCAGACCCAGGGCTTTAGCACAATGGGCCACTCGGCCTGTGTGCTCTGAACCTTTAGAGGTTCTTCGCCCACCCTTCAATCTAATCTAACTACACAAATCATTCCATCCTACTAAACCTGGGACGCTTAGGTGTTGGTCAGCCATTCAGGCTACAGCTATCTGCTTTTTCAAACTGTCTTATCGTTAAGAATTGGTCGTCAGCGGTATAACACACTGCCGTTACCAGGGGGCGCCCACGAGGAGGACTATGGAAAAGATCTTTTGCCCCCCACCCAAAAAATTATGAATGATGTTTCTCACCACCCAAAAAAGGATGACTGATGAGGAACTCGTTGTCGCACATTGGGAAATAGATCTTCGGAGATCGTCATTGAACATATCCATTGAAAACAATACCTACAGACAATGTTTTCGTTGCATCGCCGCCGAGAGCAATGAAATGTGAAAGCGTTTGCTTAGAATTTGAATAATTTGAGAAAAATCTCAAACGTCGTGTGTGCCATATTGACTGTGAATGAGAATAATTGATCAAAATGTTGATTAATCGAATATTGCTATTCATCCCGGTTAGGCGTATGCATGTAATTTAGCTTTAAGTAATTGTTGTAATGCCAGTTTGACTCCTTTTTTACGGATTAGGCAAATTACACTACGACCCTGTTCTTTCGCTATAGTATTTGTCTTTGTCTGTCAGATGTCTCTAATTGGCAAGTAAATAGCCTTTAGGTCACGCATTCGCCATTTTTAAAAACCGCGTATACTACTAGGAAATAATTGTGTATTTGCAACATTCCATTAAGCATTAAATGAAATCCACTCCGCGAAAGCCCTAGAAGAAAATTGCCAATATATATTTTTGCCAAATCTCTATAGCATTACTGAAAAAGAGACATTTATGCACTTGAAATAAATTACATAGACTGCCTTCGAAATCTAAGCACGTTTAGCAGCCTCTTACTTTAAGTTAAGTATGCTAATCACATCCACTAAATTTCAAACAAATTCGATCGACTTTTATGCATTCGCCTTTCTAATGCTTCACATGTGTGATTTGTATGCCCACATGGTGCGATCTTGAATTTATGTCTTGAAGAAACGCATGTTTTCTTTAAGTCTTTTGTAACTTTTCTTTCTAACAAGTAGCTTTTACCTTCTTGGCATTTTCATCTACGAGCATAAGAAATTTGTTTTGTTCGCGCTTTTTTCGCTACTTTTGTTTCGAAACAAAAGTATTTGTTTTTTTACAAAAGAATTATTTCATTTCCAACTGACATCTAGCCATCAACGATGAGCTTTAAATTAATTTTTAAATGAGATTATTTCATTGAATCCGATTAATTCTCGCTTTTTCAAATGTTTGTTAACTGCATTTTTAATTTCATCATTTCAATTTATAAAATGCAATTAAATCTGTTTGGTTAAGATGCTATTTCGTGGCAATTGTATAAGAAAAAATCGTTGGTGAAGAATTTGGTAACCTGCTTGAATGGTTTTTCGAGCACAAAAGAAAAGAAACGTAACCCGCTGCACATCTTCGATTCGCTTTTGATCAAAGAGTTTATCTTATCGTTTTTATATTTTTCAAATTGTTCGCTTTTAATCGTGTTTAGTTTTTCGGCATTACAGAGGTTTGCATTATTTGAATTTCAGTTGAAAAGTGCCTGTTTTAAGACGATGTGAGCACATACTTAACTAAGACAAGAATATACTCGTACATTTAATTGGACGATGCTCATTAAGTGGTTAACTAGGCAAGTCTATCTGCCGTTCGATAAAGACTGAGAAGCATTTGAAGAATATAGATAATTCGCGGTAACTTTTATGAATAAAAAAACAGTACACATTAGTAATGTAAGAAAAACAGAATGAATGGAATTGTAAACAAAGCGGTTAAATAATCACGGGAAACATTAACCTTACGAAACCAAACGACGGCAGTTTCCAGTCGAGAAATTGTAATTACGTTTTTTAGAGTTAAATTAAATTGCGAAGAAATGAAGCGCATGATAATGCATTCCGTTAATTTTTAATCAACCAGTACGTAAGACAAATTTACTTCCTCCTCAGGCAGAATACAAATCACTACTCATCTTAATGAAGAACGCGATATACCAACTAATTTCTTTCCAGTGATGTGTAACGGCGGTAGTTCAATAGTTTGGGCGGCAAACCCCAACACAGGCGCAGTATTTGCGTTACGATTCACACTCTAATCACAGTTATCCGTTCAGCAGCAAGGTGTGAATAAAAGATACTCCAGAGCATCCACTCTACAGCAATCTATGTTTATCTACATAGATACATTTACAGGCAAATGTTTTTATAGATGCAAGTCATCGACGTTGTATGTGCGGTCAGTCACTTGCTTTTAAGCCCATTCAAAATATAAATTGAACGTTTTTGCTGCACTCACTAACTAACTGAGGTTTTATCTAGTTCAGTAATAACGATCTTAAGGTAAATACACACGGACGCGTTAGGTGAATGCTTCTAGTTGCCCATCTGGTCAGTGGAAATAGTTCCGAAGATCTAATTAAGAATATTTTTGATTTTGTACTCAAACTACGATACCAAAAGATTATTCCACTTCGTATGTTGAGTGTCTTGATTTGTTTCGAAAGGCATACCTTACGTCTTCCAAACTGATGTATATACATACTCTGCATTCTTTGTAGACTTTGGTAATCAACGCTTTCGGCAAATGCATTTATATGCTCTCGGCATCGTTGCATCGGCAGCGTAATTGCAATTTACAGCCGCAGTGCAAGTTTCACCGGAGATTGTCCCATTACGATAGGAAACAAAAATCGTGTAAAGCATGTTGGTATGGGCATTCGCAAATGGCCAAAGCAAGTTGCGTTCAAGAAATGAATGCAAGAGCTATGCGACATCTTGGAAGGAAAAGTCGGTGGATTTTCAGTAGACTCGTAAGATGAGATACCAATTGGTGCAACCTACGTGCCGTCAACGCATAGGTACATAGATGTACATATGAATGAACTTTTTCCCGTGTTAATTTAATAGTGCGTGCATTTCGTAAACGTTTTTTTTGCATTCACATTTACTGAGAGCTTCATTGACGGATACGGTGTGTTGGGTAATGCGGTGAATTGCAATTTCAAAAAGCATGGTGATTGGCTAATATTATCCATATACGACAGAAGATACGTTAAACGGAGTTTTAAACTATACTTTGATTAATTATAATAAATTTCCGGACAATCAAATAGTGCCCAGCAATTAAAATTATTTCTGAGTTTCTGGCTTAAGTCTTTCGTTCATATTAGCTGTGTGACGAAAATTCTGTAAAATCAAATATTGAATTAAAGAACGACGGTGGTCGTTACTAATCTTTCTTACATAATGCAGGTGTATAATCTTCTTAATAAAATGACACAAAAAGCAGCGATGTTTATCGTTACTTTCTGGCCGTCCAATGATCATTTCTCCATCTTCATTTCTCATTTCATTTCAATTTGTCTATGATTTATTATGAAAAATTTGGAGAAGTGAATCTTTTAGTTTGGATTTAGTTGACTTCGAGTGTTTTATTCCCTCTCGGTGTGTTTTATTCCCTCTCGGTGTGTTTTATGTACCTTATGTCCGTTAAGTCGTTTATATCCAATATGTCAAAGGATAGGTCTCATCACTCGGTTCCTCTTATTTGCTAGGTTTTATTTCCGTTGCACCTCATGTCCAAGAAGGTCTTGTGGTTATGACTCTCTCTCTGGTTCCTGTTAACCCGTAGAGCATATGGCATAAACCATGCCGACTTTCCCTCTCGTCCTGTTCATCGCCATCGTTTTCAGCTCACTCCATGACTTGCCTTTTGAGGCACCCTCACTCTTAACTTATCTTCTCCAGGTGTTACTAGGTCGTCCAACAAGGCGACTTGCGTTCGTTCCCTGCGGATTCCAATCGAGGGCCTGTTGAGCAATATTGTTCGTAATATAAGTAATCGTAAGGAGACCGTCGTTAGAAATGACCTCCGTATTTGTAGGATGCGCCGTAGACACTGGTTCAGAAGAGTTTGCAATCTAGTTGTTATCTTATTGGTCACCTTTCAAGTTGATTTTACGTTGGTTTCGAAAATCCGGAGTTTGGTGCGTATGGAAAAGTTGTTGTTTTGCCAGAACGGGGTCAAACTGAAAAAGCTGCTCGAGCCTTGTAGATGCGAGACTGTACATCAGCATCCGCTCCAACATCTGCTGTAACTACGCTTCTGAGGTAGCAGAAATTATCAACTTTTTCGACTACCTGCCCGAAAAAAAAATGTTGCTTTGCCTTCCTGGATCCAAGCTCAAGTACTTAGTCTTGAAAGCATTGATTTTAAGCCTCGCATTACGGCTTTCCCAATGGAGAGCATTAGACATTTGAGCTACTTGATCCGATTTATTTAATAGATATGCAAATATCGTCAGCATAGTCTAGGTGTTGAAGGTATTCGAACAACTTTCATCTTATACCTTTGTTCTGGTGTTCTTGAAGCGCGCCGCTTGCTCCACTATTAATGGAAATTAAAAACAGTATTGGTGACAAAATGCAGCCTTGTCTCACTCCGCTATGCACGTCGAATGATCTGACAGCTTAACCTTGTGTAAGACATTGACATTGGGCTCAGTGGAAGGACTATCCTTGATGATGGAAATTATTTTATCTGGTATGCCTCCACTACGTAAAGCCCCCTAGATGTAATCCCGTTACACGCTGTCGAACGCCTTCTCGAAATCAATGAACATGAGAAATAATGGGAATCTCCACTCTGCGGATTGTTCAATAATAATTCAGAGGGTCTTGATGTGGTCGCTACATGAGAAGCCCTCGCAAAAGCCGGCTTGTTCATCATTCAATGTGCTTTCAACCGTTTGTTTGAGCCGGTTCAAGATTATTTTTGAAATCAGTTTGGAGACTGCTGGGATAAAACAGATCCCACGCCAATTAATGCAATCTTTCAGGTCGCCTTTTTACGGGATCTTAATAATGACGCCCTTCTTCGACTCTTTAGGGAGAGTTTCGGTTTTCCAACTCTCTTGAATAAGGAGGAGAAGAATATCGGCAGTAGCGTTGGCATCCGCTTTGAAAAGTTCCACCGGAATTTCATCTAACCCCGGGGCTTAACCCGCATCCATCGATTTAATAGCCGCAGTTACTTCCAGCTTAAATGGTGGGCTCGTATCAACTCTGGCTATTTTCGAAATATCTTTTGCTACTAATGAAGATGTATTCGAATGTCCAAAGGTGTTGTTGAGGACCTCGATGAAGTGTTCTCTCCATCTGCGTAGTTGGTGTTCTCCGGTTACCAGTAGAGACCCATCTTTGTCTTTCACAGGATGTTGATATAAATATATAAATAGCTTGATAAGCTTAAAAAGAGTTCCACTGTCACCGCGGTAAGCCGCTTCCTCTGCCTTCTCCGCTAATGCGTTGATGTAATTTCGCTTGTCCCGTCTTACGCTTCTTTGCACGCCTTTCTGTAGTGAACTACCGTTCAGCTCTGAGTTGGTCTTTGGGTGAGCCGTTAGCAGCTAAGTTAATCTGTTCCTTAACTCTTTTGCGTGCTGAGATAAGAGACCTTGTAGAGTCGCTAATGAATGGTCACCTATCGCGCTACAATCGACCCGCAAATGTAACGCCACACGAAATAAATCAGTCATTAGCGACTTTCCATCTATCATGAATTGTAGGATTCTCACAAGGTGGTGGTGCAATGGCTCTCTCGTGCAAGGCAGTGGAATATACACGTCTTATAGATGGGTATTTAAGCTTTTGCATATTAAAAGGTGGCAAGATTCGTGCATTTTGAGGGCGCTGGATCGCAGCCGTTCTTAAGCGTATTTTTGCGATAACTATTTGGTAGTCGCTGCCAACATCAGCACTTCGCTTCGACCTGACGTCCAAGAGACAATTCCGCCTTGAAAACGACTATATGTTAAATCTAGATTTTCTGTTCTGCCATCCGAAGAGGTCAGAGAATGAGTCGACGGAGCGAGACTGCGAGGACGACCGAGATCTCGTTGGAAGAGCTCAGTAGGTGTGGACGCCGCGCAGCTGCTGGGCTCCCAAAATTGGAGGACGCGGTCACGTGACCGAGATAATTGGAGCACAATGATCCAGGCGGCCAAGGCCCGACGTCGGGCTGTCGCGCCACGATGATGATGTTCCGAAGAGGTCCAGGTAGTCAAGTGGCAGCGTTTGTGCTTGAACAGGGTACCGCCAATGACGAGTTGACGAGAGTTGCAAAACTCCACGAACATCTCGCCATTTTTGTGCCTGTTGCATAGTCCATGATTGCCCATTAGGTGTTCTAACTTTGGCGTTGAGATCCCCCGTGATAATTTGTATGTCACCTTTGGGAGCCTTGTCGGAGGTCTCGCCAAGCCCTTGATAAAAGGTGTCCTTAGCTGATTGATCCGCTAGTTCAGTCGGGGCGTAGCACTGAATTATTGTGATGTTTCTAGCCCTGTATTTGAATCTGGCTGTGATGATATGGCCAGAGATGGGTTTCCAGTCAATTAGAGACAAGCGTGCCTCCCAGGGTTCCAACGCCTACCATTCAAGGTGACGTTATGTCTTCATTTCCAGGATAGAGCGGTACTGTTTGGAAGCTTGGTGATAAAGTCGTTCCCGATCCAGGCCATCTTGTTTCGCTCAGTCCTAGTATATCGATGTTATATGCGGTCATTTCTTGTTCAACTTCTGTGAGCCTCGCACTATTGCACTCCCCCCACATCGTTCGAACGTTCCAAAAACCGATCGTGGTCCGTTGTTTGTAGCCAAAAGTCGTTGCCGGTAAATCAGTCCGTGGTATCCGAGGCCCTTTTAATGTTTCGAGTTTAAATTAATTTCAGGTACGCAGGTTACAAGCCTACATACCCAATCTTAAGGGAAGGGTTGCTTCCTTAGGTGTCCTAAAATCGCCGGGAGCTGTTTTTACATAGCGCAGAGGTCTCTAATGGTGTTTTTGATCGCGCGTTCTTTTGATGATCTTTCAGCTGGGTGTGACGTGTTGGTGGAAGTATACTGGTCGCTGACTCTACTTTCTATAATAATTCAAATAATTTATTTTTAATATTTTTTGCGCAAGCCTGCCTTGCAATGTCGTCTTAACATGAATGGTTAAGCATCTACAAGAGTAGGACAGTTCATCTCCTATTGGCATGGGACACTACAATACTCTCGGATTGCGGGCGTAGCCCTCTATTTTCCGGTTTCATTTATTTTGATATATTAGATCAAATTATATGTTGGACGCTATACACTCCAGATTACAACGATAGGTCCAGTCGAAATTTGCATATATCTCGAAAAGGTTAAGCGGCGTATTCTTGGTACTACTTCATGATATTATACACAGTAGCCTACTTGTTAATTTTATTACAAGTGATATCAAATTGAAGTCCCGTTAGAACTAAATTGGCAGTTTTTTAAAAATCATCAGAAAAAGAGCGATCATTAGGATAAAAAAAATTTGTTAATCAGTCGACAAAAAGGAGAATTTCGAAAATATTTGCGAATATACAATACTTTAAACTTTAGAGTGTTTTGAAACGTTTTCAAGTTGGTACAGTTATCTCTATTAAATACGAGTCAGGGAAAATAACTCTATAGTAGGAAATGAATATAGAAACTGTGAAAGGAAAAAAACATCTAAGACGCAACACTGACCATACCAAATTTGAACCCCCACAATCACCCGGGGTCGGAGCAAAAGAGGTCCGAAAACCCGTACTTGTTGTGTCGCGTAAACATAATCTTGATCACTTTTCTTGATTTTTTTTTCGATTTGTTCGTTTTCTTTGGCGGGCGGGACGCTCCTGCGTCCCTAGCTGCTAGTATCTATGCTAGTAAATTTATGCAAATTACTATTTTTTTTATAAAAATCAAGGTGTTTGCAAGTGAATTATGGATTTCGGTTTCAACGACAGGCCGTCAAAGGGAAAGGCCGTGGTATTATTCTTACGCCCCACACCACGATTAGAATGTTTACCTAAACCAAATCATCGCACTGCCATCACTGGCGGCTTGATTTGGTTAGCAATGGTCAATGACAACTGCCGTTCCAGGGGGCGCCCACGAAGAGGACTGTCGAGCCCCCCACCCTCTTCATGCGGTTGTAATTTGACCGCCCTTGTAAACAGACACTCCGAGTTCAATATCTGGCCCGCTGACTCCGAAAGTTTCCAATATCCTTGGTTTAGACTACAGCTTAGGCTACTTATGACTTGAGAGTTGAAAAAGGGCCATTATGGAAAAAGGTCGAAATTTGTTTTTCCCATTTATAAAACTTGTGACCAACAACTACATTCCCGATTCACTGAAAAAAATGTGACACTCCAATTCCTTACATAACATTCAATCGCAAATCTTTGAACATTCTACTAAATACCAAGTTACTTTTATATGCAACTTTCGCCATCAATTTATGATCAATTTGGTCATTTCGGGCTGGTGCAATGCTCATTGCAAACTATCAGTATCAGCTCACATTTAAGATATGTAGGTACTACCTGCTTTGGTAGCTCCTGCAACAAATCAAATTGCAACAACTTGCGATGACTATCTTCAAAAGTGCAATCGAACCAGGCACCCAACAACATCTTAAACAGATGCCTCAAAACAGATTCGAAATCCGGTCTAAATTTTTGCAGCAAAGCAAGGCTCCTTTTGGTGTTAACAAGTTGAACCATTTGGTTAACGACTATTACTAGGTACTCGTACGTAGAATAAAATCTTGTATTCAATGCCTTCGCGATTGGTCCGACGAACCAAACCAAAGATGCTTATCCGGATTTCAGTGGAAATGTACTACAATTCGATTTCAAGCTCACATTCATTTAGAAATCGCAATATATACTATAAAATCGATAAAATTCGAGAAAATGCCACAAGATAGAAATGGATATACAATTGATTGCTTGATAACATTCGATTGATTCTGCCGAAGTAACCATTTCGTCGGTATCTCTTCGAATTACCGGCCATCGTACGGCTTTTAATTGCAAGTTTGACCTTTTCGAAATCGATTTCATTCCATTTCCTCGATGCGTTTAGTGTACGCTCTAAAATGTTTACAATAGTTTCAATGAGGCTCCGATAAATCAAACATCTTCACGTTTTTTGGCAAGCGTATTTTCAATTCTGGATTGAGTGCGTCAGTCATTCGTTTATGCCACTTTATTAAGTCTAGCAAATTAAATTGATTTCTTAGTTGGTGAAGCGCTTTCAACGTGAGACTATTTTTTTGATTTAGAGTTTCACTTTTTATGAAGAATTTGGGACTGAATAATTGGCAAGACGCACGATTCGTTTTATAATTACGCTACATGTAACATTCAATGAATATCAAGGGCAACATTTTTGTTTTGAATACTATACATTTCATTCAAAATAGCGGAAGTCTCAAAATTATGGAGTTTTGATAACGACGCGTTTCAGGTCAATCTGGATGACCTGATTATCACCAATGCCCTCTGAAACAAGAGAGATATCGAAGACATCCTGTCTGTTTTTGGTAGCGAAAGTGGGCTCTTCACTGAAGTTGTTTATCAGTAAGTTTGTTCCAATTAAGTATGTACTCGAACAAAGATTTGCCACATACATTAGTATCAGAGATTAGCTTACCCAGACAGTATGATGAGTATTCGCAGCACAGGCAATGATAAGACCATGGCCAAATACAATAGTATAGATTCCACAAGAGTTATCACTCCATAGAAGTTTCGCCTCTGCCAGGAGATTTGTATGTATTGACAAATTGTATAAACATAGTATAAACTACACAGTATAGATACACAAGAGAATCAATACATACAAATCTAACCCCGGAGGCGGAGTCAGCTTTCTTGTGAAGCCTATACAATTTGTCAATACATACAAATCTCCTGGCAGAGGGGAAAGTTATATGAAGTGATAGCTCTTGTAGAATTATCAATCCTCTTCGCCGTAGCTTCTTATATTCTGTTTGCTGTGATTGCCCGTCTGTTGCCTAATCAACATCATCGTGGCCAGGCAGACCGACGTCGGGCCTTGGCCGCTTGGATCGTAGTCCTCCAATTATCTCGGTGATTATTTGAATAGATTCTTTTCCGTCTCGCCAAAATCTCGTCTGCCTCAACTCATTGTCGGCGTGAATTTTTTATGTCTTTTCTGCATCTTGCAATGAGTCGAGGCAGGTGAGATTTTGGCAAGACGCAAGAGAATCTATTCTAGGGTTAGCAGACGTCATCTTATTAGAGGACTTGTCCTCTTTTTGAGTAAATAAATCATGTCCTCTTTATTTTTTTTATATAACGATTTGACTCCTTTTCCAAGATATTTTATAAATCTATTAGGTTAGGTTAGATGCAGGGGCTGCCGTGATGTACACAGCACACTTAGGCCAGCATTGGGTCCGTTGTGGTAGGTACCACAAAAAATTGCCTCCAAACGAACTTACATATCAAACCAGCCTGTGCTAGCGATGTAGGTTAGGTTAGGTTAGGTTAAAAAGGGTTGCTTAAAAAGCACACTTAGACCGCTATTGGGTCCGTTGTGATACCCCTGGACTCAGCAACTGAGACCAAACTCACTCGTTAAACCAGCCTGAGCTCACAATGAAGCGATGTAGCCGACCAACATTTACCTTTTTCAGGTCATCCAGATCGGTGAAGAAGTAGGAACCAAGGTGGTCTTTCCTAAAACTCGCCAGGGCCGGACAGGTACACAGAAAATGAGACGTACTTTCCTCCTCTTCCTCGTCCCCACAGCTCCTGCAAAAATCATTATATGGAAGACGAAGTCACCTGGCGTGCTCCCCAATTAGGCAGTGTCCAGTTAGCACTCCCACGACAGTTCTTAGATTGTCTCTGTTTAGCATTAGCAATCCAGAAGAACGTTTGGGATCCAGTTTGGGCCATATCTGTCTAGCCACATGACCTGTACTGCCATTGCTCCATCTGATGCAGGCCCTATCATACGCCGCATCTTTGATGGCCAGTTTACACGCAGCCAACGGCATCCTGGTGCAGCGTAACGGCCCGCTGATCCCATTGATCGTACCTGCTCGAGCCAGTTCGTCAGCCTTGCAGTTACCAACATAACCACTATGTCCTGGCACCCAGCACAGAGAAATATTGCAGAGCCTTCCCATCTCTATAAGGGAGTTGCGACAATCCAGTACTGTCTTCGAATTTACCAAGACAGAACTTAGCGATTTAATCGCCGGTTGGCTATCCGTGTAGATTACAATGTCCCTACCAGATATATCGTTTTGCGACAACCAGGCTAGAGCTAGCGATGTAACTGTTGAGCCTTGTGACTGTCATATTCCTTAGGTCATTCAGATCATAGAAGACCCAGGAGCCCGAAAATGTCTTTCTCCTGCCGGCCAAGGCCGGACAGTGACAGAGAAGGTGGAGAACACTCTCCTCCTCATTTACATCTCCACAACTCCTGTAGAAGTCGTGATGAGGAATCCGGAGCCTCCAGGCGAGCTCCCCGATTGGACAGTGCCCCGTGATAACCCCTACCACCCTGCCAATCTGCTTTCTGTTCAGCGACAGCAGTGAGGCAAAGCGACTGGGATCAAATATCGGCCAAATCATTCTCGTTATTTGGCAGGTATTGCCGCTGAGCCATCTTGTATTAGCCCTGTCCACGGCAGCTGTATTAATCGACAATTTGCACATGCTAAGTGATATTTTAATGTTTCTGCGCCTTTCGTCAACCACCCCTGTTTTACCCTCCCGAGCCAGTTCAGCCGCCTTGCAGTTACCCACAAAGCCACTATAGCTCGGGATCCAACAGAGAGTGATATTGAAGCAGCCACCCATCTCTACAAGGGCTGAGCGGCAGTTATCAATTGTTTTAGATGTCGAGAGGACGGATTCGAGTGAACGAATCGGCGCATGACTGTCTGTGTAAAGAGTGATGTTCTTCACAGTAATGACATGACTGCCCAGCCAAGACAGGACTTCCGAGATCGCCGAAACCTCCGCCTGTAGGACACTGCAATAGTCGGGAAGACGGAGTGAGAGGTTAATCCTTAGTCCTTCCGAGTAAATGCCCAGCCCGACCCCTTCATCGGTTCTAGAGCCATCTGTATAGTGTCGGTAGTTAAGGGCACATCCCCCGTCGATAGACTCCTCGACGGAATCAGGCTAAAGAAGTTTCTGCCAAAATAATATTTTGGAGAAATGTAGTCCGTCTCCCTGGGAAGATCTAGGTTGTTCGGTATAGTAGAGTGTCCCGCACTCAGTGCACGCCACTGGCCCGTCTCGCGAAGGTACAAAGCCGTTTAAGTTTAAGACGTCCAGTCCGGCAGACGGAATAGTTCTAAAAGCCCCCGTCGTGGACAACGCAGCCAGCCTTTGCACCTTCCCCAACAGTGGGCCGCTACTATAAGTGCTGTCCACCACACACTGATACCGTACAATAAAACAGGACGTACAACGGCTATGTATATCCAAGATACCACTTTCGGCTGTAAGCCCCAATATTTACCTATTGCCCTCTTACATGAATAGAGTGCAATGGTAACCTTTCTTACTCGTTCTTGAATATTAAGCTTCCACCTAAGCTTCCTGTCAAAGATAAGACCAAAAAAATTTAGCTTTATCAGTGAAAACCAGTTGAATGCCCTCCAGGGTAGGAGGTTCAATAGAAGGGATCGAGTGCTTTCTAGTGAAAAGTACAAGTTCCATCTTATCCGGGTTAACCCTAAGGCCGCATCGATTTGCCCACTTTGTTAGAGTGGATAGGGCATTCTGTATCACACCGCTGAGGGTACGAGTACCAGTAAACCTGCCCGCGTCGGCGATGGCAATATCGTCTGCGTAAGCAATGACTTTACACCCGATATTCTCCAGATTCAAAAGCAGTCTGTTAACCACCAGATTCCAGAGAAGGAGAGACAATATACCCCTTCCCCTTGAGGGGTTCTCCTACAAAAAAAATCCTAAATCCTCATGCCATGATAACTACGAAACACATAGACCCCGTTGGGGCTGGCTAATATCAACGTTTTCCAAGTTTCCCAGCTCGGCAAAGAAGTATTCTCCAAGAGTTGACCTCCTCATACCCGCTACCCCACGGACATCCACAGAGAAGATTAAATGTACTCTCCTCCTCGTTCCCACAGCTTCTGCAGAAATCGTTTTACGGAAGCCGTAAGCCTTGGCTACATCATCTTTGATCTGTTATTGTTGTTGTAGCGATGGTCAGAGTTGCAGTTTGTGTGTGCTATTTGTTTAATTCCGTTTCAAGCTCCTCGGTGTCAAGGCCAAGGAATGTTGCTGCTTCGATGGGGTTTTCC
Source organism: Chloromyia formosa (assembly GCA_964017055.1). Classification (NCBI taxonomy): domain Eukaryota; kingdom Metazoa; phylum Arthropoda; class Insecta; order Diptera; family Stratiomyidae; genus Chloromyia; species Chloromyia formosa. The sequence continues at coordinate 82,180,554 of OZ024816.1, read as the reverse complement.
CACAACGACCTAAGTGTAAGCTGTGTGGGTGTAGCTGGACACGTGAAAATGTGGTCTACGTCGTGAGGTGCTCCGTTGCAGGCTGGACAGATGTTTTGGATATTTTCATGAATACAGGGGATAGATAAGAGTTGAGGCGTGAATACCAGCCTGATCGAAGTTAGGCAAGTGTCGTCCTTGTTGGCTCTAGTAAGCCTCTTCTCTTCAGGTGCTACGGGTGGTGGTTGCGCCAAAAGTACTGGATTTGGTGTTAATCCCGTAATTGATGAATGCATCTCTTGCTGATGGAGTAATGCGATGGAAGATTAGTAGCCGGCGTCGTCGAAAGGATTCCTTTTGTATGCCTGGACATCGCGCTCAAGGTCCCTCACATCACGCTGAACATGTCTTGGTGGCGGAGTCTTGTCCATTAGATGGAAGTTAGGATGTTCCCTCCGGTAGCAGCCTACTAAATATTGCTTCGCAAGCAGCTTGTTGTAGTCTTTGATAGGCAACGTCTTTGTTTCCTGGTGTAGGTGATCTTGGGGAGATATCAGGAGACATCCAGTTACGACCCGGATACTCGACCTCATTATTTTCCTAAACTTCACTCTTTCTATAATATTAATAATAAATAATCATGATTACATTGGTAGTATTAATAGTAGAAGTACTCGTAGTAAATAATCATGATTGATATGACAAATATTCTGTTTGTAGACACTAACAGAAATGTATAATACGGATATAACTATGTATATAAAAGTTCAGTTGTTAACTAACAATCTTAAGAAGGCTAATTGTAAAAATCGAGTCTCTCTCGTGACACCTGAAGTTTTCAAATCAGCTTAAAATTGCAATTAACCAGTAAGCACTAGCATCATTTGAGCTACGTAGTTGCTCTTCATTGCTAATCGGAAAAGCTCCGATCCCTGGTACATATTCTCCAACCCTACACAATTTATGATTTATCTACGACATGCATAACTATGAAAAGCCGCCAGATGGAGGTTTCCGTCCCAAATGTAGCACCCATCAAATGCCGAAACCGGAATTATATCTTGGATATTCGAGTGGATTGTGGACAAAAAAAGTGTCTCAGATGCTGTTTCGATATTAGCTAGAGCACATTGTGACAAGTTCCAATGCGTCCCGACTAAATTACTTTCAGGTGTGGATAGTATCTGCAGATAAATACACTTGCGAGCAAAAATACTGAATCGAACCAGAAGCACGTGTATTTGTATGTATATTTTTAAAAGTACGTTATGTATCCCTACAAATCGTATGTCATTTGGAATTTTGAGTTCTTAGCTTTACAATGATACCTTTTTTATCACCATTTAATGAGTGTCTTATGAATGAACGCTACCTGGAGCTAAAAAGTCGGGAAATTGATCATTTATGAATGGGTTATTACAAGTCAAACTAACCCTACAAATGCATCCGCAAAGGGTTTTCAATGGGCAGTTGAATCTGGAAGGTCGATTGAATAAGTTTAAAGCAATAAAAGTCACAATTTTGTCATTCATGAGTACCACGCTTCAGCAGGCGGCTCAAGTTGTCGCCCTATTTTCGGAAGGGCTTAATCAGAGAACAGTCGCTCGTCAGCTAGGAATGAGCCAGTCCACTGTGTCAAGAGTGTTTCGGGGGGAAGGTAGCTACAATCAGAGACCCCGACCCGTCCGCTCTAGGTGCACTTCCGATAGAGACGACATGTAGACACACTCTGGTCTCGTCGGTGAACAATACGGACCGCCATTGCTCGATTGTCCAATTTAAGTGATTCCTGACAAACGTGAGTCGCACTTGTCGGTGATGTGGGGTCAAATTTGGGCCTGTGGCGGGCCGCCTTGGACTCAAATTCGCTTCCTTTAGTCGTCTTCCACGGTCTGTCCACTCGATTACAGCTACTCCGCGAACGTCCCTCAGATTGTGCTGCACGTCAACTCCCGTGAGGTGCCGATTTCGTAGCATACTTGTCACAATAAAACGATCGTCTCTATCGGTGCACCTAAAGCGGCCGGGTCGGGGTCTCTGATTGTAGCTACCTTCCCCCCGAAACACTCTTGACACAGTAGACTGACTCATTCCTAGCTGACGAGCGACTGTCCTCTGAGTAAGCCCTTCCGAAAATAGGGCGACAACTTGAGCCGCCTGCTGAGGCGTGGTAGGTAGCGTTCATTCGTAAAACACTCATTAAATGGTGATAAAAAAGGTATCATTGTAAAGCTAAGATCTCCAACTTTCAAATGACATACGATTTGAAGGGATACATAACGTACTTTTAAAAATATACATACAAATACACGTGCTTTCGGTTCGATTCAGTATTTTTGCTCGCAAGTGTATTTTCTGAGGTGGTCGTTTGGAACAATCCGGAGACCGTTGAACCAATTTTTTGTTGAAAGACTCACAAACTTCCCTGCCCTTTCAATTTGATTCTCGCAATATAATTTTGCAGATTTCACAGGTAATAATTGACTTGAAGAGCTCCTTTCCCGAAAATAGGCTGCTTGTAATTGCAGGTCCACTTCTTTGTCGTATCTTGTTTAGTTGTTAGGCAAGGGTAGGGACGTTCCGATACCATATAAGTATCGATACCCGCTCAAATGAGTAGTATTTAGATCATTTATTCGATACTACTCATATAAGTTGCTTGAAAGGATTGATACTTATAAAGTACTCATATCGATAGTTTTTCTTATTAATTTGAGATGGCGGGAGCACTTTTATTAATAATTATTATCAAAAGATTATTTTAGATTACTACATAGAAAACGTTTATTCATTTTTAGGTTTAGCAACAAAATTGATTTTTTTTTAAATAAACATAATATTAAAAATAAAAGGAAAAAGGGCTATAAGTATTCCACATGCTATACATCTATACAAAGAGTTTTACTTAATCCAGATTATGTTTCCAAGGCTATTTCCAAGTGGATAGTATATCATAGAATTTATATATAGAGAACATATATATTCTGATTTAAGAAATAAAAAGTTCGAAAAAGAAGAACTTAAACATTTAGGCTTGGCAAGATGCACGCGGATGTGAAAAAAGTGCAAGAAGTAATTATTATTAAAATGATTAAAATTTAAGTAAAGAACTCTTTATTATCGAGACTGCCCAAGAAGAGCAATTTTTCCAAGTAGTTCGGAGACAATCTGTTGACCGTTTCCAGCTGGCAACGTTAGTGCTGTCTCTCTTTCTCTTATTTCGATTTTAATGATGGGTACTCGGTAGGTACTTGGATGGAAATGGTATCGATACCCGGGTAAGTATCGCAAGAATTATCTTTAAGTGTCTAGCAGCCCCCATGCATTTAATTCCTATTGCACTGTGGGAGAACCCCATCGAAGCAGCTGCTTTTATCCACCTGGACCTAAAGGAAACCAACATGGATAGTCAAAATTTTTGACAAAATCATCACTTATGGGAGCTCGAAACATCGCTACAACAACAACAAATCAAGCGACAGAGACAGCTGGCAAATAAGGCTTTTCGGTCCTCAGCAAAACTATCGTACGACCTGTGCTATGCTATGGCTTCGAAATCTGGACCCAATCTCAAGCTTCCGAAAACATGCTGAACGTAAGGTCGTTCGGCGATTTTGGGGACCAGACCAGACCAGGCCATATCAGTTTGATTATATGGTAGGTGCCTATGGTACTCTACCTGGAATTAGCTCTATCAACGGCATTAGATTTTACTATCCTTTGCAATGGGGATTTTAAATACGCGAGAATCCTCTATGATCTCCCTAGTCCCTGCACTAGCAAGCTCGTCAGTCATACAGTTTCCAGTGAAACCACTGTGACCAGGGATCCAACACAACACAATGTTAAAGAATATTCCTAGCTCAATGAGGAAGGAGCGACAGGTACTTAGAAGTCAATAGATCTTATTGCAGCCTGACTATCCGTGAAGATAATGATATCTCTTGAAGTTACGATATTACGTCTAGAACTTCTAATATTGGAAAGACCCCCGCCTGAAAGACACTGCAGTCATCCGGTAATCGAAAGAAGATGTTTACTCTTAGGTCTCCGGATTAAGCCCCCGTACCCACTCCCACGCTATTACTAGAGCCATCCGTAAAGTATATAGTATATTAAGCAGCGTTGCCAGAGGCCAGAGCCGCAGTTGCTGGCGCTTCAAGCGCCCCATTTCCATGCAGACTTGTCGCTGAGAAAGACCGAAAACTCGTTGGGAAGACTCAGTCGATGCGGACGCCGAGCAACTGCTAGGCTTCCATAATTGGAGGACGAGGTTATTTGACTGCGACAATTGGAGGACAATGATACAGACGGCCTATTACAGACTTCGCGTTGTAAAGCCAAGATGATGATGACTACCTCACTGGATCTTCTAATAAAAACATTGTGTGTGTATACTAATACGAATATTTATTAATGCTTGCTTTCTAGTGCCTCTAACAAAGTAAAAAAAAAATTAACAAATGTCTTTGATTCTTAACTAGCATCTTCAATTATTGGGAATTTTTGCTGTAATTAATAGTCAATTTTCCCCTTTTAAATTATGTAAAGTGATTAAGTCAATCTGCTGTTTAAAGAGAAAGCTAAACATACAATCTTGAGCAACAGCGCTCCGCTCCTTGGAACCTCCCTTCGTGGTGGTCATATTTATGGTAACTTCGCAATTCAAGCGTGTCGTTTTATCATCACAATACCTATACATATATCTTTATCTGCAATTCACGACAATTTAGCTACTGCCAATTTACTTCGAGACATCCAACTTTAAGGAACATACGCTGTCTGTCTTTTAAATCACCATCATCAGGCCAAGGCTAAACAAAAAAAAAAAAAATCCGGGACAGGGACCGTTTAAAAAAGCAATTAGCACGCCCAATTAAAAGGCGCTTAATTGCATATTTTTGTTTTGGTCTTTAAAAAATTGGATAGGGCAAAGCAGCACCTAGTTCACATGAAAGTATAAAAACGAAATAATAGTTGTGCAAAAAAAAGGATATTTCGGGACGAACCGAAAATAACCAAAAAAATCTCGTGTGCGTTGACAGTGACATACGAGACACCGTGACATGTTCATTCTCTCGAACGACATTTTCAGAACAGAATGTTAAAGAATTACACGTGGGTGACAATGTGTACAATACAGAGGTACAGGAATGGAAACTCATATCTCAATTTACTCGCTTTCCATGCGACTGTGGCATTTATTGTTGCTTCTGTAGGATGTTTTTTATGTAACGAACCATTTGCTTTAAATTATGTTTCATTCGAAATACTTTCCTTAGCTTCTGATACATGAGACGCGTAAACGCGGTGCGCGTGACAAATCCACGATACCCGTCGTGTAAACAGCAAACGAGTACACAATAGCTCGTAACATTTTAGATGACGACGAGTATTGAAGCATAAATGCGCTTAACTAACGCACGTGTAAACAGTAAGCGCGTTTATGCTACACGGGTGAAAATTACGCGATCGCGTATATAAGTCCTGTGTACCTTAAGCTTTTTGGTTGCATTTTCCCATTCCAATTTTTGATTGTTCTTAAGTAAACGGGCAAACTTAAATCCTCCGAATGCAATGGCGCATCCAGAGGGTGGTCCGTGCCAAGCCTCTTCCAAAATGCTTGGTATCCGGAGCTTAGTCAACGAATTATTGAAGAAATACTCGAAAATGATTTTTTAAAATTACAGCGAATACCAAAGATAGACACGAATGGATTTCAATGCACTATGCGTTCTCTGGGGTTTCCCTTAATGAAGCTCATGACCTCTCAGAACAAATTGTTTGGTCTGATAAATACGGGGTAGAGGTTATTATTATATACTTTGGGGGATAGCCGAAGCAGACCACTAACGTTTGGGTCCCTTTTCGCCCCCTCCCGGTCATCAGTGACTTCCAGATGTCGACTGATAATTGTCGACCTCTTTCTTCATCACTGAGTCCCGTGTTATTGCTAGCATTTGTTTGAAGCTGAGTTCACTCATGGCTTCTACACTTATCGTGTGCCTGCCTGTGATCCTCAACCTCGTGCTAGCCAGTGCTGGACATTCGCACACAATGTGTGCTGCCGTCTCGGCCTCCTCCAGGCATAGCCTGCAAACGTCATCTTCCCCGATTTTCATCTTGGCCAGATGAGCCTTAAAATTACCATGCCCTGTGACCTAGGCAGTTATCCAGCTTAGAGTACTCCGTTTATAACTAAGTACCTTTCTCGCTTCCCTGCCTAAAGGGCTGGTCATTGCATTCCGAGCTTGTTTGTAAGTGACTAGCTCCTGCCATCTTTGTTGATGCATGGAGCCCATCCACTTCGCAACCTTCGCTCCAATCATGCCGTTCCCCAGAGCAACTCTGGGTTCTGGGCCAATGAAAGTTGCCGCAGATCCCTGTTTTGCTAGGGCATCCGCCGCCTCATTTCCTGTTGTACCTATGTGTCCTTTTACCCACATCAGCGTAACCTCATTTTCTGAGGCACACGTGTTGAGCTTCCGGACACACTCTAGTACCAGTTTAGAGTTTATGTTCGTCTGCTGCATGCGTCTGATCACCGATTGGTTGTCCAGTGCAATAAGGATTTTCTTCCCCCGCACCTGACCTTCAAGCAAGTGGTCCAACGCATGCAACAAGCCAAGCATCTCTGCCTGGTATACGGACACATACTCTCCTAGACTAAGCGCACATGCTAGGTTTAGCTCTTCAGAGTAAACCCCCGCCCCCGCTTTACCGTCCATTAAAGAGCCATCAGTAAAAATGCTGATGTCATTGTACATACACTCTTTATGTATGTTTCCATCTGCAATGTGAGTCTTGTGTAGTCTTTCAACTACCCTACGTCTACTCATGCCTTCTACCGGCATTAGAGTCTCCCTGACCTCATCATGAATAATGTCTAGGGTGCTCTTATGACCGCTGCTAGTTCCAAAGCGATGCCACATGGCATCCCTTTCCATGCGTATTGCCGAAAGCGCCGCCGTTTTCTTTATAAATAAGTCCAACGGCGGCAGTCCCAGCAATGCCTCCATTGCTCGCGTTGGTGTGGTGCGCATTGCACCACATATGCTTACGCAAGCTATCCTTTGTACCCCATCTAGCTTCTGCTTTGTGGTATTCTGCATGGCTTTTGGCCACCATACCACTGATGCGTAGGCTAGAATAGGTCTTACCATCATTGTGTAAATCCAGTGTGTCGCTTTAGGTGAAATTCCCCACCTACGAGCACACACTCTCTTACATTGATGCAAAATCCTTTTCGCTTTTTGGATCTTTTCATCAACGTGAACATTCCAAGTTAGTTTCGCATCTAAGGTAACTCCTAGATGCTTCACTTCCTTGGACACCTTGATTTCCGAACCAAAAAGCCGTAAGGGAGTTATCTCTATGTCTTTCCTCTTACGAGTAAAAATCATAGTGTTTGATTTACTAGCGTTTATGGTTAGCTCTTGCTCATTACACCATTCTTCGGTTACTTTGAGAGCTTGTCCCATGCAACCTAGAATTGTGTCCATGAACTTTCCACTGACCGTGAGTGCCAAGTCATCGGCGTATCCTACAGTGTGTACGCCCATCGAGTCCAGCTTCCAGAGAAGACTGTCCACGGTGATGTTCCACAGTAGAGGCGAAAGAACGCCTCCTTGTGGGCATCCTCGGACTACCTTACCCTGTATTCTGTCACATCCACTGCTAAGATTTACCGCCCTCTGCTTAAGCATAGAGTCGATCCACTTAATTATAATGTAATCAACCCCCCGCTCAATCAGGGCGTTCCTTAGTTTGGTAAAGGAGATTTTATCAAAAGCACCCTCTATATCCATAAAAGTAGACATAGCGATCCCGCCATTGTTAATCTCTCTCTCTGCAACTCTAACAAGTTCATGTAGAGCGGTTTCCGTAGATCTGCCTGCTCTATAAGCATGTTGGCACCTACTCAGAGGACTATACATTAGCGTGGTGTTCTCCAGGTAGTCCACCAACACCCTTTCCATTGTTTTCAACAGGAATGATGTAAGGCTAACCGGCCTGAAGGACTTTGCCTCTGTATAGTCTTTCTTTCCCGGTTTAGGCAGGAAGACCACATTAGCCTCCCTCCATGCCTTCGGGATGTAGCCTGCTGAAAGACAGGCGACGAATATATTCCGGATCCTATCTAGTAGAGCGCTCATGCCCCACTGTAATAGTGCCGGGAATATTCCGTCCATTCCAGCCGTTTTAAATGGAGCAAAAGAGTTTATAGCACTTTTGACTCCATTTGGAGTTATTATCCTCTCAGCTTCTTGTTGACTTACCCCACCAGCTCCCATGTTAGTTTGAGGCCATGGTTGGTCTGACTTGAAACTTCCAGGAAAATGTACCTCCATCAGCGCCTGCAACGTTTCTTCCACTGTTTCTGTCATGGAACCATCAACTTTGCGTATCAGCCCCATTTTCGAAGCAGTGTCTTTCGATATCATCTTCTGTAATCTGCATACTTCTGACGTATCCTTCATGCTAGAGCAGAATTCCCTCCACGTATTTCGTTTCCGAAGACGTAAGGTTCTTTTCAGCTCCCTCTTTTTATCCTTGTATAGTTCCCAAGAGTGAGAGTCTCTCTCCCTCATGTAACGGTTAAAGGCTTTCCTTGTCTCTTTTTTCATAGACTCCAGTTCCCTACTCCACCATGGTGTTGGGTCCTTTTCGTCCACTACTGTGGAGGGACAAGCGTGTTCGAAGGCGCGATTAATAGCGGAGTTCAGTTGTTCCACTGTTCGCTCTATCTCGACCGTATTCCGAGGTATTCCGTCTTGAATATCCTCGACTTGTTCCAATAAATATGTCTCGTACTTAACACGATCAGTATTTTTTGGCACTCTTATACGTTTGCGTTCGCTACTCCGTTTTCTGCCATACAGAATTTCAAACTGGATAGCCCTGTGATCAGACATGGTTAGCCTGTCCACCACTCTCCAATTCTGAACTCTGTCAAGCATATTAACAGAGCTTAGGGTAATGTCGATCACCTCAGCCCTTCGTGCATCCACGAAGGTGGGAGCGACCCCCTTGTTTGCTACCAGCAGATTGTACTTTTCCACAAATTCTAGCAGCTGCTGTCCTCTGGGATTGTCATCTGTGCTGCCCCACACAGTGTTGTGCGCATTGGCATCACAGCCTATGATCAGGGCCATATCTCTTTCTTTACAATACCTTACCAGATTTTCTACTTCCTCTGATGGAGGTGGTTCTGGTGCATCATAAGGGAGATATGCTGATGCAATTAGGAATGATCCTGCACCACTGCCGATCATTACTACCGTAAGATCAGGCGAGCAGAGATGCATCATTTGTACTGCACGTATTCCATGACGCACCAGGATGCATGTCCTTATTTTACCGTCCACCTGTGCATGGTACAGATTTGCGGTTTGTTGTGACAAACCCCTAATTTTGTTTTGTAAAATCCAGGGTTCCTGTATTAAAGCTATGTCCAGTTTCTCTTCATCAAAGCATCTCGTCATCATCGCTGATGCCGCTTTACTATGATGAATATTCAGCTGGCACACAGTTAGTGTTTCTTTGTTCGGGCCCGCCACCATCCCTGATAGTCAGCAGATTGAACGTTGATCAGAGTGCACGTTGTCTGAACTAACCTCTCCGCGCCTTCTGGCGCGTCATTGTCCGCTCCAACAACGCCTCCCTTCTCCCCTGGAGCGTCTTCTTCAGAGACTAACCTCTTCAACCCTTGCGAGTCGTCGCTGTCCGTCTCATTGGAATTCCTCCAGCCACTTTCTCCAAGAATGTCTTGATGTATTTTCATATTCTTGTTTTTATTTATTGATTCAGGTTTGGGTTTCCCGTTCTCGGACCACAGCCGAGGCAACTGCCAGCATATTGCTTCCCGCTACTCCCCGCCCCTATAGGAACATTATGACGATCCGGCCGTTCTTTCCTCTCTTTGTGCCGCGAAGCAGACTCCCTCGCGACCTCCCGAAAGTTCCGTAGGCGTTCATGCCACCTGCTACCCTTGAAACAAATCAAGGTTTCTCTCCTAGTCTAACAGATCGCTACTCTGTAGACCGCGGTTCAACAGGTGCAAGAAAGGAGCAAAGTGAAGTGTTGGATCCGGAACCCCGCAGGTGAACTTTCACCTCAGTCACCAGCTCCAACCTCACACCTGGTCGCCGTGCCACCTATGCAGAGAGTTTCATAGGCGCCCCTCTGCCAACGTACGGTCGGGGAGACAGTTTACACTACCCATACAACTGGTTATTGTACAGATGTGTGGCAGTAACTTGCTCCGTTTGTGATGACCATTTGCGTCCCTGGTCACCTTCCCCCGATGGGCACGGTCGCATAACACCCCGGGGATTTAGGACATTTGACACTCCGTATGGGCTACCTTCGCCAAAACTATAGAACACAAGAGTTGGCCAAGTAGGGAGTGTGTCGATTGCTTACATATCGCAAAACGGCGGTACTCGCGTAATGTGATAGTACACGCAACCGGCCCCATAGCTCAGCCTTCGCTATTCGCGAAGTTACCAGCGGCCACCACGCGGAGGTGCTATGTAGACTTGCCCATGAGTTTCCCCACAGACCTGACCACCAGAGGTAGAGGTTAATCCGAACAAAACACAGCTTTTTCTCTTCGGATGTTCAGAATACTTCTAGTCAAACCTGTTCAGTTGCATGAGTTGCAATGAACCATATTTTGGTCTGGCAGATCGATGGCAGCACCTGATGAGTAATGATCTGACGGTAGTACGAAACCTGAGACTGAAGGTCTCATTACACCTGAACCCCGATGCGAGCGCGAGCACAAGGGAGCCGCTCGCGAAACCCTTCCACCCTTATCGCCTCATTTTTTCTCATCCCCCATTTTCACCTCCCCTGTTTGTGTTGTCTTCCCCAGGCCTATGAATTTTTTTGTTATTACGTAATGGACAGGGGCAAAGAGCGGCGAAAACCCCGCCCACGTCTCCCGAACTGAGCTACAGCAAGCATATGCCGCTGCTTAACTCGTTGAGGGGCCTAATTCTTCGCCAGATGGCACGGCCTGACTTTCACGGTCATTATGCTGCCTTAGGCTCCGTTCACACGGGCATCTTCGGATGTGCACCAAGCAGTCCGTTACAGAGACGAGCCTAGTTTTTGTTGATAAAGCTGTTTTACTCAAGCTGAGATAGTTTTTTTGTGGACTACTTCATAGAGGCTAACCGTAGCTTGCTGGGAAAGGTGCAAAGATTGGTCAGTGTTGCTTTTTGTGCCACTCTTAGGACAACTACATTTTTTGCTTTCAACATCCTTTTTAACCAGCTACCTCTTGACATTTTTGGTAAATAGACGGCCGCAAATACGATCGTTCGACTCCATGAGCCTGGTCAGTCACTTACTTAAGTCTTTGGACACACTGCTATTCTGAGCAACCCGAATATTTCCGCAATGACTACACCTCCACCAAAAATGCGCTTGACAAGCACTTTGCCTTGATAAAATCATGCTTTCAGCGGGAGGACAACGGGCTCCTGTTAAGTAATTCAACCTCCATTTCAGAATTTTTGGCTAGTTCCTCGTCAATGGCATCAATTTGTAACTCAGCTTTTGAAGTGGCATCTCTCAAAATGCAGTATTATGACTTACTCAGATTGATGGATGTACTCAGAGCAAGTGCGTTCTCCACAGACAATAAATCAAAATAAAAATCAGATTTTTACCACCCCCGCACATTTTCTTAAGATCTTCCGAATCGTCCGAATATTCGAATACTTTGGAAACGATTTTTGCTTTTACGTTACTTCTTTCTTGTCTTAAACTCATTTTCGCAGCAAAAAGTAGTTCCTCCCCGAATACGATGCCCTCAACTCTTCAACCCTGCGAATTTTTGCCTCTCACAGAGTTCACCGAATAGCTTATGCGTATCGATCATCTCTACCAAAGGCTAAAGTAATTCGATTGGGTATTTAAACGTTTTGTTTTAGCCATTAGCCATATTAGGAAAGCTGTTCTTGTATAATTTGAATCCGTGCATTTCATTTTTAAATGGGGACAAAATGTTTTTAGCTTTTTTTCCAGCGCCAAAATGCTACTTGGAAATATGTTCACAGTAGAGGCTGAACATTGTTTGTGCCAGAGCTCAACGGTTTCCGGGGCGAGCGCTATGAGGCAGTCCAATTACACTATAGGGAAACTGAGGGTTGCAAGTTGGAATGTCGGATCCATGACGGAAAGAGCGAAGAACTGGAGGACGTCATGAAGCGGAGAAGGATAGACATTATGTGCGTGTAGGAGACCAAGTGGCGAAATGACCTAGTCGACCGAGCTCGTTTTTTGACGAGTTCCAAAAAGTATTGTACAAATTGTACTATAATATAAACTCGAATGATAGAAACGGGGTTGGCGTTATTCTGGCATCGGCTTTACTTGGCAGCATTGTGAGTATCTCGAAGATAATCTGCAGAAGGGTGTGGAAGGTCATAAGTGCCTACGCTCCCCAAGTGGGTTTGCAACAAAGCGAAAAAGAGGCATTTTGGAGGGACACTGACACACTGCTTCAAAGTATACCTGATACCGAGCTGGTTTTTCTCGGAGGGGATTTTAATGGCCATGTGGGAGAATCGAATTATGATTACGAGGTGCATCATCTCTACCCAGGTATGTAAGCAGGGGTACCCCTCAAGGTGGTGTTCTCTCTCCCCTTCTATGGAATCTGGTGGTCAATAGGCTGCTTCTAAGCCTGGAGGGTTTGGGATGCAAAGTTATCGCTTATGCAGACGATATTGCTATTGCAATCTCGGGAAAGTTTCCCTGTGTCCTGAGCGACTTAATGCAGAATGCCCTATCTATCCTGGCGAACTGGGCTAGCGAGGTTGGTGTTGGAGTAAATCCGCAAAAAAACTGAGCTTGTTCTCTTTACTAAGGGAAACGCTGTACCCTCTTTTGAACCACCATTAATGGAGGGCACAAGGCTTGTACTCACTGAGAAAGCCAAATTCCTTGGTCTTGGATAGAAAGCAATGCTGGAAGGCAAACATTCAAGAGCGTGTGACTAAGGCAACTCTTGCACTATATTCGTGCAGGAAGGCTATAGGCAAAAAATGCGGCTTACATCCAAAAGTGGTCTACTGGCTATATGTATTTCAGTACTGCGTCCCATGTTAATGCATGGGATCATCGTTTGGTGGACGGCACTTAGCATCATGTCGTATAGAACTCTGTTGGAGAAGGTTCAAAGACTGGCATGTGTTGCCATCACAGGGGCTCTAAGGACAACACCGACTGCTGCTTTAGGAGTGTTATTAAATTTACTTCCTTCAGACATTTTCGCTGAGCAAATGGCTGCGAATACGGCTGTTCGCCTCCGGGAAACCGGTCAATGGACCGCATCAATCGTAGGTCAATCGGCAGTACTGAGAAACTTTGAGATTCCCGGAATGACGGACTACATCTCTCCGAAACTCCTGTTCGATAAGTCCTTTACAAGCCTGATCCCATCGAGAAATGAGTGGTCTGAAAGCGCTTTTTTGGAATCTAATGCCATTAGCCTTTTTACTGACGGATCTAAGACTGAGGGAGGCGTTGGGGCTGGAGTGTATTCGGAGAAGTTGAACATTGGTTTGTCGTTCCGCCTTCCGGAATACAGTAGCACTTTCAGGCGGAGGTTGTAGCAATTTCCGAGGCGCTAGTCTGACTTGCGCACAATGTTGTATCCATTAGGGATATTGTAATCTTCACGGACAGTCAACCGGCAATTAAAGCGCTTAGCTCCGTCCTGGTTACATCAAAGACGGTATTGGACTGCCGTGACTCTCTCAGGTTGATGGGTAGCTTTTTTAACATAACTCTGTGCTGGGTACCGGGCCATAGTGGCATATCTGGGAATTGCAAAGCTGACGAACTGGCTCGGGCGGGAACGACTAACGAGATCAGGGAGTGGTGGCGTAGAACAGGGATGCATCTAGCAGCTTGCAAAATAATTACCCATAATGTGGCGTACGACAGGGCCAGCGCCAGATGGAGTAGTGGACTCACATGTCATACAACTAGGCAATTATGGCCTGGATCCAGTCCAATCCGATCCTACGGGATGCTGATGCTGAGCCGACGGCATTTGAGAAATGTGGTGGGGCTCATCACTGGACACTGTTTGATCGGCGAGCATGCTAGAAGACTTCGACTCCCGCACAATGATTACTGTAGGAGCTGCGGGGACGTGGAGGAGGAAGAAAGTTGTCATCACCTTCTGTGTACTTGCCCTGCTTTGGCGGAACGTAGGAGAGATATCCTTGGGTCCTACCTTTTTGTCGATCTGGACGACCTAAAGGCAGTTAGTGTATGTCGTCTTCATCGCTTCATTTCCAGCTCTGGCTGGTTTAAAGATTGAGATAAGCTCAGGTATGTTGTATCTAGGGGGTATCACAACGGACCCAGTGGTGGTCTATGTGCGCCTTTCTCCTCTAGGCAACCCATCTAACCTAACCTATGATTACGAGGATTGCCATGGAAGGGTAGCCAATCTACAGCCAGAAATGGTGAAGGTGAGGCTATCCTGACTATGTGCAGATCACACGGTCTGGTCATCCTCAACACATGGTTCATTAAGAACCAAAGGTACCTGATCACATACAGCATGCGACGCAGGTAGACTATCATCTGTGTCTGCAAAGTGATCTTGGGTGAATCTGCGGTCACCCAGCACCGGTTGCTCCTGACAGAATTTATTTTGAAAGGAGGAACAAGACCACAAGCAATCCTCAAGCCAGTCGAGAAAATCAAGTGGCATAATCTCAACAACGAACGCTTTGAATCTGTTGTAACTCCACTCATTGTTAAAATGAAGGAGTGGCCTTAATACAACACCAACTGCGACGAGCAAAATCAAACACAAATGTGGGATGCTTTGGCTGAAATGTTAGTAGGTGAGGCTGAAAGACACTGGGAATTTCGAAAGGACCACTCCACACGAACAAGGAGACGTGGTGGTGGAATAACGATACTAAAGAAGCAGTGCAGGTCAAATCAAACGCATTCAAGGCTTGGACAACATGCAAGACAAGCAGTGAAGCTGAGAAGGTTCAACTTCGGGGGAAATATGATAAATGCCGGAGGGAAGTAAAGCGAAAGATGGCTCAAACAAAAGCGATTGCAGCCGACAAGTTCTTTCAGGAACTAGAAGATCTGACTGCGGATAAGAGATCGTCATTGCAAGAGAAACCTAAAGACAATGGCAGGATTTATAAGGTCGCAGCCCAAAAGAGAAGAAACGCTCGAGAGATTCAGGCACCAAGGTACGTTGAAGATTCACAAGTAGTGGTGCTGGTTGAAGATACAGCAATCTGTTGCTGAATGCGTGTACTTTGACGAACTTTTGAACGAAGAATTTTCGCGAGAAGCCTTTCAAGCTATGGAGCTTAACACCACTGATATCGCTGATTTTTCAGTGGAGGAGGTGATGAAGACAATGATGAAGATGAAACGCGGAAAGGCAGTTGGACTGGACAATATACCCTTGGAATTTTGGTTGAAGATGGATCATGTCGGGCTTAGATGGCTCACTGTTCTTTTCAACAAAATTAAAAGAGGGCAACCGAAGCCTGACGCTTTCAGAAAAAGCTTCCTTCTTCCGTTTTATAAGAACAAGGCTGACTCACGCAAGCTCAACAACTATAGGGCAATCAAGTTATCATCTCACACATTGAAGACTTACGAGCGAGCTGTCTGCAATCGACTGAAAGAGATTGTACGGTTGGGTGACAATCAATGCGGTTTTGTGGAGGGAGGGTCGGCCCACAATCGATGCTATTCAGTGCATACGTGTTACGATGGAAAAGCGTCGTGATGCACGGACGAACTTGCACTTTGTGTTCATCGATTTGGAAAAAGCCGTCGACAGAGTTCCTCGTGATCTGATATGGGTGGCCCTAAGAGCACTTAAGGTCCCCGAGGCATATGTCAAGGTGATACAAGACATGTATGATGGGGCAACTACTAAAGTTGGATGCACAGCTGGTGAGTCTGAAGAATTTGCGGTTAGAAGTTGGAGTTCACCAAGGCAGTGTATTGAGTCCCTTGCTCTTCAATATCATCATGCATTTAGTAACACTCATTTCTGACGGTCTGGAAATATCCCTTCTCTTCGCCGATGACGTTGTCCTGGGTAGCAAAGACATCGTTGCTTTGCAGGCTGCACTGCCCAAGTGGTGTAAGATACTGGATGATCATGGACTGAGGATTAGCATACCAAAGACTGACTATCTTTGCTGTCCTTTCTCAGATCCAGAGGGACCGATACCAGATATCTACAATACATTAAAGGAGAGCAGTTGAAGTCCTGTACAAGGTTCAACTACTTGTGCTCGATGGTCAACAAGGAAGCTGCCTGCGATGACGACATCAAACATCGCATCGGTGTCGGTTGGATGAAGTGGCGAGAAATCTCTGGAGTTTTCTGCGACAAGAAGATGCCACGAAAGCTTAAGGGCAAGTTGTACAAAACGGTCATACGTCCCGCGCTCATTTATGCGTCTGAATGCTGGACTATGTACAAGACATACGAAAGTAAAATGACTGCGACTGAGATGAAAATGCTACGGATGTCAGCTAGTGTGACCAACAATTGTATCAAAAGTGCCTACATCCGAGGCAGGTTGTTTATTGAGCAACCAATCACTGAAAAGCTCGAATCGTCATATGGATTGGTATTGTCATGTTCTAAGGCTTCCGCCTGAGAACCCTGTCATAAAGGCACTATCAATGAATGTTCCATTTGCTGGACCCAAGCTCCGAGGCAGACGAAAACACACATGGATCAATCGGGTGAAGAAGCAACAACAACGCATCAATCTCGGCGATGATACGATCCAAAACCGAGGTGCCTGCAGAAGAAAGCTGACATCTTAGCCGTCAGAATGGGCGAAGTGCCAACACCACAGGCAGAGCAAAGCGAAACCGCAGAGTGGTATGAAAGGACAAGGAAGAAAAAAAAATGATTGAATCCTCAAGAAAAATTAATAAAGTAATATATGATTTCATGCAAATTCTTTCCTCAGGCCCTTGACTTTATGAACATTTGCCGCGAAAACTACGAGATTTCTTCATTTATTTCGAATTTCTCAATTTTCTTATCCCTAAGGGTCTACAAAACGATAATCAAAACTCAAAATAAAAAGAAAAAAAAATTAATTTTTTTGTCCATGTCCAAGAATTTGTTTGAGTCGTCCCACTGTGCGCCTTAGCACAAATTAATGGCATCTGAACTGGCTGACGACAGGTCTCTTCACCCTTTTGTTGCTTTGCCTTTCTTTCTGGCACGAGATTCCATAAAATAACATCGACAGGGGCAGTGAGTGACAAATACCTCGCCAAAATCTCCGTATCTGAGCTGCAGTGTGCTCGTGCCGTCGATTGGCTCACTGACGAGCCAATTTTGACAAGTGTCAATTTTGACAGCTGTTACTGCCGGACCTTTACGGTCACATGAGTTCCGTCCTCATCGACACCTTCAGGTGTCATCTTTCGTTCATTGCACCCCATTCCCAGCGACGACCACCCAATGGGGTGTCTAAAAATCTCATGGCGCCGATCTGTAACGAAAGAGTGTAACACGCGGTAAGTCCACGAAGCAGATGTGTGTGCTTTGCTCAAAACAGAGTACGATGGTGCGCAGGAGTAGTTGACGTGCAATGCTCCCCTAGTGGAGATCAACAAGTAACCCACAAATGCAATCCATAAAAACTGTCGGGATATCGCAATTATAGTCGATTGTTTACGAACTGATAATCTTATTGATTGAAACCCCATAATCCGTCGAAAAACTTCCAGGACTTATTAGAAAGACGACGAAAGTGAACTTAAACTCGGGTTGAAAACAAAAAATACTTTTCCAGGTGCCTTCATGAAATAAAATTCTGTCTTAGGATCCTTTTTCACCTTAAGAGCATTAAAAGAATAGCTGACTTTATTTTGCCACAGACATACCGCACGGATTAACTTTATCCCTTACCAAACAGATTTTCAATTTTACTGAGTGACGATACCAAAGGATCTTCATCACAATATATCTTTGTTTCAGTGAATGTAAAAAAAAAGTACACATACGTATCTTGTACGTGTGTCTTTTAATGGTACATACGAGTATTTAGTTAAATTTAACACCATTGCAGTGAGATCGTCACATGTTTTCCCGAAACACCTGAGTCTATCTACATGTGAGTCCGTCCACTTTACTTGTCATCGTCCCTTGGCGGATAACCCCATAACCATATTCCACGGAAGCCGATTATCGTAAATCCGCCAGAAATCTTTTACCAACATGTTGTTTATTATGGAAATGTGTCATCAATGAGTTATGGGTGGCAAGTGTGTTCGCCAAGAAAGCAAGTGACGATGTTATGACGGAACTAGAAGCCTAGGAGGCATTATGGGTTAGTCTGAGCCTCCGTTTTGATCCTTATCTTGAGCTACTGGAAGATTAGTCCGTAGGCGAGTGGGGTCCTCAAATGTATCTCGTACGTACAGCAGCTTTAAATGCAAATGGTCCGTGTGTCTTGGAGATGGAATATTGTTGTGTCCGATAAGATGATGAGATGACGAGATGACGAACCCAATGACGGATTTTGAGCCGAGGCGTTGGAAAAAGATACTCTTTCAGTAGTTATCTTGCTTCAGGTTGGCGTTGACTCTCTTTTGTTGTTATATGCATGAACCGTATCGTATTTTGTCGATGGCTAGGGGGACAATGGATCATTTTTGAGAAGAATACGCAGGAGATGATGACTTCCTTCATTTAATGCAAATTAAATATCATCTGAGAGCAAAAGACGGTTTTTGTGAATGAAAAAGTCTGGTGTTCGCTTGTGTGGGCTGCGATAACTTCCGTTCATTGTACGCGATAATCTACGGTGGCACCTTTCGATTTATGATTTAATTTGATATACAACGTGTATGTAAATTGCGATTGGATTCGGGGTTGAATAGAGATTTTGATGAAACGGGGTTTTCATTATAGATGATTTGTGAGGAACTGCCAAAATTGGAAGCAGCCTAGGTTTCATGTATGGTGAAGATAGGAAGCAAAACGAGATCTGATTAAAATCGTGGGAAATGTTTTAATTTACTTCTAGAAAATACTCATAGAGCGAAACTAAATAGCCAGTTCGAATAAATTGTGTATTCATTCTTATCATAAGTCTAACATTTTAAAAATTATGGGACAAGACTCGTAGGTGTTGACGAATGATTTTGATTTCCTAATATAATTAGTTATTTATAACTTATGAGAACTGTTAGAAGAGTATCACCGTCTCAAGTAAAAACATCATCATCGTGGCACTACAACCCGACGTCGGGCCTTGCCCGTATGAATCATTGTCCTGCCTAATTTTTGAAGCTCAGCAGTTGTTCGGTGCCCTCATCTACTTAGTTTTTTTTTTCTTCCTCGCCGCCTTACTTTGTCGATGCGTAGGTTTGCATTCTCGTCGAGTTGCACACAGTTGAAGCATGGGAGGATGACGTGGCTATGCTGTTCAGGGTTACTCCTAGAATTTAAGGATGGTTCAGAGTCGGAATATGCTGATTGCCAATTGAGATCCCAAGTTGCATCTTGACTTCCTTCGTCGAGGTGGTAAATAAAGTTGTCGAGGATTTAAGCGCTGATACGGTTAAATTCTTGCCCGTGGAGAAGGAGTTAAGCTCTTCTGGGTAATCCTGTTTCCTGTTGTCAGAGCAGTCGTTGGCATAGGAGATAATTTCGATTCCTTCAGGTGGAGTTGGAGTTCCAGATAGGCAAATGTTGAACAAGAAGGGAAACAGAACTCCTCCTTGTGGCACACCTTGTTTGATCTTCCTCAGCTTCGATTTCTTGCTCCTGAATTCGGTGTAGGACTGCCTGCCCGCAAGATAATTGGCAATCTATTTTGTAGTTTGTGTTGGAAGATATGCTATATATAAGTCGGACAGAAGTGCTGAGTGACTGACTTTGTCGAAGGTTTTCGACAGGTCAAGTGCCACCAGAATTGTTCTGTGACATGGACGAGGTTGATTAAGGCCATTGTGGATGCGAGTTGTAATGGCATCCAGGGCCGTCGTCGTACTGTGCATCTTTCTGAAGCCGTGCTGGTGGTTTGCAAGCTGGATGGGAGCTGCAAGAACAGGCTACTAGTCTTTGAATTTGACAGTTCATTTCGTGAATTCTGGGATTGTCTGGGTTTGTGCTCCTGATGTTGTCTCTCTTGTTTGCCAGTCTGGTGGCTGAGGTAGGAAAGTTGGGCCGAACTTTCGGAATGCGTCCTGCAGGAATGAATTTCGCAGCCGCTTTATTAACGACTTTCCTAATATTGGACGTATTACGTACGTCGGTGGGAGTTGGCAGAGTGAGGAATTTAGCACTAGTATATTCAG
Source organism: Chloromyia formosa (assembly GCA_964017055.1). Lineage (NCBI taxonomy): Eukaryota > Metazoa > Arthropoda > Insecta > Diptera > Stratiomyidae > Chloromyia > Chloromyia formosa. The sequence goes on along the minus strand of OZ024816.1, from coordinate 82,160,214 downwards.
TAAAGCTGTTCCAGTCAGCCTTGTTGTGGTTGACAAAAGTGCGATGTTCGACAGATACGATGTCTGTCGGTTTGTCAAGCCTTATCACGATAGGTAAATGGTCCGATGATAGTGTGTTCGGTAATCCTACTAGGTCTATTCACAGGGGTCGTTAGGGTTGAATGAAAGCTCGTGTGGGTGCTCACTGGTGTAGGAAGGTGAGGCGTGCTAGACGAGCTCGTTGCTTGTGGTCCTCGATTTCTGCACTAACTGGCAGTAAACGCAGGATTCCACGCCTGTGATGGTTTAGTCTGGAGCAGTTCCTCACGTGACACCACTCGTCGCAGAAGTTGCATCTCACTGACGTTGCATTAGGATGCTGCTCTCTGTTGAATACGCAACAGATCCATGGACCTGGGTTGCTTCCAATGCCGTCGCGGAGAAGTAGTATTGAGAGCAGTTGCGCCGAGATGTGTTGCTCCCAATAAACACAAAAAACGAAAACAGCATGTAACACATAGACACACATCCTTCTTCCATTGAAGGGGTTTGGCAGCTCTTGGCCGTTGTAAAAACGGGTCGCTCCGGTCCGTAGAACCGACTGCCGCGGGAACGCCATTCGAAATCACTGGTGCCGTTGCGGCAAAATATGCACACCAACCAACCATGTTTCTGTTTATTATAAAAAAAATCTAAGAAAAGGCGAGAAAAAGGAGATTGTGGATATTATCTGTGCATAGACCGGTAGCGCAGGTATTGAGGCATCAGTCTCATGTTTGACTACCGGCGTTTCGGGTTCGAATCCCGTTCACGACAACGCTCATAGCCATGGATGTGCAGGAGGTGCATGTTGGCAACTGCATTCTCGGAAACCAGTTTATGCCGTCGAAACGTCAACTGGGCCACATGGAACAGTTGACGCGCTATGCCTCACAAGAAAAAAAAAGTGAGAGAGAGAGAGAGAGATAATTAAATTTAATTTTTACCAACCATGACAAGTTCCATATAATTTTCCTCGAAAATCGTTTGCGCGCGTTTAGGTTAAACGAAATCACTCGCGTAACTCCCTACCAGGGCTGACATTCACAATCTCCAACCAAATTTCCAAATAAGGCAAAACGAAATATTTAAAAAAAAATAAATTATACCAATTTAGCTTGTTCTCCTCAATTTTTGAATCCAGCCCTGCGTGCGCCATTCTAGTGAATTAAAAACACCATAATTTAAATGATGGCAAACAAGCAGCTGGCTTCTGGAGCAAGATTGAGTCTGGACTGTCGGAAATGGTACTTGACTCCTCAGATGAGGGCAAAGCTGAGCTGCTTTTCGACAGCGACGTCATCATACGGGGTTTCCGGGTGATAAGAGTTCTCCCCATAATTAAATCGAATCATGTGCACAGAAGCACGAAACTTCGCGTGTGCAAAACCGTCATACGACCAGTGCTATGCTGCGAAACGTGGACCCTAACTCAAGCCTCCGAAAACATGCTAGACACATTCAAACGCAAGGTTCTGCGGCGAACTTTCGGGCTGTTTACGATTGAGATGGATAGCGCATCCGGTACACCCATGAGCTGGAAGTTTCGAAAATTGTCAAACTACAACTTCTTCAATGGGCAGGGCATGTTCACCGAATGGAAGACAACCACATGCCAAAGAGAGTAATGAACGGACAACGAGTCGACGGAGCGCGACTGTGTGAACGACCGAGACCTCGTTGGGAGAGCTCGGTATATGCAGACGCCGCGTAACTATTGGGCTTCGAAGATTGGAAGACCCGGTTACGTGACCGAGATAATTGGAGGACAACGATCCTGGCGGCCAAGGCCAACGGCGGGCTGTCGCACCACGGCCACCAACTGTAGTCTAGTGCACTCGCGTCAACACCTCCAGCCATTTGACGACTATGTTGCCTAGGTATCACTTTCAGGCCAATAATGTCCTTTTTTAATCCCCAAGGGCTCAAAATGTCACCAGTCCCGACAAAAGGACTCAAAATTCGGTTAACAATTTGGTTTGGTTCCATCACCATAAATCAAAATTTACCCATATCTACCAGGTTTGGTTCCTGTTTCATTTCATGATTATAGAGTCCTTTTGTCCTGATGCACACCCGCAGCAGCGCCAAAATATCACCGTGAGATACTTACAATAAGCCAAGGAATTTACGTACCGTACCACGGGAAATGTCTGGAAGAATATTTTCATTGATATTTTTGAAAAGACTCAAACGAGAGGCTCTATGAAATCGTAAACTTTTGGATGAATCTTTTTTTCAACTGCACGGATCAGAGCAATGATAGCGTACACTGTTAAAAATTTCCTCTTGCAAATTACAATACATGTATTTGCAGCAATGTACCAACACAGTAATGAAAGTATACAATACAGATTTGTGGGCCCCTCAACATTACAATACTGTAATATTTCAAACTCATAGTTGAAAAATACGATACAGTACTGTTGTGCTTTTGACATTATAGTGCCACAATATTGGAACCTTGTAGTGAAAATTGACAATACGGTACTGTAGACCGCTTCACACTACAGTATTGGAAATTTTCAAACTTGCCATGTAAAATTGTAGTGCAAACGTATTGCCAACCCTAACGATCGTGTGCTTTATTATTTCAATACTGTGTCTGCATTTTTTGTAAACGCTTCTTTCCATTTTTAAAATACACTCATACGATTTTGGAATACTTTACTTCATTTTGTCGTTAAAAATGAATTATAATATTGAAATAGTTAGTGATTGACAATAACGAATATGTAATACAAATTTCAAATACGAGTGGGCTATAAATTAAGTACATAATTCAGAAGAATTTAGGTGTCCCAAGTTATAATTCAGGAAAATCAATCAAGATAACATAAATTTTTATTGACGCATGTATGTATATAACCATTACATTATGTAAAGTATAAATTAGCATCATTGCTAAGATATCGAGTCAATCAGAATGCTGCTGGTATCGTTGAACCCCATTCATGGATTTGATTACTTTAGGATCGAAGGACATCGGTTTTCGTTTCCCGCCGCCTCTCTTGGACCCTTCTGATGGATTGATCATCAAGAAGAATCTGAAAAATACAATGCAATAATATTGAATATTCACGTAGACAAACGACATTTTATATGAATATTTGAACTATTCTCATAGCATATTTTTTATTCAATTTTTTGTATGTATAAGTATTGTGTTTGATGGCTAGTAGGGTTATTAATCTTTAGATATTATCACAATGAATTTGATGAATACTCTACCTTTGGATTAGCTCCAGACTTCGCGATAGATCCTCCGGATACCGGATACCAAAAATGTAGTAAGCCAAGGAGGTCATTAAAATTCCATTTTAAACTCCATAAACAGCAAGGCTGCTTTTATCAAAACATACTAAGTAGGTGGGGGTTTCACTGCATAATCGAAAGGTTTGAATATTAGTCGGAAGTGCATTAATAAAAAAAAAAATATTGAATACCACTTTATGACGTATTAGTAATAATAAAAACGTCAACATACCTTTGACAACGAGCGTCGGGGTCGCATACGGAACTTTGTCTAGGGTTTCCGCCTCAGTCAAAGTTTCCTGTAAGAACACCATTAATAATTAACAATTGATAGACATTTTTATAAAAAAAAAACATCCAAATACTTACATCAACAATCATGTAGAATGCATCTTGATTTTCTCCAAAATAATGAACGATAAGCGGAAAAGTACATTTTTGGGAGAAGTTTTGCGTAACGTAAAGGCCAGACGCTCTAGGTAAAACAATAGAATGGAATGGTAAATGTATGCTCGAAGTCCAGACTACTATTTCTGAGAACAGCGAATGGAATTGGAATTCCTTTTACATAATTCTAGGATACTTTTATTCCACTAAGATGGATATAGCAGCAAAATTGTCCCATATATACAGGCCGACTGATACAAAAGTGAATCCAAGCTCAAAATGTGGATTTCATGGCATGACTCCCATGCCCCACAGACTCTATTAAAATTGTTTGAGGGTAACTTACTCGAAAAGTGGACGAAAGTTGAAGCCAGTTCGAGGACGACAAAGCGCCTAAATGGTAATATGCGCATTGCAGATTTTGAATCCATCAACTTTGGTTTGCGGGTCAGCTCTGTACCTATCGACCTACCATGGCATATTTATTATGTATCTGAAATAACTACCAATATATCGCTCACACTAAAAATTGATCCCAGAGGTTAATTTATCCTCACCTGTATAAGTATACCTATCAACATTCGCTAAGTACACATGCATGTTCATTATAGCAAATTATAAATTTTCATATTTATCTCATAAAGTGCCAACCGTGTTTCGATTTATTTTCAATATACGAGTATGTCACTATATGAGTAACAATGGAGTCATCGATAGTTTCATTATTATTCACTGATTACGTATAAAAGTTGTTTCAATTAGGCCCCACTATAAATTCGTGAGCGTGCATTTTCGAACAGCGTGTTACTAAATAGCGGCGATAACGGTAAAACTGTTCAGACAAAAGGCTACAGGTATGATTACATCAGCAAAGCGTAATTCTGTACATATAGCACGTATCCCTGACGTACCTTTGAATATCTACTATATAAATACTGGTCAGCAGTGCATAATTATGACCCTATCTATTCTGGATTATCTTTACGCTCCACTTGTATAGCAAAGGATATGTATCATGGATTTTGGTGAAGGATTTTTTGAACACTGAAATTTACCTTTAACATGTGCGAGTATGTACGTTTATAAATAAATAAATTTACTTTGTACTTTGGAATTAAAAGAAATGTATTTCAATTATTTTAAGCGGCCATATTTTCCTATACATATGTGAATAAAAGAGCTATGAATTTTCAAAAACGAAAAGTGAGCAATTTATTCGAAGTCCTAGTCCTAGTCCTAGTTCCTAGTCCGGATAAGGCTGCATGCAACACATCGCCGATCACTATGAGGAATAGGATCGGTGAGAGGATGCACCCCTGCCGAACTCCACTGCGAATCTCAAAGTGCTCCGACACCACAACTTTATGCAGAACGCGACATTTGGCGCCGTCATAGGTAATAGCCACAAGCTTCTCAGGAATGCCTCTCCTGCGCAAGGCTGCCCATATAGAATCCCGGTTGACACTATCGAAAGCCTTTTCGAAATCGATGAAAAGCAAATGAAGCGGAGAATCGTCAGCGCATTGCTTAATGATGAACAAGGTGTTAATGTGATCGACATAGGAGAATCCTGATTGAAAATCAGCTTGCTCTTTATCAATTGTGCTTTCTAAGTGGGCCTTTAGTCTTTCCAGGACGATTTTAGCTAGTATCTTGGCAACGGCAGGAAGCACACAAATGCCTCTCCAATTATTACAGTCTGTGAGGCTACCCTTCTTTGGAAGTTTGATGATCAAACCTTCCTTCCACTCAGTGGGAAAGGTCTCGGTACTCCGCGCTTTATCAACAAGTGGGTGCAGCAAATCGGCAGTTACGCTTGGCGCTGCTTCATAAAGTTGGGCAGGGAAACCGTTGAGTCCGGCAGCCTTTCCTCGTTGTAGTGTAATAATTGCAGAGAAAATTTGCTTTTTAGTCGCAGCAGTGGACACTATACGCACATTTTGAAGGTTAGCTAAATTATCTATATGAGGGGGAACTTCACCAGAGTTAACTCGGTTCAAGACCGCGGCGAAGTGTTTTTTCCACCGCCTCATTTGAACTTCTTCCAAGATAAGTAGCTTTCCATCACTATCCTTCACCGGATGTTGGCAGGAGTTACGACCGCCTCTAACCTCCTTGATGACATCGTATACGGCGTTTAAGTTGTTGCTTCTTCCAGCTTCTTCTGCTAAGGCTAAAAGAGAATTGGCGTAAACTCTTTCATCGCGTCGCACACAACGCCGCACTTCTCGAGCTTTCTGACGGTAAAGGAGTTCGATGCTGCTTCGATTGTCGTCTGATGCTGCAGCCGAACGAACCTTCAGTTCTTTTCTTTCAACAATCCGCTGCCATGAAGCTTCGGATATCCAGGGCTTATTCCGGCAATCCGGGATTGTGCCAAGGATGGTACCTGTGCTATCAACGTACGCATTTTTTATGGCATCCCAGTTTTCATTTATGTTAGTATCCGGATGACTAGTTATCTCAGCTGCTTTTTCCGCAAGATGGTAATTATATTGTTGTAAGACAGCTGAATTTTTTAGTCGAGCCGTGTTGAATTTGCGGCGCCTGGGTCAGTAGTACGACGCACGGCTGCAATTCGCAATCGAACATTAGCGATCATAAGATAATAATCCCTTCCCATGCCAATATCGGCACCCTTTTTGTTTCGCGCGTCCAGGAGGCAACTCTTGAATCTTTTACTAATGGCGAAGTGGTCGATCTGATTTTGTGTTCTGCGCCGATCAACAGAGGACCAACTGATTTTGTGGTGGTCCTTATACTCAAACATAGTACCACCGATGAAGAGACTGTGAAAGTTGCAGAACTCTATAAATCTTTCACCGTTGTCATTACGATCACCAAGACCGTGTCTCCCCATCACATGTCTGAGCCCATAGTTATCAGCGCCAACTTTAGCATTCAAATCTCCCATAACCATTATAATGTCACCTTTAGGTGTTTTGCTCTGAACGACGCTTAGTTCTTCGTAGAAGGAATCTTTCGTCAAGATACTATCGGGTTCAGTTGGAGCATAGCATTGTAATTATTGAGATGTTTCTCATTTTGGTTCGGAACCTTGCGGTTACGATTCGGTCGGAGACCTGATCCCAGGATAAGAGACAGTTACGTGCGGCTCTGGTTTAAAGGAGCCCCACACCTGACTCACGTCGACTGTCGGTAGCTCTACCGGAGTACAACATTACAGTGCTACCCGTTGGAGAGATACATTCTCCGCTGTTCCACCATCTTATCTCACTAACTCCTAGGATGTTTAAGTTATACCTCAGAAATTCACTTTCTAATTGGAGAAATCGTGCGTTCTGGGGACCTTCTGATCTGATCCATTGTCCAGGAGAGTACGCACATTCCAGAATCCAATCTTTGTCATTGTACGAAAGCCAAAAGTCGTAACCGTTGAGTCAATCCTTATCCAAGGCATAGTTGACGTTTGGTTAGCATATACATAGAAGATTTCGGATAGTGCAAGTTGCTGGCATACACATCCTGTCCTTTGTTTGTCGGTTTTAACGACAGTCCGTCGAAGGGAAAGGCCGTGGTATTATTTAACGCCCCACGCCACAGGGGGAAGATTTACCTCAACCAAATCATCGCACCGCCATCACTGGCGGCTTGACATTGGTTAACAATGGTCAGTGGCCACTGCCGTTCCAGGAGACGTCCACGCAGTGACTAGTGTGATTAAACTGCGGATCAGCTAGTGTGAAGTTTATGGGAATCGGCCATGACTTAATATCAAAAGACTTAATGGGCTGGTTTCCAGTTATTTTCGGTAACACAAAGGCTTCTATTTGAATATAGAAGTCGGTGTTGATCGCCTTCAAAAATATGTTGACTCTATGGGTTGCGCTGCTGACTGATTTACCTATGCCTTCAATCGTCATGCTAGAGTCTGCGAACCGGAATCCAGTAATGCCTCGCACAAAATCTTATTGCCGTCGGACGTCAGAATCCGCACTCCAACAGTTCCCAGTAGAACAAATTCTGATTTTGGCTGCTCCGAATGGATGCTAGGTAACGCGGTCATATCGTTTGACGATGATGGTGATAACGGCTGATTATCTGTTGATTCGGGTCCATGAATCAGAATGTTGTGCTTTTTGCTGCATCTTAAGCACCCTCTTGGAGTACATTGGTTCGCAAAATGACCAGTTTTCATGCAATTGAAACATCGGGAATCCTTCTTCAGAAACTGGGCTCTCTTGTCTAGTTGCCACGACAAAAAGGCTGTGCACTTGTAGAGCTGATGATATTTTTGAGGACCGCATGGACATGGACATGAAGTGGTTGCTGATAAACTGTTTGTCTTTGCTGGACTGTGTGAGTCAAGTTTCTTAGAAGACCCTCGTTGAACGGCCTCTAGGGTAAGAAATCGGCTCTCCAGAAATTCAATAAAATGTCGCAGTGTTCCGAATTCTTTGGGATTATTCAATCCCTGTTCATAAAGTGTGAGCGTAGACCGATCCAATTTCCTTAGCAAAATGTACATAAGATATATTGATTTTCTTTTTTAATATAACTAAAAAATCGTAAAAGTCGTATTCTCGATTTTTTTAAATCTAATTTGTTCTAAGCTTTGAGAAAAATCGTGAAGTTGTATTTGAAGTTAAAAATCGTAAAAAATACGATAAATCGTACTATTGAGCATCGCTAATCGAACCCTTGTTTTCCTTTAATACAAGGAAGTACAAGTAAAAAGTAGAGGGGACAATATCGCACAAAATCCATACGTGTGTAATGAACAATATTATGGTCTGGTAGTGCTGCTCCCACCGGCAGATCGAAGCAGCACCTGATGACTAATGATCTATTGGTGGTACGAAACCAGAGGCCGAGGGTACCATTACACCCGGACCCAGGTGCCACCGCGTGGGCGTCTGATCCCTCCGCCAACCATTCCATCCTTATCGACTATTTTTTTTATTCCCCAATTTTACCTCCCCTGTTTATGTTGTCTGCCCCAGGCCTATGAATTTTTGTTAATACGTAAAGGACAGGGGCAACGAGCGGCGAAAACCCCGCCCACATCTCCCGAACTAAGCTACAGCAAGCATAGGCCGCTGCTTAGCTCGTTGAGGGGCCTTTTCTTAGCCAGATGGTATGGCCTGACCTTCACGGTCGTATGCTACCTTAGGCTCCGTCCCCACGAGCATCTTTGGATGCCCACCAAAACGTCCGTTACACGTGTTTTGATCATTTTTTGTTTTATCACTTACTTTTCTTCCACTATCAGCCGGTTTTCTCCCGACTGTCAATTGCATGGGGTCACATAGTAGACAGAGTATCATTTGAGACGATGACAACCAATAAATAACACTTGACAGCCGAGACCCGGATCCGTATTGGATGGAGAAAACGAGCATTGGCCACTGGCTTGCCGTAGTGTGCATCTGCCACAGGATCAAGTAAATGAGCACCAAACATTTTGGCACTTGTCTTCTCTATCAGTAACTGTCTTTTTTCACTCTAAACTTGAATATAAATCGAATCCCCGGCAAACTGCATCGCATCAGTTCGAAAAGTTAACACAATTCATACGTATAAGACAATAAAATATATTTGATTCAAAAGGATAGAGGATTATAAATTCTAATTGAAAAATTGCCAAAGTAAAAGGCAAACAGACAAATCGTTTCTGTCCATATTTTAATCTGCAGACATTCTAAATGTTTACGGACCATTGCATTTGCAATATTTTAGCGAATTCACGAACGTATGCAAAAGAGCAACCAATGGAAAGATTCTTTTCCTCCATTACCACCATAGTGTTCCCTGAGGAAAGGAAACTCGTCCTTTTCTGCATCTATATAAATGGGATGCATTAGTTTCTTTACGTATGCGTTAGATGTACATGTAACGTATACTATACATATATACCTATTTGGCGAAATCACTGTGTTCTCACATGCCGTAGTATAGTAACGCCACAAGGGCGATATATTATAGGACAGTAGGATAGATACGGATACGCTGGAGGACCCATGACGCCATTGACGCCGTTTTGTTTTATAGATGACCGTACGAACCATACTGACAACTCATTGCGATGATAAATCAAAATGCAGAGAAAAGGATTTTCGCTAGCACTGGCCACCAGTACTCGTATACGAGTTTAATGGTAAGGGAAATGCGTTTCGTTTATTATACACTAAACATTGGAACACTATGAAACATCGGCTCATCTCATATGTGACCAATCGTAATTTTACAATTTTATGGTTCAGCGAAGGTAGAACGTGTGAGTTTATTGGACCTTAATTCATTAAAGGTTGCCTGGGCAACGACGTGAGTCGTGGAAATACATTTTTCCATGCTTTCTTCTTACAACACTGCGGCTGACGATAATCATGACTACGTTGGCAGTGATGAGATGGCGATGAGAATGATGACTGTTAAAACGATTCGGTACACAGAAGTTGAATTTGATTTTTGTGTTGTTGCATTTTGAGCGATAATCGTTGGCACGGTACAGTGTGTTGCTAAAAAATATTGTAAAAGATACTATGATAATAGGGAGTAGCGTAACTAGCCTACGGCGATGGCCATAGGCGCCTCGGCAGACGGGAAGCCATCTGGACCGGTCAAACTTAAGAAACAGGCAAAGAAAATTTTGACGCCCCTCCTTCACATTTTTTCAAAACTGTTTTGCATGTACCATAAACAAGAATGATGGGTTACGTTAGGTTAGAGGGCTGCCGTGATAACCACGACACACATAGACCACGTCTGGGTCCTTTGTGATACCTCACGGGATAAATTATCCCGACCGTCCTATGCCCCAAACCAGCCTGAGCGTACAATAAACCGTTGGAGCTGGCCAATATCGAAGTTTTCCAAGTCTCCTAGCTCGGCGAAAAAGTATTCACCAAGAGTTGACCTCTTCATACCCGCCAAGCCAGGACATCCACAGAGAAGATGAAAAATGCTCTCTTCCTCCTCCCCATTCCCACAGCTTCTGCAGAAATCATTATACGGAAGCCGAAGCCTACGAGCGTGCTCCCCGATTGGACAATGCCCAGTGACAACGCCCACGATAACACCAATAATTTGCCTTTTTATCATTAGCAACCTAGTAGAGCGGTGAATATCCAATCTTGGCCACATCATCTTTGCTCTGTAACACGTACTGCCATTAAGCCACCTTGAGTTCGCTTTGCTGATCGCAGCCAGCCTAATGGCATGCTTGCATGGGTCCATGGGCATACCAATATTAACTTGATACTCTGGTACAATTTCCGTTATCCCCAGTCGAGCCAGCTCATCCGCTCTAGAATTCCCGACGAAGCCACTATGGCTCGGAATCCAGCACAGGGTAATGTTGAAGAATTTGCCCATTTCCAAAAGAGAGGCACGATAGTCCATCACCACTGTTGAAGTGGTAAGTACGGATACAAGGGATCTAACCGCAGCTTGGCTATCCGTAAAAATAGTAATGTCTCTCGTGGTTATGACATGGCGTCCCAACCAGGTCAAAACTTCCCGAATCGCTACGAGTTCCGCCTGGAGAACACTACAATGGGAAGGAAGTCGAAACGATAGGTTTAGACCAGGCCCGTTGGCATGAACGCCGGCTCCTACTTCAGAATCAGTCTTGGAACCATCGGTGTAGAAGTACATCGAGTCCGGGGATGAAGAAATATCATCTACCCACTGCGCTCGTGTTGGTATCAAACTTACAAAGTTCATACCAAACAAATATTTAGGCGTAGTATCGTCCGTCGTTAAAGGGATATCTCGACTGTTTAGAATTGTCGAGTGTCTATTGTTTAAAGTCTTCCACTGACCCGTCTCGCGAAGGCGGACGGCCGTACATGTAGCCATCTGTTCTGCGAGAATGTCTAAGGGAAGAAGGTGGAGTATAATATCTAAGGCGTCAGACGGGGTGGTTCTGAGTGCTCCACTGATTGCCACACTAGCAGATCTTTGCACTTTCCCCACCAAATTGCGGTTAGTTCCAATGCTAAGTGCATTCCACCAAACGATCACGCCGTGCAAGAGTACGAACAAACGCCACAAAGAGCAAGTGTAGTACTTTCGGTTGCAGTCTCCAGGTTTTTCCGATGGCTTTCCTGCAAGAATAGAGTGCAATCAAAGCCTTATTTACGCGCTCCTGAATATTGGGCCTCCAGCTGAGCTTCCTGTCCAGTATAACTCCAAGAAACTTCGCCTTCTCCTTGAAAGTCAGTTCCATAGAATGATGCTTCGCTTCAAATATGGTTGGCAAGTATTTTCATGTACTAGGAATCATTGTTGCATAGTTTTTTTTAAGCGCCATTTTTATCCAAGCGGTTATTTCGCTTCATATTATCGACGTCGCTTGGATCGTTCGGTTCGGGCGGTTTTGCTTGGCATTAATTATAGACCATTGACTATAAGAGACGATCGAACCAAACGGTTCGCCACCACGACCCAACCACGTCAACTTCATAGAATGAACGGAATAAAATTTGTTCATTTCCACCGCGTTTTGCGAAGCATTTGGTTTGACGTGTGTGTCAACAAAAAATTGAAATCAAACTATCTGGCTGGCCGACAATCAAGTCAAGGCCGACAATCAAGTCAAGATTTCGAGCGGCAAACAGCTTTCACTGTCAAAATAACCTATGATTTAAAAAAAAAAACACTAGATGGCCCACCCTATCTCAAATTTGGCATTCTTCGTGGCGCCCTTTTCAACGCCCTTTCTGATTTGGCGTCCCAGGCGGGAGCAATCATTAATGCACAAAAATTCTAGTTGTGTGCATCACCCAATTTGTTGCAACCTAAAACCGCAAGTCAGCACTGGCCGTGTTGCACGCCAAGTCGATGAACGGAAAAATTCTATCAATACTCTACGCTTCAAACTAGCCATCGAGATTCTGATTTAGAATGTAGCTAATAGCTCCAATAAACTGTGCGATCCGTTAATCGTTGTCACATCGATCGACTAATGTTGTGATAGTCCCATATTGTGATCGTCAGATAGATCGCACAGTGCATGCGATTTCTTAGTGCAATTTTACTGCCGTCGGTCGGGCGATCAAATGAATGGTGTATGTGATTATCGTGAGTATCAAATTAGAAAATTTGGCAAATTCTGATGACTTCAATATTTTTGTTTTTATCCGGTTGTTTTTGTTCAGTTGATTTGTGCATTCATTTATTTATACTAAACTTTTCGACCCTGTGAACGAAGGATAACCCCCACTAAACTGTCATTCGCTTTCGCATCGCACGAAAATCGTATAGCGTGTGTGCAGTAGATGTTGTGGCGATCCATCGTTCGATCGCGCGGTCCCATAGTGGCGTCGGTCCTTAATGTGGTTTGTTGTTGTAGCGGCGCTTGGAACTCCTACAGCGCTGTGTCACAAATTCTGAATATCCATATTATCCACTATGTGCAGATGGAGCTGCCTTGATGGGACTCTCCCACCCACAGTGCAATATGAGTTAAACGCGTGAGGGCTGCTGGGCAGTTAAAGATATGCTCAACATCATGTGGAGTGAGGCCACGTGCTGTTGAAGTTAAGCCAACGTAGCTCTGGTTGCTCTAGAGAACGGGGATTCATCTGAAGATAAGGCAGATGGCTGTGTATTCAGTACTTTATTTGGTTTTAGTTCCGCAATGGAAGAAGCACTTCTTCCCTCCCTGTACAGTGCTGTGATGATCGACTTATAGCTGACGTTATCAAAGAGAACTCTTTTGAACCTTTGGACCTAATCAATTGGTGTGCTTGTACCTCTATCAAGCCCACAACCGGAGACTTTGTTCACATAGGAAGTATTTGTAAGAGTCCAAAAATTATTTGGTACGCTTGACATTAACTACGGAGCGAACCATTCTTTGATTCTTCCAATGACTCTTTCGTAGAGCCAGACCAATGAATTAGGGATTAGGGTTCGGTTACGCTACGGCCGGCACCGCGGTTTCCATCCGTAAACAAAACACCTTGCATTGCAGCACTGCAACATTGCGTCGTATGCAAATCTAATTTAGTTGCAACCGAAAAACCACATGTCTGCATCGGCAGATTAACGCCATAGAGCAAGCATTTAAGATCGTGAATGTATTAGCTGCATTTTGCGAAGAGTCTCGAGCACCTGTTCTTCGGTGTGGTAGTTTCTCGAATTTGTGTCATGTTTTAAAGCAAAACAATATTGCAAGAATAATGCCATACGCTTGTAATTTTTTTTCAATTTTGGTTGATTATCCGTGTTGATTATAATATCTCTAGCAGATATAACATTATGCGCAAGCCAGGTTATAGCCTTGAAAATTGTAGCCAGCTCTGCTTGAAAAACGCTACTGTATCCCGGCAGGCGGAACGACAAACCAGTATCCAGCTCTCCGAGTGTATACCAGCTCAATCCCTCCCTCAGTCTTAGAGCCGTCAGTGAAAATGCAAACGACATCAGATGCCAGATCGGCGTTCTCTGGCCACTTATTCCTAGATGAGGTCGGGCTTGTAAAGCCCCTGTCGAACAAGTATTTCGGAGAGATGTAGTCCGTTTTTTTGGACATATCAATCTTGCTCGAAACAGTAGAGTGACCTATGATTGACGCGGTACACTGTTCGGTTTCAAGGAGACGAATGGCAGATGAACATTTTAAGAATGCGCCCAAGGCAGCGGTCGGTGTTGTCCTTAGAGCCCCATGCTACTAGCACAGAGCACATGCCGATATTTGAACCTTTTCCAATAGAGTTTTGCACAAGACGATGTTAAGTGTCGTCCACCAGACGGCAACCCCTTGCATTAGTATGGGACGCAATATTGATGAGTAGAGCCAGTAAACCACTTTCGGCTGCAATCCTTATTTCTTTCTTTCCTTAGAGTGCGTGCAACAGATGGTTTTGTCACACGTTCGGGCGAGTCGTCCAGCCTAAACGTGTATTACGCTTAATAAACCGAATTTAGTAAGGAGCTGCGTCACCCTCGAGTCTTGAAAGGAATGTTAAATAGTGCCCAGTTCAAGATGCAACAGCAAATGCAGAGGGCTACGTGATTGTATACGACGTATACGCTAGTATACGACATTGATTGAACTGGCAATTTCTTGGGGAAGCAAAACAGTCTGACGAACAAGCCTTTAGATAGATTTTGTAATGAACCATATTCTGGTCTGGTTGTGCTGCTTCCATCGGCAGATCGAAGGCTGCACCTAATGGATAATGATCTATCGGTGGTACGAAACCAGAGGCCAAGGGGCCGATTACACCCGAATCCCGATGTGAGCGCGACAGCATCTGCGCCGTCCGCCAGCTATTCCATCCTTATTGCCCATTTCTTTTATTATAGCCCATTTTCCCCTGCCATGTTTTTGTTTTCTTCCTCAGGCCTATGAATTTTTAATAATAGGTAAAGGACAGAGGCAACGAGCGGTGAAAATCCAGCCCACGTCTACCAAACTGAGCTACAGCAAGCATAGGCCGCTGCTTAGCTGGTAGAGGGGCCTTTTTCTTCGCCAGATGACGCGGCCCGACCTTCACGGTCGTTATGTTGCCTAAGGCTCCGTCCACACGGACATTTAATGTCCATTACAATGTATCTCCAAAACCGCAGTTAGCTTCAGTACTCTCGCGAATAGGGTAACTTGTAATCCTACCAGAGTATACGGAAACCGCCAGGCGTTTGAAGCACAAAGGAGTACCCTTCTTATCGAAAAAATCAAAACAGTATCATAATATCATATTAGTATCATCAGTATTATACTCATACTGACTCAGGTTGAACAGATCGCCAACAGCCGGTAACCAGTAAAGAGCACAAACTACTACGGAAACCGCAGAGGATGTCCTCTGTCCTTGGTTGTCATCGATCTCAGGATATAAAGGTTCTGGTTGGTAAACTAGATGTAGATGGTAGAAGGAACTGCAATGCCTACGACTACACAACATTACAACTTCAACGGAGATGCAAAAGAACTTCAAGACAATAGAGCTACCCAGGAACTGCACTCGCTGACCAAGAAGATGGCTGCTCTCGCTCCGACCGTCCCACGTTGAACGCCCTTATTTGCACCGATTGGTATCGCTGAGATTACTGTGGAGCTGCTCAGTGAAGAGTTATAGAAAATGTTACAACAATGAGCTGATACTGAGGACGAGCTTCACTGTAGGAGAACTGTCGGACTCCTCGCCTCAGCCATAACTTGATCAACAAAACATACATCAGGGATGAAGTGATTCTCATTATTATTACTTACTGATTACGGACATGTTAAGACGTGCTGTATCTATGTATCTTATGAAGAATAGGTCACAATTTTGAAAATCCAATTTCAAAACACACTGTTAACAGCACCGGCAGCAAATAGCATCCGCAAGCAAAAAAAACTAAATCCACTTGCCTCAGGGCTCGGACTAATATAGAGAGGCCATTTCCATAGTTGCTTTTGGTCTCGTCCGTTTCCCTACGAAAGTCCTTCACAGCAAACTATCAGCATCTATTCGTGTCCATGTACCTGCCTACCAATCTATAGTCATATCATCGTCCAGTGATGAATCTCATTTGTAGGCTGTCTCGTTGGCCTGGCATTCACAATGATATGCAAAATTTAATACATGTCGGTATGTAATAAGTAGCTACAAAGGGTGGTATGTATCAAGATTGCCATGTTTCGAGGCCAGACCGTCACATCGTTGTTTTATCCAGTACGCTGCTATACGAGTATCTGCTATCTGACCGCATACTACTATTCCCGCGATATCTTAAAACAATCTACGCAATCTGCGCTGGACTTGAACTATCGATCAAAATATTTTTTATATCGAAACGATATACATTCGGGCGTCATCGATAGGGAGAAGCGAATTTTGTAATTAAAAATAACATTTACCCTGTAATAGTCGAATAAAGTGTAACAGCATCTAGGTAGCCGATTTACCAAGTGGAACATGATACTGAAAAAAAAAGAAATAAATAAAAGGATGCTGATACGGCGGCTTTCAAGTCGTCAGCCACCAGCAACTTGTGGATGCGGACCGGATAAGATTGTATTTTTTCTTTATTTCTTCTCAACGAAACGCTGTGGCTCTACATCTGTATCTTGCTGTAGTATCTTAGTAGTATGTTAGCCAGCCTCCTCTAAATCTATTGTATAGACACGCCGTGTTTTGATCGAACCTTTCCTTTTCTAATTATCAATGGGGCGTGATCTATACGAAACCAATAATAGCTGACATCATTCAACTCTTTTGGTGTGTTCAGATATTGATCTAATATATTCCCCGATACATGGCCTACCCGCTGCGCTCGAGAACAGGCCAATCTTGTTTGACGCAGCCGTTTTGGCCGGACAACCGATGTTCAGGTTCACTATCTAGAAATCATCCGGCGTGTATAACAGGGGCAGATAAAGGAAAAAAAAGCTTCAGATATAAAGTAAATCAGCGAACATGAATGATGAATACAAAATTTCAGTAGATAGTAGTTCGTTTTGCTTTGTCGATGATGCCGCGTACGAATGAACTACATGAGTAGCATTCGATGACTTGAAGTTTTATTCCTGGATTTTTTTTGTATGAGTTGGTCAATTTCGACTGCTTCTTTTCCAACACGGCGAGATTATGGGAAAAGCACAAAAAATATTAACACGGGCAATAGATACATCCTTCCATGTTTGTCTTCGAAACACTGTGCAATGTTTGTACTGATCGGATTTGAAGATCGTAGTCGAAAGATACATTTTGTTTCTGACAATCGAAGATACATACATACCTAAAATGTGATGAAAGGCACATACATATACAATATATACAGTAAAAACTCTCTGAACCGATACCCTTTAACCGAAATGGCGTTTAACCGGAACTACCGAAAAAGGTGTTTTGTACTGTAGTGACATTTCGGTAATCGAGATTTCACGTGAGCCGCTTAATTTGTAATGAAGCACCTGCAAAGGACCATTTCCTGGTAGTACTGCTTCCACCGGCAGATATATGGCAGCACCTAATGAGTAAGGATCTGTCGGTGGTACGAAACCAGAGGTCGAGGGTCCCAGTACGCCTGGACCCTGATGCGAACGCGAGGGAATCTGCGCCGTCCGCCAACCATTCCATCATTATCGCCCATTTTTTAATCTTTCCCTATTTTAACCTGCACTGTTTGTGTTGTCTTCCGCTCGCCTATGAATTTTTTTTAATACTTAAAGGACAGGGGCAACGAGCGGCGGAAACTCCGCCCAGCTCTCCCGCACTGAGGTGCAGCAAGTATAGGCCGCTGCTTAGCTCGTTGAGGGGCCTTTTTTTCGCCGGATGGCACGGCCCGATCTCCGTCCCCACGGGCATCTTCGGATACACACCAAACCTCCATTACAAATTTAGTGTCGCTTATACAGGTTATAAGCTCACATGCAGAGTGAAAGTATGTACGTTAGTTAAGCTTGATGTGTAATTTGTATCATGTTCTTCATATATTTCAGCTTAAGAAAATGGTACTTTATTTATCAACCGATATTTTGGTTATTCGAAACCACCCGCTTTATTTCGCTCAACAGTGATCCTACTTTAAGTTTAAATTATTTCGGAACAAAAATCCGACAGAGAAATTAAAATAAATAAATGAATAACTGGCGCAACAGTCCAATTTGAACCATGGCCTCGAGATGAGTTAGCATCATCTCATTTTCTAGATCGTGACGGTATGCCTTGTGCAGAGGTGTGTGATCAGCAGTACGCTCAACCGAGTTATTTACCCCATAAATGGGTACTCATTTAACAGCTGAGTGGGCTCATAGTCCGACACGTAAATCCCTTTTTTTATCAAAAACTACCACATTCAGTAGGCTTCGAACCGGGGTCCAGTGCGTAGAAGGCGGACGTGCTAACCGTTGCGCCATTCGGACGACATTAATATAATTTGGAATATTTGATCCAAGTGCAACATGTTGCTCCTGCACTAAATAAAGTGATCATCGCTCCCAACTGTAGGAGTATATTTTCAAACATTAAATATTTTTTTTCGCACGTCCCTCGAAGACGACCCAAATGAAGGACGGCCAAAAAACTGCAATCACACCGGAAACCATTGAAAAAGTGCATGATACCGTGTTGGACGATAGACAAATGAAAGTGAGTGATATTGCTGTGGCTGTGGGGATATCGGAAGAAAGGGTGCGAAATATCTTGCACAAAGAATTAGAGATGCGAAACTTCTGCGCAAGATGGGTGCCGCACTTGCTGAATGCCAATCAAAAGCAAATGCGCAAACGATTTTCACAGCAATCTTTGCACTGATTCAATCGGGATCCGACCGATTTTGTCCGGCGATTTGTCACTACGGATGAGACTTGAGTCCACCACTACGCGCCAGAAACGAATCAGCAATCGAAGCAGTGGGCGGAAGCCGGTGGTTCAGCGCCAAAGAAAGCGAAGTCGATCGCATCTGCCGGAATGGTGTTTTGGGATGCGAAAGGGATCCTGTTAACTGATTACCTTGGGGGGCAGAACAATAACAGACAACTATATTTCTCCAAACTTCGTGACCAGCTGGATGCCAAAAACCGCGAGAAGGGGCCTGGCTTTAGGAAAAAAATCATTTTCACCAGGACAATGCGCCTGTGCGGTGGCGATGGGGAAAACTGCGGGATTTGGAGTACGCTTTGCTCGACCATCCCCCTATTCTCTTGATTTGGTACCCTCAGACTTCTATCTGTTCCCAAAATTGAAGAAATTTGTTTCTGGGAAGCGTTTCGCATGCAATGAAGAAGTTGAGAGGGCTGTAGATGAATATTTTCACAGCCTTCCAGGCTCTTCCAGGAATACTGATGTTGCAGAAACGCTGGACCAAGTGTGTTGAAGTCAAAAAAAAAATGTAGAAAAATAAATAATTTTTTAACTAAAAGTCTCAGTCTTTCATTGTCAGGCCGATCATGTGTGACGACCTTGAGAGGCCTCCGATTTGGGCCCACTTTTCACACTTCGCTGGCTAATTAGAGCTGTCAGGTGAGCATTCCGCTAAATTGAATCAGCTGATTAAACCAGGCGACACTGGCCACCTCCGCTAGGTCTTGAAAGTTGTAAGCACCTAAGATGTTGAGGCGTTTCCAATTTAGGGCTGGACAATTACACAAAGTATGTTCCGTGGTGTCCTCTTCCATCCCGCATCTTCTGCATAAATTGGTGGAGGTCAGTATCAACCTTCGCACGAATAAAATAATGCACAACAGCGTTATTAACAATACAATCAATCTTTATTCCAATTCGATCAGAATGTAACAACCACTCATCATTCTTTTGATTTACATTTTATTGTTGATTTTTGCTAAGTTGGCGGAAATACCGTAGTAGGTGAGTTTAGTAGCAGTAGGTGATGACTTAGCCGGTTCATGTTGGGCCGATGACTTTTGGACAGGTGATTTCTCCACGATAGCCAGTTCATGTTGGGTCGATGACTTTGGGGTTGGTTGTACGTTAACATTATCCGACTGATATGTTACTCCTCCTCGGTTTAGCTGGGAATTCTCCCGAATTTCCTTGACAATAAAAGTTTCTCTCGTTCTCCAGCGAAATACACATATTACTATTACTAATACAATAGCTATTACAATTATAATAATCGAATATTGAGTATACCATAATACATTTTTATGAAATTTCAATTCTTGTATTTTACATCCTTTAGATTCTGAAATGTATTGGAAGCAATATCTTCAAAGGTTAAAGCTTTTTCAAATGTATAATTTATTTTGTTTTCAGGATAAAAATATTTTTGTTCTATTGTTTTTTTGTTATTATAAAACGTTGCATTCAAAATATTTAATTCGCAATTATGAAAATTTATAAGATAATTTCTGTTTAAGACAATTTCTCGGCCATCACAATTATGATTTAACTTGAGGTTTATGGCATTTTGTACGATTACTGTTTCATCATCAATTATTTGAATTTGTGTAACATTATTATAGCTTAACGTACAAGTTCTTGTTAAAATACAATTTTCACTAACTTTTAACTCGTTTAGCATAGATTGTGGTTCGTAAGTGTAGGTATTCATTCCCATTTCTACAATCATCTCTTTTTGGCTGTTAATTTCAAAATATTCTTTATTTGGCAATGGTGTTTTCATATTAACATCCACTGTAATATAATCTTTAGGGATTTTTATTGCTATTACAATAGAATCATTCTTATAGTCTAAAATACCTATTCTGGCCAACTTTAGCCTGTAAAAATCTAATTTATATTGTTCTATCTCTTCAAGTGTCAATATACTAGGATGTAATAAGTTATACTTTGCGGACACAATATTATCTTGTATTTGATTTATTTTATCTTCCAAAAATTTTAATTTTAACATCTGGTCCAAATATAATTGTTGATGTATTTATAATCTTTCTATTCACATCGTTAACATTTTTTATTGCCTCTAATATCTTTTTTCTATCATATGTTATCACTTTTTTTAAGTTTCCAACTGATTCGTTAAAATGCTGGTTTATTTTAATTTGTTGATTTATTGCTGTAATTGCGTTATGATTATTTTCTTCAGTTATTTTTAAATGCTCTAAAATTTCCTCTCTATCATTATTATCCATTGTTCCAAACAAAAAATTTTGTGCAGTTCCTATAATATTTAATAGTCCCCGACTTGTTCTACCATTGGACTTTGGCATAATTGATTTGGTTTTAGCAATTATAGTTTTAATCTCTCTTTCAATAATATCTTTGTTATCAAAATCTAAATGTTTTAAATTTACCTTTATCTCAAAAATTGTTTTTAGAATTTCGCTTGGATTAATTATATGCAGAATCGTATTCGTCTGGTTGACTATCTGCACTGTCTTGACTTTAAGTTTCAAATATCCTAATTGTTCTTCAATTGGGGTTACATGCAATGTCGCCTGTACGGTGGTCATTGTTGTTAATATGTATTAGTAGAAGTATTACCTGTAAATTTAATTGGTCGTTTAATATTGGTTAAGTGTACGTTCTTTAGTTTTTTAATTTTATATCTTGTCTCTTCTTTATGTCAAAGTGTTTGTAGTTCTTAATCGGTCCGTCCACTCGTTTTTCAATGTAGTCTTCTCTTCTTTCGTTTAACTTTTCAATTCGTTTTGTCTTATTATTTTGCACTAAATCATGTAATTGTTTCGCACAAACTTCTTCCTTGGCCTTTTTCGGCGTTGTCCCAATAGTAGTATGATATCTATTATTATAGTTTTCTAGTACTATCTGAATTTTCATTTCTGTAGACAAAGTTTTATCTTCTATACCTGTTATTTTCTCTAGAATTGTGGAATGCAACCTTTCTACGTCTGAATTTCCCGTGTGACTATTAGGTGTTGTCCACTGTACTTCTACTTTTCGCTTACAAAGGTATTCTTTAATATGCTCAGATTTAAACTCATTATCTGTAATTAACAATTGAGGTTTACCGAATTTAGCAAAGTGTTCTATAAGAATCGCTTTCTTGCTCCTCCAATTTCTATCTGTAATGTTATAGGCTACGGCAAATTTTGTAAGTTTGTCAATTATTGTCACGAATGCTTTCTTTTCTATTTTATATGAAAAATATCAAGATGTACAATTTCATTTTTTTCAGTTGGTGTTTCAGTTAAATTGAATTTCGGCTTAATTGGGTTTCTATCGTATTTTATTTCATGACATTTCCTACAATTATTAATAACTAATTGAATATGCTCATGAAATTTAGGAAAATACAATTTATCTTTCAGCGTATAATATGTTTCATTTATCCCACTATGCATTGATTCTCTGGTATGGTAGATTGAGATTTGCTTATGAAGTTCCTCCTCGGTTTTGATATCTATTGCCCTTTTAGTGCATTTAATAAATCGGATATTTCCATCATGTGAAAATAGTTGTACTATAATCTGTTGAACAATATTATAATCCCCATCATTAACTTCCGAGTATATACCTATAACACTTTTTCCGGTTACAAAATTCTTTAGTATACCTTCGATTTTATCTATTCCTTGTAATGGATTCAAATATAAAATTTTGTGTCTATGTAAATCCTCTAGTTTATAATCAGTTTTATTTGTTAAGATTATCTGAAGTTTATATTTGTTGACAATATCCTCTTTGATACTTATATGGTCTAATACCTGCTCATCTACCGAATGCTTTGTCTCAGTCAATTCCATATTCGATTCTTCTTCATTATTTGCTGCTATCATAGGTGCATTCTCTAATCGACTAAGAAAATCTGCTACTACGTTTTGCTTGCCTTTAAGATATTTTATTTCGAAATTAAATTCTTGTAATTTTAGAATCCATCTCTGATCTCTTTCTGAAAATTCTTTGCCCTTATATTTACTGTTAAGGTATTTTATAGGTGCATGATCGGTTATAATTTTGAATTTGTTCCCGGACGGACGAAAATATGTAACTGCATATACTATTGCCAAAAATTCTTTATCTGTAACACTATATTTTTGTTCGTGTTTGTTAAGTGTCCTAGAAACAAAACAAACCGGATGTCCATCTTGTGCCAAAACAGCACCAATAGCATGGCTACTCGCATCCGTTGTTACAGTAAATGGTTTATCAAACTCCGGATATTTCAAAATTGGATGTGTTGTAATCAAAGACTTAAGGTTTTCAAATGAAGTTATATATTGTGGATCTCGGATGTTAATTTTCTCATCTTTCTTTAAATACCTAATCATCGGATATGCAATTTTGGCATAATCCCTGATAAACTTTCTATAAAAACCAGTCATGCCCAAAAAACTTCTCAACTGTTTTTCCGTTCTCGGTAATGCTAGATCTTCAATAATTTTAATTTTTTCAGGGTTCGGACTCATTCCTTCTTTGGCTAATATATGATCCAAAAATTCCGTATGCCGTTTCAAAAAACTACACTTATTTGCCTGAATTTTCAAATTATATTTTAGAAGAATGCCGAATATTCTTTCTAATGATCTTAGATGTTCTTCTAAACTTGTAGAAAAAATCAAGATATCATCCAAATACACTACACAACTCACATTCAACTCTTTTTCCAAAATCTTGTTCATCATTCTTTGGAATGTCCGAGGGGCATTCTTAAGACCAAATGGCATTCTCAAAAATTCAAACAAACCCATCGGTGTAATAAATGCGGTTTTATCAATATCTTCCTGGGCCATAAGAATCTGTTGATAACCACTCGCAAGGTCTAATTTAGTAAAATACAGAGCCCTTCCTAACTTATCCCAAATGCTTTCCATATTCGGTAATGGATATTGATCATCAATTGTTATTTGATTTAATTTTCCGTAATCCACCACTAATCTAAACTTCGTGATGCCCGATTTATCTTTCTTTTTCGGAACCAATATTGCTGGCGAACTATACCTGCTATGACTCTTTCGGATAATCCCCTGTTTTTCCAAATCTTCGATTTGTCTCTTGATCTCAACTTCATGTCGAGGAGGATACCGATAGAGTTTGGAATTAATTGGGTAGTCTGTTGTGGTTTTAATATTATGTACTACCACATCCGAGTTTGTTAACTGATCCCCTTCTGTAAAAAATATTTTTTTATATTTTTTAAGCAGTTTTTTGACACCTTCCCTTTCTTCCTCATTTAGATGATCGGTTTTAATATTTTATTTGCGAAAGTACTTTCTTCTAACACATTCACTTCTTCTCCTACTTCTTTCGAAATAAATGGAATTCGATTACCATTAACTAACACAATTTCTTGATTTTTCACATCTATTGCCTTAGCATTTTTTTGTATCCAATCCATCCCAATCAAAAGGTCATAAGGTTTATCCAAAGCTAATTTTAACCATCTCATTCTAGCGTTCTCAGGTGCACAAAACTGGATAGGACATTTTGTTATAACATGTTCTATCTCTTTAGTCACAATACCCTCAATCGTACTTAATTTTGTTACAATACCCTCAATCGTACTTAATTTTGTTTCAAATGCTGGGATTTTAATGTAATAATCTGGTGACACGGTTTTTGAGTTTAACAAACTATTTTAACTGTCGAACCTGTATCAATCATTGCGATATAATTTTTACTTGCTAAAGTTAATCTAATAAAAATCTTCTTTTTATCCAAGGCTAGTTTATAAAAAACGTGTCTAACTGATTTGTATCGTTGGCTATTGTTTCTGTCTCCATTGGCTCTATCTGCTGAGGTCTCTCAGAATTTCCCATATTCCTGTAATTTGCACTATTATGTGGTCCTATTTGATTAGTACCCCTAAAGTTTCCACTATTCTGTTGCCTAGTCTGATTATTTTGATTTCTAACATTTCCACTATTTAGTTGCCTATTCTGATTGTTACCTCTGAAATTTCCACTATTTTGCTGTCCTGTCTGATTAAAATTTGTCTGTCTGTGATTAGTTTGTGTTTGTTGATAGTTTTGTTGTAACTGTTCATTTGGTCTATTCTGTGTTGCACTTGAATTTGATTTTTTATGTTCAAATTATATTTATCTTGACCAACAAATCTATGTATGGTTGTTCTAATTTCCGAAATATCGTATTGATTTTGTAATTCTGCCGCTAAAGCTCCAGCACACAAATCTTTAATTTTGAAAACTAATACACTTTTTAAACTACTAGAAATCACTTCCCTATTTTCATTAAATGCTGCACACTCTGCAATATCACTTATAATTTCTTGAATTCTAGTTAATAATTCGTTAACCGTCGTTTTCGTCCTTCCTGGGTCGATAGTGAATCTTCAACTTCGCCTTACAATCGTCCCACGTTGTTGGCTTTTCCGCGGCCAGAAAATTTTTGGCTGCTCCCATTATTTTCTCATTGTAAATAACGAGAAAAGCTTCCGCTGCCTGGGCTCCAAACTCCTCCAATACCTGGTCCACTGTATCCAGAAATGATGGCAACGTTCCGGGTTGTCCCTCGAAAACAGGAATGTACTTAATATGTTTTTCGATCCTAGATCGTGATGATTGGGGCGTTGACTGCCTTGCCAGTATCTCCGTCAATACTGCCAAGCATTGTTCCACTGTTGGCTCTGCCATGTTCCTTAGTTGATCCTTTTCCCTTTGCCTGCTTATTTGTCTGCGTTGTTCCAGGTTCGTTTCTGCGTTGGACGGTAAATTTCACTTCGTCAACTTTGTTTCCACTTTATCACTATCCGACTTATTAGACAAAATTAGATCACGGTTTTTTACGTTAAAGTTAATTCGATCACTCTCCACTTATGAGCACTAGTGGAGCACCGACTGCGCCAATAAAATAATGCACAACAGCGTTATTAACAATACAATCAATCTTTATTCCAATTCGATCAGAATGTAACAACCACTCATCATTCTTTTGATTTACATTTTATTGTTGATTTTTGCTAAGTTGGCGGAAATACCGTAGTAGGTGAGTTTAGTAGCAGTAGGTGATGACTTAGCCGGTTCATGTTGGGCCGATGACTTTTGGACAGGTGATTTCTCCACGATAGCCAGTTCATGTTGGGTCGATGACTTTGGGGTTGGTTGTACGTTAACATTATCCGACTGATATGTTACTCACGTGAGATGCAGTAAGACTGTGTCCTCTGAGTAGATCTACCGTTGCCACAAGGTCCTGCATACCCTACAATCCATTCTTTTTTTTCCAGTCGGAATCTAGTTTAATATAGATAGCTCCGTCTGTTTCGTTTGTAATATCCGGAAGTGACTGTGGCATAGGTACCGGTGGCAGTTCAAGACTACCGAACCTCTCCTTGCCAGTTCATTGGTTTTTTCGTTGCCTGCAACACCACTGTGGCTAGGCACCCACATAATTCTTATAGGAGTATGTTTAGCCTTTCTGTCGACAGCCTCTCTGCATACGTTTACAGTTTCATAAGCATCTCTATGACACTGGAGCCAGAATGGTCATTCACTCTACTGTTGACGCAAATCGTCGACATCCTCGTTGATGTTCCTTGAATGTAGTATGTAATTCCGACTGAAATACGGTAGGTAACTATGTTGAGGGATAATTATAACATTTTCCAAAAAAAAAAGATTGTTTTCATTAAAAATTCCGGGACTTTTCAGCCCATGTAGTACATGTAGTTACTGAGATACACATATTGCGTTACCATTTTGGGTTAACCCAAAGTACCAATTAAACAGTTAAAACGAAAAAAATAAACTCGGGTGATGAATCAGTTACCAAAACAACGTTAATAATAACACTAATTGTGCGATAAATATGACGAAGTATTTCAGGAGACATTCTTTTTAATTTTTATATTTACTTCAAAGAAATTTTTTCTGCTAACTTAAATTCTCCACTTTTATGGGAATTTATTTTATTATCACGAAAATAGCATTGCTTTCTCAGAGGCACTTTTTCTACCTGTTGTTTATTTTGCAAACTGTATGTTACTTCTTGTGTATTTTAACGGTTTTATGGGATCATTAATTCAGGTATCCACAAAAATTATTTGTGAATCTTGAAAATAATTAGAAGGGTATACATACTACGTTGGCCCTGTTAGTAGTTCAGTCCGAAATTGAAATTCTTTCGTTGCTATTCAAATATATCAAATCAAATATTTAGTGCATATACGATAAAAATGAAACCAACTATACGAGTAAATCACAGTAGAAGCCATGATTCAAGGCGTAGTCTTCGAATGCGTCGTGGAGTAAATCGCGTGAATAAAATTCGAAATCCGTTTTCAAAAAATAGTTCGTCCGAAAATTACAACAGGATTCAGGAATTTGCAAGGAATCCATCATCCCGTTCATTGAATAAGTATCAGCGTCAGTTCAGTAATTCGAGAAAAAATTCGACGGCAGATAGGAGATTCGACAAGGTTTCTGGGCATCATCGAAGAGAGCGAATTATCCGCGACCCCGAACAAGCCGGGCATATGGAGCAGCATGACAATAACAGATCTTCCTTGATCGAAAAATGTACAAATTGTACCTTAATCGAGGTATCTCGACATAAAGAGCCTATTCATGATCGTGATTGTTTCAAGTATCATCGAGTTGATATGGAACTCGAGGAAGGTGAAATAGTAGACAGCGACGACGATTATTCTCCGATGAACTCTTCACAGGCAAATCATTGCCGGTTATCTGTCAGTAACCTCCCATTTGATGTTGATGAGCAGGATGTTCGTGCTTTGTTCGAAGATTATGGCAAGGTGACGAATATTCGCTTCATTCGAACGGGTCATTTCGAAGTCACCTACGAAACCATGCGGGAGGTAGACGCTGCAATCGATTTTTACCACAATCGACTTTTGGATGATTCACCCATGAGATGTGTTTTTGTTGCTAGTAGTTCACAAGGTGAATTTAAACGGTCTAGACGAGTAAGATTTGCTGAATTAACCGATGTATTGTTGTTTGAAAAATAAATAAAGTATTAAAATAATTTTTGGTATTTTCTTTACTTTACATAATATCCTGCATGGACTGAAAAGTTCCGGGATTTTTCAATAGGGGGCACCATTAGAAAATGCACATGACGCATTTCGAGAGGCTGATCCATCACTAGTTTATGTATGAAGTTTCGTGACATTTCGTCCATTCGTTTACAAACTATAGTCGTTTGAGTGACGCAACTTTCGCCTTCTTAAAAAAACATTGAAAAGCAGGAGTATCGCATCTTGATCAAACATTGTGTTTTGAAGGGAAAAGCTTCTGAACAATCATTGCAATGGTTGCAAAAATTTATCTCACATCTGCTCCTTCGAGAACAACAGCTTATAGGTGGTTTAGTGAATTTAAAATGGGTCGTACAAGCACTAAAGACGCACCTCGCTCTGGAAGGCCAAAAGAGACTACGAATGCAGAAATCGTAAAGCAAGTGCATCGAATCGTTTTGAATGATCGTAAAGTGAAGTTGCGCGAGTTAGCTGAGGCCGTGGGCATATCAAAAGAACGGGCGGGATACATTTTGGGGGAGGAAAAGGTCACGTTTTTTTTCGTTTGGTAGGGTAGGGTATCATAGGAAAGGTACCGTCGAGTCCATTCCATTTGGGCATTTCCTTAAAATTTTGAAAAAGCGGAAAATAGGGAGAGGAGAAAATCATCATCGTGGCGCGGCAGCCCGACGTCGGGCCTTGGCCGCATGGGTCATTGTCCTCCAATTATCTCGGTCACGTGACCGCGTCCTCCCATTTTGGATGCCCAGTAGCTGCGCGGCGTCCACACCTACTGATCTCTTCCAACGAGATCTTAGTCGTCCTCGCAGTCTCGCTCCCTCGACTCGTTCTGCATTCATTACTCTCTTAGGCATGCGATCATCGTCTATTCTTTGTACATACCCTGCCCTGGAAAATGTGAGATCATAATTTGTCCCACTCCCCTTGCAATAACTTCACAAAATGGGTTAATAATATTGTATTTCTGCAGTTACAGTCAGCACACCCCTGCATCCCCCAAAGACACCGAAGATCAGAAACTTTGATGGCCAACGATAACAAACACCATAGGCAATAATATCTCTAAGTTTTGTTACAATCACATAATATTTAATAATAGTAGATTAATTTAAAATTAGTCATTTTAATGCTCTCCATACAAAAATACACCTGCCGGCCTCATTCATAGGTGCGAGTGTCAGTACTGCTTCTAACAATTGGCCAACTTTAGGGGGTGGAGTCCCCACTGAGGCGAAATGCAACTTGTAACGGACGATTTGGTGGGCATCCGAAGATGCCCGTGGGGACGGAGCCTAAGGAAGCATAGTGACCCTGAAGGTCGGGCCGTGCCATCTAGCGAAAAAAAGGCTCTTCAACGAGTTGCTAAGCAGCGGCCTATGCTTGCTGTAGCTCAGTTCGGGAGACGTGGGTGGGGTTTTCGCCACTCGTTGCCCCCGTCCATTACGTATTAAACAAAAATTCGTAGGCCTAGGGAAGATAACACAAACAAGGGAGGTAAAAATGGGGAATAAAAAAAATGAAGCGATAAGGATGGAATGGTTGGCGGATGGGTCGTTTGCCCTCGCGCTCGCATTGAGTTGAAGGTGTAATGGGACCCTCGGCCTATGGTTTTGCACCACCGACAGATCCTTACTCATCAGGTGCTGCCCTAGATCTGCCGGTGGAAGCAGCACTACCAGACCAGAATATGGTTCATTACAAACTCAACATTTTTTTTTCGTCTGGTATAGGCAAGTGGGGTATGGGAAAAAGGTATCGTTGAGTACATTCCATTTCTGGCTTTTTCTTTAAATTTGAAGACTGGGGAACCATGGGGGAGGAGAAAATATGAGATCATAATTTGTCCCACTCCCTTGAGACCGTTGTACTCAGAAATATGAAAACTTGCAGGAAGGTGGCTTTCGACTAGCATAGAAATTGGAAAATTATGGAATTTGGATATTTTCTTAAAATACTTTAACAATCAATTTCTATATTTGCGGTTAGCACACTCCTGCATCTCTTGATCACGTCCAAGGGCAATGCTACTGATGGCCCCAAAAGCATTTATTACTAATACTTTGCTTTAACCCCTTGTGGGGCATAGTGCGTCAACTACTCCTGCGCGCCATCGTTCTGGGCAAAGAGGCGCAGCTCCCCTAATGACTTACCCAGTGCTTTATACTCCTTTGAAACAGATCGACGCCATGTGATTCTATGACCCCCTCTTGGTCGGCCTTGGTGGGAAATGGGGTTCCATTTCATGGCATGCCAAGCAATGCAGTTATCACTCTTCCGCAATAGCCTATCCACTGCCATTTTCGCCTGCGTATCAATTCGTCGGCATTTATTGCATGTTGTTTATTGTTTTTCGTAGAGCGAATTGTAGTTTAACCATTTCTGAAAGGGTAAAGATTGGTGGGAGAGGAGGTGGGAAGTAGGGTGGTCGCTGACTTTGCTTTCAATAATTTTTCACACAATTTATTTTCTCATATATTTTCTATGCCAGCTTGCCATTTGCTATATCGTCATGGCATGAATGAAGAGTAGGACAGTTCATCTCCCATTGGCATGGACAATACAAAACCCTTGGATTGCGGGCGAAGCCCTCTATTTTCCGGTTTCACTTGGGATGCGCATGGCATAAGGGAAGAAAAATCACAGGAGAGTATTATGCAGCGTTATTAGAGAAACTGATCGACGAAATAAAGAAAAAACGGCCCGATATGGCGAAGAAAAAAAGTCTGTACCATCACGATAAAACATCGTCACACATGCCCTTGAAAGCGATGGCCAAATTAGACCAATTACGATTCGAATTGGTTGCTCAACCACCGTATTCTTCAGACTTGGCCCCCAGAGACTATTATCTGTTCCCAAACCTCAAGCGGTGGCTGTAGGGAAAGAGATTCAGATTGAATGAGGAAGTCATCGCGGAAACCGAGACGTATTTCGAAGGTTTGAATGTTTCGTACTACAGAAATGGCATCGAAATGTTGGAAAATCGCTATACCAAGTGTATCGCCCTCGTAGGCAAATATGTTGAGGAATAAATATAACTTTCCCCAAAAAAACCTTGTTTTTATTAAAAATCCCGGGACTTTTCAGCCCATGTAGTATATTACAGGATCTATAACAAAGTTTTTCGAAGACGAAATTGCTCTGCAATTAGATGAGTCAAAGTTCGCATCTACTCGCACTTGTCATGCTAATTGAAATATGTGGATTGGGACAATTGACGAGTGATTGATTTTCTTCTAGCCTTCCTAATCTTATTATCATGGCATGTAATAATAAAAAAACAACTGCATTTTTTCAAAATTCTCACTCTGATAGAACGGTGAAAAGAAATTGCAATAAGTGAAATTCTGTCATCTTCAAATCTCGAAATCGAACTTCTTAGCCGCGCCAACATTATTAGCATTATCCGGCAACTCTTTGCAATTGTGTTTCGATTTAACGGCAAATTAGCTGAATCGCCATTTGACGTCACATACAGATATAATTCATTACTTCTTATTTTGAAAGATTATGAAAGGCGTATCAAATCTGTTTTATTATTATCCGTAAAAGATAAAGAAACACCGGACTAAAAACAACAAGTCATATCAACGAGTGTGCAGGAAAATATCTTCGAAGGTTTTGCCAGCCATAAGAATTGCGAAACTCATGCTATGTCCATTGTATTTACTCCTGACTACGTTTGCGGTGAGTATCCATCTCTGTGAGAAGTGAAATGATAACTTCGAGTCGCATATCATCTTACAATTATTTATTGATCAAAGAGCAAAAGGCTTTGGTAAAACTTCTTCTGTTAGCATCGTTGTGCTCGGCCATTATTGCGCTGATACCGCAACAAAGATAGCGAGGATAAAGTATTGATGCTTCGTAACCGGGCCTTTGGTCGTAATTGGTTAAAGCGCGCTGAATTAACAAAAGAACCACTAGGCCTTGCATCCAAATATATTTGTAACTGACGAATTTGCGGTTAGGATGGATGAATGCATCTCCAGAAGTCCATGCCAAGAAAAGATACTTTGGTGGTAAGTATATCTACATATGTATAAGGTGCCATGGGTGTACTGTACACAATCCATTGCAGGTACGGATTGAAAACAAAAGAAACATAACCGGCAGCCACCACTGTA
Source organism: Chloromyia formosa (assembly GCA_964017055.1). Lineage (NCBI taxonomy): Eukaryota > Metazoa > Arthropoda > Insecta > Diptera > Stratiomyidae > Chloromyia > Chloromyia formosa. The sequence goes on along the minus strand of OZ024816.1, from coordinate 82,128,124 downwards.
ATATTTCACTACTATCTTATATTTGCGGTTCTTTTGTGACTGCGGTTTGGCTTCCTTAAAAATGTCTGTGAGGTAGCCGCTCTTTTAGAACACTGTGGTTCAGTGAATTTTGAATGCAAGTATATTGAAATTATAAAGATGAAATACAAGGATGTATTTGTCTATAGATTTTTCTATTATCTGATTTGTTTAGGTTCCTTCTGACTGCTGAGAACTAGATTCGAGATTTACTGGTGAATCTTTCGTATTTTTCCGGCTTTGCTCGTATATCTCGGTACCTAAAAGAGATAATAAAATTGGAAATGCGCTAGTTGCAAGAGATTTCGCCCCCTAGAAGTTTGCTTGTTGCTTATTTGGTTGGTTGGTTAGGGTGGCTGTTATCTTAGAAAAACAAAAAAAAACCAATTAGCGCGGATGTGCGCCGTTTTGATGCCACAAAATTCTCCAAAGAGAAAGATCATTGAGATTGAAGTCTGTTTGGGGTGATTAACCTGCGAGTTACCTTAAATCCAACCGGTGAAATTGAGAAAACAAAATATCTTCCACATTCCATTGCTGGCGATCTCCGGTCTGTGAGGAACGCTCTGCCAAAAGCTTGATGACGCGTCCTGGCTAGTGCTGGACATTCGCAAAGCAAGTGATCTCCTTTCTGTCCTATCCTTACAGCTGCAACAGAACTCATTGCAGGGGATGCCGAGTTTGGTCGAGTGCTCTCCCACTGGCCAGTATCCCGTGGTGGTCGAAAATCCTGACCCGTACAGAAAAAAGACCCAAGAATATTTTTCCTCCTTACTGCCAAGGCAGGACAGACACAAAGGAGGTGGGGAGTACTTTCCTTCTCATCCTCGTCATCGCAACTTGTACAAAAGTCATTGTAAGGAAGTTGAAGTTGAACACTAATCCATTTTACCAATTAGTACAAAAGTTATTTTCAAAACACAAAATGAAGTCGCTAATTTGACCCCACTGAAATCTTCAAACCAATATTCTAGAAGAAATTCTTCAAAATGAAAATTACTTAATTGCCCTAACCCCTTGTGGGGCATAGCGCGTCAACTGTTCCATGTGGCCCAGTTGGCGTTTCGTTTGCATAAACTGGTTTCGGAGAATGCAGTTGCCAGCATGCACCTCCTGCACATCCATGGCCACGTATGTCGTCGTGGACGGGATTCGAACCCGAAACGCCGGTAGTTAAACATGAGACTGATGCCTCAACACACTGCGCCACCGGTCGCCCCAAAAAAAATTAGTTAGCATATATTTTTCCTTACTACTTTGCAGGATCGTCCTTAGTTTTGATAACAGCTTTTAGATGGTATTGACTCCCTAGCCTTTTCTGTGTACCTTGGCTCGATTTTCGCCCATTGCTCTTGAAGGACCTATTTAAGGCGAGACTTTGAGCTGAAATAATGAGTCCGGATCTTTTTTTCCAACAAATCACACAAACGCTCAATCGGATTTATATCAGCATTTTGCGACGGTGTTTTGAGGTGGTATGGCGTATTGTACGCAGGATAAATTTTAGTGTTGTAGGCTTTGTGCTTGTGGTCATTATCTTGTTGGTAATAATACTGCTCAGAAACGCCCAATTTTTCAACACTTGGATTGAATTTTTTTTCTAAATATCAATAAAGGCATGGTGATTCATTATGTCATCCATTTTCTCCAAGTTTCAAATGCCATTGGCCGCCATACAGACCCATACCATGGCGCGACCGCCGCTGTGCTTCGCTGTTTTGATTGTAACTTTTGGATTGTACGCTTCGCCACACTTTCTCCATACCCGAAATGTGCCACCAGACTCAAAAATTTTCAATTTGGGCTCATCGGAGAAAATAACAATGCGGAGACGCATTTTGATACTGCCGGGCAAAGTTCAAATGCTTTGATATCTCAGAGACACAAGAACACTACTTGCTATGGAGTACTCATGAAAGAGTGGCCAGCACTTAGCATTTTTGTATACTCCTACATCACTTGATCTCTCTCTTCTTTCGATCCCTAGAAAGAAAAACCGCGGTTGGCGAGTTTCGCATACTCAATGTTACATACATCTTTGCCTATGGAATTGTGAGGATATTATAGTATGCTAGAAAATATTTTTCATCTTTAATATAATTTTCCCTGACAACCATCACTTTTTCGCAAATATATTTAATGAGCAACATAGTCGAGGACAAAGTTCTGAAGAATTTGACATCAAGTAGATCCTTCTACGATTATCGGGAGCGCAGCTATTTACGGAACGATTCTAGCTGAAACGCCTCTTCTTCTTTTAATCCCCCCTCCCAGGATAACGAACATGATTTCCGGCCGGCACCCTGCCTTTTCCTAGTCTCCTACGCCGTCTCGACAGGAATCCATAGAGAGACCGGGGTACGCTAATTTTGAATACTCAACCGCTGCCAGCGCCTATTATGTATTTGCGTGTAACCGATGTTGTGAAATCTATGTATAGGTAGAATATACATGTATACAGAAAAAATATGCAAATTTCCTTCGTGTATATACAATATACATATGTATGTACACAAATCAGACTAATAATTATCACCGTTTACTATATGCCAACAAAATCATCTACTGTTTTTTTTTTAAACATAAAAATTGGGAGCCATTTAGCAGATACATATCCGTGATAGTTACACAACCAAATAATAAAAACTGCTAAATATTTTTTCCTTGTTATTCTCATTTGCAAAGGGGGATTTCTGACCCTTTTCAAGTCCATAGAATTTTCGGAGATGGGTCCACATGGTCATGTTCATCACGAGCGAAAGGTCATCGCTTGGTAGATAGATGGATGAAGGCTAGTTGTCATTTCCACTTGCTTGACTCCTGTTTGCAACAAGTTCGGAATCATCAAGGATTTCGGTGGTGTGTACGGCTTCGGGATTGACTAGTTTGTCCGAACATTTTGGACGATGTTATAAGCCCAAAGGATTTGTACAAACACGGTACATGTACTCGTGCATAGTATATGCACCGTCTTTACTTAGTTATAACATATTGAGGCTTATTCAGGACTTAGTCGAACATGATGTTTTCGATTTTGGTGGACAGTTGGAAGGGGGCGATTAAATGAATTTGGATTTTTTTGGGAACGAAATGAATGGAATAGTAATGAAGCAAATTATAAAATGGAGAGCTACGGCTATATTATACCAGTCAGAAGCGCATCTGTGATGCCTAACAATAATCCACAGCCATTCCCGAGTTATCGTTGAATGCGGCTAAATGAACAGGAGGACATGCATCGTCCGAAATCGGCTTTCTATTTTTCTTGTTGAATAGCTAGAGAAACTAAACCGGGCCGAAGCGAAGCGAAGCTTTCTTGTTGAATAACTAGAGAAACTAAACCAGGCCGAAGTCCGAAGCGTATATATCCTAGACTTGTACAGACCTAGTGGTGATACCAAAAGTACCAATTGGCAGCGACCATATGCATTAAAAGTGAGTTTCCTATACGGCCAGTTTATAGAGGAGGTTGACAATCATTCATAAGAATCTTGACTATTCTCAAAATCAATTAACGAACTCATTCTACAAATATTTGTCGAATTTTTCAAGTCGCTAGCTTCATTCTATCGAAAGTTATTGCTTATTTGAAGTTCCACTTGTAGGGGAGGTAGGGGTTCCTTCCTCCTCCACCAACCAGTTAGATCATACTACAAACATTTAGAAAAATTTCAAGTCTCTAGCTTCACTCTATCGAAAGTTATCGCTTATTTGAAGTAGGAGAAGTTTGTAGGAGAAGTACGGGTTTCGTTGGTCGGATTTAACGTATTTTCAACATTAGTCAACTTTATCCTACTACAAACATTTGACCAAAACTCCAAGTCGCTAGCTTTATTTTGTCGGAAGTTATCGCTTATTTTAAGTTTCATTTCTAGGGGAGGTAGGGGTTCCTTAGGTCGGATCTAACCCATCTTTAATGCCAACTAATCCAAACTCGCTTCAAATATTTTACCAAAATTTCAAATCGCTGGGTTCATTCCATCAAAAGTTATCGCTTATTTGAAGTTTCATTTGTAGGGGAGGCAGGGGTTCCTATGATCGGATCTTACCCATTTTCAATAACGACTAACCAGATCTTACTACCAGCATTCTACCAAATTTTCAAGTCGCTAGTACCATTCTATCTAAAGTTATCGTAATTAAAGGAATATTTAATTTTTTGAATTTTGTAGGGGAGGTAGGCGTTCCTTTGATCTGATTATTCCCAACTTACTAAAACTCAAGCAGCTTCTCACCTCAGGGCTACGTGCGAAAAATCAGGTGTCTACGTCAATTGGTTCAAGAATTATAGAAAAAAAACCTGAAAAGTGGGGTAGTATGGGGCTCTTTGTAAGAAAATTACCGTTAGTTTTCAACTGATCGATTTTATTTTTCCAGGAGAGTATAAGATTATCCTCGCGAGCAATCTACCAAAGCTAGAGCTTTTCATGTTTATTAAATCGGTGGTTATAGATACATTTATATATTTTACATATGTAGGGGAGGCAGGCGTTCTCTTGGCCTAATCACGCCCATTTTCAATACCAACCAACTAGATTATACTTCCAATATTTGACCAAAATTTCAAGGCTCTAGCTTTATTTTATCGGAAGTTATCGTGCGAACGGACAGACAGACGGACAGATAGACAGACAGACGGACAGACAAACAGACGGACAGACAGACAGACAGACGGACAGACAGACAGACAGACAGACAGACAGACAGACATGGCTTAATCGAATCAGGAGATGACCCTGATCATTTATATATATATTGCCATACCTCCGGAGCCTCCTTTAAGGTGTTACATATTTCCGTCGTGACAAAAACAATATACCCTATACTAAAAGTCTCGGGTATAAAAATTAGAAAAACTAGAAAATTAAAAAGCCGTAATTTATTTACACTTCGATCTAGAAATTTTCAGTTTTTTTTCGTAAGTATTTTTATCATTTCCATTTTTCATTAGTTAGTTAGACGAGGTGGGTATCTTCGGAGTGTCAAGCGTCAACGATAAATATGCAATAGACGAAGCTAAGGAACTCTTTAATACTGCTTTGTCTGTTGATTTTCCGGACTCCAACATTGAAAGGTGCAATATTACGAAAGTTCGAAACAAAGTTAATATGGATCCATCACATAAGTTTATCATCTGTGTCAAATTCCCTGACTACTCCACCATTTTTGGCGTGAATTTTGCATGTACAGGGTGGGCCAAAAGTCACCATGGGGTTTAAAAATTTACTAACTTTTTCGTTTATATTTTTTATAATTTTTTTTTCAGATTATAAAATATACAAAATGAAAAGTTTTTTTTAAGTATGGAAAATAATGTCCCTTAAATGACCCCCGTTTTCAGCTTCGCAAAAAGTGGCTCGTTTTAGAGCATTTTCCATAACATCTTTCAAAATTTGTGGCAGTAGCGCTCGAATTTCTGCAACAATGTTGACCTTGAGTTCAAAGATTGTCTCGGGCTTGTTCACATATACTCGCTCCTTCAAATAACCCCAAAGAAAATAGTCGGGTGCTGACAAATCTGGCGAACGCGCTGGCCAATTAATTTCCGAATGTCTGGAAATTATTCGCTCTCCAAAAATTTGACGTAAAAGTGCCATTGTGTCTCGGGCAGTGTGGGCACTGGCTCCATCTTGCTGAAACCACATCTCAGGTCTGTTTTCAAGAGCAGGACGTAAAAAATGTTCTATCATAAACCGATACCGCTCTCCATTTACTGTTGCAGCATTTCCAACTTCATTTTCGAAGAAGTAAGACCAAATGACATTTTCAGATGTAATGCCACACCATACTGCACACTTAATGGGGTGCAATTGGCGCTGATGAATGACTCTTGGATTTGCAGAAGCCCAGAACCTACAGTTCTGTTTTTTAACAAAGCCATTCAAATGAAAATGAGCTTCATCACTCATAATCAGATTTTCCATAAAGTTAATTTCATTTCTGGCCAACTGTTGAAATTTAACTGCAAAATTTAGACGTTGCCGATGATCTGCGGGTTTTAATTCTTGCACCGATTGCACCTTATATGGGAAGAACACTAAACCTTTTTTTAAAATGCGCCGTAGTGACGTACGAGCCATCCCTAGCTGAGCAGAACGGCTTTTGGTAGATGTTCCTTGTCTTTCGTTAACACTTTCCTGTACACGTTCAATATTTTCCGCAATCCGAATTGAACGTGGTCTACCGGTTCGAGGCAAATCTCTTAGGGCGACCACAGAGTGAAAGCTGGTACTGACGCTTATGCTGGTGCTTTGATTGTGAACACTCAGCGAAGAGAAACATTTACATGAAACGTGCTCATGAAGCTTCCCCTACCCATGTTGCTGAAGATAACATTCGTAATTGTCCGGTTGTATGAAAGTAGAGTATGCAAAACTTGCGAGCCGCGGTTTTTCTTTTGATTCTTCTTCAGGAGATGTACTAGATGTAGGAGGGTAGGAAAATGCTGGGTGCCGGCCCGGAAAGTATTCAGTGAAGTTCAGGGGAGGGGGGGGAGAGATGTGATGAAGGAAAGGAGGCCCGACAGGAGGTGGGAATCAATCGTAACGGCAAAAGCTCATCTTAGAAAGCTTTACAACTAAAAATTTATTCCAAACCTTTTAAAAGGCTACAAAACTTCAAGATTACCTGTACCGCAACGAATAAAATTAACAATAACTCTTTACAGTATGTAGCAATTTCAACTTTTTTGAACGATATAAGAAGTATATTTAAGAAACATATCTCAGAGGAAATTTAACAGGAATTTATTTTTCAGAAGATATCCGAATAAATGTAAGCCTGGGGTGCAACTGCACCCCGCTCGGGCTTATGAAGGTTAAATAGTTGATTTTAGTCTTCTTTTAATAAAATAATTTTACTAAAAAGTGACAGTGTCCCCGGAAAAGGTTAGAAGGTTAGAAAATCCTTTAAAAATGGCAAAAGTCACGGAAAAGCGGTGTCCTCGGGGTTGAGATTGTGTTGAATGTGTAAAATAGGTACTGGTTTGACGAAAAACCGCTATAAATCGACAGCCACTATTTGTAGAACTTCGGGCATCGGTTTTCCGGTGGGTACCTCTCCCTACCCGGAAACCGAACAAAATTACTGGCGGCACCATAAAGTTTCCTAGTTACCTACACATCCCAGACGCCAGACAGGAATCTATAAGGGACTTCCGGTCCGCGAATTTTGCTTACCCAACCCCCGTCAGTTCCTAGTCTATAAAGTATGTGTATATGTTATGGAATTCAACATTTTTTATACCCTTCACGGATGTGATAGGGTATATTAACTTTGTCATGAAGTTTGCAACGCATAGAAGGAAGCATCTTCGACCATATAAACTATATATGTTCTTGGTCAGTATGATGAGACGAGTCGATTAAGCTTTGTCCGTCTGTCTGTCTGTCCGTCTGTCCGTCTGTCTGTCTGTCTGTTTCTATGCCAACTAGTCCCTCAGTTTTAAAGCTATCGAGCTGAATTTTTGCACAAAGCCTTTTTTTTATTGCACGCTGTATATATGTCGGAACCAACGGAATCGAATCACTACGTCATACAGCTGCCATAGGAACGACCGGTCCGAAAATTCGTCTTTGTGAGAAAAACTTTTTTATTTCTGAAGATATAGTTATCAAATTTCACACTAATCAATAGTATTTTTAGTGAAATCACATTTCCGAATTTGGTTGATATCGGACTACTCTATCATATAGCTATCATAGGAACGACCGTTCCAAAAGCAAGTTTTTATCATAAAAACTTTTTTATTTCTGAAGATATGTTTATGAGATTGCATATTACTCAATCATATTGGCTGCTTAGCCACGTTCCTAAATTTGGTTGAAATCGGCCCACTATTTCATATACCTCTTATAGGGACAGTGAAATCGGAACAAGTTTTACTACTAATTTCAAAGTGGCAATTGTACCACAAAACACAACGAAGGTATGATACCCTTCACGCGAAGCTTGTTTTATATTGGAATTCCCGTAAGCAGTAAGATACATAAAATGTATAGTGTCCGGAAAATTTTCTCAACACTTTTTCTCGGATTTTCGCATACTAGTTTTATTTCAAAAATTGAATTCCTTCACCATGATTTCTTAGTTTCTCGCAATCAGAAGCCTTTAAATGTAAACTGCAATTTTACTCTTACGAAATTTCACAAGTGCTCGGTGTCCCAACGCATAAAGAATTGCTTCTAAAGGCTGTTAAATACCAGATATTAACCTTCATAGGACCGACCTCAACAATTTACGTTAAGGACCACGTGGGGTGTAAATGTACCCCAAACTTTTTGTACATATTATATACTACTTTGCCTTAACCCCTAGCGGAGCATAGCGCGTCAACTACTCCTGCGCGCCATCGTACTCTGTTCTGGGCAATGGGGCGCAACTCCCCAAAAGACTTACCCAGTACCTGACACTCCTTTGCCACAGATCGACGCCATGTGATTCGAGGACCCCCTCTTGGTCGGCCTTGGTTGGAAATGGGGTTCCATTTCATGGCATGCATAGCAATGCAGTTATCACTCTTCCGCAATGTGTGACCTATCCACTGCCATTTTCGCCTGCGTATCAATTCGTCGATTGGCATCTGACCCGTACGCCGACTTAGCTCTTCATTTGATATTGTTTCGGGCCAGAAAATTCTTAAAATTCGACGAAGACATGAGTTGACGAAAACTTGCAGCTTTCTGGTAACTCCTACGGAAACTTTCCATGTACTGCTCCCATACAAAAGCACTGATAGTACCAGAGCTTGATCTTAATGCTGAGATAACTGCCCTGCCAGATTTTGGACAGCATGCCGTATGCGCGTTTAGCCTGGTTGATACGACGAGCGATGTCCTGCTCCGTACCACCATTTTCGGCAACAATGCTACCCAGGTAGACGAAGTTGTCCACCTTTTCCACAGGCTGCCCATTAATATTGATGGCAATAGGTGTCGGATTTCCTTTTCGCAACGGCGGGCTAAGAACCTTGGTCTTGTTGGTATTAATCTTTAGCCCAACCTTGCTTGCCTCCCTCTCGAGATCTAACGCCATTGCGGACAGATCCATGATTTTGTGGGAGAGTAGGCATATGTCGTCAGCGTAGTCAAGATGTTGTAGATAAGATGTCAAAGTCCATTGAATTCCTCTGTCGAGTCCGGATAGGGCTGCATGCAACACATCGCCGATCACAATGAGGAATAGGATCGGTGAGAGGATGCACCCCTGCCGAACTCCACTGCGAATCTCAAAGTCCCCCGACACCTTACCTTTATGCAGAACGCGACATTTCGCGCCGTCATAGGTTGCCTTAATAATAGCCACAAGCTTCTCAGGGATGCCTCTCCTGCACAAGGCCTCCCATATAGAATCCCGGTTCACACTATCGAAAGCCTTTTCGAAATCGATGAAAAGCAAGTGAAGCGGGGAATCGTGTTCAGCGCATTGCTCGATGATGATTCGCAAGGTGTTAATGTGATCGACACAGGAGAATCCGGATCGAAAGCCAGCCTGCTCTTCATCAATTATGCTTTCTAAGTGGGCCTTTAGTCTTTCCAGGACGATTTTAGCTATTATCTTGGCAACGGCAGGAAGCACACAAATGCCTCTCCAATTATTACAGTCTGTGAGGCTACCCTTCTTTGGAAGTTTGATGATCAAACCTTCCTTCCACTCAGTGGGAAAGGTCTCTGTATTCCACGCTTTATCAATAAGTGGGTGCAGCAAATCGGCGGTTACGCTTGGCGCTGCTTGATAAAGTTCGGCAGGGATGCCGTCAAGTCCGGCGGCCTTTCCTCGTTTTAGTGCAATAATTACAGTGACTATTTCCTCTTTAGTCGGGGCAGTGGACCGTATACGCACATTTTGATGGTTAGCTAAATTATCTATATGAGGGGGAACTTCACCAGAGGTTACACGGTTCAAGAACGCGGAGAAGTGTTCTTTCCACCGCCTCATTTGATCTTCTTCCAGAATAAGTAGCTTTCCATCACTATCTTTCACCGGATGTTGGCAGGAGTTACGACCACCTGTAAACTCCTTGATGACACCGTATACGGCGTTTAAGTTGTTACTTCTAGCGGCTTCTTCTGCTGACGCTAAAAGAGAATTGGCATAAACTCTTTTATCGCGTCGCACACTACGCTGAGCTTCTCGAGCTTTCTGACGGTAAAGAAGTTCGATGCTGCTTCGATTGTCGTCTGATGCTGCAGCCAAACGAACTTTCAGCTCCTTTCTTTCAACAATCCGCTGCCATGAAGCGTCGGACATCCAGGGCTTATTCCGGCAATCCGCGTTTGGGCCAAGGATGGTATTTGCGCTATTAATGTACGCATTTTTTATGGCATCCCAGTTTTCGTTTATGTCACTATCTGGGTGACTAGTTATCTCAGCCGCTTTTTGCGCAAGATGGTCATTATATTGTTGTAAGACAGCTGAATTTTTTAGTCGAGCGGTGTTGAATTTGCGGGGCCTGGATCTTTCGTCGCTGGGGCGGCGCACGGCTGCAATACGCAATCGAACATTAGCGATCATAAGATAATAGTCTCTTCCCATCCCAATATCGGCACCCTTCTTGTTTCGCGCGTCCAGGAGGCAACTCTTGAATCTTTTACTAATGGCAAAATGGTCGATCTGATTTTGTGTTCTGCGCCGATCAACAGAGGACCAACTGATTTTGTGGTGGTCCTTATGCTCAAACATAGTACCACCGATGAAGAGACTGTGAAAGTTGCAGAACTCTACAAATCTTTCACCGTTGTCATTACGATCACCAAGACCGTGTCTCCCCATCACATGTCTGAGCCCATAGTTATCAGCGCCAACTTTCACATTCAAATCACCCATAACCATTACAATGTCACCTTTAGGTGTTCTGCTCTGAACGGCGTTTAGTTCTTCGTAGAAGGAGTCTTTTGCCAAGACATTGTCGGGTTCAGTAGGGGCATAACATTGTATTATTGAGATGTTCCTCATTTTGGTCCGGAACCTGGCGGTCAAGACCCTGTCAGAGACCGGTTCCCAGGATAAGAGACAGTTTCGCGCGGCTCTGGTTAAAAGGAGCCCCACACCTGACTCACGACGACTACCGGTAGCTTTACCGGAGTACAACATTACAGTGCTGCCCGTTGGAGAGATGAATTCTCCGCTGTTCCACCATCTTATCTCACTAACTCCTAAGATATTTAATTTGTACCTCAGAAATTCACTCTCTAATTGAAGAAATCGTGCGTTCTGGGGACCTTCTGATCCATTGTCCAGGAGAGTACGCACATTCCAGAATCCAATCTTTGTCATTGTACGATAGCTAAAAGTCGTAACCGTCGAGTCAGTCCTTATCCGAGGCACAGTTGACGTTTCGTTAGCATATAAAGATTTCGGATAGTGCAAGTTGCTGGCATACACATCCTGTCCTTTGATTGTCGGTTTTAACGACAGGCCTTCAAAGGGAAAGGCCGTGGTATTTTTTGTTTTCCCACTCCACACCACAGGGGTACCTCAATCAAATCATCGCACCGCCATCACTGGCGGCTTGACGTTGGTTGGCACTGGTCTGTGACCACTGCCGTTCCAGGGGGCGCCCACGCGGAGGACTATGAAAGAGGAGTTTTTGCCCCCCCATACATACATATAACGGATAACAAATATTTTGTACAAAACATTTTAATTCTATATTTTGAAAAATAATCTAGAGATAAAGCTGAAATTAAGATTCCGCGATATCCGCAGTACAAAAATAATTATCACACTTATCAAAAACGGTTCTGATTTTGGTACAATCTAAATACATTCAGATACTGATTGTACAGCAACGATCAAAATTAACCATAACTAGTTACACTATGTAGTAATCTATTTCAACTTTTTTGTATGACATAAGAGGTATATTTAAGAAACATATCTCAGAGGAAATTTTATAGGAAATTTTTGTTCCGAAGATATCCTAAGAAATGTAAGTCTGGGGTGCAGCTGCACCCCGCTCGGGCTTATGAAGGTTAAGAAATTAGAATGAAATGACGCTAAACAAAATTGATTTTAACTCAATACTTACATTTAATTTTACTACATATTATGTTATGCGAAAATTCGAAAAAATGCGGAAAATGGCTAATAACTACAGGGTTATCCATTTTCTCTTTCGGAAAGTAAACTTAAATTAAACACAGTAAATATTTGAATTTCGATGGAATTTTTATTTCATAATAAAGTTTGGATTATGCCATTATACGTGGAACACAATATCTGTCAAATGTCCCCCACGGGACCGCTTGCAGGACTCGATCCTTTTGAGGTAATTTTCGATTACTTTTTCACACATTTCGGGCAATAACTCGGCTATAACTCGACGGATGTCGTCCTTCAATTGACCAATCGTCGTGGGATTGTTCGCATAAACACGGTCCTTCGCATAGCCCCACAAAAAGAAATCTAACGGCGTTAAATCGCAAGACCTTGTTGGCCAAGCCACATCGCCGAATCTCGAAATTACGCGTCCTGGGAATTTCTCGCGCAATAAAGCCAAATTTTGTCGCGTGGTGTGGCATGTGGCCCCGTCTTGTTGAAACCACATATTGTCGAGATCCATATCTTCGCCATAGCGCTGGCCATTGACTGTAACGGCGGCTCCTTCATCGTTTTCGAAGAAAAACGGCACAATGACGCCGCCCACCCACAATACACATCAAACAGTCGCTTTTTGCGGGTACAACGGTTTCTCAGCGGTCACTTGCGGTTGCTCACTGCCCTAGATGGGACAATTTTGTTTGTTTACATAGCCGCCGAGGGCAAAATAGGCCTCATCGCTAAAGAAGATTTTCTTCGAAAAATCGGCATCGGTGGCCTGGTGTTCTAGGACCCAATCTGAGTACTCACGACGCAATCTGTGATCAGTCGGCTTTAATTCTTGCGTGAGCTGGACTTTATAAGGATGGAGATGAAGGTCCAAATGCAAAATGCGCCACAATGTGCCGTAAGATAGGCTTAAATGCTGGGATCGGCGCGGAATCGACAAATTCGGGTCTTCGGCCACACTTTCACTCACAGCGGCCACGTTTTCGGTCGAACCAGGAAAACGATGATGCACAGGTGTAGAAATGTCTGTCACCGATCCAGTTTCTTCAAATTTTTTCACTGTGTAGGCAGTTGTGCGCTCATTGGGACGATTATGTCGACCATAATCTGCGCGTAATGCACGAAACGTGGCCACCGCAGATTCACCATTTTGGTAGAATAATTTAATAATTTTAACGCGTTGTTCAGTCGTAAAACGTTCCATCTTGTAAAATGGCAAACCTTCAACTAAACCAATAACAGTTTGGAATACACTGACATTTGACAGATGTCGAATGGCAGGGCTTTACTTTCCGAAACACGAAATGGATAACCCTTTATAAAATTATTTCACTAATTTTTTTTTACGGGATACATTTTGAACACTCGAGTCAATTTATTTAAGTGTTCTAACTTTGGAAATTGTCCTGAAGTTGATGAGAGTCAGATGCTTATGAATTCGTAATAAACAAATACATTTTTTTAAGCTGAATTTTTAATGTAATATTTTTTCATTGAAAATTGCACGAAATTTCCGAATTCTTTCAAACACGATAAATGCGTGCAATAACTTCCATCATTATTCTATCATATTATGGGGCCCTATAAAAGTTGAGTCCTGGGCCCGGATTTTCTCTCGACTGCCCTGTTTCCGATAGTACATGTTGCTGGTATAAACATCCTGCTCTATGTTTGTCAGTTTTTACGACAGGCGGACAAAGGGAAAGGCCGTGGTATAATTGTTACGCCCCACACCACAGGGGGAATGTTTAATTCAACCAAAACATTGCACAACTATTACTGGCGGCTTGACTTGATTAGCAATGGTCAACGAATACTGCTGTTTCAGGGAGCACCCTCGAAAAGGACTATGGAAGAGGATTTTTGCTCCCCTGTTTCTTTAGGTTTCACCAAAAAAATTTACCTTAAAGTACTATAAAATTACAGCTTCTAGCGAGGTCTACCAGACCGAAAACTCGAAGACACATAACACAATCACCGGTTCTGTCTGTCCGGGCAAACTGATAGACACGGGCACAACCTCATCATCCACTGATTTTAGGGAGTCCTCCTCTGCTGGAAAGTTATTGCTATGGAAAAGAGGGCTCCATGGCATAGCACGTTCTGCAATGCAGGTACCACTTTTCGTTGGAGGGTCGAAATGGTGTACCTAAATTAAATTATGAAATCATATATATTTCCACCTTTCTTATTCACCAACTAATCAACGATGACTACAACTACATTGCAGTTCCAGACAAAATCTCAATCAACGATTCAATTTAAACAAATAATTTCGAACGTGTGATTATGTCATGGCACGGCTCGTCTCTCTAGTCTCTACTAGAATAAAAATCTTCCATTATCTTGTGCAAAGCTAAAGCTAGGTAGTCCAACGTACATAATACGATGATGATGATGAAGTGAGGTGAAATTGGAATTTTCCTTTTGTGCCAATCTAAATATAAATACAATTTTCTACGGTGGATATTATCACGAAAACCATTCAACAAATAATCTCGAAAAAATATCTATTTTGGTCGTAAATAATGAATCCAATTTCTAGCAATCTCACATTAAGACTACCGAGACTATTTTGCTGCCACTGTGATGATTCCACACTGGCCTCAGTTCAGACATCAAATCTACTACTACTATTCGAATCCAGTGGTATTTCTTCAGGGTTCAGTTGGAATCGATTTTGTATTGCAGGGGTTTGAGGCGATGATAGAAGAAAGAGTGCTTTACATACGTTCAAATTGAATATTTGTTTGTTATAAATATACTATAAATTCATTATTCCGAGTTCCGTTATAAATAGGCGGCCGATAAAGTTCAGAGAATACCCAAAAAAAAAACAAAACCGATAAACTCAGATTCGATAGTTTTGCATGTGGCACTAGATCCTTCCTTGTGCTTGCCATGACGTGCTTACTATCTGCTACTGATTCCTTTGCCTTGTTGGCTAATACCTGAACGAATTTTTGGTACTTGTTATATACACCGTCGACTGGAATTGCAATGTCTGACACTTGAAATTTTCTCCTGTAATATTCTCAATGGAACCTTTTTTCATCCGTTTTACATTCAGCATTTTTTTTCCCAGTCCGTCTCGAATTACCCAATCCACAACGATGTTCCGATATTACGTACGAGTATAGGAAAGGTTGGCCCGACGTTGGACCTTACCGAGAAAGAATATCCGCCGAGGCCACGAAGAAATGAATAAAAGTTCAGTACTCGCCGTACTCGAGAGTGTTATTATTATGATTATTATGATTACACTCGTGTACAATGTTCTTGCTCGTCTTAGGACTTTGGTGAGTCTGGCTCTGGCGTCGTCGGTACTGGCTCCAGCTTCCATTTTCATCCTATCGCATCCTTGGAGATTCTAACGTTTCATGCATACTACAAGCGAGTATGGTGGAATTGATCTGGAATGGCGGCAATGCGCTACAATGAACAGTCCTACTGTGCCCCGGTAGACTGAACAAATATGCGATGAGGATTAAAGGTGCGGTTGGTTTGCAGGGTAGATAGTAGTCGGCCAGTATGATATCAGTTCGAACCGGGGTATTCATGTATCACGTACCGTGCACAATGGTTTGTTTGATCCTATCTACCAGAAGCACTGAATCCAGAGAACTGAAGTATCTTTTTGGGAGTTCCGTCGTCATTAACTTGGCGTATAATTTTCTCTTGCATGGCATAAGCGTTATTATGGCAATCGTTTGGTATATTGTGTAGCTAGCTACTACTCTAGGTACATAATGCACGAATAGGTATTACTGTTGTATACATATTATATAAATATGTATGTAATACCAAAAGAGAGATGATAGGTGGATATTGTAAGGTTGTTGACGGACATACAGTGAAACTCGTGTGGTATAAATGAAAGAATGCTAAGCTTACGTCTTGCGTGTACTTTCTTCGGCAAGCAACTGAACCCAAACATTTGCAACTTACTACTAATGAGTTCTAGTACTTAATACTATGGGGCTGCTTAATACTATGGAACTCTGGTACCTAATACTATGAGGTTTCGGTACTTAGTACAATATGCTCCTGAAATCTTCCCTTTATTAAACTTAAATCCTTTTTTTAATCTTTAGATATTTTATACGATTTAGAATAATAAGTAACATAAATTTCAATTGCATTGCCTTAAATGCTTCTTTCTAGTTATATTTTAATTAATAATTATTTCAACAATTCGAAACAAATATCAATTCGATACACATACCAAGTTCTTAATTCAGCGGGACAGCTGCATTTCAATACTTTTGTAGCAGGAGCAATGCCCTCCAAAAATATTGTCTCCACCACAAGTGTAGACGAGAGGGGGTCAAAAGTCCTTTTTCAGTTTTTCTTGGTTATTGTGGAAACTATGAACTCTGGGGAGCAAAAGACCTTTTCCATAGTCCTCATCGTGGGCTCCCCCTTGTAACGGCAGTGTTTCACACCGCTGACGGGCAAGTCTTAGCGATAAGATAGTTTGAAAAAAGGCAGATAGCTGTAGCCTGAATGGCTGACCAACACCTAAGCGTCTCAGGTTTAGTAGGATGGAACGACTTGCGTAGGTCTAACTACGACTGCAACATAGTTTTATGAACTCCAGCACATTTATTAAACCATCTGAAGCAGCTATCTTCAGAGGCTATCCCGCCTGAATGGGGTTAAGCGATGTGCTGACAACTCGTCCTTGCAAAAATCACTCCACGTCAAGAAACCTGGAACAAAAGCCTCGGATTGGATCAACAACGACGATCACGCAAACGACTAAATGATTATTCTTTCAGATCTTGGAATGTACGCTCCCTGAACAAACCCGGACCGAGAAGGCGCTCCTTGAACAGGTCGAAAAGTACAAACTGAACACTACCGCAGTCCAGGAAACAAATTGGCTTGGTAGCGAGATCAATGACAGGAAATCGCACAATTTTTACATGTGGGAAACCATCAGGCCGCAAGGAGTTTGGAGTAGCATTTATAGCAAACAATCACCTCAAGCCGCACGTTACTGACTTCAAACCCATAAATGAACGGCTATGTGTGCGATTCGCATTAAGACTCGATTCTTCAATCTCTGGCTCATCAATGTGCATGCCCCCACTGAAGTTAAAGAAGACGCAGTAAAAAACGAGTTCTACGCCCGCCTTTAGACTCTCTTCCACTCACTTCCAACAAACGACGTCAAATTGCTGCTGGAAGACTTTAACGCGAAAGTCGGAAATGAAAGTTGGCACCGGGGGACCACTGGAGGCCACAGTCACCATGAAAAATGTAACGACAATGCCCGCGACTTATCGACTTCGCCTGCAGCAGGAATCTAGTCGTAAGCTCTACGTGTTTCCCGCATCGACGCATTCACAAGCAGACCTGGAAATCTCCAGACGCACATACCGTCAACCAAATTGATCAAGTCCTCATTTGCAGGAGATGGGCGTCTAGTGTGATGGATGTCCACTCCTATCGAGGAGCAAACTGCAACTCAGATCATCACTTGGTAAAGACGACCTACAGATGTAGAATTTCTTCAGTGCACCAATCGAGAATCAGCCCTCCCAAAATCTTTGCGGTTGATAAGCTTTTGAGTGATGCTACAGCGGTGGCGTATACTACTGCCCTTGAGGAAAGACTATCACCTATGCTACACAACATAAGCAACACAGGCGTCCATGGGTTCTGGGACGAACTCAAGGGTACCATCACGGATGTCGCAGAGAAAGCTGTGGGATATAAAGCCCGGCGAGCGCGAAATGACTGTTTCGACGAAAAATGCAAAAAATTACTTGATGCGAAAAATGAGGCCTATAGATAATGGATTCAACGAAGAACCAGAGCCAGAAGAGAAAAATATGACTAGCTACGGCGAATATCGAATAGAATAATTTGACATAAGAAACGTAAATACTTTGACGAGTAGTTGATGAATATTAACGAAAACTTAGCTAATAGGAACACCAGACAAGCGCACGAAGTAGTAAATACAATTAAGAACGGCTACCAACCCAGGACTAGCCTTTCTAAGGACAAGGATGGAAACATAATCAGCGACACCGATGGCATTAACAAACGATGGGCCTCTTATTTTGAAGAGCTTCTGAACCTACCATCTAACATCCGCACACAAGAAGCTCTTGCCGATATTGTTGATCTAGACCCACCCATACAACCCCCGACAGTAGAGGAAGTTGATCTCGCGTTGCGGTCACTAAAACGAAATAAACGAGATTCCAGCTGAACTGCTAAAATTCGGTGGAACTGGTCTAGCTAATGCCAAACTTCAATTACTCCTGCAAGTATGGGAGGACAAGAAGATCCCAGACGATTGGCGCAGAAGCATCATCCTTGCAATCCACAAAAAGGGAGATAAACTGCGGTGTGAGAATTATAGGGGCATATCACTAGTCTGTACGTCCCATAAAATTTCTGGAAATCCTGGAAAATAGAATAAAACCGTACGCAGAACGAATCGTTGGCGAATATCAAAGCGGTTTCAGACTTGGTCGCTGCACAACCGATCGGCTCTTAAGGCCGGCCGCATCTTGGACGTAGGCAGGGCAGCACAGCGCAGCGCGCACATGGCATTGTTGTTGTAAAATCATATTCTGACAATTGTTACAACAACAATGCCATGTGCGCGCTGCGCTGCGCTGCTCTGCCTACGTCCAAGATGCAGCCAGCCTTACAGTCAAACTGATACTCCAGAAGTGCTGGGAATACAACGTAAACGTATACCAAATCTTTGTCGACTTCAAGCAGGCATACGACAGTATCGATTGTGGAGTACTGTACAACATCTGTAATGAACCATATTATGGTCTGGTAGTGCTGCTCCCACCGGCAGATCGAAGCAGCACCTGATGAGTAGTGATCTGTTGGTGGTGCGAAACCAGAGGTCCCATTACACCCGAACCCAGGTGCGACCGAGTGGGCGTCTGATCCGTCCGCCAACCATTCCATCCTTAACAACTATTTTTTTTATTCCCCATTTTTACCTCCCCTGTTTGTGTTGCCTTCCCCAAGCCTATGAATTTTTGTTAATACGTAAAGGACAGGGGCAACGAGCGGCGAAAACCCCGCCCACATCTCTCGAACTGAGCTTCAGCAAGCATAGGCCGCTGCTTAGCTCGTTGAGGAGCCTTTTTCTTCGCCAGATGGCACGGCCCGACCTTCACGGTCATTATGCTACCTAAGGCTCCGTCCCCACGGGCATCTTCGAATGCCCACCAAACTGTCCGTTACATATTTGGCGCCCAACGTGGGGCCCATTTCCCAATAGCCTAAGGAAAGTACAACACTCCACCACAGTGGTTGAAGTGAACACAACGGACTCCAGGGCCTTAATGGCCGCTTTACTGTCCGTGAGAATGGTAATGTCCCTTACAGACACAACGTTAGATCCTAACCAGAAAAGCGCCTTCGCAATGGCAGTAACCTCCGCCTGGGAGACGCTACAATGGTCAGGGAGACGAAACGAAAGCTCGATGTTTAAGCAGTCGGAGAAGACTCCGCCACCAACCTTGCCACGGAATCTTGAGCCATCCGTATAGATGCAGACATGGTCCAGTAAAATCTGCCCCGTAGCTTCTCATAATGCCCTTTGAGGGAACGAAGTGGAGAAGTTCTTGTGAAACATATAATTCGGGGGTAAGTAATCAGTTGAAGAAGGGAGATCCCTGTGTAACAGAATACGGGCGTGCCCAGTTCTGGCCGAGGTCCATTGTCGAGCTTCACGAAGCCTGAAAGTCGAGTTAACAGCATATTGTTCGCCGAAAATATCCAAAGGAATCAGGTTAAGCAGCGTATCCAAGGCTACGGAAGGAGTAGTTCTAAGTGCACCACAAATAGCCATACAGGCCAATCTCTGCACCTTGTGCAGCAAAATACGATTACGCACGGTATTCAATGCCGTCCACCAGACTACCACCCCATACATAAGAATGGGGCGCAGAATGGCTATGAATAGCCAATGCAGTATCTTTGGCTTAAGGCCCCAAGTCGCCCCAATGGCCTTCTTACAAGAGTACAGAGCGACCGTTGCCTTATGCACCCGTTCCACAGTGTTTGCCCACCAGCTAAGCTTTCTGTCCAGAATTAGACCCAGAAATTTGGCCTTATCCGCAAGAATCAACCTTTTTCCCCCGAGCACGGGGGGTATTAACGGAGGAATCTTGGTTTTTTTAGAGAACAAGACAAGCTCAGTTTTGTCAGGGTTCACTGTGAGGCCGCAGCGATTAGTCCGTCGGGTGAGTATAGAGAATGCACCTTGCATAACCTCAATCAGCGCCCCAGAGACGGCGATTGCGATATCGTCAGCATAAGCAATTACACGGCAGCCCAGTTTTTCCAGGTTCAAGAGCAGCGAATTAACTGAGATGATCCACAGGAGAGGGGAAAGCATCAAAAACTACACTCAATTAAAACGTGCCCTTTATCAAAAACCTTTATTAAAAATTAATCAAATTCGCATATGATTTGTGACTTCCTGCTGTTCAAAATGCATCAAAACCCTTTTCTCATCCTGTCCACGTAGCTTATGAGAAATAAACCTTAGTCAGCTTTTATGCATACGAAACGCTGACCGATCAACGTTATTAAAATCCATCGCTTAAATTTCAGTTTTATTTTATTTGGCGAAGAAAAGTACGAAAAAGATGCCAAGCATATAAGAAGCAGAGCTCGAACTGATGCAGCCAGTGTACGAGTTTATTCTCGGTTATATGAACAAACTACAGATACTTCAGCAGAGATATCTTGTCTTCGTTCCGAACCATATACAATGCAAAGGAGAAGATTCTTTTTATTCTTTTGCTTTTGTTCAAACAACCAATTCATTGAAGTTCGAATAGGAGCTGTTGAGTATTCAACTCATTGGGGATTGGTGGTCTGAACCTCTTCCGTTCAAAGGAACGCGTAGTTAAAAAGAACAAGGCATATAAAAGGGAAATAATCAACATAAGGGATCCCGAAAGCCAATCTGATAACAAACCATGCAGAGACTATGCTCATTCATAAAATCATTTAGTTACAGACTTCCTTATGGATTATGTGGTATAAGTCAGGTTTTTGGTGAATGCATCGGGCCAAGTTCAAAATGTATGCTACGTTTTAGAATTTATTTGAATTTACATACATACAAACATATAGGTATCTTTTGATTATTATTAATTACACTTTCTCGTCTGTATGTATATCTTCTATCTGCAGTCTATATATATACTGGTACGTATATAAAAATGGACTGTATATTTGTTGGCTTTTTTCTTTGCGGCCAAGCGGCTCGGTCGATTTCCATGAAAATTTCATAAACATATCCGTTATGATACAGAACAGGATCTAGCGTTATGAATTCTTCGATATGGCCACAGCCACCAATCCCGACTCCTACAAGAGGGTGAGTGAGCGTCCAAAAAATAATAGGGAAATTCACGCCTCCCGTCGTAAACGTCGTAAACTTCTGTCATCCCCACAGTAAAATAACAGTTTACAATTTCACGACAAACACTACGTGAGTATGAATACCCCTATAGCCCGTCAGCCGAAGGTGTGACAGGGGGACTAACATTTGGACCACCATAGTACATTTGCCGTAACTGTCATGCCCTAGGAAGTGCGACCTTTACCTCCGCGTGGTGACGGGTGGAAGCAGGCTGTTGGCAAAATCTTATCTTTGCCATCAGCGATGACTAAACTTGGTCGGGCGGGGAGCGGTATCTCCCTTATAAACATACCCTAAATCCAAGGTGGAACAGCATACGCCGAGGGATGCATGGTCAAGAGGTTGCTTGGCCGCTAGTATGCGAACTCTGGATACCTGTCGACCTCCAGTTTTAAACCAGACTTCTGACGGCAGACCGGGTGATGTCGTCGGTGACTGTTTTTCCCGGATATTCATGGGATTCTATGAATAATAAAAAAGAAAAACAAAACAAACCAGAGTGTGATGCAACTCCAAATGCATCAAACACAGTTTCCTCTGAGCTGCCTACTAGCTCACTGCTCGACGGAGCCTCCAGGCCCGTTGTTGAGACTGTCGATGGACTGGCCGTTAAGCGATACAGTCCCTCTGAGTCGTCCTTGGACTTCTTTAGCCCAAGGAACCTCAGCGGCTCTCACCGAAAGGAGCGTCAACGAAGGGGGGACGGAGGCAACAGTTCCCGACAGGGCAAGCAAAAGTGCCTAGTCCAACGCTCGCTATCCTCGCAGGACCATGAGCGCCATTAAGGTGCTTCAAGCGAACCTGCACCACGCAATAGGAGCATCGGCCACTGTGTGCAGGTTATTCGCCGATAAACAGGCCACCATTGCGCTTATTCAAGAGCCATGGGTGGCCCGTGGCCGAATTTGCGGTCTAAACACAACAACTGGTAAGTTGATATATGACAGGTTAGCGGGTTGTCCGCGTGCGGCGCTTCTGATCGACAAATGCGTCAACTATTTGCCACTAACCAATTTTATTTCTAGAGATCTAGCTGCAGCATTGGTGGAGGTATCCACGCTCAACGGTCGTCAGAAAGTGGTAATTGCGTCTGCCTACTTCCCATCTGACAATGTTGAGATTCCACCACTCGAGGTCCAGCAGCTCGTTGACTTCTGTCGACGTACAAACCGGCATTATGTGATCGGTTGCGATGCAAACGCACACCACACGGTGTGAGGTAGCCGCGACATCAACGACAGAGGTAAGCGCCTTCTTGACTATCTTATGTGTAAACATGTGAATGTCCTGAACAGGGGGTGCAAACCTACCTTTGTCACTGCGGCAAGGGCAGAGGTACTCGACATTACCCTTGCTAGCGGTTTCTTCTCCAGGTTCATTGCGAACTGGCACGTGTCGGACGAAGTGTCTCTTTCAGATCATAGACACATCAGATTTGACATCCTAGGACAATCTGACATTCGCTCGGATACTTTTTGTCCAAGGAAAACTAACTGGATTAAATTCCGTGAACTAGTTAGCTCCAAAGCGGAACTACTGGTCAGCCCCATAAGCACTACAGGGGAAATTGAGATTGCAGCTGAGGAGCTCAATGAAATTTTAACTTCCTCCTACAAAGATAGTACCGTTTCACGTTCGGTGGAGTCGGGGCGTAAAGTACCCTGGTGGAACGAGGAATTGGCCCGCAAGCGAGCTAAAGTTAGGAGGATGTTCAACAAAGCCAAACGCTTCAATAGGTGGGATGAGTACAGAACTGCTCTCACCGAGTACAACAAACTCATTAGGCATTCCAAACGAGAATGCTGGAAAAGACATTGTGATAGCATTCAGTCGCTACCGGAAGCGGCGCGCCTTCACAAAGCCCTTTCCAAAGACTCAGCAAACGGGGTTGGCCTTCTATTGAGATCAGACGGTTCGTATACTGAAGGTCCAGAAGAAACATTAAAGTTGCTTCTTCAGACCCATTTCCCAGGGTCCGTACTGTCTGATGGTGACCCCTGCCCAACTGCAAGGCCACAACGGGTTCCCGTAAACCGGGCTTGCAGTTTATCGGGGGTCATCTTTGACATGGACAAAGTAAAATGGGCGATAGAATCCTTTGAGCCATTTAAAGCTCCCGGAGTAGACGGCATTTTCCCCGCTCTGTTACAAAACAGCTTGGAGATCATAATAACTCCGCTAATCGAACTTTTTAGGGCAAGTTACACCCTAGGGTACATACCACAACCTTGGAGGAAAGTTAATGTGGTCTTCATACCCAAAGCGGGCAATAAGCCGGAACATATGCCCAAATCCTATAGACCGATTAGCCTTACTTCCTTCTTCCTTAAAACCATGGAAAAGTTGCTTGATTTGCATATCAGGCACAAGATGGAACTGTCGAGCCCCCTACATCGTATGCAATTCGCGTACACGAAGGGTAAGTCAACAGTAACCGCTTTGCATAGCCTTGTCAGTACAATCGAAAAGTCCCTCAGTGAAAAGGAAATCGCGTTGTGCGCGTTTCTTGACATTGAGGGGGCTTTCGATAATACCGGCTACGAGTGCATTTCCAGAGCACTGGAACTCAGGGACATCCCGCCCGCTACCATTGCATGGATAGATGCCATGCTCCGGGGACGGGATATTCACTCAACTCTAGGCAGTACATCCATTTGCGTGAATGCCGTAAAGGGTTGTCCACAAGGTGGCGTTCTGTCACCCCTTTTGTGGTCCCTTGTCGTGGACGAGCTGATTTCCATGCTTAATGAGCGCGGTTATCTTACTATCGGATACGCGGATGATTTAACTATCATAGTCAGGGGCAAATTCGAATCTACCATCACTGAGGTGATGAGGTCGGCCCTTGACATAGTTCACACTGGTGTGTGGCTGTGGGCTTACATGTAAACCCACAGAAAACTGTCGTTGTGCCGTTCACACGAAAACGAAACATAACATTGGATCCAATTTCGTTAGGCGGCACGACCTTAGATTATTCCACTGAAGTTAAATGTCTCGGGGTATCTCTAGACTCGAAACTCACCTGGAATACTCACATAGATAATGTACTTGGCAAAGCCACACGCACAATGTGGGCTTGCAGAAGTTTCTTTGGACGGACATGGGGGCTCACCCCAAAGATAATTGAGTGGTTATACACCATGCTGGTGCGGCCTATGGTGACCTACGCAGCGCTTGTGTGGTGGCCGAAAACTCAGCAATCTTCTGTCTTACTGAAGTGCAATAAGCTTCAACGCCTTGCCTGCCTTGGCATCACTGGAGCTATGCGCACTTGTCCTACGCCAGCCCTGGAGGCGATTATTGGACTTACTCCGTTGCATATATTCATTCAAGAATCAGCAGCTCTAAATGCTCTCAGACTTCGTTTAACTTCCGACGTGCGTAGTGAAGAAAGCGGTCACATGAGCATTCTGAATCAAATTCCTGACGTGCAGATCTGCTCGAGATCAGATTACATGATCACGGAGGTTTGCTTCGGCAGAAAATATTCAGCCCTCATCCCTAACCGCTCTGAATGGGTAAATGGCACACCCTGTCCAGACCCTAGATGTATCAAGTGGTTCACCGATGGGTCTAAAACAGAACAGGGTGTTGGTGCAGGTGTCTTTGGACCCAACACCAGGATTTCGATCGCAATGGGAGTCTCGCCCAGCGTTTTTCAAGCTGAGATTGAAAATTGAGGTCTGCGCCAGGGTAATCTTGGAAACTGGACTTCGCGGCGCTCACATTGCTATCTACTCAGACAGCCAAGCAGCTATAAAAGCGCTCTCCTCATTTAAGGTCTCTTCAAAACTGGTGAAGGAGTGTTACAATCTCCTTCAACTGTTGGCAACCAAAAACCGAGTCTTCTTGTGTTGGGTGCCAGGCCACCAGGGCATTGAGGGGAACGAGGCTGCGGATGAACTTGCTAGACAAGGATCATCCAGTCGTTTTCATGGACCTGAGCCTTACTGTGGCTTTGGACTGGCCTCGGCCAAACTGCGGATCACAGATTGGTTTGCACGATTGCGTCAACAGTACTGGGATAACCTTCCAGGGCTTCGTCAATCAAAGGAGCTGATAATGCCCTTCAGTCACAAGGGTACTACTCAAATGAGTAGAACCCACCTAAGACTCCTAGTTGGGTACTTATCTGGCCATCACTTGGTCAGATATCACCTGAACAAGATGGGTCTGTCAAGCGAGACTGAATGCCGTCTTTGTCTGGAAGACGTGGAAACGACCAAGCACCTCTTGTGCGAATGTCCCGCCATCGCGCGTTTTAGGATGTCACTCCTCGGGCAGGCTACTATCAGCACTGCAGAATTCAGGTTGATTCCTGCTAAAGACTTACTGCCCTTTATTAGAAGGGTGGACGGTCTTTTGGATTAATGAGCTACGGCACAATAGATCTTTATGGTCGGAGTGCCTTCCTGCTGGGAAAGTAGCTCGTATTTTTATATCTATCTATCTATCTATGAATACCCCTAATCTCCAAAATGACCAAGGTTAGTGTCAAAACATTAGTTTTCGGGGTCGCTGAGATGAATGGTTGCACTCCCGAAACTCCCCACCCCTCCCCTCCGCCTTACCCCAATCCCGTGGCTAATTGACCGGGAAAGAGATATGTTCAACCTGACCAAGATTAGTGCCATAAGGTACTCAAAACGTGAATCCGGGAAGTGGCATTGCGAAGCCATTCAATCCCTTCTGGAAGCGGCACGCCTTCACAAAGCTCTGTCCAAGGACTTCGCTAATGGTGTTCGCCTCCCAAAAAGATCAGATGGATTTTACAGTAAAGGCCCAGAGGAAACTCGTAAGCTACCACAATACACTCATTTCCCGGGGTCGGTCCTCTTAGCGCAATCTCCATATCTGCACCTAACAACCGGGTCTTAAATGATCAGTTGATAAGGTTATCAGGGACAATCTTCAAAATAGACAAAGTGAAATGGGCTGTAGAGTCCTTTTGCAGAATTGTCTTGATACTATCATCACTCCGCTGATTAGTCTTTTTAAGGCAAGTTATATAAAAGAGTACATATCACAGTTATGAAGGAAAGTCTATGTGGTTTTCAAACCCAAATATGGTAACAAACCGAAGGATTTACCCAAATCCTACAGACCGATTAGCTTAACCTCATTTTTCCTTAAGCTGTTTGACGTTCATATCAGACACTTGATTGAATTTTCGACTCCTTTGCATCAAACAGTTTCCCTATACGATGGGTAAGTTTACGGTGACTGCCCTACACAATCTTATATAAACTAGAGCAAAGTCTTTTAATAATAAGAAAATAGCATTATTTAATTTCCTTGACACTGAGGGTGCTTACAGCAATGAATGCATATCCTGAGCCTAACCCCTCGACAATGATTATATCATTAGTGTATCCGATTAAGGACATGAACATTTCATTTCCAAAAAGGTCCTTTTCGCCTCACCAAATCGTTAAAATCCTTTCACCAGCACTCCCATGCGCCTCTCCTTTCACATCTACTCAGGCGCCACCCATATACGAATACACCACAATTTCTCTGAACACATTTTCTAATTGAACAAATGTGTCCACATGCGCAGGGCCGTCGAGAGGGGGGGGGGGGGCGGAAGGGGCGAAACGCCACGGGCCGGTGTTTTTCTCAAGGGCCCGAAAATTTGAAAAATTGAAAAACAAAAAACGTATCTCCGCACTGAGCTTTTTTTTTGCTCCTTGCCCTTTCATAGCACTCTCACGCACAGAGCTACCGGTCGCCATATATGGGCCCCTACAAAGAAGAACAGAAAAACGTACGCTTTGACCTTTTTTTTGTTTATTGAGTTGCCGGTCGCCATATATATGGGCCCCTACAAAAGTTGAGTACCGGGCCCGGATTTTCTCTCGACGGCCCTGCATATGCGACTGGTAGCGCAGTGTGTTGAGGTATCAGTCTCATGTTTGACTACTGGCGGTTCGGGTTCGAATCCCGTCTACGACGACGTTCGTGGCCATGGATGTGCAGGAAGTGCATGCTGGCAACTGCATTCTCCGAAACCAGTCAACTGGGCCACATGGAACAGTTGACGCGCTATGCCCCAGAAGGGGTTAGGGCAATTGAGAGAGAAAGACAGAGAGAGACGCACAGACGAGTATATCGATTTGCTTACGTATCGAAGTGTGGACGACCTGTGAGTGAATAACTAAACATTTGCCAGGGAAGTGGAGTTCGAATCGAAGACGAACCGATTACGAGACGAATATGAAACGACCAGTGTACAGAGGGAGGGCCTAAGTGTTCCAAAATCATGTACGTGCTAATAAGAATCCATAACAACACACATGCCTAATACCGGATCGCGTCGCAGACGTGCCGAATTGCAATCGACCCGTGTGCGGTGTATGGCATCCCTCGTCATGAGAGAATGCGGACAAGCTGAATTCGAATCGCACACGAGCAGAATTCGAATCGCAGACTAGCCGAATATCAGACGACTCGTGTGCGGAAGGATTTATAAAATAAAATAGAACAATAAACGTATAACATAAAGTTGGCTTCCATTTTTAATTCAAAATAATTCATTATTAATACCCGCACAACAGCTCTGTGCATTGGAAAATTTAGTACGAGACTTATGCAAATACCAGAAATTAATAGAAAATTTAAGTATGATTTGACCATAAAAGATAAAGATTTGATTTGTGAAACAAACTTTTGTTATTTTACAATATGATGACCGAAGTTTACAATAAATACGACGTTTACGACACTAACAACAGGGTGCGTGAATCCCTCTCTTATGTACATATTGTATTATAAATTCGAGAAAAAGTGATAGAAAAATAAAAGATATGACTTAATCCGGATTAATCGTGCGACATAGACACAGCCATTATAAATTGCGGCTTGCGTGACCGCTAAATTTAAATTTCGAATAATTCCTCATATTACATCATGTTATTGTAATGAACCATATTTTGGTTGCACTGCTTCCACCGATAGATCGAAGCCAGCATCTGATGAATATTGATCTGTCGGTGATACGAAACTATAGGCCGAGGATCCCGTTATACCCGGACCCTGATGCGATCGCGAGGGGATCCGAGCCGCCCGCCAACAATTACATCCTTATCAAATAATTTTTTATGATTCCCCATTTTTGCCTCCCCTGTTTGTGTAAAGAACCATATTCTGGTCTGCCACCGGCAGATCTATATGGCAGCATCTGATGAGTTAAGGATCTGTCGGTAGTATGAAACCAGAGGTCAAGGGTCCCATTACGCTTGGACCCTGATACGAAAGCGAGGAAATCTGCGCCGTCCGCCAACCATTCCATCCTTATCGCGTCATTTTTATCATTCCCCATTTTTACCTCACCTGTTTGTGTTGTTTTCCCCAGGCCTGTGAATCGTTAATACGTAAAGGACAGGGGCAACGAGCGGCGAAAACCCCGCCCATGTCTCCTGAGCTAAGCTACAGCAAGCATAGGCCCCTGCTTAGCTCGTTGAGGAGCCTTTTTCTTCGCCAAATGGCATAGCCCGACATTCACAGTCAACTATGTTATCTTAGGCTCCGTCCCCACGGGCATCTTCGGATTCCCACCAAACCGTCCGTTACATTTGTGTTATCTATCCCAGAGCCTGTCAAAGGCTAAAGCGAAGCAAGCGGTCGCCGGGGGCGCCGACTCTTAAAGGGCGCCAAAAGGAGAGCCAAAGTCTTAGAATGAATTTTGTCAATGTAGGGCTGAATGTGATATAACTCCATTTAATTAGCATCATCATTGTGGCGCGGCGATGCGATGGTCTGTCGTCGTACCTTGGCCCTCGAGATAGTTCTCCTCCAATTGTCTCGGTGAAGTGACCCCGTCTTCTAATTTCGAAAGCCCAGTAGTTGTTCTGCGTCCGCTCAAACTGAGCATTCCCATCGAGCTCTCGGTGTTCCTCTCAGCCTTGTTCCACTGATGCTTCCTTTAAAAATTAACTTAGGCATTCGGCTGTCGTCCATACGTAGCACGTGTCCTGCCCATTGACGTCATTGTAATTTGATGATCTTCAAAACTCATTGTAAAGGCTGCACAACTCATGGTTGTACCGGATTCACCATCTATTTCGATCATGAGCCGTTCCGAATATTCTTCGAAGAATTTTCCGTTCGAAAATATTCAACACGTTTTCGGTGGCTTGGTTTAGGGCTCAAGTTTCGCAAGTTTCTTATAGATGCGGAGATTTGTTTTCCTGCGCACTTGCTTTGATTTGATTATTGGAGGAATCCAGGAAAATGTTATATCTGCTGTGTCCGCTGTTTCATCGGTTTCAATGGGTTTTCGAACTCAGTGTTGAAATGTTGGCATTGACGATGTTCGGTTGAGCTGGTATCCTGGTCCTTGATTGGAGCATTGTTTTAGTTTTGTCGTCGTTGATTCGTAGTTCCACTTCTTTTGCAGCCATATCAAGTTTGTGCAGTTGTTCTTTAGCGTCGGCCAGCCTGCAAAACATGTTGTTAGTGTTATCTGGATATGCTACTATTTGCATAGACTTAAATCCCCAGACCTATGAATTTTTATTAACACGTAAAGGACAGGGGCCGATGCTTAGCTCGTAAAGGGACGTTTTTTCTCCGCCCGATGGCACGGCCCGACCTTCACGGTCATTATGCCGCCTTAGGCTCCGCCCCAACAGGCATCTTCTACATTATTTTGAAAAGAGCGAAAACAAAATATCGGACCAAGATAACCGTCATAATAATCTCGATACACATCCACATCAACATCCGCATCTCGATGCCAACCCTTTTAAAATAAAAATCCTACCGAAGACTGTTTATCATTCAGATAAGACGTCGGACAGAAACCTTGGAAAAGATGTAAAACTTATTTACAAAATTTTGCTCGCATAAGATTGCAGTCATTCGGAGCGCACTGATAATATTCCTAATGCACGGACTTACTCGATCCGCCGAGAAGATTCAAATTCGTACTGGTGGCTAGCGTAAAATGATAAATCCACTTTAGGAGGTTTAAATTAACCGCAGAAAACCGAAAATGAGCAAACCGAGTCGAGCGGAAAATAATAAAAGAACTCCTCGGAATGTTGTGTTCAGAGAAAACAGTAAAAATTTGCGATCAACTCGATGATTGATGGCATCAAGCTTTCGTTCCTTCCCGTAAAAAGGGCATAAAAACCATGAAACTACCAAGAACTGGTCGAGTCCTGAGACTGAACGTATCAAGAGCTGGTATGCATGCACAAAACGTATGTATTCCTATGGAGCCACATACTTATATTGGGCCTGAAACGATTTTTCCCGGTCATGTGTTTTACATGAGTAAACGGGCGTTAAAGAACCTAAATGCCAACTTGTCTGTCCACAGTTTCACTACCTTAAAATGCAATCGAGACGAAACCCTTGCATTTTGCCGGATAATTTTTATAAGCATAATTATGGCAAATTACTATAATAAAGCCTCGGAAGGCGGAGGTGGAGTTCAGTGTAACCTTCTTCTAATTGCAGCCCCTAGCATTCTACTACTGGACGTAGATTTTTAGATTCTCGTACTGGCTAATCGTAGTCTTCGGGTAGTAGGTGACCCAATTCGCTTTGCTCCTTCTTCAATGGGGTCGTGCGGCTGCGATCCAAACAAATTAACAAATTAAAGTTTTTATTAAGCATTCGCCGCAGGATACATTTTTTGTGGTTGAGAAACGGAAGAAGAGTCGCGACTACACGAGTATTCGACATATGGTTGTTGACTGTAATTGCGAGTAGATTACGAAATGATGGTGCCATTTCGCGGAAATTAAAAACGATTTTAAACGGAGGTTGGATGGGTTTATTGGTGATTATGGCTCCATTAAACTCCCATATAATGATGGTATTTTTCTAAACGGTTCCGGGTAAAGTGTCCTAGGAAATTTGTTGAAATTTTGAAATTAAAAAAGGAAATGTTTTTTTTAGGGTTTTGTGGTAAAAATAAAACCCTTGTTAAATCAGTCATGCGCTCATGCGTCCGTCTGTCTATCTGTAAGCCTATCTGTCTGTCTGTCTGTCCATGAAATATCTAACGAACTGAAGAAACCACATGCATGAAATTTGGTGGAAATATGTAGAAGTATACTATACATCTCTTGAGAAAGCAATGCGTTGTAACGGGTCAACTTTTAGAGGGGTTTCTATAGAGGGGAAATGAAGGTTGGTTTAGGCAAGTGGGGCATCGTAAGAAAGGTACCGTCGAGTACATTCCATTTTTTTTTAATTTTCTTTAAATTGGAAGAAAGGAGAAAAGAGCGAGAGAGGAAAATATGTGATCCGAGTCTCATTCCACTATGCACCTCGAAAGGATCTGATAGCTTACCCTTGTGTAAGACGTGACATTGGGCTTCCTGAGGACTCCTTGATGATGGAAATTATTTTATTTGGTATGCCTCTCCTATGTAAAGCCCTCCAGATATATTCCCGGTCAACGCTGTCAAACGCCTTCTCGAAATCAATCCACCTGTATCCAGTTGTCCCTCGGGATACAGTGTCAATATCACTCCACTGCTAGATGGCCAATATCGTCTCCTAATTGGTGTCTTCAACGCCCATCACGAATTGTGGCACTCTGACCTCGACAACGATGCCAAAGAGGGTTGCCATAGCTGAACAACTTGACGCGTCAAACTTCTGTCCACTTAACGACGACACGCCCACTCGCATTGCTGGAACATGTTCCAGCTCGTTCGATATTTCAATTGCCAGCGCTGGACTTATCAATGATGCTCAATGGGAACCAGTCCTGACGCTATCCTGGGATCATCTGCCACTCCTAATAAAATTAGACAAAACATCAAATACTCAGTTTGCTGATCACTGCACGTTTATCAGTCACAATAAAGCGGATTGGGATGGCTTCAAATCTTACACCAACACGGCCTTCGCTGCCTTACCAACTCCAACTGACGTGCGCACGGCCGAACGAAATGTAAGGCACATACTGTAGGAAGCAATTACAAAGTTCATCCCAGCAGGTCGAATACCCAAATTCGACCAAATTTCCCTACTTCAGCAGCTAGATTGGCAGATGATAGAGACCGCATACATAGCATTAACCCGGACGATCCAAGGATCAAGGAGTTAAACCTTGACATCTTTAAACAGGTAGCAGATCACAGGAGAAGGAAGTGGAACTCTCACCTCGACAATTGCAACTTGACAACGGGCATCAATAAGCTCTGGTCAACGGTTAAGACCCTTACAAATCCAACCAAACACAAAGGGCATGTTGCAATCCAATTTGGCAACATTACGGTTAACGACCCAACAAAATGCGCCAACAACTTTAATAAACAGTTTATCGAACATCCACCACCTCCTGATAGACTTAAGCGCATCATTACTTGGAGCATTCGTAACCGTCCAGCTGACCAGGAACTTCAATTTACATCTCAGGAAGATGCATAGCACCACGATGGCTTTGGATGTCATTACATCAAAAATACTTAATGCCCTCAACCAAGCACGTCCCTGTCAACGAACGATTCTGGTGGCTTTAGACTTGTCAAAGGCTTTCGACACTGTCAGCCACTCGTTTCTCCTATCTGACATCTGTGGAACATCGCTTCCGTCGCATACTGTGAAGTGGATCGCCAACTATCTTGTCGGCAGACAGTCCTACAAAGAATTTAGATCCGGGAAATCTAAACTAAGACGAAATAAGCAGGGTGTTCCCCAAGGAGGAGTCTTATCTCCCACCCTGTTTAACCTTTTACTAATGAAGATGCATTCGAAGGTCCAAAGGTGTTGTTGAGGACCTCAACGAAATGTTCTCCTCATGTCCGCAGTCGGTGTTCTTCGGTTACCAGTTGAGGCTCATCTTTGTCTTTCACTGGATGTTCTGTTGCAAAAGATTTGCCAGTTAATGGCTTGATAAGTTTAAAAAGGGTTCCATTGTCACCGCGGTAAGCCGCTCCCTCTGCCTACTTCGCTAATCTCAATCTCTCTCTGGATCCTGTCAACCCCTTGTGGGGCATAGGGCACTAACCACGCCGAATTCCTACCTCGTCCTGTTCGTCGCCATGGCCTTCAACTGTTTCCACGATTTGCCTAATGACTTACCCTTGACCTCAACTGATCTTCTCCAGGTGTTTCTAGGCCGTCCAACGCGGCGACTTGCATCGGTTCCCTGTAGGTTCCAATCGAGGGCCTGTTTAGCAATATTTTCCGGCGCCTTTCGAAGTGTGTGACCTATACATTGCCACTTTCGCCTTTTTATAGAGGTGTTTATCCTGTGTTG
This sequence comes from Chloromyia formosa, assembly GCA_964017055.1. Taxonomy (NCBI): domain Eukaryota; kingdom Metazoa; phylum Arthropoda; class Insecta; order Diptera; family Stratiomyidae; genus Chloromyia; species Chloromyia formosa. Next base: position 82,094,402 of record OZ024816.1, on the reverse strand, counting down.
GCCAGTAATGAACAGGAGGTCGTCGTTAGAAATGACCTCCGGCCAGCGTATGTGTAGGATGCGCCGTAGACACTGGTGCACAAAAGTTTGCAATTTAGTTGTTATCGCCCTGATCACCTTCCAAGTTGATTGAACAGCCATAAAGAAGCACAGATTTTATATTGGTTTCGAAGATCCTGAGTTTGGTACCTCCGGAGATGTTGTTGTTTTGCCAGAAAGGAGTTAAACTGAAAAAAGCTGCCCGAGCCTTGTGTAAGACGTGCCATTGGGCTCCGCTATAGGACTCCTTGATGATGGATATGATTTTATCTGGTAAACCGCTCCTATGTAAAGCCCTCCAGATGTATTTTCGGTCAACGCTGTCAAACGCCTTCTCGAAATCGATGAACATGGTATGTAATGGAGCTCTCCACTCTGCGGATTGATCAATAATAATTCGGAGGGTGTTGATGTGGTCGCTACATGAAAAGCCCTCGCGAAAACCAGTCTGTTCATCATTCAGTGTTCGGTCAACGTTTGTTTGATCCGATTTAAGACTATTTTTGCCATCAGTTTGGAGACTGCGGGGAGGAGGCAAATTCCACGCCAGTTATTACAATCCTTCAGGTTACCTTTCTTCGGGATCCTAATAATGACGCTCTTCTTCCATTCTTTAGGGAGAGTTTCGGTTTCCCAACACTCCTGGATAAGAGGAGAAGAATATCCGCAGTAGCGTTGATATCCGCCTTAAAGAGTTCCACCGGAACTCCATCTATCCCCGGGGCTTTACCCGTTTCCATCGATTTAATAGCCACAGTTAATTCCTGTTTAGATGGTGGGCTGGTATCAACTGTGGCTATTTGCGGAATATTTTCTACTTCCAGTGAAGATGAGTTCAAATGTCCAAAGGTGTTGTTGAGGACCTCAATGAAGTGCTCTCTCCACCGTAGCAGTTGGTCTTCATCAGTGACTAGTAGGGACCCGTTTTTATCTTTCACGGGATGTTCAGTTGTAAAAGACTTGCCAGTAAATGGGTTGATAAGTTTGTAGAGGGTTGCACTGTCACCACGGTAAGTTGCTTCCTCTGCCTTCTCCGCTAATGCATTGATGTTGTTGCGTTTGTCCCGTCTTCTTTGCACGCCTTTCTGAAGAGAACGGTATTCAGCTCTAAGTTGATCTTCGACTGCGTCGTCAGTGGCTGAGTTGATTTGTTCTTTAATTCTCTTGCGTGCCGTACCGCGCTCCAATCTGCCCGTAAAAGTTTCACCGAACGAGATAAATGAGTCCTTAGCGACGTTTCATCTATCATCAATTGTAGGAGTCTCATAAGGTGGAGGTGCATTAGCTCTTTCGTGGATGGCGGTGGAATAAGCACGTCTTATAGATGGATCTTTAAGCTTTTGCACATTAAAATGTGGCAAGATTCTTACATTTTGAGAGCGATGGATGGCTGCCGTTCGTAAGCGCATGATTGTCCATTAGGTGTTTCAAACCAAGGTTGTCAGACCCGACTTTGGCATAGAGATCCCCCATAATAATCTTTATGTCACCTTTGGGAGCCTTGTCAAAGGTGTCGCCGAGTCGGTGGTAGAAGGCGTCTTTAGCTGATTGATCCGCTGGTTCAGTCGGGGCGTAGCACTGAATTATAGAGAGGCTTCTTAGCCTGGACTTAAATCCGGCTGTAATGATACGGTCGGAGATTGGCTTCCAGTCAATTAGAGATAGGCGTGCTTCCCTAGTCAACAGAATTCCGACGCCTGCCATTCAAGGTGACGTATCGTCTTCATTTCCAGAGTAAAGCAGTACTGCTTGGGAGCTTGGTGATAAAGTCGTTCCCGATCCAGGCCATCTTGTTTCGCTCAGTCCTAGTATATCGATGTTATATGCGGCCATTTCCCGTTCGACTTCAGTAAGCCTCGTACTACTGCACTCGCCCCACATCGTCCGAACGTTCCAAAAACCAATCGTAGACCGTTGTTTGTAGCCAAAAGTCGTTGCCGGTGAATCAGTCCGTGGTATCCGAGGCTCGTTTAATGTTTCGAGTGTAAATTGATTTCAGGTAGGCAGGTTACAAGCCCACTTACTCAAACTTAGGGGAAGGGTTGCTTCCTTAGGTGTCCTAAGAGTCGCCGGGAGCTATTTTTTAAATAGCGCAGATGTACTCGTAGCTATCCAATGGTGTTTTTGATCGCGCGTTCTTTTGATGATCTATCAGCTGGGTGTGACGTCTTGGTGTTCCCACAACTATGTATGTTGCAGCTCCTCCATTCGCCTACTTCCTCAGACGCACCGGTGTTAATGACCATTCGAGATGATCATCTTTATGTGCCTCTACCAAATGTTTTTAACTGCATGGGTAAGGTATTTTAATTACGGTTTTTTTTTTATCCACCTGAGTGGTACCAAGAAGAGCAAGGAGCCGATATTTACACACCAAAATCAGCGCTTGCTACATAATAATCGGATTGCGGGCGTAGCCCTCTATATTCCGGTTTCATTTTTGTCATGTAAAGAAATGTCGTCAGTTGTCTTTAATTACCTCTTTTAAGCTGGCGGAGCAAAAGTAGAGGACTTAATTAAAACAAGTATAATAAATTCGTGACAATTTAGTGTTAATTTCGTACAATCGAAAAAAAAAATTTTTTACATTTTACTTTTAAAAGTAACAGTAGTGTCCGCCAACTCAACACTTAAGCTCGCGAACATTTAAAAACAATTTTTATTAGTCACAAACTACTTGTTGTATTTAGTGCTAATTGCGTACAGTCGAAAGAAGTAAATGGATTTTGTTAAGCAAAAGTTACGGTAATGTCTGTTACCTTAAAACTTAAGCTGGCAGACATATCATCTAATTTTTATACCCTAGACTTATAGTAAAGGGTATATTGTTTTTGTCACGGCGAAAATATATAACACCGTACCTCCGAAACCTCCTTTAAAGTTTCGGAGGTACGGCAATATATAAATGATCGGGGTCACCTCTTGATTAAATTTAGCCATGTCTGTCTGTCTGTCGCCCGCAGTTTCAATTTTTGTCCATTACGCAGTTTAATGATAATATCGTCAGTGCTTTCGCCGTATTCATTGTCTTCGTCGTTCGAGTGTCGCAAGGTCACGGGCAGCACTTTTAGGTGTTGGACGGCTTCCGGCCGATTTTGGCTCATTCGTTCGAGTTCACGTTGGATCTGTAATGATCCGAGGAGCAGACGCGGTATTTGGGCCAAAAGGCCAGGCATCCAGGGTGTACTCTAGACGCCCCACCGTTTCGTCTGATATTGGAATGAGACCGATCCGATGAACAGGGAATTAGTCTCGAGCTGCACCCAAATCACTAAAGTTAAATAAAAACACAACTGGACGATTTGTAGGTGGGAATCGGAATGACATCAGCTGATCAATTCGTCAAAAAGACGAGACATGTCGTTCACCAGACAAATCACGAATCGGAGAAGGGGAAATGGATAAGTAGCCGAATCACGATATTTTAAGAAACGCACCCAATAAGTAAAATTAGAAAGTATATTCGCCGAAGAACATGCTCTACATTCAAAATAGGTAAACTGCCATTTCGAAAAATATTTTCTTCTTTCTGTTGTTAAATTCTTCATACGCAAATTAACAAGTTGTTACACCTAATTGAATACAGTGTTCCACAATGTGTGTATCCGATTTTAGAAACAAATATGTACTTCATTTTACCCTGTCAATACGCATCAATAGGTACACATTACAAAACTACAAAGAAAACGCATCTTCTTATTTTACGCCTAGCTGTCAAAAAGATCAAACGCGCATACATTACATTGCGTACACATCTGCCTTAATTAGTAAACTGACAAAATGACCAAATTCTTAACAAAATTAGCTGTCATTTGTCATGTTAACACTCTACGCATCGGTGAATGCAAGAGGTGCGTTACAGTCCTTTTCATGTGACAACTTTATAATAAATTGTGTATGGTGGTGACCCATGTTAGCGCCCAACTGCAGATCGTCTACTAGTAGTCAGTCACTCGAAAATTAGGGATGCTAACATGATGAAATGATGACGCCCCACCGAAATGCTTTGCATTTGACTATTTTTTTTCGATGAGGATATCGGGACGACATGGCGACGCATAGCACCACGGAACCACAAACAAAAAAAAAATTTCAATAAAAATGCAAAGTGGAAGCGAAATGAATTATGGATGTGTGCGCGTCTACGGATGCACATTTGTAATTTCCAGCCAGATATTTTCTAGGCCCCATATCACAGCAATTGTCAGGCGGCTCGACATAAGCATCGGCACCATACGAACGTTGTACAACCATCATCGTCCTGGCGTCAGCATGACCAAAAGGCATCATCAGCAGTAGTAGTAACGAGATGTATCTCCGAAAAGCCCACCAGACCTGGGACATGTATCCCCCCCCGAATGAGAATTCGCTCCACATGACTCGACAGGAGTAAATTATAAAACCATTAACCCAAATTCGCGGAAGGCCTTTTTCATAATTTTTTTTTGCTGGAGTTTATTTTGAATTCGTTTCACTCCCACGTCCTACGGATGGACACATTACGAAGTTGACTCCATACATGAAATTTGTAGACGTAGGTATGTTAACGAAGAGACATGTGGACGTCCGGCTTTGTATTTATACGGACCTGAAGGATTGGTGCAGTAACGAATGAAATACGATGGGAAATGAACGAGAAGGTTGGCGGAATGAAAAGGATTTTACGACTAAAATTTAAATGCTTAATTACTTTTTTTGACGGACTTTGTCGTAGTATGAAACCTGGATCGTGTAAATTCAGTCTATTAGTGGATTTAACGAAGCTTAAAGGGCGTCCAAATAGTCTATAATCTATTTATCTAGTCGAATGTTGACAGAAGCATCAATGGTAGAAACTTCCTTGAAAGCGTTCATCACAGCTTGTTTCAGTAAGTTGAAGTAAATATAACTTTAACTTATTATTTATCGCAATTACTCATACTTTCTTGACAAAAAGAATGCCAAATATTTAAAAAATAAGCCACGAGTGTTTTATAGGGTCTGATGGCAATAGGGGGTGAACTATCCTATACTCCTTAGTCATTTATATTAAGACGAAATTGAAAATTGCAAGCATGCATTACCGCGAAAAAAGTGAAATTATATCTATAAACAGAGGGCCGACTGTTAAAAAAATATGGGGGGGGGGGGGTGCACAAAAACTTTTTGTATGTTTTGATTGACTGTCGGATTGACTTGCTGTGTGAACTTTTGGTGAGTTTTGTGAGATAGCCGATAGCTCAGTGCATTGAGGCGTCAGTCTGATATCTCATGTAACCAGTGAGTTACGTTTCAGACCCGTCCACGTCGTGGCCTTGATGTTTGTGTTGACTTCCCACTGTGGTGTGCGTCGTAACAATAAGTCAAAAAGTTAAACGACTTATCGCAGGTATGCGTCTAAATGGGCAGGAGGTACATACTATCAGTTTGTGCTAAAAAATGGCCCACAGCCGTAGCTAAAAAAAAGTCAATGTCTTGGACACATACTTGCGTCCAGAAGCCAAATTAATCCCGGTCGGAGCCAAAATCAGTAGTGTGTGGGGTTCAAGTTGATGGCTCCGCGATCCACCGCGATCCAATTTGGATATTCGACTCGTCCAACATCCGCGAGCCAGAACCCGACTGCCAGGATATTTTTGCGTGAAATCCGAACTGAACGGAGTCAAATTTTGTTTCTGTTTCATGTTGTCACTGTTAAATATAGTAGTAACAATGAAATCGTTTGTTACGGAAAGGTATTTGTGCAAAACTTTCTCAATCCAATTGACGATACGTGAAATTAATTTGGTCAAATGAAAATTGAGTTCGCCATTGACTTTGAAAATGATGTCTGGCTCACGAAGGATCCGCTCCGCATTGTGTGACCCCAAAAAATGGCTCGGGACCATTCTGAACGTTGTATTTTGACGATTTTCGAAGCGTCCAGCTGATCGTACAGTTCATACAACTCATGGTTGTACTGGATGCGCCATCCACCCCGATCACAAACAGCCCCGAAAATTCACTGCAGAACCTTACCTTGAAGGGCCAGGTGGGCTGAGTTTAGTTTTATTAATGCGCAGAATATTTATTCAATTTTAATTTAGCTCTACATAAGTGTTGAGGATTGCCACAGCCGTCAGCTCAACCTGAAAATCGGGAAAGCAGAAAACACAACATCACAATTAAAACTAATGAAAAATGTTCTTACCTGACAATAGCGCTCCATTGTTTATTTTGATCACTTGTCAAATCGTATAGTTCATTTAACAAATAACCGTAATTTTATGACTTCTAATGTTTTGAAATGCGCTTAGAAGAAATATCTAGTACTTTTAATCACATATAGATGTCGCTTTTTATATTTAGCTGAATTGTAAAAACTTGCTGGATAACTGATGACTGGCAATTTGTCGACCAGTCGTTCTTTTTGGCGCACCTTGTACAACTCAGAATCGATTTTAATTCATTTGAATATTTGGAATCTAAATTTAAATTGTAAATTTCTAAACAAATTAAAGATATCGAAAGCGAATCATACGTGTATTTTTATCATTTCATCGAAATCAGCGATTGGTTAACGAGTAGCCCTAAAAGGCATAGGGAAGTGGTTTTTGAGCATAGTGTGACTATTGTCATAGTTTCAAGTTCTTTTCTCCATATTTAAGGGAGGCTGGTTAACCGACGTTTAGAGTGAGGATCCTGAGTTTTTCCCCGATTTGCCAGACATCATTAATTGAAAAAAGGAAGGAACACCAAATTGGAGTCTTACAAATCACACATAAGTATATCTGTGAAGTTATTTACCTATAATAACTGTGATTATTAAAATATTAAAAAAAAAAACATGTTTTCTCTTTTTTGTTAATCATGATTTGTCAACGCTACGCCGAGTATAAAGTCTGCGCCACAGTGTGACTAAAGTAGACAAGAATCTAAAAATTAGACCTTTAATGTTTTCTTTTGAGTTTGAAAGTATGTATCTTTGAAAGTACATAGTAGTCCGGATGGCGCAACGGTTAGCACGTTCGCCTTCAACGCACTGGGCCCCGGTTCGATTCCGGGGATTTACGTGTCGGACTATGAGCCCACTCAGCTGTTAAATGAGTACCCATTATGGGGTAAATAACTCGGTTGAGCGTGTTGCTGATCACATACCTCTGAACAAAAACCGTCACGATCAAGAAAATGAGATGATGCTAACTCATCTCGAGGCCATGGTTCAAATTGGACTGTTGCGCCAGTTATTTATTTTTTATGAAAGTACATAAGTATACAGAAGCAATTAAAAAGTTTCTTTTATTTTTAAATGTAATAATAATCGTACTATGAGCTAAAGTTTACAAATTACTATAGCGCGCCAAACGCTCCCAAGAGGCCCAGTGAACATTTCGTTAGCATATGACAGGTTTCAGATGACACATGTTGGTTGCATACATATTCTAATCAAATTAGAAACATTAAAATAAAAATAAGCTTGCCTAACTGAGGCCAAAAAGCCAAAGTGATCGCGACAAAATAGAACACACTGTTGTGGACTGGAGCCGAAAGATTATAATATTTATGAATTGGTACAAGTCCTGAATGATGATTTTTATGCAACTACGTTTCCGCTTTTCGGACGAGTCAATTTTTCCAATTTCCGTGAACAAACATTCGTTCGATGACGCTCATAAGAACGGCTCCACTCGAACTGTTTTATGAATAGGGTTAAATACCATTTTAGTGCCGGTTTCCGCGGTCGGTTTTTATGAATAGAGTTAAATACCCTTTCGGCACAATTAGCAGCGTACGCCGACTACATCAACACCATTTCCCGAAGATTGGCCGACGCAGAAGAACTTCAAAGGGCAGGGCATGTACAACGAATGGACGATGATCGCATGTCAAAGAGAGTAATGAACGCAGAATGAATCAACGGAGCGAGATCGCCTAGACGACCAAGAGCTCGTTGGGAGAGCTCAGTATATGTGGACGCCAAGCAGCTACTGGACTTTAAAATTTAGAGGACGCGTTCACGTGAGCGAAATAATTGGAGGACAACGATCCGGGTGACGTCGGGCTGTCGCGCCACGATGATGATAATGAATGACATGATAAATGCCTTAATGAGTCTAACTGCTTCCCCGATGGATCAAGCAGCACCTGACGAGTTGATCCATTATGTGAACGATACCAGGAGACCTAGGGTGGGATGGAATTTATGCCCCGAATAAAACGCTGGTAGTGGGTGCATTGGGGCGACCGATAGCGCAGTGTGTTGAGGCATCAGTTCCATGTTTGACTACCGGCGTTTCGGGTTCGAAACCCGTCCACCACGACGTTTGTGGCCATGGTTGTGCAGGAGGTGCATGCTGGCAACTGCATTCTCCGAAACCAATTTATGCCGTCGAAACGTCAACTGCGCCACATGGAACAGTTGACACGCTATGCCCCACAAGGGGTTAGGGCAATTGAGGAGTGGGTGCATCTATAGCTTGGTTTATCAACTCAATTCTCAAGGCTCGAACAAGATTAGTATCAGTCCCGGTCATATCTCTCACACTAGCTCGAGTTACGATGGGGAGACATCTGATGAGAATTACCTGGCATTAGTGTTCGAAACCGGCAAACATTTTTTTGGATCCCCTTCGGGGAATAAAAAAAATGGGGCGACCGGTAGCGTAGTGCATTGAGGCATCAGTCTCATGTTTGTTTACCGGCGTTTCGGATTCGAATCCCGTCCACGACGACTTTCGTGGCCTTGGATGTGCAGGATGTGCATGCTGTCAACTGCATTCTTCGAAACCAGTTTATGCCAACGAAATGTCAACATATGGAACAGTTGACGCGCTCTGCTCCACAAAGTGTTAGGGCAATTGAGTAGTAGTAGTATATTTGCACTGCAGGATGTCACTTAAATACTTTCGAATTATTCTTACCCTCACTACCCTTCCTACTCGCTCCACGACAAAAATTGGCCAATTCCGGACCTGTTTTAAGTGCTCCAGGTTAAAATTTGATATCTTCTTAAACTCATCGACGTTGTTTGTTGATGACGCTCATCGAATATTTCATCAGCTTCCCGTTCTCAATGAGTGCTTCAAAGAAATACTAAACAAGCTAGCCTTCGGCTAGGTATATCTATCTCTAGAAAAATAATGCTTGAGCTTATATGTCGCTTCAAGAATTATATAAGAACGATATATTTATGTAAGAACACCTTTTTTTGGTTAAATGTATTTTTATTCGTACTTAAAAGATGATATAAAAGAGCCAGAATTGAGATTTAAGAGATATATAAAACGTTTATAAAGAAATATAGGTATATAAGAACGATATAACAAAGATTTAAGTTCGGAAAAAACGGTATTTTTTGTTCGGGTCTCCTTGTCGTGTATTTTTCGTTTTCTGCATTTTTTTCGCTTTCTGTAACTTTTCCCCATAGTATTTATGTTCGATTAATTGTTCATTTGACATATATAGAGAGAACGACAGGAAGACTGAAAGAAATTTAAATTTCTTTTACACTTATCGAGCTTTGAACCCACAAATACCCGTTCCATAGTCTAGTAGCGCCTTCCACCATACGCTACACCGCTTGCTTTCATACAATACCATTTCTTTGTATCGTACTACTATCGTTATGTGTTCTGCTTAGCAGCACCTTCTTGTATGATGATTTAAGATGTATATAAGTGACGTTGGATCGGTTTTATGTGATGCTTTTATATCATTCTTGAATCATGCTTTAAGAAACTTCTTCGAAGTGTCAGATTTTCAAAACGATTAAAGAATAATATAAGAAACCTATCTTTTTTTTATTGGCTCTCAGCTGTATTGACTATTTAAGGCATGATTTATGAATGATAGAAGATACCAGCCTAGCAGAAAGTCGATCCAGAAAATTATGTTTCTAGTGTGGTTGTTTAAATCATTCTTTAATCATGATATAACAGACTAGTATCGCAGCGAGCTGTTCCGAGAAAATTCTGCTTCTTAAAAGTTTCTTAAAGCATGACACATATAAGAAACCACATTTATAGTGCTATAAGAATGATTTAAAAGAGTTTGTGTTTGCTGGGGGGGAGGGGGGGGGGGGGGCAATCCTTGCTCGACTTCTGCGTTCAAATAATCAAACACTTATATGACATATAGGGAAGGAAGGAAGGAGCTTCTATATACATATATATGACCCATGAGGATTGCACAAGATTCAATATCTTGTGCTTTACCAAGACTTGACAGCCATCGATACCCCGGACCATAGTTATCATATGAGGTATTAAAACTTGTCGTTCAATTTGGTTATGATTCCTCAAGATGCTGCCAAAACTTAATGGATCTTTTGTCTTAACTATAGTAATCTTAAAACGTGGTCGGTTAAAATATTTGAATTTCAACTTAATTAAAATTTTATTCATTATTTTGTGTTATCAAACAAAAAAGTATTAAGGTTCCACCTACAAATGCTTGAAAAATTGACCTGGATCTTAATGCTACATTCTTGAAAACAAACAACAAATGTCATTTCCATACAACACTGATGGTTTGCACGGTCGGGACCGTACAACTCGAGACTTGACGAATGAATCTGTTTCAAATTATTTTGCCTCTATTGTAAAACCATTTTGATTGATTGTATGGGGCTAGACATTCGTATCGATAGCGAAGAAGTTTGAACTCAAAATGATACCTTTCGCTTCCATTCACTTTAGTTGCTGGAAATCTCTCTCTCTCAATTGCTCTAACTTCTTGTGGGGCATAGCGCGTCAACTGTTCCATGTGGCCCAGTTGACGTCGGCATAAACAGGTTTCGAAGAATGCAGTTGCCAACATACACCTCCAGCTTGCCGGAAATGACGATCCTAGATTAGTTCACTAGCATCCAATGAATTGTAAAAGCTCAGTATCCTTTCGTGTTTTGGTAAACTGAATCTACGTAGTACGTCACTGTTTGATAACCAAAAGTGTGTGTGAGGCTTCTCAACTCTCTGGAATGTTAGCAAAGAATTTCTATGTACTCGCATCTATTCCCGGCCTTACTGCAGTTTTCCATCTATTCAAAAAAAAAAGTTGTGTCTCCTTCAAACTCAATTTCTAGATCCGTCACTGTGTTAGACTTTGACGACACCTGGGCCCCTTTGGGTGGAGGCCCAACAAAATATTTTTGGAGAAAGTTACGCCAGTGGCCGTATGGATAAAAGTTAAATATGTACTCAAAGTATCTACTCACATAACTCAAATTTGACAATTTTAAGTAATGATAAAACTTTATCCAAATGGCACTTCCGTGCTTTTAGTTCTGGAACATGTATGAATAAAAAAAGCATAAAAGAGTATACTTAAAAATGTTGGCTCTGTTGTACAGCATGCTCCAATTGATACTTTGCTATTTAAATGTATAAAACTGAGTTTTGTCACTGTTGACGTAAAAAAAAAATTAAAAACAATTTTAGGTTTTTTATGGGTACAAAAATAAGCGAAGTGGAGAAGGCGTATAATGTAAATGTTAACGTTAAAAATCCCGTTGAATTGTTCGGTCGGTTTTAGAATGTTCAATGGTTCGTAGTCCCCCCCAGGGTTATTGTGTTTGTGTTTAGACTTTAAAGAAACATAAAAAAGAATTTATAAACTTTCTGTTGTAAACGACTCTCGCCGCTGGTTACCCATACTCACAACGCTCAACGCACATAATCCTATTCGCATATGAATGATCTTTTCCTCACAATTCGATAGCCAAACGTTAATGTGGTATCCCATTTGACGTTTCGTTAACGAATGTTTACTCAGCTCGAAAATTCGTAATTAAGTAAGACTATAGAATTTGTTGAGAATAACTCTCCCCCTGGAGGGGGCCCAAAAAACGTGTTCGCCGGTTTCGACCGCTGATGCGAAGCGCGTCTCATCAGATGCCTCTGCTTCGCGCTTCGCACCAGTGGGAGAGGCGTGACCGGGAACAACCAAGTCGATTTTGTATCGCCTTAGTGTCACCATACACTGTCGATCTCGAACTCGAACTCGAGCACGAACCTGGTACAAATGTCCTCTGACACACACATACACTTCACATAGGTGTGAAGAAAACCGGTCCACTTGTACTTGGTTCGTGCTCAAGTTCGAGTTCGACAGTGTATGGTGACACTTATAAAGGACGGCCAACACGACTTGTTAAAGTAAGACTAGTTTAGTTTGTAATGAATGACTTTTCTGATGGTCTATTTGGATTGTTGATTGTCAAATATTCTTCTAAAATATTTGCCACCTAACAATTCGAATTCTCCATCAGAAATTTTTCAAGAACGATAACTCTGTCATTCTATTACACTGTGGGTCGTTGACGCTTGCAAACGTTATATACTGATGGACATTTCTGTGTCCTGTTAGAATATACTGTTTGATCTGGTGTCATCGACTTCGCATTGGGATAGGAGAGACAAGCGGGTTTAGCATGATCACTCGTCGCTTCAGCATCCACGTCCAGTTCTATGCGAATGGAGAATTCCGTTCCATAGAATTTGATTCGTGAGAAAATTTGTGCCGATGCTTATGGTGCATGGGGGTCGCGACCGATCGAGAGAGGGACCGACTGGAGAGTTCACTTTCACCCGCCATCGAGTGAACATCGGCGCGATCGCCCAGACGTTGTTCACTTCGATCCGTTCTAGCCGTCATATCGGCAAAGTCATCGCCGGGACACGCAAATTTTTGGTTTGAGGACCAACGGACGGGTGATTGATATCAGGGGGTTGAGCTTTATCCGCGGTCGACTAAACATCGACTCGTGCAAGTCTGGACATCAGCATAGGATCGCCGAGGCGAAAACTCTTAATAATTCAAGCTACACAAACTCTCTAAGCGTCGGCCGCCGCGAAAACGGCACGCTTTTTATTTGACAAACCGACGTATTCACAAAGGAGGAGCCAACCGTAAGAAAAGGAAGAACTGACCAGATTTGAGCTGAGCAGCAGTGAAGACGCTTAAGCGGTAAAGCCTACGCGACCGATAGAGTGAATTAGAGGGCAATAGTTTACCGCCCGATCTGCAAAGTTTACGTGATAGAAATTGTGCCTTCTCTGCCAGGAGCTCATATAAAGAGTTATCAGTAATATCAAGGTGTTTCAATGTGCTGTGGGTCCCATGCCTATTTTCAGTGCCGCAAAAATAACAACAACAACTACAACCATCGTTCATCATTTTATTGCGAACATAGATATTAAGTTGGAAGAACAATTCCAGTGCCCGTACAACGCGCCGGTTGATATAGTTGCCACCTTTTTCGTTATTGAATTCCTAATTTTTATTGTTTATTTTTTTTTTCTTTGTTCTTTCTGGTGTATTTTTTTTTTTGATTTCTGATTTAGTTAGCATACTAATAATTGACTTCCAGTTGCTCCCGTCTTCGATGTAGCCACAGCACAGCGGATCCGGGGTAAGTGCAGTCTTTTTTTTGTTCCTTAGATTTCTATAGATTTTTTGTTCTATAGTTTCTACTAAATTTTATTGCCGATAGTAGTATTGTATTTCCTATCTTTATTGCTATTTTTCCTTTGTCCTTAAATTTTCTTTGACTTACTTGAGTAACTTATTTAATTTTTAATTAAGTTTCCTTTGTTACCTCGAAGTTTTGCAAACCGGATTATTCGAACATATCAAAAATAAATAGAAATGATTTGTACTTAAATTTAAAACTTGGGCTTTCCTTTATGGAACTCCCCAGCCCCCTCTTTTTCAGGCCAGCGATGGTGAGGTAGATACCTCATAGTTTTGATTTCTGATTAGGGAGGTACCAGTAATTTGGCCAAGGTACCTCATTGGTAGGGTGGGTATAGAGGCCAGGGTTCGCTCCATCTGAACCCAGGAGTCGTGTCGAGGTACATGAGCCGGTCGACGGCCATTGCCTTTACGTAGTTTCTTTCTTTTTTCTTTGAGATTTTTTTAAGGTCGTGGGACCTTTGGTACCTTTGTGTGTGCTGTTGTACTTACGCACGAGAATTTTTAGAATGCTAATGGTATGGGGCAGCGAGAGGGAAAAAACCCCGTCCACATCTCCCGCCACTGAGCTACAGCAAGCTCGTGCCGCCGCCTATCCCGCTGAGGAGTCTTCGCCAGATGGCGTTGCCGGACCTTAAAGGTCAGTTTGGCAGACCTTCACTCCGTCCCCATGGACACTCTGATGTTTGCCAACACCTGTCCATTAAAATTTTTTAGCATATACTTTGGAGTAAATACTTTGAGACTGTACTTTACGGCCTAATGTCGACAGATACGCCGGCTTTAAGTTGGCTTTACATAAAGATAAGACCAATACGAATTTTAAGACTTGCAGGTTGCACAGTTTAAATCAGCGAACTTGACTTATTTTTTGTATGTTGTATCACTTAATGGAAGTGAAAACTGTTGCCACGAAAAGAATCCACATATTCGACGAGTATGTGTACACACAATGGACACTGAAAGTTATTTTGTTTCAAAATACTTTTGTTCACGTATAATCCTCACCACAAACGCTCAACAAATGGAAATACGCAAATTGCTAAATTCCACACTTTTCCTTTGGCAAAAGTTAAATCAAAGCCTTGTACGCTAATGGCTACTCCACTCTTTTCTGACATTCGAAAAAGATAAAAGGTAGCCTTACCTGCCTTCCTTATCTCCTTCCAATGGCAATCGTTGTACATTCCATCGCGAACACACCGAGCAGATAGTTACCGAGTAGATAAGACCAAGTGAAGCGAACCTTAAAAATGGCTGCTACCTTACTTGAATGGCTTCTGTCAATGCTATCCGCAACACGTTTTTATGGTGATCGGACAACAGTAGGTGGATACAATGGGCAGTTTCTTACCATTCGTCTTGTCCAAAGTCTTTCGACGAGGTCTTGTAGCTACAGAGACCAGTGTACGCGCTGCTTCCACAGAAGATTCGAATATACGAGCGACATTACATGCACATACGAGTATATAGGTGCATGGTAATGATGATTACTATCTTTCATACGGTTGGCAGTTATATTTTGTTTCGACAACTCACTTGATTATAGGAAGTTTCACCTAGCCTCAACGTTGTGGTTCTGGACTAGACGGCCATTTGTCGTCAACTTGTCATTATTGGCGATTGGCAGTATTGTTCACTACATATTTTGTACACTTAATCATAAATCAACTAAAGTTATTTTGTATATAGTCCAGGCAAGAAACAAAAAAAGGAAAAGTAAATGGGGAAATTTCGTTTCGAAATTTTGCACAACTGTTGAGGACAGCCTCCTGAATGTGTATTCAAAAGTCCCCCATTTTAGAGGGTCCGGAAGTGTAGGGGATTGGGAGTCAAAGAACCTTTTTTTTATATTTCCTTGATTATTTTGAAAAATAAGGAGTCTACAAAAAATATCCCTAGGTAAAATCAAAATTCCCTACAAAAGGATATATCATACTCACTACTATAAAATGGTATTATTATACTCTAGCTAGACCATAAAATACAATAATATAGGGTATTTGGATTTCCTTCCAATGAAAAACAGCACAATAACTCACGATATGAAATTTCGGAAAAATATTCTGATTGAAATCTAGTTGCTTGGTACTGCAAATAGGCACGATCTGGCCAAAGGTACGCCTACCTCCCCTACAAATTTAATTTTTGCAAACATGCAAATAACGCTCCACCGAATTAAAGTAGGTAGGTCAAATTCGGGTGGATGACTGCCTAGGACTTTACAACGAGTATATTCTTCTGAAAAAATTAATTCAATCAGATCAAAACCAAGATTACTTTCCATATCAGGTGGTGCTAGTATGTACAATATGTTAATATTCAAGGGAAACTTCAAAATTGAATTCGGCTACCTTTCGCATACTCTTTCAGACGCCCTATCAATGGGAACTTTCGAACGTATGCCCTCATTAATTCTATAGCGATGTCTTAACTAAAAAACCCTAAATATTCGAGGAAAACTAGAAAAAATTTACTTCTATCCTACAATTCCAAGTCCAAGTAATTGTTTTCCAGTTTTTCTTGAACATTGCAAGTTTTTAACATAAACTGAATTATCCTACTCTTCCGGACCCTCAATCAACAGGAGCTTTGGAGCATATATTCAAAGGACTCAATACATTAATTGTGCCAGATTTCAAAACTACACGATATTTCTACCGATTCTACGTTCGTTTGATAGAATACAAAATCTAAAAAGGAGGGTAGTTTGGGGCACCTTGTATTGAAATTAGATTTGGCTTTCAACCGAATGAACTAATTTTGATAGAAGAGTATAGTAAGGTCCTAAGCAGTCATACTACTACTTTGCCTTAACCCCTAGCGGGGCATAGCGCGTCAACTACTCCTGCGCGTCATCGTACTCTGTTCTGGGCAATGGGGCGCAACTCCCCAAAAGACTTACCCAGTGCCTGACACTCCTTTGCCACAGATCGACGCCATGTGATTCGAGGACCCCCTCTTGGTCGGCCTTGGTTGGAAATGGGGTTCCATTTCATGGCATGCAAAGCAATGCAGTTATCACTCTTCCGCAATGTGTGACCTATCCACTGCCATTTTCGCCTGCGTATCAATTCGTCGATTGGCATCTGACCCGTACGCCGACTTAGCTCTTCATTGGATATTGTTTCGGGCCAGAAAATTCTTAAAATTCGACGAAGACATGAGTTGACGAAAACTTGCAGCTTTCTGGTAACTCCTACGGAAACTTTCCATGTATTGCTCCCATACAAAAGCACTGATAGTACCAGGGAGCGAAACAGGCCCAGCTTGGTCTTGATGCTGAGATAACTGCCTTGCCAGATTTTGGACAGCATGCCGTATGCGTGTTTAGCCTGGTTGATACGACGAGCGATGTCCTGCTCCGTACCACCATTTTCGGCAACAATGCTACCCAGGTAGACGAAGTTGTCCACCTTCTCCACAGGCTGCCCATTAATATTGATGGCAATAGGTGTCCGATTTCTTTTTCGCAACGGCGGGCTAAGAACCTTGGTCTTGTTGGTATTAATCTTTAGCCCAACCTTGCTTGCCTCCCTCTCGAGATCTAACGCCATTGCGGACAGATCCATGATTTTGTGGGAGAGTAGGCATATGTCGTCAGCGTAGTCAAGATGTTGTAGATAAGATGTCAAAGTCCATTGAATTCCTCTGTCGAGTCCGGATAGGGCTGCATGCAACACATCGCCGATCACTATGAGGAATAGGATCGGTGAGAGGATGCACCCCTGCCGAACTCCACTGCGAATCTCAAAGTCCCCCGACACCTTACCTTTATGCAGAACGCGACATTTCGCGCCGTCATAGGTTGCCTTAATAATAGCCACAAGCTTCTCAGGGATGCCTCTCCTGCGCAAGGCCGCCCAGATAGAATCCCGGTTCACACTATCGAAAGCCTTTTCGAAATCGATGAAAAGCAAGTGAAGCGGAGAATCGTATTCAGCGCATTGCTCGATGATGATTCGCAAGGTGTTAAAGTGATCGACACAGGAGAATCCGGATCGAAAGCCAGCCTGCTCTTCATCAATTGTGCTTTCTAAGTGGGCCTTTAGTCTTTCCAGGACGATTTTGGCTATTATCTTGGCAACGGCAGGAAGCACACAAATGCCTCTCCAATTATTACAGTCTGTGAGGCTACCCTTCTTTGGAAGTTTGATGATCAAACCTTCCTTCCACTCAGTGGGAAAGGTCTCTGTATTCCACGCTTTATCAACAAGTGGATGCAGCAAATCGGCAGTTACGCTTGGCGCTGCTTGATAAAGTTCGGCAGGGATGCCGTCAAGTCCGGCGGAGGTTACACGGTTCAAGACCGCGGCGAAGTGTTCTTTCCACCGCCTCATTTGATCTTCTTCCAAGATAAGTAGCTTTCCATCACTATCTTTCACCGGATGCTGGCAGGAGTTACGACAACCTGTAAACTCCTTGATGACACCGTATACGGCGTTTAAGTTGTTACTTCTAGCGGCTTCTTCTGCTGACGCTAAAAGAGAATTGGCATAAACTCTTTTATCGCGTCGCACACTACGCTGAACTTCTCGAGCTTTCTGACGGTAAAGGAGTTCGATGCTGCTTCGATTGTCGTCTGATGCTGCAGCCAAACGAACTTTCAGCTCCTTTCTTTCAACAATCCGCTGCCATGAAGCGTCGGACATCCAGGGCTTATTCCGGCAATCCGGGTTTGGGCCAAGGATGGTATTTGCGCTATCAATGTACGCATTTTTTATGGCATCCCAGTTTTCGTTTATGTCACTATCTGGGTGACTAGTTATCTCAGCCGCTTTTTGCGCAAGATGATCATTATATTGTTGTAAGACAGCTGGATTTTTTAGTCGAGCGGTGTTGAATTTGCGGGGCCTGGATCTTTCGTCTCTTAGGCGGCGCACGGCTGCAATACGCAATCGAAGATTAGCGATCATAAGATAATGGTCTCTTCCCATCCCAATATCGGCACCCTTCTTGTTTCGCACGTCCAGGAGGCAACTCTTGAATCTTTTACTAATGGCAAAATGGTCGATCTGATTTTGTGTTCTGCGCCGATCAACAGAGGACCAACTGATTTTGTGGTGGTCCTTATGCTCAAACATAGTACCACCGATGAATAGACTGTGAAAGTTGCAGAACTCTACAAATCTTTCACCGTTGTCATTACGATCACTAAGACCGCGTCTCCTCATCACATGTCTGAGCCCATAGTTATCAGCGCCAACTTTCGCATTCAAATCACCCATAACCATTACAATGTCACCTTTAGGTGTTCTGCTCTGAACGGCGTTTAGTTCTTCGTAGAAGGAGTCTTTTGCCAAGACATTGTCGGGTTCAGTAGGGGCATAACATTGTATTATTGAGATGTTCCTCATTTTGGTCCGGAACCTGGCGGTCAAGACCCTGTCAGAGACCGGTTCCCAGGATAAGAGACAATTTCGCGCGGCTCTGGTTAAAAGGAGCCCCACACCTGACTCACGGCGACTACCGGTAGCTTTACCGGAGCACAACATTACAGTGCTGCCCGTTGGAGAGATGAATTCTCCGCTGTTCCACCATCTTATCTCACTAACTCCTAAGATATTTAATTTATACTTCAGAAATTCGCTCTCTAATTGAAGAAATCGTGCGTTCTGGGGACCTTCTGATCCATTGTCCAGGAGAGTACGCACATTCCAGAATCCAATCTTTGTCATTGTACGATAGCTAAAAGTCGTAACCGTTGAGTCAGTCCTTATCCGAGGCATAGTTGACGTTTCGTTAGCATATAAAGATTTCGGATAGTGCAAGTTGCTGGCATACACATCCTGTCCTTTGATTGTCGGTTTTAACGACAGGCCCTCAAAGGGAAAGGCCGTGGTATTTTTTTTCACACCCCACACCACAGGGGTACCTCAACCAAATCATCGCACCGCCATCACTGGCGGCTTGACGTTGGTTGGCAATGGTCAGTGACCACTGCCGTTCCAGGGGGCGCCCACGCGGAGGACTATGGAAGAGGAATTTTCGCCCCCCAGCATGCACCCGAATTTAACTTGCCTACTTTCATTGAGTTTGAAGTTATTGGCATGTTTGCAAAAATAATATTTGTAGGAGAGGTAGGTGTACCGTTGTTCAGATCGTACCCGTTTGCGGCACCAGCCAACTAGATCTTAATCAGAATATTTAACCAAAATTTCATATCGCGAACTGTATTCTATTGGGAGTTATTGTACCGTTTTTTCTTGTGAGGAAATCAATACACCTTTAATATTTTATAGTCTAGAGAAGGGGTCGGCAAACTCCGGCCCGCGGGCCAAATGCGGCCCACCTCTGGTTTTCATCCGGCCCGCAAGTTAATATCGTTTTTGATAAGGAAAAATTAAATAGTTTAAAAAGCAATTTTTTCCATGAAAACGTAATATGTTTGAGTTGGATTTACATCAATTTATTTGCTACATTAAAGACTCAATTAATTGGAATAATCATTCAAAGAGCAATCCCTCTCCAGATCCTAGGTCCTTGGAAAAAAAACAGAGTGTCTGCGGTGGGGTCTTTGAGCAGAACCCTTGGATCTTAATCGCTATGGACACCGTCTGGCCAGCAAATGCATACTATTGAGGCCTGTGCTAGGGAGACTTAAATTCAGAGGCTTCGTGACGCTAACATTACAATTTGTGCAGATAATAATGTAGACATTAGCATACGTATGCACTCTTATCACATGATCTTATTGAGGCTAGTTAAAGAGTGCTTCGAGGTCCTTGAATGTCCGGTGAACATCAACCTGGTCATTGGAAGTTTACTTCACAACTTGTCCACTAAGCTCAGAGAAATTAAAAAAAAAGGGAATTTGAGTTGAAAATGTTTTTGTCCCACAAGGTCGCGAACATCTGTCGACCGTGTTTTCTTTAGCTAGATGGATTAGTGACAGTTTTTAGTAATTTCTTCTTGTTATAAATTTAATGTTTAAAAACAAACGAAAGCGTTCCCAAATATGTAACGGACGGTTTGGTGGGCATCCGAAGATGCCCGTGGGGACGGAGCCCAGGTAGCACAGTGACCGTGAAAGTCGGGCCGTGCCATCTGGCGAAGGAAAAGGCCCCTCAACGAGCTAAGCCGCTCGTTGCCCCTGTTCTTTACATATTAACAAAAATTCATAGGCCTGGGGAAGACAACACAAACAGGGGAGGTAAAAATGGGGAATAAAAAAAAATAGTCGATAATGATGGAATGGTTGGCAGACGACCAGATGCCCACGCGGTCGCACCTGGGTCCGGGTGTAATGGGACCCTTTCGTACCACCAACAGATCAATACTCATCAGGTACTGCTTCGATCTGCCGGTGGGAGCGGCACTACCAGACCATAATATGGTTCATTACAGGTGGTTCATTACAGGGCAGCTTCTACTTCGAGGCCTGCCTAGAAGAAGAAGAAGCTGAGGACAAAAAGTGCTGCTAAAAATAGAAAAAAGAAACAAAACAATAGCAAGCTGGGTACCGGAGTCAGCCGACAACCATTGTAGAGGGGAAAAATTAGTAAAGCAAAAAAATACTACATTTCCCCATTATTCAGATGATCAACAGGTCACAGGTTATAGTCCGGATGGCGCAACGGTTAGCACGTTCGCCTTCAACGCACTGGGCCCCGGTTCGATTCCGGGGATTTACGTGTCGGACTATGAGCCCACTCAGCTGTTAAATGAGTACCCATTATGGGGTAAATAACTCGGTTGAGCGTGTTGCTGATCACATACCTCTGCACAAAAACCGTCACGATCTAGAAAATGAGATGATGCTAACTCATCTCGAGGCCGTGGTTCAAATTGGACTGTTGCGCCAGTTATTTTTTTTTAACAGGTCACAAAGAATTCTGAGACCAGCAGAGGCGCAACACTGCATTGCCGTAATTCACTCATAAACTCTGTAAGCTGCTGAGCACATGAACAATAGAAAAATGTAATACTGTGTAAAGAATTTTTTTTTTCTTAAGTTACTTAAAAGGACAATCCTGGCAAACAACAAAAAGGTATCCAGGGCTTCTCCGCGCTTCGTCCGGTCACCTAAGATGCTCCTAATGCCGGCAATTCAAAGCATTTATGGAGGCCTTAAATACGTGGCTAAACCACAAAAGACAAACGCAACACCAGGATTGCCTTGTTGAACTGATTCTAAAAGGATAATCTACTCTATAGGAAGGATTGGGGTGCCACAGAGGAAAGCACAGCTACTTGAAAGGAAAATACGTGAAGTAAAAATGGCCAAGACCTAAGACTTAGAGCAAGCAGTCTTTATGTGCTTGTGGGGATACCAATTGGCGGAAGGACTAAAAAGGAACCCAAAGAAGTCCTTCTTAGTCCTCTTCTGTACCAGAAATGGGCCCCACGTTGGGCGCCAAACATGTAATTAAACTATATTATTTGTTCCGATATTATTGAGTATCGGCCAGCAAGTTTATCTGAAGTTTATAGAATCCTACAGTCCGGTTTATATGTAGCTGCGTTTTTTCTTGCATGACTATTCAGTGCAATTCAGTCCAACAACAAAAACAACAAAACGTTAATCTGAAACATCAATGGAGGTTGAACATTTTGTTACCCTATATACGGAGGGCTAAACAGAGTTAGCATATATTTGCAATTTATCTATCAATATCAGCCTGTAGAGATTCACATTTTACTCCAAGTATGGCTACGGAAAGTTGATTTCCACCTTAGGCAGTACGATTTCAAGTTTTTCGGTGACGCCGAAAAAACTTTGGTTATGATGCATTTATGTATTATGTACATAAGGCGGAAATACACTCAGGACTCATCCTCAATCATAACAATGCAAAAAAAAGTAAATTACTTTAATTTTCTCTCATTTCATTTTGACGAAATTGATGCAGGTTTGCGGGCACTTGCTCAAAAACACATATCTATTTCGTCATTGGCTTTGTGCGCACAATAGATATGGCTATCGACTTAGGATACTGCCGCGCAGGGATTTGATTGATTGAGAGGTTTTTTGTAGAATCCTTAGTTTTCAAAACAATCAAGGAAAACTGAAAAAAAAGAACCCCTACCTCCTACACTTCCGGACCCTCTATCACCGATGACTTTTGAGCACATATTCAGAAGACTGTTCCTAACAATTGTGCCAAATTTCAAAACTGCACAATTTTTTTTCCTAATCCTAAAATCCTAAAGCTTTTCCGGATTTCCTATAGCCTGGACTAATATTCGCATTGTTAATAATGTCTGGCAAATACGAATAATTGCTTTAGAAGAAATAATACAGTAGTTTATATTAAGAATGAGTAAAATGTTGGTTAAACATGCTACCTCACCTCAATGATCTACTTTGCATTTTTAATAATTATAGTATGATATTATTCCCAATTAGAGGGTCTTTAGTGCGTACAAGAGCCCACTAGACAATTCGACCGTCTATGTAGTTTTCACCTTTTTTTTTTGTGAGTGGCATAAGAATAAGCCACAGGCATTCCCGGTTCCTCCTTGAAGGTGAGAATGGTGAGGCTACGGGGGTAAGGTGAAAAGTTATCGGCCTGACACAGAAATACCATTACAATCAGCAAAAATTTACGTTTCCTGCCTGGGTGCACGTGTCATTAGTTTGTATGACAAGTTTCAACTTGTTCTCTCAAGTAGTTTTCGTTAAAATCGAGAAACTTGAATATCGTGCGGTCATGAAATTCATTTTTTTGAATGGATTAACCCCTACGGAAATTCATCCGAAGTTAACAAAAGTTTACGGGGACTCTGCTCCTTCGATGTCAACCGTTAAATGAAACCGGAAAATAGAGGGCTACGCCCGCAATCCGAGGGTTTTGTAGTGTCCCATGCCAATAGGAGATGAACTGTCCTACTTTTGGAGATGCTTAACCATTCATGTTAAGACAATATTGCGAATTGTAAGTTTGCATAAAAAATATTGAAAATAAATTGTTTGAATAATTATAGAGAATAGAGTCAGCGACGAGCATACCCCCCTGCCTCCTTCCCCCCTTCCCCTCCTTCCACCTCTCCTACCAATCATTACCCTTTTGAAAATGGTTAACTCCAATTCGCTCTACGGAAAACAATATGCAAGTATGTTGTACTCGTAGTACTAGTATGTAGTACAAGAGACCTGTTATGTGCATTTTTTGTATGGATGATATCAAAATGACCAAATCTAAATGAATGTACTACTATTAAATATTACGTGATTATTACGAAATTTGGAGATATTATTGCACATGGTGTTGATTATCGTCGGCCATCAATACTTTCGACCTCGGATGAGTTTGAGAAATGCAGGGGTGTGCTAACTGTAACTATTGAAATATACTATTATTAACCTATTTTGAGAAGATATCAAAATTCCAATTTTTTTTTATTTTCTGTGCTAGTTGAAAGCCATCTTCCTGTATGTTTTCATATTTCTAAGTGTAACGGTCTCGAAATGGTAAGGGGGGTGGGACAAATTACAATATGATCTCATATTTTCCCCTCTGCCTCTTTTCCCCTTTCTTCGAATTTGATGAAGTCGCCAAAAATGGAATGTACTCGGTAGTACCTTTCTCATGATACCCCACTTGCCTATATCAGATGAAAAAAAAAATGTTGACCTTAACTTCCCCTCTATGGGAACCTCCCTTAAAGCAGCAACCCACCTACCTCCCCCCTTAAACTTCTCTCTCCTACCACTCCTATACCACCAATCTCCACCCTTTCAGAAATGGTTAACTCCAATTCACTTTACGAAAAACAATAAACAATATTCAAGTATGCAGTACTAAAATAGTATGTAACTGGTTATGTGCATTTTTTGTATGAATGGCATCAAAATCTCAAAATTTAAATGAATGTAAAATACTATTATTAAATATTAAGTGATTATTATGAAACTTGGAGGTATTATTGCCTATGATGTTGGTTATCATTGGCCATCAATATTTTTGACCTCGGGTGCGCATAAGGGGTGCAGGGGTGTGCTAACTGCAACTATATAAATGTACTATTATTAACTTTTCTGATCAAATTTCAAAATTCTAGAAATCTAGGTTTTCTACGCTAGTAAAATGGCGCTTTTCTGCAAATTTTCATATTTCTAAGTATAACGGTCTCGAAATGCAAGGGGGGGGGACAAACTCGGATGACATATTTTCCCCTCCCCCTCTTTTCCCGTATCTTCAAATTTGAAAAAAATTCAAAAAATGGAATGTACTCGACGGTACCTTTCTTATGTTACCCCACTTGCCTGTACTAAACGAAAAAAAAATTTCGACCTTCATTTCCCCTCTATGGGGACCTCCCCTTAAAGTTGACCTATTACGACGATTCGCTTTCTCCGGCGAATTAATTTTAATTAATGTAATTCTACACATTCCTACAAAATTTCATGTATGTAGCTTCAGCCGTTCGTGAGATATTCCATGGACAGACGGACAGACGGACAGACAGACATTTGACCGATTTCATAAGGGTTTTGTATTTACTACAAAACCCTAAAAATGGCAAGCTGAATTTAAACGTGGTCGTACGTCCCTCGAAGACGATCCACGTGAAGGACGGCGAAAAGCCGCAACCACACCGGAAACCATTGAAAAAGTGCATGATATCGTGTTGGACGATAGACGACTGAAAGTGAGTGATATTGTTGAGGCTGTGGCGATATCGGAAGAGAGGGTGCGAAGCATCTTGCACAAAGAATTAGAGATGCGAAAGCTCTGCGCAAGATGGGTGCCGCATTTGCTTAATGCCGATCAAAAGCAAATGCGGGAACGATTTTCGCAGCAATCTTTGCACAGATTCAATCGGGATCCGACCGATTTTGTGCGGCGATTTGTCACCATGGATGAGACTTGGGCCCGCCACTACATGCCAGAGACGAAACAGCAGTCGAACCAGTTAGTGGAAGCCGTTGGTTCAGCGCCAAAGAAAGCCAAGTCGGTCGCATCTGCCGGAAATGTCACAGCCGGCGTATTTTGGGATGCGAAAGGGATCCTGTTAATTGATTAGCTTGAAAAAGGCAGAACAACAACAGGCGAATATTACTCCAAACTTTTTGACCAGCTGGATGCCAAAATTCGCAAGAAGAGGCCTGGTTTGAAGAAGAAAAAAATCATCTTTCACCAGGACAACGCACCTGTAAACAAGTGTGCATTGGCGATGGGAAAACTGCGGGATTTGTGGTACGATTTGCTCGACCATCCCCACACTCTCTCTCTCTGGTTCCTCCTAACCCCTTGTGGGGCATAGAACATTAACCACATCTACTTTTCACCACGTCCTGTTCATCGCCATCGCTCAGCTCACTCCATGACTTGCCTATTGAGGCACACTTAACTGACCTTCTTCAACATATTCTTGAATCATGATGCGAGACCATGGTTCAAGAATAGAAGGTTACGCAAAGAAGTGTGCAACTTTTTCGTTCTCTCTGCGCATGACGTCACAGTTTTACTTTTCAAAAGCTTTCCGTGAATTTGATAGGAAATCAGATACTTTTTATAGAGAATTCGCTTACAAATCTACAGTTTTAATCCGATTTTCGTGAAATTTTGAAAATTTGGCCTCCACAACTAGGGGGAAGTAAATGTTTACATGAGATTTCAAAAAACTACCCTCATCCCCCTTCCCACCCCTAAAAGGAAATCTGCGAATTTAGCTAGTTTATTCCGATCTTATGAAATTTTGTATTTGAGATTTTACAGACAAGGGAAAGGTGACTGTCTACATCAGCCTTAGGAAAACTACCCCCAACTCCCTTCTCACCCCTAAAAGAAAATTTGCAAATGTATCTGCAGTTTTATTCCGATTGTGATGAAACTTTGTATATTAGACTGTAAACACTAGAAGAAGGTGAGTTTCTACATAGGTTTTGAAAAACCTCCCTCATCCACCTTCTTACCCCTAAAAGGAAATCTGCAAATTTATCCGCAGTGTTATTCCGATTTTGATGAAATTTTTTATATTAGATCTTCAAGGCTGGGGGAAAGTTGCTGTCTAAATAGGATTTTGGAAAACCACCCCAATCCCCCTTTTCACCCCTAAAAGGAAATCTGCGAATTTTCCTGCAGCTATAGTCCGATCTTGGTGAATCTTTTCATATTAGACCTTCAAGGCTAGGGGGAGGTGAATGTCTACACAGGTTTTCAAAGAACCACCCCCATCAACCTTCTCACCACCAAAAAGCTATCTGCAAATGTTTCTACAGTTTTATTTTGCTCTTAATGAAATATCGCATATTAGACCTTCAACGCTAGGAATTTCGAAAAACCACCCCCTTCCCCTTACACAGCTAAATCTCCAAATGCGCCTACAGTTTTATTTATTTATTAGAGCTTCAAGGCCAGAGGAAGGTGAGTGTCTACATAGATTTTCAAAAACCAACCCCATCTGCCTTCCCACCCCTAAAAGGAAATCTGCAAATTTATCTACAGTTTTATTTCGTTATTTCTCCCAGCCTTGAAGGTCTAATATACAAAATTTCATTAAAATCGGAATAAAACTGTAGATAAATTCACAGATTTCCTTTTAGGGATTAGAAGAGGGATGGGGGTGGTTTTCCGAAATCCTATGTAGACAAGTCACCTTCATCTACCCATGAAGATCAAATATGCAAACTTTCATCAAGATCGGAATAAAACTGTAGATATATTTGCCGATTTACTTTTAGAGGTGAGAGGGGGGGGGTGGTTTTCCGAAATCTTATGAAGACAGTCACCTTCTCCTTGCCTGTAAGGTCTCATATACTAAATTTCATTCAGATCGGAATAAAACTGTAGATAAATTCGCAGATTTCGTTTTAGGGGTTGGGAAAGGTGATGAGGGTGGTTTTTCTTATGTGAACATTAACCTCCACTAATCTTGGAGGTGCATTATACAAAATTTTGTCAAGATACGAATAAAATCGTATGTAAAAATATAAATTTACTTTAAGCGGGAGGGGCTATAAAGGGGGATGGGGTGGATTTCCAAAATGCCCTACAGACAGTAACCTTCCCCTTGTTGTGGAGGTCCAAAATAAAAAATTTCATCAAAATTCAAATAAAACTGCAGATTTGAAAGCAATTTTTCTTTCAAAAAACATGAAACTTCGTACAAAATACACGCGCTCATATGAAAAATTGAAACTGTGACGTCACGAGCTTTTTCTCTCGTTCGGTGGCTAAATAACGGACCTGCGCGTTGCGTAACCTTCTATTCTTGAATCATGATGCGAGACTATCCGTCAGCATCCAATCCACCATCTGCTGTAACTTTGCTTCCGAGGTAGCAAAAACTGGCAACATCCTGGACTGCCTGCCCCGAAACACAAATTCCGCTTTTCCCTCCTGGATCCAAGCTCAAGTACTTTAGTCTTGGCAGCGTTGATTTTATGCCCCACAGTACCACTTTCGCAATGCAGAGCTTTAGATATTAGAGCTACTGACCGTCAACCCCTAATATCCTGATTTGGCACCCTCAGAGATCCATCTCTGTTCCCAAACTTGAAGAAATTTGTTTCTGGGAAGCGCTTCGCATCTAGTGAAGGAGTTGAGGGGGCCGTAGATGAATATTTTCACAGCCTTCCAGACTCTCACTTCCGGGAAAGAATACTGATGTTGCAGAAACGCTGGACCAAGTGTGTCAAAGTCAAGAGAGATTATGTAGAAAAATAAAATCATTTCATATCTGAAACTCACAGTTTTTCTTTGTCAGGCCGAGAACTTTTCACCTTACCCTCGTATGTATGCCAAATTGGGACATTCTCCAATATCTTGCGGCCCGCTTAAACCCTATTTTCTGCTTAATTTTCAGAATACGATCGCTGCAAAGTTTTGACTCCTCCTGCCCATAATGATTCCATTTTTCCAAGTTTAATCTTAATATCAACTTCTATATTTGGAAGTAGTGTCCAAAGCCTGTACAATGCTATTTATCCTACCGAATGATTTAAAAAAAAACCTCACTACGTTGTATACCTGTATTACGTCAGTCAAACTGTCTGCCCCGAGGCTACAAACCAAATTTGAAATCAGAACAGCCAACATAACAACAAAAGATACCGAAGCGGAAAGCGATTTTTTCACATTTCACATTTCGTACTCGAATTGGATAAATGTTCCCCCGAGGACAAACAAATGTGCGGTTTTCAGATACACCAGGACGACAACGAGACGACAGAGAAATTCTATTTTACGTTCTCCGTGTTCATGGTACTACTCGTATAACTTTTGTTGTTGCTTTATTTTAAATTTATTTAGATTTTTTTCGTTTTGTTTGTAGCTCAAATAAAACAGAGCACAGCGAAAACGAAATCAAACGACATTGCAATCTGATGCACAAGCATTTAATTTGATGTCAAATAAATTTAAATACAAGAAGGCAGGACACAAAAAGAAAATAAAAATAGGATGCACGCACACCCACAACGCAGTATGGTTAAAGTTTGTATGTATGAGGTGTGATATCATGGAAGGTTGAAGTGTAATTCTCTAAATTTCAAAGAAATTATTACCTATTGACAGTGAGGAATTCACGCACTATATTTACAGTAGGAGGATGGGCTCTGTCTTGCATCAAAATGAAATCCTGTCCACCAGAACGTGCTCTTTCAGTAACATTAGCAGTTCAGCTGGAATCTCGTCAGCGTCCGGCGCTTTATTTCGCTTTAGTGGCCGCAACGCGAAATCAGCGTCCTCTACTGTCGGGGGCTGTATGGGTGGGCCTAGATCAACAATATCGTCGAGAGCTTCTTGTGTGGGTATGTTAGATGGTAGGTTCAGAAGCTCTTCAAAATAAGAGGCTCATCGATTGTTGATGCCATCGGTGTCGCTGATGATGTTTCCATCCTTGTCCTTACAGAGGCTAGTCCTGGGTTGGTAGCCGTTTTTAATTGTATTTAGTAGTTTGTCCGCTTGAATGGTGTTTTTATTAGCTAAGTTTTCGTTTATATTCAGGAACTGCTCGTCAAAGTATTTACATTTCTTACGTCTAATTATTCTATTCGATATTCGCCGTAGCTCGTCATATTTTTCTCTTTTGGCTCTGGTTGCTCGTTGAATCGATTGTTTATAGGCCTGTATCCCACAAATTTCTCTGCGACCACTTTGATGGTACCCTTGAGTTCTTCCCAGAACCCTTGGACGCCTGTGTTGCTGATGTTGTGTAGCATAGGTGATAATCTTTCCTCAAGGGCGGTAGTATACACCACCGCCGTAGCAAGCTCAGAAGTTTATCAACCGCAAAGATTTTGGGAGGGCTGATTCTCTATTAGTGGATTGAGGAAATTATACATCTGTTGGTCGTTTTTCGCCAAGTGATGATCTGAGTCACAGTTTGCTCCTCGATAGGAGCGGACATCTAATACACTAGACGCCCATCTCTTGCAAGTGAGGGCGTGATCAATTTGGTTGACGGTATGTGCGTCTGGTTATAAGAACCAAGCCTAGAACTTTCACGATCATTTCTTTGTTATGCAGGAATACGAAAATGAGTCTGGTAAGTCTCCGAGGGTGGGTTTGGTGGCCGTAGAGGGACAAAATTACAAAAGAAAAAAGAAAAAGGTTAAAATTATGATTGTGACCAGGATATTTGTTATTTTCCATTTTGGTTGAGGGGTTCAGAGAAGATTCTACCGAAAGTGCTCGTAAATACGAAGTGGACTTTTGGTGGGATCTCAAATAAACTACAAAACAAGGACAGTTTTAGTTTTTTTCTAAATATTTTGCAAACGGTTAACCCCAGCGTAAAACATTCTAAAGGTCACCACCCACGGCAAGCATTTTGGTCGCGAGCATGCATCGAACCACGTTAAAATCAATAGAAAAAAAAATCTCCACGTTTCCACCGTTCTATGATATTTGATGGTTCGATGAAAGTTTGGTCGTGGTTGTGCTCGTCCATGGGTGGCGACATTAAGACAACTTGAAAGACCACCAGGAAACTCTTAAAAGTCGGATATTGATCTTTTCCGTGTCTCAAATAGTTTTCGAAATAATTAATAGAAAACACGAAATATTTCGAAAATAGTTAATCATAGCGAAACAGTTTCTGTGGCCTAATGAAAGATCACAATAAAATCCATAAAAAATGTTAAAATAATTTTGTACATATGTATCTGAAATAGTTTTTACCAAATGACACGGTCTGAACTTCATCGTCATTATGCTACCTTAGGCTCCGTCCCCACGGGCATCTTCGGATGCCCATACCAAACCGTCCATTACATAATTTGGCGACCAACGTGGGGCCAATTTCTGCTACAGAACAGGACTAAGAAGGACCTCATCGGGTTCCTTTTAGCCCTTCCGCCGATTTGTATTCCCACAAGCACATTAAGGCTACTTGCTCTAAGTCTTGGGACTTTGCCACTTTACTTCAAAAATTTTCCTCTCACCCCCAACATTATTATAGAGTAATATTGTTTCAGCTCATCAAGGCAATCATAGTGTTGTGTTTGTCTTTTGTGGTTTAGCCATGTACCTAAGGCCTCCATAAATGCTTTGAATTGCCTGCATTTGGAGCATCTTCGGTATCCGGACAAAGCGCGGAGGTGCCCTGGATACCTTTCTGTTGCCAGGATGGTCTTTTCACTTCCATTAATATTTATTTACTTAATATTTCTGTGAACATTATTGCATTTGTTTCTATTATTGAGATGCTCAACAGCTTTCAAAGATCATGAGTGAATAATTGCAAGGAATGCAGTGTTGCGCCTCTGCTATCCTTGTGATTCTCTGAACTCTGTTGATCATCTTAATAATGGGGAAATGTAGTAATTTTTTTTCTTTTCTATTTGCTGTTTGTCTCCTCTACAATGCTTGCTGGCTAGCTCAGGAACGCAGCTCGTTTTTTCCCTTTTTGCAGCACACCCCAGCTTCTACTTCTTTGCAGACCTCGAAATAGAAGCTACTGAAATGATCCATATTCTGGTCTGGTTGTGCTGCTTGCACCGGCAGAACGAAGGCAGCACCTGATGACTAATGATCTGTCAGTTGTACGAAACCAGAGGCCAAGGGGCCCATTACACCCGGACCCCGATGCGAGCTCGAGGGCATCTACGCCGTCTGTCGCCTATTCCATCCTTATCGGCCCATTTCATCAATATTCCCCATTTTCGCCTCCCTTTTTTGTGTTGTCTTCCCCATGCCTATTAATTTTTATTAATACGTAAAGGACAGGGGCAACGAGCGGCGAAAACCTCGCCCGCGTCTTCCGAACTGAGCTACCGCAAGCATAGGCCGCTACTTAGCTCGTTGAGGGGCCTTTTTCTTAGCCAGATGACACGGCCCGCAATTAAGGAATTTTAAAAACTCTCTATACAATAGAGAAAATTCTCCTAATATTTGCAAAACAGGAATGTTCCCATTAAATCAAGAAAATAATCTGCATAGTAATTTTCCAAAGTATAAAGGGTGACATTTACTAACTACAAATCACTATACTACAAATAATTTGCTACAATGATAAAATCATGAATCAAATTAATCGAATATGAAAGCTGAAAGTGAGTGCATTAATATTCATGCATAACCTTTGCAAAAAAAAAAACGATATGTTTGGGCTCCAAACACGCACACATAATCATCTGCTAAGTACTTCTACACCACGTACTCAATATTGCAATTTTTAATTTTATTCAAAAGCATTGGCGTTTAATGCACACTTAATTACATGGTTAGCTCGAATTACATTTCAATTATGTGCTAAGTCGTTGATGAGGCAATTAAATACTTCGCGTTAAAAAGTTACAGGGCTTAGATAAATCTTTTGAGGACTGATTGGTAATTCGTTATACTCATACTCGTCTTCTGTAGATTACATACTTGTAAACGTTTTACTTTCGCTACCAGTTAGGTCTAATCGAAATACATGAAAATGTGTATGTAGGTCGTAAGAGTATATCATTATCAAATTAGGTACTCAATTGTCAAAACAATTTAAATAAATTGTAAATTTAAGCGGTTTTACAAACTTTTCCTTTTAATTGCATAGGTAGTATTGGTGTCCAGTGTTTGTTGACAGTTAATAGTATCATTATATTTTAAGTTGATTGACACTTAGATAGGTGATCGTTTAAGCTTCTTTTTTCTTTTTAAACATTTACTGGAAATCCATTTTATACTGCATAAATGAACGATATGCCGTAGGATCGCATACAACTATTACAATGGCTACGTTTATGCCGTGGAACTATGTTTCAGTATTAACTAATTACATCAAACTCGATGTAAACATGTCGGATTAGTTGATTGGACTAGCTCACTATCGGAGCTATCGAACCATTCATCTTAACATTTCGGACTCGTTGAATTCATTCGTATTGAGCAGTCAAGAAACCCAAGTTCTGCTGGCCACAGCGCTAGTAATAGTAGTATCTCAGGACGGTAAGGAAAAGATAGTAAGAGCACTGATAGATCAAGGATCACAGTCGTCTTTCATAACGGAGTCTACCGTTCAACAGCTCAATTTGAAAAAACTCCAATCAACGCCTCTGTACATGGTATTAAAGACACCGCGGCGGGAGACGTACGCTCGCTCGTCAGCATTCACATAAAATCACTGGAAACAGGTGGCTCCATCCAGTTACAGAGTTTTGTTATGAAGAATTTTACCCAATTATTGCCGTCTAAAGCTATGGGTAGCCCTGACTGGGCTCACATCCGGAAACTGAAGTTAGCAGATCCTGAGTTCCACAAGCAAGGACGTATCGACTTATTGTTGGGAGCTTATGTGTATAGTAAAATTATCATGGATGACCTTGTTAAGGGTACACGCGGATCACCAGCAGCTCAAAAAAACATCTCTGAGATGGATACTGTTCGGAGAAGCTAACACCTCTACGTCGAACTATAAAATCAGTAATTTCTACCTTCTGTCAGATTTAAACAATTCCTTAAAACGGCTTTGGGAGCTCGAGGACATTAGCAATGGAAACGTAACTCATTTGTCGGAAGAGGAGCAACAGTGTGAGCAGATTCTCTCAAATACCAAGCGTCGTTTACCAAATGGTAGGTACCAAGTTGAATTGCCTTTGAAGTTGAAGGATGGCCGAATAAAATTGGGAAGATCAAGGGACAACGCTAAAGCCCGATTTAGAAGCCTGGACATTTCATTCAGTCGAAATCAGGATTTACGTGATGAATACGTTAACTGCAATCAAGAATATTTAAAATGTGGTTACATCGAAAAGGTAGACAAAATGGAAGATGATAACAGCTGTTACTTGCCACATCACTGCGTGTAAGTGTCACCACCCACTGTAGATCTCGAACTCGAACACGAACCTGGTACAAATGTCCTCTGACACACACACACTTCACATAAATGTGAAGAAAACCGGTCCACTTGTACCACTACCAGGTTTGTGTTCGAGTTCGAGATCGACAGTGGGTGGTGACACTTAAAGGAAACCAGTTCAACAACTAAACTCCGAGTTGTTTTTGATGCCTCGCGACCAACCACTAATGGTATCAGTTCACGCTCGAATACTGGCTAACCTGCCATGGCCTTAACAAAGGATTTGGAAGCTTAGGAAACTGAGAAAAAACTTAGAGGGGTTAAAAAAACCCAGTAAAATTAATATTTTTTCATAGATTATACTATCTGTGGATTAAATTTTAAACCAATAATTTGGTTAAAAAAATAATGCCAGCAAAGTTTAATATTTAAACCAGTTAAGTTTGCGGAAGTAGTTGTAATAAAATACTTTCATTTTATTAAAATCTAATATAATTTTGGTGTCGTCATAAATATGTAAGCCGAATTAGCATTGATAATAATAATAAATAACTGGCGCAACAGTTCAATTTGAACTACGGCCTCGATATGAGTTAGCATCATCTCATTTTCTAGATCGTGGCGGTTTTTGTGCAGAGGTATGTGATCAGCAACACGCTCAACCGAGTTATTTACCCCATAATGGGTACTCATTTAACAGCTGAGTGGGCTCATAGTCCGACACGTAAATCCCCGGAATCGAACCGGGGCCCAGTGCGTTGAAGGCGAACGTGCTAACCGTTGCGCCATCCGGACTACAATTGATTGATAATAGACCAGGATTTTTAACTGTGTTGAAGGTGTTCAAGGAAATTTATATAGACGCAATAGGCAACATATTTTCGTATCTACTTAGAAACCTTCCACTTTCGTCTCCTCCTAACGACCCTCCTTCAACATGAAGAGAGAGTCATGTCACGACAAGATTTGGACGAAAGGTTTTACCTCCATCTCTAAACTTATATATGAGCAGTAGTCTACAGATTCGCGGTAAACCTTCAAATATTTCATATATTTCATATTCTTATGGTCTGACTGCTTCTCTTACCCAGAACGTCGATTATATAAGCGAGTCAATTAGTAACATCATTCGGTATGAAATGTACTGCTTTATCCCACACAGTTCTAAGAATACCAAACCAACCACCAACTCTTGGTTTAACAGAGATTGCAAAGAGGCCATAAAGAGAAAAGAGGCGGCATACCGTGCATACAAACAATGCCCCTCTGTCGAACTGAGAAAAGTTTACAATTCTACGCGCAACACCTGCAAATCAATCATAAATAAGGCTAAATTCCAGTTTGACAGTAAAATTAGGCAGAAAGTGTTCGTTCAACGGAAAGGTAGCAAAGGTTTCTGGTCACTCGTCAAATCTGTGAAGAATAACTTCACGTCCTCTTCTATTCTACCACTGGTATATGATGGCAAAATATACAGTGAACCGCAAGACAAGGCCAACCTGTTGGCCGAAACTTTTGTTACAAACTCTTGCCTACTACCCACTACTCAAAGTCCACCAGCCATACCTTTATGTGATTCACACCAGAGACCTTTGCATTTCCGCACTAGGGAAGTATATAAAGTACTCTCAAAGCTCGATGTATCAAAATCGGCTGGACCTGATGGCATCTCCCCCTTAGTTCTCAGACACTGCGCTTCCTCGCTAGACAAACTTCTGCGAAAACTCTTTCACCTGTCCTACTTAACAGGAGTGTTCCCATCATCGTGGAAACTAGCTCATGTCCAACCAATCCCCAAGAAAGGAGAAGCATGTGATCCCTCTAACTACCGACCAATAGCACTAACTTCGACCCTATCAAAAGTCTTCGAAACCCTTCAACAATGAATAACCTTGACTCACAACATCTCATCAATGATCGGCAATATGGTTTCCGCTCTTCGCACTCCACCGGCGACCTAATGACATATGTACCTCACCGAAAGATGGAATCGATGTATACACCAATTTGGCGAAGCTAAAATCATTGTCCTTGACATTTCGAAAGCTTTTGATAGAGTCTGGCATCCGGCTCTTCTAGCTAAGCTCCAGGCTTTTGGTTTGGACCCAAAATTAGTTAGATCGAAAGTTTCCTTCACGATCGTTCGCTTCAGGTCGTCCTTGATGGAGTCAAATCAAATTGCCATATCACCAACGCAGGGGTCCCCCAAGGTACTGTCCTTTCACCAACGCTCTTCCTTCTCTTCATCAACGATCTTCTCAGCGTGACTTCCAATTCAATCCATAGCTTTGCAGACGATAGCACCCTTGACTACACTTACTCTTTCAACTATATAGCTGACTCTCGCCGATATTCAACATCTATCAACAGAGATCGCATGTTTGACTCACTAAATGAAGACATTTCAAAAATTATAGCATGAGGGGAAGCGAATCGAGTAGAGTTTAACGCCTCAAAAACTCAATGTTGTCTACTTTCCAATAAGCGATGTTCTTCACCTGCCGCCCAAGCCATTCTTATCGATGGGGTCAGCATTCCTGATTCGCCCATACTAAACATACTAGGTAATAACATTAACATCTCTAGTAAACTAAATTGGTCCGACCACATCTTTTGCGTTGCAAAAAATGCAATGAAGTGTCTGGGCTTTCTGAATCGCTGTAAAAGATACTTTACACCATCTGATCTAGCTCAAATTTGCAAAGCTCATATACATATTTTATAAGACCGAGACTTGAATTTAATTCCCACATATGGGCAGGCGCAAGTAGAACCGCATTATCCGCGTTAGACAAAGTCCAACGGAAAGCCTTCAAGCTTATTGGCGATGAATCCATAACATCTCAAATCGAACCGCTTGAACATCCGCGAAGTGTCGGCTGTCTCTCGCTCTTTTATCGCTACTACAACCGCCGTTGCTCTGATGAAATAGCCAACCTCATTCCTAAGCGTACCTTTCCTCTACGTAACACCCGACTAGCCAGTCGTGCCCATCCTCATCTTCTAAAACTCAGCAGCAGTCGCACCGCCAAATTCTATGTGGATGTTCACACTGCGTGCGATGCCGAGCCGAGCCGAGCCGGGTCGAGCGATGCGATGTGGTGGGTGTTCACATTGCACGCCGTGCGATGCCGAGCCGAACGATGGCTTGCGATGCAAAGATGATCCGAGCGATGGCTTGCGATGCAAAGATGATCTGGGATGTTCACTGCACGCAATGATGGAGAGTAGAGACCAATTTAGTTCAAGGAATAGAATCTGTTCGACATCATGTCATTTGTGCTTGACCCAGTAAATTTATTTCTGTTTGAAAACAGTGCTCTCAAAATGGAAGAGCGTCGCCATTGGGTGCATCCCATTAATGAAGAAAGGCCCAGTGTTGGAGAATTTCATCATCTCTTCCGCGACCTCAGACGAGAGGTTTCACAAGCGGATTGAGCAGCGGCGCACCGCTGCGTATAAACGCAAAAAGCGGCAGCCGCGGCGGCTTTAGGACGGTGAATGTATAAACCGCTCGACTCGCCGTTACGGCCACCGCCGCGGTTTGTGGAGCGGCGAGATTGCATTTGAATTCAGTGTAAGAGCCGGTACACATGGACGTCCAAATGACGCCGGACGCCTCGTCACTTAAGCTCCTCCCTCTTTGATACCTATCTGCATTTCGATTCACATGATGCGATAGGACGCAGCGTCACTCTGTATTATATAAGCCGGGTCACAAAATAGCGAACCTGAATTTACAATTTATGTTATTTTTAGTTTTAAATAAACTGTTTTTTGGCCATAACTTCTAAAATATAAGGAATTTCTCATTTTTAACACAATTTTCACCCCCCTTACAAACCCTCATCCGAGCTGAGGAGCATCCATTCCCACTATTTTTTTTTTTTTTTCAAAATTAATTGTCAATAGTAGTCACGATTAACAATTAATTAATTGGCACTTAAAAGTGATCCTCAAGCGAATGGTTTAAGAAACATCATACAAATCAGACATTGTGACCTTGTCCGTGTTCCGGGTTCGAATGTATGTGGGCCGGCTTATTAAAAATTGATATGCGGACGCGTGAAATGACGCTGATAGGAGCAGAAACCAGCGTCATCCCAGAAAGCTATCGCGGCGGCAAAATGCCGCCGATAGCTATCGGATAGCTATCTGCGGCCATGTGCATCGCTTCATTGCCCGTAATGTATTTCTTCCTAACCGATTGAAAGTGACGCAGCGGCAGGCGTCATTTGGACGTCCATGTGCACCGGCACTAAATATGTAAACCGCCGCTTCTGCTCTATGCCTTTATTCGCAGCGGTGTCCGCTGCTCAAACCGCTTGTGAAACCACGCCTTCTAAACGCGACCTTATTACGGTGGTAATAACCTTTCATTTGAGCCATACTGAATCAAAACCGGAGTCCAAAGCGTATATACCCTAGACTTGCACAGACCTAGTTGTGATGCCAAAACTTCCAACTGGCAACGGCCGTTGCATTAAAAGTGAATTTTCCATATGGTCAGTTTGAGCTGTGGGCGTGGATCCAATGAAAAGTTTCATCGTTCATCCATTCGAATTTTGGGTATTTACATTTGAACTAACGTTTATAGCGAAGGTTGCCGTTCATTCAATAGGGTCATGCCCATTCTCAAAATCAACTAACCAACCCACACTATAAATATTTGTCGCATTTTGCAAGTCGCTAGCATCATTGCATCGAAAGTTATCGCCCATTTGAAGTTTCATTTGCAGGGGACGTAGGGGTTGCTTGGGACGGAGCTTGGCCATTTCCAATACCAACCAACTAAATCTAAATCCAAATATTTGAACCAAATTTCAAGTCGCTAGCTTCATTCTATCGAAAGTTATCGCTCATTTGAAATTTCATCTGTAGGGGTTCCTTCGGTCGGATCTTGCCCATATTCAATACCAACCAACTAGATTATGCTACAAACATTTGACCAAAATTTCAAGTTTCTAACTTCATTCTATCGAAAGTTATCGTGCAAACGGACAGACAGACAGACAGATATGGCTAAATCGAATCAGGAGATGACCCTCATAATTTCCATGTATACACTGCCACACCGCCGCGCCTAAAAGTCTAGGGTATAAAAGCAGACATACATGCATTTTTTTCAGTGTGATCTTACATCAAATATTACTTTACAGCTCGTACTTGCACCATACTGGCTCCAAAAAGCTTCACATCGCAAAGCCCATAAACTCCATCGCAAAGCCCATTAAATTCCATCGTAAAAAATCAGCAGCCGGTACTCGCACGAAAAAGCAAAGAAGTTTGTGAAAACATCGGGCCATCGCTCGGCTCATCATTGCATCGCGCGCAGTGTGTACACTCAAAGCGTGATTCCATTTAAAATCCAAGACATTCCATTTTCTTGCTTTAAAAGCTTGTAATCGCATTGCATCGCTCGACCCGGCTCGGCTCGGCATCGCACGCAGTGTGAACATCCACTATGTCTCGTTTGTATCCTGGACAACACGAATGTGGAACAATCTACCATCTTTTGTTTTCCCCCGCAACTATGACTTGCTAAAATTTAAACGGAATGTACACCGTCACCTTACTCAAACTCAACCCATCTCCCCACTACCTTAATCCCTTACCGCCAACGCTGTGCTCTCGCATCAAAGGGTTCCCCCCTAAGCTTTGGTATAAACATAAAAAAACCAGGCCGAAGCCAAGCTTCGGCCCGGAGTCCGAAGCGTATATACCCTAGACTTGTACAGACCTAGTGGTGATACCAAAAGTCCCAATTGGCAACGACCATATGCATTAAAAGTGGGTCTCTTATATGGCCAATTAACTAACCCATTCTACAAATATTTATTCAATTTTTCAAGTCGCTAGCTTCATTCTATCGAAAATTAATTTTGTAGGGGAAGTAGGGGTTTCGATGGTCGGATCTTACGTATTTTCAATATTAGTCAACTGGATCATACTACAAACATTTGACCAAAATTTCAAGTCGCTAGCTTTATTTTGTCGTAAGTTATCGCTTATTTTAAGCTTCA
This sequence comes from Chloromyia formosa, assembly GCA_964017055.1. Taxonomy (NCBI): domain Eukaryota; kingdom Metazoa; phylum Arthropoda; class Insecta; order Diptera; family Stratiomyidae; genus Chloromyia; species Chloromyia formosa. The sequence continues at coordinate 82,054,731 of OZ024816.1, read as the reverse complement.
TTTCTAGGGGAGGTAGAGGTTCCTTAGGTCGGATCTTACCCATCTTTAGTGCCAACTAACCCAATCTCACTCTCAACATTTTACTAAAATTTCAAGTTGCTGGCTTCATTCTATCAAAAGTTATCGCTTATTTGAAGTTTCATTTGTAGGGGAGGTGGGGGTTCCTTGAGTCGGATCTTGCCCATTTTCAATACCAACAAAGTAGGTCTCATTAGCAACATTCTTTCAAATTTTCAACTTGCTAGTATCATTTTTTCGAAAGTTATCGTAATTAAAGGAATATTTAATTTTTGGAAATTTGTAGGGCAGGTAGACGTTCCTTTGATCTGATTATGCCCAACGCAACACTTACTTAATCTTAAGCAGCTTCTCACTTCAAGGTTACACGCCAAAAATCAGGTGTCTACGTCAATTGGTTCAGGAGTTATAGACAAAAAACCTGAACAGTAGGGTAGTACGGGGCTCTTTGTAAGAAAATTACCGTTAGTTTTCAACTTATCAGTTTTATTTTCCCAGGAGAGTATGAGATAACCCTCATGAGTAATCTACCAAAGCTAGAGCTTTTCATGTTTCTTTAATCGGGAGTTATAGATAGATTTATGTATTTTACATATGTAGGGGAGGTAGGCGTTCTCTTGGCCTGATCATGCTCATTTTCAATACCATCCAACTAGATCACACACCCAACATTTGACCAAAATTTCAAGGCTATAGCTTCATTTTATCGAAAGTTATCGTGCGAACGGACAGACAGACGGACAGACAGACAGACAGACATGGCTAAATCGAATCAGGAGGTCCTTTAAGGTGTTACATATTTCCGTCGTGACAAAAACAATATACCCTATACTATAAGTCTAGGGTATAAAAATCTTGTATCTATTACACATATTTTTATGCATATCCGTTTTAACAAATATTTTGATGTAAAATTTATCAATGAATTTTAGCTAAAGATGAAACCTGAATGAACTTTAATAATTTTTAAAATTTATCTTACAAAAGGAGATGTTATATAATGGTATTCAAACATATACTAGGTAATACTGTGTAATATGATATTATTGTAATACATGCTAATATTACAAAGCTCTACCATACATATTGTACTTTACTCAGTAAGTCAAAGTCGTCAAATAAAGACGTACATTTATAATTAAACGTCAAGTCAATCTTTTAATTATTAAACCAAAGGACCTCAATATTATCATATACCAATTTTTAAAATTTTCCAAGCTCGAAAACTATGTGAAGACAATCTTTCCGCACCCAACATGTACTTAGATATTCTTGTTCGGCATGATTAACTCTACAACATAATAAAATTTCAGGGAAATCGGAGGTGAAGTTATTAATACGCATATCTACGAAAAAATGTTAAAAGCATAAAAAACAAACAGGAAAGAAAATTATAAACACCAGTTGCCCTAAATATTCATCCTCATCAGCACGATAAGCTACGGCACTGGAATCAACCGCTTAAATACTCTCAATACCAATCCCAGCGGTGAATGCATATCACACAAAACCCTTGTAAAGTCGCCGCATCCACCTCCGACACACCACTGTCAGCATTCGTTCGTGTACTGAAATGACTCCAATTGATAACAGAATTCCCATTCTCCTGGCAGTGGTTTCATCTATCTATCCATTCCATTCGCCCATCCATCTCTGCGCTCCTCGTCAAATTGCCACCAGCAGGCATACTCATCCCACCGGCGACACACCTACGAGCTACGACAGATATCGATATCCTGGGCGAACTCATCCAACCGGCAGTGGGTGAGTGAAAAGGCCCCCGAAACTCCATTGCCACCACCCGCTAGCAACTTCGACAAACCCCAATGGAAACAAAAGCAAAAACACTACACATGCTGTCGCTCCGCTGCTGGAGCCCGTGGAGCCCCGAGCTCCGAAATCTAAAGTGGAACTGTCTCTTGCATCCGAAAAATACGTCGGAGTAGGAACCGGGTGGAGACGAGGTGCAAAACATGAAAAAACCACTTGACAGAGCTGAGAACAGGCAAAACACGACATGGATGACCCCCTATTGCTGCTTGCAACACAGCTCCAACATTTTGGGGCTTCGAATCATCGATGGAATGGCGCGGGGCGGCGCGGTCAGCAATCATTTCACAGAGTCACACCTCGCGATCGACATCGCCCCACACACATGGTTGACTGCCGGGGCGGGCATGTTTACAAATCGACCGGCATCGCGATTGGCTGCTGAACCGGCGCAACCAGTTGCACGTTGCCAGGCAACACCTCCCCCAACACTACTGCCTACTCTTTCCGACAAGAAATGGCAGCCGCGCGACCTGACCGTATCAGATCCGGAAAAACCTGCCGTGACACGGGCGGGGGTAACCCATCCCACTCGCCTATTGAATGGTTCCCGTCGGGAGGGCGGGACTTGCGCACAGATTGAGTAGTTTTTCTCGTCGGGGCGCGGCGCGAACGATGCGGAAACTTTACATTATCGGGGACGGTGGCTGTCGAGCATCGAACCAGTCGTCATTCGGCAGTTGTTTGGATTTGTTGATGTCGTTCGTGATTCGCGCGGCGTTCCAACTGTGTGCACACACGCGACAGAGTTGCCATTTGTGTCGGGATTTTGTGACCGTTTAGCGATTTTTCTTTCGCGCGGTGCTGTTGTGTGTAAGGAAAGTAGTGTAACGCGCGTTTCGGTTAAATGACGCACTGATCTTAAATCGTCCTCGTGCTAGAATTACGCAACATTTGCAGCGGTCGGCTTATCGCCAGCAAGACCGACCTGTTGGATTAAATGTCCCGCGTTGAGTTCGTCTGGATAAGTGATTGATAAGTAAAGAGCCAGAGTGACCCCCTTCCCTCCTGAAAAGTTCTTAAATTTCCGTTTCGAAACCCAGAATTGAGTGTGAGAATTGCGTGTGAAACTCGGTGAATTCGGAAATTGTGCGGTGTTAAGGAGGCTGTCTAATTCGTAAAAGATAGAAAGAAAATATTCGTCGCATAAGTTACAGTTGTGTTTACGCTGCTAGTATCGGGCCGGTTGTACGCGGGTTTACCCAGAATTCGGAGGGCAAAATCGCCACAGTGTCTTTTGATTACTCAAAATTTTGACCGAAGGTTCCAAAGCGCCCGCTAGGGCTGTCGCACTGGCGTCCTATCTGGGGGACGGGTTTTCCGCCCTCGGTGCACGGGCACCACCGGCCAAGGATCTAATGGCTTTTGGCTCTGTACTGCAACATAATCAACACAACATAGGTATGTATCTCTATGTATTGTAATATCAATATACTCGTGTGCACATGTTTATGGGGACATGTTAAATGTTTTGTATAAATTTTAAGGATAAGTGGCATCTGGGCAGTTTTGTGAAGTAGGTAGGCGACGTGTTGTGCAATGCGCAATCACAATTACTCATAATTGTGTAAAAGGTGCATTCAGAGACTTAAGTTCATATAAAACTTTAATTACTCTTAAGGTCAAACAGAACTGTAATAAAAAGAATTGAAAGAAACCGGGAAGGCGAGAGCAATCGTTTAGATAGATTGGAATGTCAATGCTAGGAACCTGCAGCTACTAGACAGACTAACTGTTTAAAAATACCTACATACATATTTGCATCCCGACGAGTGAACTATGTTTTATTTATATTTATACCATGCTATGCAATTAAGTTTCATTTCTTAAAGAAACTCGCTTCCATCATAGCAGGGCCGGTCAAATATGGATTTAAAGCGCAGACAAGGAATTTTTGGCACCCCCTCACATTTTCAAACAGTTTTTGGTCCGCACTTGGACATGGGCGGTTGTGAGGTTGACTTTTCCAGTGCCCGGCGGTTTTCTTTCGTCGATAAGTCTCTCTTTCTATGGAGGATGAAGACCAAGATTCAATCGTTCGAGTGCGTAAATTTGAACCGTGAGAATCATATTCGATTGGATAAATCGCGAAGTATTAACAAAAAAAATGGGAAAACATACCTTTTATTTCTCAGCGTAGCCTCCTTTTAGCTCGATACTCTTTTTCCAAGTGATGTTCAGTAGTTTCGATTCCCTGTTCAGTTCTTTAAAATAGCCATTAACCGCAAATGCGCTCGGTGGCCGTGGGCGCTCGGTCACCGCTCTACGATACTAATCTAGAGCTCGGAGTTCAAATCTCGGCGCGATCAAAAACTGTCTGTGGGTACTAACAGAACTTTCACAGTGCTCCGAGCTTGTCAGTTCAAAGACGGCGCGGATAGGAGGTGCATGCTAGCAACTGCATTTCCGAAAAGTAGATATGCTATCGAAACGTCAACAAAGCATAGAAATGCTAGAGATGTTGACGCGCCCATGCCCCTAGAGGGGTCAAGGCAATTAACACAACACAACTCTTCATTGTTGTCAAATCTTTCATCACCGTTCTATTTTATCAAGTTTGAAAAAAGAAAATAATCCGATAAAGTTTAATTTGGCGAATAGGGTGCGTGAGGATGAAATTCGAACTTGAACTCGTTTATTTTGAACATCGCGATAGAGCTGCGGAATACAGCTGCGTGCTGCGGAACAGACTACTTTACTTACAGCCTTATTTTCTAGGCTGCAGGATACCGCTGCGTGTGGCCAATCAAACTGTCTCAAAAGCAGTCTGTCCCGCAACTCAAGACAGTCTGTCCTGCAACACGCAGCGGTATCTCGCAGCTTGGAAAACAAGGCTTGTCTTGATGAAACAACACTTTCTTTTTCGCCAAATGCGGCCGTTTTTTCTTGATTTAATCCCTCAAAAGCTGCAATAAGTTCGCATAATACTCGCCGTTGATTGTTTTTCCTTTCTGAAGATAATCAATATAAATTATCCCTCGCGCATCCCAAAAAACTGACGCCATGACCTTGTCAGCAGATAAAACTGTCTTCGCCTTCCTTGGAGCTGATTCTCCCCTTTCAGTTCATTGTTTTGACTGTTGTTTCAGTACAGGTGTGAAATCACGGGCCCATGTCGCATCCATGGTTACGAATCGACGCTGAAACTCGGCTTTATTACTGGGCGATATTTCTCAGCAATAAAGCCGATTGAAACATCCTCACGACGCTGTTTTTGCTCTATTGTGAGCAAATGCGGCACCCCACTTTCGCATGTGCAAATTTACGGTCAATATGTGATATACAGTACTTTTTGAAATGCCTATCATATCTGCTAACTCACGCACTTTGAGTAGACGGTCATCCAATACCATTTTGTGGATTTTCTTCACTTTTTCTGTCGTAGTCACCTCATTTGGTCGACCACAAACAAATACTAAAGAATTCAGCGTTATCAACCTTAAAATTTAACCTTTCAATCATAGTAATTTTTAAAAACAACAACCGCCGGCTTTACGTCAGAGTCGGGTGCTTCTGGGCCTACCCTCGTTTATTAAGTTCATCAGCTCTAAATTGACCAAATTTGCAGTCAAACTTTGCTTTCCGCTTGGTGCCGTCTTCGGCGCCCTTTTCTGAGACGGCGCCCCAGGCAAACGCCTGCTTCGCATTAGCCTTTGACCGGACTGGGTTTGACTGGGAAAAATAAAATTTTGGACTCAAGTGTTAACATCTTCAATTTTTTGGCCGTGATCGTTCGATCATCGCTCTAGGATACTAATCTGGAGCTCGGAGATCAAATCTCGGCGCGATCAAAAACTGCCTGTGAGTACTAATTGAACTCACACAGTGCTCCGAGCTTGTCAGTATAAAGACGGCGCAGATAGGGGATGCATGCTAGCAACTGCACTTCCGAAAAGTAGATATGCTATTGAAACGTCAACAAGGCATAGAAATGTTGAACGTGCTCACTGTGTCGAGGGGTCAAGGCAATTAGACATGGGTCTCATTTTCCAGTGAGTGTGACTCAAGTGCTCGAAACACACGTTGAACCAAATGGTTCGCGAAATGCGGTGGAAAACGAGATTTTGTTCTGTGCGTTCTATGAATTGTCGTAGTTGTGTGGTGGTCATTTGGTTCGATCGTCTTTGGCGTCATTGTCGATGATAATTATTGTCAAGCAAAGCCGGTCAGACAAAAGTGGCACTTACACAACCACTTTTCTCCAAGTCGCCTCGATATTAGTATGAACTGAAATTGGTTGGACAAAAGTGGCAATGCAACAGTAATCGCGTTCTTTTGAACAAGGGTCCGGGTTAATTCGGATGAAGGTTAAAGCTGAAAATAGACTGACAGCTTCACGATTTTCGCGGTTTCGCAAAACGATTTTAAACACTTACGAAATATATTGGATAGATAAGTGAGAAAACGTAGCTTTTCCCCAAACTACAAGATTTATTTTATGTATTATATATACATGTATTTCGGGAGCAACTTACTCCCTTCCTCAGTATACAAGCTACTAAACCTAATGGCAAAATTACAGAACAATTTAAGAATCTTAACATTAACGTTGCAGGTAGTCGAGAGCCATAAAAAGTATACCTGTGTCCTAAAAAGTGAGGGGCCATATGTCACCAGTTTAGGGTCCTTTACTACCTGCTTTTCTACATCTATTCGCGGCGAGTTTAATTAGTTTCGAAGTGCAATTTCCTTGGTCCGTGTTTAATAATTCCTCCGGATTTTCGCGCATGATTTCGAGGCTTTCCCATTGATCCAGGGTGTACGGCTTGTTGATGTGTCGAAGTATTTCCAAGTTTTCGCGGGTAACGGTATGTCCTTTTTCGATGATGTGCGCGGCGACTGACGATCGAATTGTTCGGTTCGGATTTCGTTTGGAGTTTTCGGCTTCTCGGATGTGTTCGTTGATCGTCAGTCGCCGCGCACATCATCGAAAAAGGACATACCGTTACCCGCGAAAACTTGGAAATACTTCGACACATCAACAAGCCGTACACCCTGGATCAATGGGAAAGCCTCGAAATCATGCGCGAAAATTCCGGAGGAATTATTAAACACGGACCAAGGAAATTGCACTTCGAAACTAATTAAACTCGCCGCGAATAGATGTAGAAAAGCAGGTAGTAAAGGACCCTAAACTGGTGACATATGGCCCCTCACTTTTTAGGACACAGGTATACTTTTTATGGCTCTCGACTACCTGCAACGTTAATGTTAAGATTCTTAAATTGTTCTGTAATTTTGCCATTAGGTTTAGTAGCTTGTATACTGAGGAAGGGAGTAAGTTGCTCCCGAAATACATGTATATATAATACATAAAATAAATCTTGTAGTTTGGGGAAAAGCTACGTTTTCTCACTTATCTAATTCACAACTACAAACATCGGACGATACAGATTATATATATTGGATAGAGCTTAGGTGCAAAATTAAGACAATTCTTTATTGCTCACTTGTTACATTGAATGAATGAAAATAAAATAAAGTGATCTATCCTTAATTAAGTTACTTATTAAAGTAAGCATCTGGTGGACATAAAAAAAACATGGCCCTGTTAAGAATTCGTTGTAAATCAGAATATTTTACGAGTATCCTACGTCAGGCAGGGCCGGCGGAAAAGGCGAAATTCATGTGTTCGATTTTTAAGTGAAAATAGTAATAAAGAGAGTCAAAGATGAGGAAAACCATTTGTGAAGAGTTGATTTCGGCGATAGTATCCTCAGTAAATGTCCACTAATTCGTAATTTAGCAGTCTGGGCAAGAGGACCTAGTCATCATTGATTTTATCCCTAAAGCCAGTATGTATCCCAGAGTCTCATATTCCACTTTTATGTGATATAACAAATAATTCAATCAGACCTTGTTCCTTATTATTCCGATATGTTACTGAATTTTTTTTCGCTCGTCTGTATATTGGTTATTCTAACGGATAAAGGAGCCTAGTTGTCTAGGCTACCTGGTTTTGAACGAAAACTTACTACCAGCGATAACCTATTTTCTGAATTGCTGGTATCGTGTATTTAAGCTCTTCTGAGTCAAACATATCCTCAATGAACCAGTTGCGGAAGGGTGATAACTAAAGACCGGATTTTCGTGCAGTAAAAAAACTCAAAAATGTGTAGTGAAAACTTAAAAACGTGCAGAATCGTACAGCAAAAATTGTATTATAGATTGCGGAAAATTAAATCCAAATCATAAAAATGAGTTAAATTAACATGACATTGGCCCAATATCCTCAAATAATGTTAGTTTCTACTTTAACGCTTACCGATTCAGACAAATGCAGGAGGATAATTTTTTCGTCTTATCGACCAATTTTATTCCTTTTTATTACAATTTGCTATTAAATATTCATTCAAAAAGCAAATACTTATTAAGAAAGGTGAGTTAGAGAGAAGGAAATGAAAGTAAATAAAGTTAACCTTTTATATATTTTAAGGGCGGGGGGGGGGGGGGGGGGACTCCTCTTCCATAGTCCTCCGCGTGGGCGCCCCCTGGAACGGCAGTGGTCACTGACCATCAAAGGACAGGATGTGTATGCCAGCAACTTGCACTATCCGAAATCTTTATATGCTAACGAAACGTCAACTATGCCTCGGATTAGGACTGACTCAACGGTTACGACTTTTGGCTATCGTACAATGACAAAGATTGGATTCTGGAATGTGCGTACTCTCCTGGACAATGGATCAAAAGGTTCCAAAAACGCACGATTTTTTCAATTAGAGAGTGAATTTCTGAGGGACAAATTAAATACCTTAGGAGTTAGTGAGATAAGATGGTGGCACAGTGGAGAATTTATCTCTCCAACGGGCAGCACTGTAATGTTGTACTCCGGTAAAGCTACCGGTAGTCGTCGTGAGTCAGGTGTGCTGATTGTTGAAAGAAAGGAGCTGAAAGTTCGTTTGGCTGCAGCATCAGACGACAATCGAACAGCATCGAACTCGTTTACCGTCAGAAATCTCGAGAAGTCCAGCGTAGTGTGCGACGCGATAAAAGAGTTTATGCGAATTCTCTTTTAGCGTCAGCAGAAGAAGCCGCTAGAAGTAACAACTTAAACGCCGTATACAGTGTCATCAAGGAGTTTACAGGTGGTCGTAACTTCTGCCAACATCCGGTGAAGGATGGAGATGGAAAGCTACTTATCTTGGAAGAAGATCAAATGAGGCGGTGGAAAGAACACTTCGCCGCGGTCTTGAACCGTGTAACCTCTGGTGAAGTTCCCCCTCATATAGATAATTTAGCGAACCATCAAAATGTGCGTATACGGTCCACTGCCCCGACTAAAGAGGAAATAGTCACTGCAATTATTGCACTAAAACGAGGAAAGGCTGCCGGACTCGACGGTATCCTTGCCGAACCTTATCAAGCAGCGCCAAGCATAACTGCCGATTTGCTGCACCCACTTGTTGGTAAAGCGTGGAATACAGAGACCTTTCCCACTGAGTGGAAGGAAGGTTTGATCATCAAACTTCCAAAAAAGGGTAGCCTCACAGATTGTAATAATTGGAGAGGCATTTGTGTGCTTCTTGCCGTTGCCAAGATAATAGCTAAAATTGTCGTGGAAAGACTAAAGGCCCACTTAGAAAGCACAATTGATGCAGAGCAGGCTGGTTTTCGATCCGGATTCTCCTGTGTCGATCACATTAACACCTTGCGAATCATCATCGAGCAATGCGCTGAATACGATTCTCCGCTTCACTTGCTTTTCATCGATTTCGAAAAGGCTTTCGATAGTGTGAACCGGGATTCTATATGGGCGGCCTTGCGCAGGAGAGGCATCCCTGAGAAGCTTGTGGCTATTACATTATTAAGGCAATCTATGACGGCGCGAAATGTCGCGTTCTGCATAAAGGTAAGGTATCGGGGGACTTTGAGATTCGCAGTGGAGTTCGGCAAGGGGCGCATCCTCTCACCGATCCTATTCCTCATTGTGATCGGCGATGTGTTGCATGCAGCCCTACCCGGATCCGACAGAGGAATTCAATGGACTTTGACATCTTATCTACAACATCTTGACTACGCTGACGACATATGCCTACTCTCCCACAAAATCATGGATCTGTCCGCAATGGCGTTAGATCTCGAGAGGGAGGCAAGCAAGGTTGGGCTAAAGATTAATACAAACAAGACCAAGGTTCTTAGCCCGCCGTTGCGAAAAAGAAATCCGACACCTATTGCCATCAATATTAATGGGCAGCCTGTGGAGAAGGTGGACAACTTCGTCTACCTGGGTAGCATTGTTGCCGAAAATGGTGGTACGGAGCAGGACTTCGCTCGTCGTATCATCCAGGCTAAACGCGCATACGGCATGCTGTCCAAAATCTGACAGAGCAGTTATCTCAGCATCAAGACAAAGCTGGGCCTGTTTCGCTCCCTGGTACTGTCAGTGCTTTTGTATGGGAGCAGTACATGGAAAGTTTCCGTAAGAGCTACCAGAAAGCTGCAAGTTTTCATCAATTCATGTCTTCGTCGAATTTTAAGAATTTTCTTGCCCGAAACAATATCAAATGAAGAACTAAGTCGGCGTACGGGTCAGATGGCAATCGACGAATTGATACGCAGGCGAAAATGGCAGTGGATAGGTCACACATTGCGGAAGAGTGATAACTGCATTGCTCTGCATGCCATGAAATGGAACCCCATTTCCAACCAAGGCCGACCAAGAGGGGGTCCTCGAATCACATGGCGTCGACCTGTGGCAAAGGAGTATCAGGCACTGGGTAAGTCTTTTGGGGAGTTGCGCCCTATTGCCCAGAACAGAGTACGATGGCGCGCAGGAGTAGTTGACGCGCTATGCCCCGCTAGGGGTTAAGGCAAAGTAGTATATATTTTAAGGTATTGAAACATAGGTAACATTTTGATTTGTTAATATAGCTTTACATTTTGTTGAAATTAATAAGAAACTGATTTTTATCAATCATCATCATCATCGTCCCGCGACAGCCAGACGTCGGGCCTTGGCAGCCTGGATCGTTGTCCTCCAATTATCGCGGTCACGTGACCGCGTCCTCTAATTTTGGAAGCCCAGTAGCTGCTCGGCGTCCGCATATACTGAGCTCTCCCAACGAGATCTCGGTCATCTTCGCAGTCTCGCTCCGTCGACTCCTTCTGCGTTCATCTCTATGGCATGCGATCACCGTCCATTTGTTGGACATGCTCTGCTCATTGAAGTCGTTGTATTTTGACGATTTTCGAAACTTCCAGGTCATCGTACAGTTCATACAACTCACAGTTGTAACGGATGCGCCATCCATCTCGATTGCAAACAGAACCGAAAACTCTATATGTCTAGCATGTTTCCGGAGGCATAAGTTGGGGTTTGTACAAGCAGAGCTTCGTGTTTCTGTGCACATGCTTCGATTTCATTATGGCGAGAACCGAGAAAACAGTCTTATTAGCTAACTACATATATCCGTCGCTTCATTTTGTCAGTTTCTTTGGCGTTCCTTGACAAGTTGCAACCCAGGTACATGAAGTCTTTCACGAACACAATGTTGAAGTCCCCCACATTGATGCCCCATTGTGCAGGTGTCCTGGTCGTCAATTGCACCATTATTTTAGTTTCACCCTCGTTGATACATAGTCCAACTTCTTTTGCAGCGGTATCGAGCGTATCCAGTAGTTCTTCTGCGTCGACCAATCTTCGGGACAATGCAGAAGTTCTTCTGCATTGGCCAATCTTCGGGACATGATGTTGATGTCGTCGGCGTACGCTGGTAATTGTGTCGACTTGATGAGTAGCGTATTGCTGTTGTCCATATTCATAGCCCGAATAGCGTATTCCAGTGCTTGGTTGAAGAGCGTCGGTGCCCGTCCATCGCCCTGTTTTAGACCAGTGCGTGTTTCAAATATAGATCAGTACGTCTATTATGGATCCAAACCTGTGAGACGGAGTTGGTCATCGTCATCTTCGTCAGTCGCACTAATTTTTCCGGTATACCAAATTGTACCATGATGTTGTACAGTACTCCACGATCGCAACTGTAGTATGCCTGCTCTTGAAGTCGAACAAATTTGGTATACGTTTACGTTGTATTCCCAGCACTTCTGGAGTATCAGTTCGACCGAAAAGGGCTGATCGGTTGTGGAGCGACCAGGTCTGAAACGATCGATACTGTTGTATGCCTGCTCTTGAAGTCGAAAAAATTTGGTATACGTTTACGTTGTATTCCCAGCACTTCTGGATTATCAGTTCGACCGAAAAGGGCTGATTGGTTGTGGAGCGACCAGGTCTGAAACCGCCTTGATATTCGCCAATGATTCGTTCAGCGTACGGGTTTATTTTATTTTCTAGAATTTTCGTCAAAAGTTTATAGGACGTACAGACTAGTGATATGTTCCAGTGATTCCACCGCAGTTTATCTCCCTTTTTGTAAATTGGACAGATGATACTTCTGCGCCAATCGTTTGGGATCACCTCGCCCTCCCATACTCGCAGAAGTAATTGATGTGTGGCATTAACTAGACCCGTTCCACCGAATTTGAGCAGTTCGGCTGGTATCTCGTCAGCGCCCGGCGCTTTATTTCGTTTTAGTGACCGCAACGCGAGATCAACTTCCTCTACTGTCGGGGTTGTATGGGTGGACCTAGATCAACAAAATCGTCGAGAGCTTCTTGTGTGGGGATGTTAGATGGTAGGTTCAGAACCTCTTCAAAACAAGAGGCTCATCGTTTATTAATGCCATCGGTGTCGCTGATGATGTTTCCATTCCTGTCCTTACAGAGGCTAGTCCTGGGTTGATAGCCGTTCTTAATTGTGTTTACTAGTTTGTACGCTTCTCTGGTGTTCCTATTAGCTAAGTTTAAAAAAAACATCGATTCTTTACAACAAAAATTTGAAAATTTATAAACGTCAGTTAAGGTTCTCTGCTGTATGCTTCAAAGTGCATACCAGCCACTGTTATTTTTTTTTTTATAAATCAATAGAGATATTCAGAAAGCTGTAATCCAAACTTGCACCACTTAAAAATTTGTCTAACCATATTTATAGTTTTTTTTGGCTTTTTTTTTTAAATTTGCTTTTGCATCCATATTAGCCGCCTAATTAAAAATAAAATATTCAATTATTTAAATTTTTTTAAGCAAATACAAAAAAAAAATTTTGTAACGCCCCGAATTTCTTTTATTTGCTTAAACAAAATTGAATAATAATTGGATATTTTATTTTTAATTAAGAGATTAACGTGGAGACAAAAACAAAAAAAAACCCAAAACGTCAATGGCACTGCAGTAGATGTGTTAATTGCCTTGACCCCTCTAGGCGCATGGGCGCGCCAACATCGCTAGCATTTCTATGCCTTTTTGACGTTTCGATAGCATATCTACTCTTCGGAAGTGCAGTTGCTAGCATGCACCTCCTATCCCAGCCATCTTTATACTGACAAGCTCGGAGTATTGGGGGAGTTCTATTAGTACCCACAGGCAGTTTTTTATGGCACTGAGATTTTAACTCCGAGCTCTAGATTAGTATCGTAGAGCGGTGACCGAACGACCACGGCCACCGAGCGCAATAACGCGATGTAAACACTTATGAACTTAATAATAAGTTAGCGAACTTAGAATATCAAGAAGAAGCTGAACTATGAAATAAAAGATCTGATGAATTACACATGAGACCACCCCTGCCCTCTTTATTTCGGTTAACCGAGTTTCCACTATACTTGCATTATATTAGTGTAAGAATAGAGACAAATGTTTTATTTGCTAGCTTTATTCTTTTTCGCGACTACCCATAGTTTATTTTCTATCGAAGCAGGATAGTTCCATATGTATTATTTTCGGAAATGTCCTCGGACCTCTATAGAGATATAAAGAGGCCCTTCACCAGCACGGAATCTCTCGAATCGGTACAGCTCAAAACAATCTACATAAATGACAACCCCGAAAATATGCGAAGTAAATAATGAACGTTTAGGCTGTCCTGTCCCTTACCAATTATAATAAATAGAAAGGGACGGAAATATTATAAGTATGCCAGTTTCTCTTAATTCTCTTTATGGTGCCATGCTTTGTATTGAGATGATTTTGGTACAGTACAGCACTATGTGTAGGCAGGTACCTATATTATTTGTCGGTTCTGTTAATTGTACTAACTAAAAAGAAACCGAGAGGCCGGTTTCTCAATTCTGTTTTTCTTTCATAACTTAATAAAGATGCATTTGTTAAAAAATTATGATCTAGGGAAACAAACCAGAATATTTTTCTAGTCAATTTCACCTCGAAAGATCCGCATGATTCCGGATCAGATACAGCGACACTCCTTCACCCACTAACGGATTAACAAATCTTTATATGTCGGTTACTAGATCAGAATCTGGGGTTACAATTTCTTCGGCAGATCTGGCCCCGAGATTCATTTGGTGACGGTCGGTTTTTTTACAGACACTGTTTGTCCATAGGGTACATTATTTACCGCACAAGCACATGTTGTTTATGGTTTGGTTTTTTAATATCCGTATAGTCATTGTAAAAGGCAGGCTACTAATTGCCCCCTTCAATCGGGAAGGGCGTGTCAAAAATTACTTGTTGACGCTTCTTTAGCGTATAAATTTGGTGTAGTAGTTTGCATACAACTCCTATCCGTGTAACCGTCTTTTACTGACAATATTGAAACGCTGTGTCAGCTCTCAGCTTTTCTATTTTATGATTTCCTGAACTCCATATTCAAGCATCGTAAAATGGAGAGTAATTTTGAGTACAGACCCACAGAATAGATAACCGCATTCACACGTTTTTACACTACGATTGAAAACGGTAATCTCATGTTAATTACCGTCTAGTTTCCGCTTTAAAGTTCTAGTACACGAGAGGGATAAACCCGTCGGGCGCGTAAAATCTACGATACCCGTCCATTGTAAACAGCAATCGGGCTTACGACAACGCGTTACTTCTAAGCAGATCTCGACGAGTACTCATCCGCCGTTGATCGGTCTATGAATTCTACAACAAACACTTGAAAAAAAGACGATTTCAGTACTCGGACATATGCTGTCGAATCGTAAACGCACCTCGTGTAAACACAACGACGTGCGCAGTATTTCTGCGTCAGTAAAATTCGCTTCGATACCCGTTTCGTCCGCGTAAACTTGAGTTACGTGCAAAGAGAGAGAGTAAAAATCAGAACCTTTAGGCAGTACGAATCTCTTGTGTATAAATAACTACATAGTAAAACTACCCAAATAGCTTCATACGGAAGAACGGCTAAGATAAGCACATTTTCGTATTTACCATTGGCTTTTCTTATGGTATTGTAACGCCTAAGACCACGCCATATCACGAGTGGATGTAATGGACGGTCTGGTGAGCATCCGAAGATGCCCGTGGGGACGGAGCCTAATGTGGCATGTTGACCCTGTAGGTCGGGCCTCGTCATTTGACGAAGAAATAGGCCCCTCAACGAGCTAAGCAGCGGCTTATGCTTGCTGTAGCTCAGTTCGGGAGACGTGGGCGGGGTTTTCGCCGCTCGTTGCCCCTGTCCTTACGTATTAATAGCGATTCATAGGCCTGGGGAAAACAACACAAACAAATGGGCAAACAAAATTGAACAGAGAAAAAAAGGGCGATAAGGAAGGAATGGTTGTCGGATGGCTCAGGTGCCCTAGTGCACGCAACTGGGTCCGGGTTTTATTGGACCCTCGGCCGTCTACACCCACCCTACCATGAGGTCCCGTGGCCGACAAGGAAAAGAAAATGTGGGGACCTCCCAATAACAAACAACGCCTAATTCCCCTAATAAAGAGTCACTCATCCAATTGTTACTCTAACACGAAAATCTACCTGCTTTGCCAATTCAACACAGCCTTACGAGATCTTGAGATAAGTCTCGGCCATTCGGTGAAAATCGAAGATCATAACTACCTTCAGAACCTGTACATCAATACAACGCGCAAACCTATCCAAACAGTCTAAATTTCTGCAAAGGCCTTATCTAGAAATTATGAAAAAAGATGTCTATGCACTGGTGCCATTTTTGCACGATTATAACAACCACAGCAGCCAAAATCTATAATTTTCCTCGATAATACCTCGACGCGTTGTTTCCGATTGCAAAATATGTCAACGAAGAAACAAATAAATAAACGGACAAGCATAAATAAGTATATAAATAAATAATTTCGGATGGCATCTTAGCAAAATTTATATTATGGCATCCATTATGTGATGCATACGCCAAAAGTACTCTGACTCAACACACACTTCGGACTTAAAGGCTGCCTCGAAGCTTTGATTGAGACAGCATCGCTTGCCCCCCCCCTCCCCCCCCCCTCATAAGCCAAATAAATAAATATTTAAATATATAAATAAATAAATGCACGGACAAATAAATAAAGCATAAAGCAATTAACACGTCACACCACATCCATACATTCACATTCAATGATTCACACCATTTTTAAGTACATAGAACATTCGCACGACATTCACAAAAGTAACAAATACAAAAAGAAACAAATCACTCGCACTTGTTAAACATTCACACAATCATACGGGCACAACATGAGCCACTTATCTCTCTTTATTTTTTTTCTCTCCTTCGCTCTCCACTCTCGTTGCTGTTATGCTCGCAACCCACTTCTGTAGCAGTTTCACATGCTGGGCCATTTTTTCACAAACGAAACGATCACGACCAAGAATGGAACTCCTCCGGGGATCATGCCGCGCTGCAGCTCCGCTGACCAAACGACTGAAATAAAAAAAATCCTTTTCGGCCGCCGTATAAATCTGAACTCCTCCAAACAAAAAAACCGAAACTCCCCGGAAGAAAATTGCGACAAGGCGGCTCGGCGCCAAGAATCGCCTTCTTCCTCCGCCAGCCAAACTTCGACCTTTCTCGCCGCCGTGTGAAAGTCAACTCCCCGACACTGTCTCAAAAAGCAACTCCGGTTTCAAAACGGCAGTTTTTTTCTCCAAATCCACAATCCACCTGTGTGTGTGTGTCAGAGGATTGTCGGGCCCGCAACTTAAGGTGTGCGCGACCGCTAAATTTAAAATTTGAAACAATTTTTCACAAATATATTTATTTTGGAAAAACCAAAAATAAATATTTTTGCGAAAAATATTTTACTTCGAATTAAATGTACCGGTCACGCCACAAAATTTGATTCATTACATGGATTACATGGCTACAATATAGTAACCGAGGATGCCCATCTCCAATCCAAAGACCGTGCAAAAAATTTAAAGAAACTCGGAGCAAATACTAGAAATGAACGCCAACTATGGAACGAAGAAATGATTTGTTGCCTTTTCATCGACAATCTCACTCCCCAATCATCCTCAACTTTTCAAAAAAGATGTTTGATGTAAATTTTGACCAAAGTAAAGCTTCGAGCCGTTTAGCCCGACACCCGGAGAAATCGATTCGGAACCCGAGGACCCGTAGATTCTCCACAAAACCTGGAGTGTCCTGGTAAAACCCGAAGGGTTGGTAACACAGAATCAGGTAACAGATTGATGGAAGATGCAATAAAGTGTGTGTATATTCCATTCGTGACGTTAATTTGTTGAATTCTTTAGAATTAGCTTGATGATCAGTGATCACATGACATCTACCAATCCACATTTCCACATTTTGTAGAGCGCATTTATCTTAATGTGGCGGATTTAGAAATCGATTTTGGAGGGGGCCTGACTTGGTTTGTTACCTGAAGAACTAAAATATGTCCACACTTACTCAAATTTCGGTCCTCAAGAGTTAATTAAACTCTACCCCATAGTTAACACTAGACAGCTCAAAATCATAATAATGAATCGCGTCAAATCGTCGCCGAAATGGTTCGTTGTGAGAGGGCATTCTGCTACACCTCACAAAGAATGAAAGTTACCAGATGTGGCAAGAGCAATGTTCTCTGTATAAGCACAGACCTTGCAGCCTAACACTTTCAGGTTTACGAGTAAAAGCAATCTGTGAACAACTAAGTTCCAGAACAAGGTAGAGAGTACTCACTTTATTCAGACGATCTCTCTCTAATTGCCTTGACCCCTCCAGGGGCACGGCGCGTCAACATCTCTAGCATTTTTATGCCTTGTTGACGTTTCAATAGCATATCTATACTTTTCGGAAGTGCAGTTGCTAGCGTGCACCTCCTATCCGCGCCGTCTTTATACTGACAAGCTCGGAGCACTGTGAGAGTTCTATTAGTACTCACAGGCAGTTTTTGATCACGCCGAGATTTGATCTTCGAGCTCTAGATTACTACCGTAGAGCGGTGACCGAACGATCACGGCCACCGAGCGCGACAAATGTGCCAACATCAGTATTTCCTCGAATATTCCAAGATCTAGTTCAATATACCGAACATTTTGAAGGGGGCCCAGGCCCTATGGCCCCAGTCTGGATCCGCCACTGCTTATTTGCATAGACTATAGCATAACTTCTTGTATTATTCGATTAAAACCGCAGCTGGATTTGCACCAAAGACGTTGACGTTACATAAGAAATTGACAAGAGTAGTAAATAATTTATGATCACATAAATGACCTTTACACTTTACACAATAAAAGATATTTGTCCGTGCGAGAATAAAACACACTTCAAACTCCATAACGTAAAACGACCGAGTACACATTCATACAATTATTCACATCGTCTAGACCTGAGTCATACGAGTATTTTCTATACGAATTGTTCCAAACATAGCCAAAGTGCGCGTTTAGAGATGCATACACCATACAGGTGTTTTGTTGCTTCTTACTGCACAATACGTTTAGTCCTCATACTAACGTAAGTTCGAATTAGTGGGAAAAACTTAAATATAGAAAGGTACGTGAACGAGTAAGTCTATGTACATAGCTAGACATTTTACTTAACAATTTCGGTGTTATCCAACGAGACTGTTGTCAAAATATGTGGCCACCGTGTGAGTTTAAATACTTCTTAAGAACAGGGAGAGATGTATTTTAGCACATTGTGATTTTGACAAGTACCTACATACCTTAAATAATTGATGACTGCATGGGGAGAATTTTTCAATGGGGACTTTAATTTTTTACCTACTCATATCAAATATGAATTCAAGTTGTTGAAGCCCAACCTGCACATTTTCGGTGTTGGAAATGACCATTAGCCTTAAATTCTTACGTTAGTTGAATGAGTATAGTATAGTTAAGTTAGTTCCCTATGTTTTTGTAAGATTGGACAAGTTAAAGTCTGAAACGAGCAGGCTTACTGAATATCGTGGAATTGATGGATTTCGAATTTCTTTAAAACCGTTTAAAAAACTAACAATTGCTTTTATTTCAAGTAGGTATATCCATTACTAAGATTTCATTCGAAGATTCTCCGTGTTTCACAAGAAAAAAAGTTTTTCCTAAAACGAAGATCACCCGAGAACGTATCTCTAGTATGTGTATATTCAATAACTTTACCCGCATACAGCCTCCAAGGAAGGACGACTGATTGACAAGTCAAGAACGTACGGCTATGGCAGCAATTACCATGCCACTATACACTCATCGACAGTACTAATTTTCAGATTCTTCACCTCCTCCTGTCCAAAACCTGACATTTGTTGAATTGATTTACCTACTATGCCTTTCATCGCTTTCATAGAGGTAGTCATCATCATCAGATCATAACCACTGTTCAGAGATTTTGCTAGATAAAAGATTTGTAAAAATAGATACATTTCCAACTTCCAAGTTTTCATTGGCTCAGATAAATCATTTCTTCGAGTTGGAATACAATGGTAGGTAATTAATTTAAATGCTTTTTTGCTCGGCTTTTCTTAGGCTTATTATGGATTTTGCTTCGTTAAAAATGTATTTTGGGGGTTAGGCCAAGTTATTTTTGCCTTTGTAAGGTTTGTAGATATGAGGTTGGAAATCATAAGGGTGTTGGAATGTGTCAGAGCAAGAGATTGCATTCTTACCATTTTTGGTGCCATTAAAAAAAATCGAATTTAGTTTAATTGATTACTTTTAAATAGTGGAAGTTAAACGGCGATTTAGAAGGTGGGTCAGTTAAGCCCCGGCAGAAAGTTGAAATTTTTGTGCTCAACCCAAAAAATAAAAATTGTGTTGAAAGGTTTGAACAAAAAACCTTTTTGAAATGAAGATTTCTTGAAGCGGAGATCAGAAAAAAGTTTCAGCATCAAAAAGGAGTAATTGATATAGTATGCCTTACAAGCGGCTAAGGCCAAATACACACAGCGAAACAGTTTAAAGGGCCACTTTAAAAAACGCCAAATTGTTCCATAGTAAATATGAATAAGAAAACCGCGACTGCTGTTGCTTTATACAGGGCCGGTCATAGGCTAAGGCGAGACAGGCGGTGGCCTGGGGCGCTGACTCTGAAGGGGCGCCAAGAGGAAACCTCAGTTTGTCAATTTAGAGTTTAATGTAATATAATTCCATTTAATTATAAATATTTCGCAATTTTTCCGATCAAAAGGGATTTTTAAAGCCCAAATTTACGCACTCGTACGACTAAATTTCGAATCTTACGCTTCATTCTCCAGTGACAGTGACATAAGCTCCTGTTGAAGTTTTTTGGCAGCCTTGGCCGTTGCTGATGAATGCGTCGCTCCGGTGCGTAGAACCGGGAACGTCTACACACACACATCGAACCAAATGGTTCGCGAATCGCAGTGAAAATTTCGGGATTTTTTTTTTTGTCCATTATACGAGTGTATGTAGTTGACGTGGTCAGGGCCAGTGGAAGTCTAACTTCAGGTACAGGCAATGACATTTTGACATCTGAATTGCTGAATACTTGCAAAGTTAAGGGGCCATCTATATAAAATGGGGATTGCCTCTGACCCAAGCTGTTGCTTCTGTGAGAGTGAGGATGAGACATCCCAGCACATTCTCTGTGATTGTGATGCACTTCAATTCCGGCGCTTGAAATGCTTTGGCAACACACTCCCTGAAGCGGTAACGATTGCCTCACGGAAACTAGAGCAGTTGAGCAGATTTGTTGGAATGATTGGCCTCGACAATTAGTCACAAGTCTGCATAGACACAAGGGTGTAGTACGATAGACCTTCTAGTCGCAGTGCTTGGGCCAATCGCCCTCCACCCAATCTAATCAAAATGTGTCTTGGCATCCTTATTTTTCTCATCAGGAAATATTGTGCCCTTTTTCAAGTGCCCTTTTATTGTTTTGCTATGTGTTTATTAGTCTCCTACACATGGAGGATTTGTAGTTCCCAAAGCCGAAAGCCCTTGATTAAAGCTTCAGAGTGCATTTCCGCTTTAGGCGGTAAGAAAATAGAAGCCATACACGGGCGATTTGTTGTTCTTAGAGTGGAAATTGAGGGAACTTCCGCAAGAGAAAATTGCAAAAAAGTTTGATATTGGAAGAATGACGGTTTTCAGCGTTTGTTTATTAGAATTCCGTTATAAAGTCAAAACTCCCTCAAATTATTGGAAAGTTTCAAACCTCAATAAACATATATCTAAGCGTAATAAACCGTGTCATGAACCATATCCTGGTAGTGCTGCATCCGCCAGCAGATCGAAGGCAGTACCTGATGAGTACTGATCTGTCATTATGGTACTACCTTTGGCTCCGTCCCCCACCGGTTGCCTATCAAACCCTTCATTACATAAGCAACAATTGCAAAAATGCCAGATTTTTACTAAATAATTGTTTTTACTGTTTTTCTCTTCAACGCTTCAGTTATAAAGTCAAGGCTGCCTAGAATTATTTGTTAATTGCAAGCCCCAATAAACATATCTTCGAGGAAAAAGTGAAAATAAAAAATTAAATAAAAAAGTACCGTTTTTTGATATTTTTCGGTGATCCCGTTATAAAGCCAGCACCCCCCGACTTATTTGTGAGTTTCAGGACCCAACAAATATATTTAAAGAGAAAAAAAAATTGACAATTTTTCGCAAAAACCGCTAAACTAAGGTTTTACCTCGCTCTTTCTAAATGTAGCCAAATATTATAGATTCTACAAGAGTTATCACTCCATAGAACTTTCGCCTCTGCCAGGAGATTTGTATGTATTGGCAAATTGTATAGACTACACAAGAGAATCAATTCATACACAAGAAAGCTGACTCCGCCTTCGTCGTTAGATTTGTATGGATTGATTCTCTTGTGTATCTATACTGTGTAGTCTCTACAATTTGTCAATACATACAAATCTCCTGGCAGAGGCGAAAGTTCTATGGAGTGATAACTCTTGTGGAATCTATACTATTTGGTGACACCAAGGATTTTTGGGTTACAGTGGGAATGGGTTGATTGCCTACTGATATATCCAGCTGTAGTTTCATCTCCTTGGTTCAAGAGGTGAACAAGGTAGCAGACGATTTTAGTGCTGAGGTTAACAAGTTTTTGTTAACGAAGAAGGTGTTGAGCTCGCCAAAGTACAATACTATAGGTGTTGATCAACGCACACATCGATGGAATGCCATTGTCGGAAGCTAGAATTAAACAATCATCCAAGTATGTGATAAGCTGGAGCTCTTTTGGCGGTGTTGAGAGTCTTAATACTTGTTTCCTTCTTGTGGGACACCGTATGTTCAATTCTCCTTAGTATGGATTTCTTCTCCCGGAACTCCGTAAATAATTGTCAAACTAGCCAGATAGTTTGCTATTCACTTTTTTACATACGGAGGAAATGACGTACAGCAGATATCTGACAGAAGCGCCGAGTGACTAACTGCGTCAAAACCCTTTGACAACTCAAGCCATCAGATTCGTTCTGTGACACGGACGAGCCTGATTAAGGCCTATTTTGGTGGTTGACAAGTTGAGCATGCGACCTTACGTCACAGTGGCTTTGGCAACAAGTGAGAGCATATTTGCCGCTCTCCGTGTGTAAGACGACTACGAAAGTAGTCACAGTGGCTTTGGCAACAAGTGAGAGTATATTTGCCGCTCTCCGTGTGTAAGACGACTACGAAAGTATTGAGAATTCTGTTAGAATAAGCCGTCAGTAAATGTAGCCGTTTTCCCTGGTTTTATAATAATATGGAGATCACCCTTGCTGGCTTCCTTATTTCGAGAACAACTAACGACGAGAGCGATAGGTGGGGTCAAAATTCTTTCGCATCACTACGTCGATGCCATCTGATCCCAAGGCTTTGGAAGCTTTAGCTTTCTTGATAGCTGTAGCAACTTTGTCCGAAGTAAATTGCAGCGTTTGGTCAGTTTCAGTGAGGTTGTGGATGCTGCGACGTATTTTGCACTTGAGTTTGTCAGGAGGTTGATGCTCGACAAACTGCCTGTTGAAATGGTGAGCGCATTAAGTGGGGTCACTAATAGTTGGGAAGCTGGTGGCCGTTTGGTTACGTTATAAGTACCAAGGCTAGAACTTTTACGATCTATTCTTTATTATGCGGGAATACGAAAATGAGAAGTCTTGCAAGCCTCCGAGGGTGGGTTTGGCGGCCGTAGAGGGATTAAAAATAAATAACTGGAGCAACAGGCTGATTTGAACCATGGCCTTGCGATGAGTTAGCATCATTTGATTTTCTTGACCGTGACGGTATGTCTTATGCAGAGGTGTGTGATCAGCAACACGCTCAACCGAGCTATTTACCCCGTAAATGGGTACTCATTTAACAGCTGAGTGGGCTCATAAGTCCGACACGTAAATCGCCTTTTTTTTATCGAAAACTACCGCATTCAGTAGGAATTGAACTGGGGCCCAGCGCGTAGAAGATGAACGTGCTAACCGTTGCACCTTTCGGACTACAGAGTTAAAATTTGCAAAAAAAAAATTAAAATTACGTAATTTTATCAAGTTTACCGCTTTCTTTTGTGAAAGGTACTATTTATGCAGGGTATATTTTCTATTTTTGTAGTGGGGCTCAGAGAAGATTCTACCGAAAGTCCTCGAAAGTACGAAATGGACTTTTAGTAGAATCTCGAAAATACTACAAAAAAGGACCTTTTCATTTTTTTTTGTTTTTTTTTTTTTGTTTCAAATATTTTGAAAACGGTTAACCGCAGTGTAAAACATTCTAAGGCATCATGAAAGATAACCAAGTAGCTCTTAAAAATCTGATAATAATCTTGTTCCTGTCTCAAATAGTTTTCGAGATAATCACTAGAAATCACGAAACAAAAAAACTTTTTTGGTTTTTTGAGAATATTTCGAAAGCGGTTAATCATATAGCGAAAAATTTTCTAAGATATCACAACAAAATCCATAAAAAAATGTTTGAATAAGTTTTTCGTATCTGAAATAATTTTCGAGATAACCTTCGGGAAAAATGTGCAAAACAACATCAAATAACTATAGTTTTGTTGGTTTTTGGACAATATTTCGAAAACGGTTTACCGTATAGAAAACGTCCTAAGAAAAAATTGAAGATCATTAGGAAATCCATAAAAATGTTTTAACCACTTTTTTCGTATCTGAAATAGTCTAAAGTGTGGTATATTTGTCAGAAATTAAAGTCAAAGATGTTTACAGTCAACGGCCATAAAAAGTTCCCCGCTTCGCTGTGCTCTGAATTTCTTCTTCTTCTTTCTTTCTTCCAAATACGAGTATACCACACTTTAAATGAAGTTATCTTGAAAACTATTTCAAATACGACATCAATCATCAATGTGATCAATTTCCATGTGATCTTAATTTTGTCTTAGGACGTTTTCCGATACGGTTTACCGTTTTCAAAATATTGTCCAAAAACAAACAAAAATAGTTACTTTTTGTGGTTTTCTGAGTTTTAGCGGAAGGTTATCTCGAAAGCTATTGTAACATTTTACGAGTATATTATAAAATTTGTTTATAGATTTTGTTGTGATCTTTCATTTGGTCTTAGAACCTTTTTCGCTATGATTAACCGTTTTCGAAATATTTTCAAAAAACCAAAAAAGTTTATTTGTTTCGTGTTTTCTAGTGATTATATCAAAAACTGCAATGTTGTTTTTAAGAGTTTCCTGGTAATCTTTAATTTTGTCTTAGAATGTTTTACGCGGCGGTTGACCGTTTTCAAAATATTTGAAAAAGAAAAAAAAAACCAAAAAGTCAATTTTTTTGTAGTTTTTCCGAGATTCTACCGAAATTTCACTTCGTATTGACGAGGACTTTCGGTAGGATCTTCTCTTAACCCCACTACAAAAATAGAAAATAAAAAATACCCTGGATAATTAGAACCTTTCACAACTACAAAGCGGCAAACTTGATAAAATGGCGTAACTTTAAGTTTTTTTTTTTTTTTACAATTTTTAACTCTCTAGGGCCGCCATACTCACCCTCGGAGGCTTTCCAGACTTCTAGTTTTCGTATTCCTGCATTACAAAGAAACGATCGTGAAAGTTCTAACCTTGGTACTTATACCGTAACCGAATGGTCCGCCAACTCCCCAGCTATAACCATTTTATTATAATTCGATGGCAACGGGGCCTCTGTTGTTAGTTAGTTTTGAGAAAGCTCTGACTGAGGACCAAATCTTGGAGACACCGGCTTTAATATTGCAGCTGTTATGATGAGTACTTCATTTTGCGCGTTTGTGGTCAACTACTTGCATGTTTATCTGAATGTTCAGGTCTCTAATTCTTGGATCGCTTGGATTTGTGCTGTGGATGCTATTAGTTTTGCTGCTGACATGGGCTGAATTGGCTGAATTAGGGCTGGCATCACGTTTTCACATACATTTTTGAAGTGGCTTGGGTCTTGGTTTAGTACAAAATATAATAAACGAGATGATTTCGATCTGTCAGACTGTATGGAAAACGCGATGATTTGGGGACTGATTTTGCATGAAATCACGAAAGTAGGCCAAATTCACGTGATTTGGCTCAGTTTTAATGCAACATTAGAGTGATTGCAGCCCTGGTGCCTCTAGCTATGTAAAGTCGTTTGAAAACTTTATAGTAGCTGAATGTTGTCTCTTCAGTAGTTTACGATTTCCGAAATTTAAACCATTTTCGGCACGTGTCGTCGAAAAAACAGTGATAACCCAAACACTCCAACCGTCGAACTATAAATGGAAGATCAAAGTTAAACAATAAATAAATTTCCGAATATGAAATATTATGCAGTAGATAATAAAAATACATAACTATGCATACTCGCATATGATGATGCAACGGCATGGCATACCCAACCTTCGTCGACCTCTTGTGATTTATTACAAATAGCAGACTTTTATTACATCTGTGTTAAAGCTGGTTCTTTTTTTTCTGTTTTGATAGAAATACTAAAGTGTATAGTAGGATAATGTTCCCGCTTTTCAGTTACGTGTAGACTAGCATGAAATCGCTTCCAAGCAGCATCCACTATTGTCTGCTATTAAAATTCTATAACTAAAAAAAAGTTTGTAAATAATAGTAGTTGAACAGAATTCCGATTTTTTTTGTGTTTTCGAAGAAAGATCTGAAACAATAAAAATAAAATAAAAATATCAGCAGCATGTGCCTCCAGAGTTATTTGTGTTTATTTACGCCCTTATCGACACATCAATTAAAGTGGATTTATTGAATGTAATTATTGTTGAAAAATGGTGTGATGATTTCACTGAAAAATTATTTCTGAGTTTATACTAAGAAAGATGTGATTCAATATATATAGTTGACACCATTATGGACCATTTGCTGCAATGCTGATAAGGTCTCATCTCGGAAAAGAAGAAAATAGCGTCATGGATTCTGGAGTACGAGTGGAGTTATAACAGGTTATCACCACCTACCCTGGTGTGTTTTTAAAAATGCTAGTTGATCAGAATTTCGATGCGTGTTAGGTTTACTGGGATCGGTGGTCAGTGGATTTATCATGTGCTTTGGAATATAGTATGTATGTATGTATATACAGTTGCGGGCATAACCCTTGATCTGGCCAGATCACTTGATTTGAAACAGTCAAAAACAAATGTCAGTTTCAGATTAACCCTAATCTGCTCCTTGCGTTGAAATCTACGCAAATTCAATATTCTTTTGATTATATTTCCCAAAGCTTCGAATGGAAATTCCTGAAATTTCTTGACTTTGTACCTATCGTTATTCTAAACAAATACATGCATTTCCTCAAGCCAAAAATGTTTGTTTTTCCAGAATAACCGAAAACTTGCGTTGTCTTCCCATTGCGTAGTTTCCTACGTATATGTATGTCAGCTAACGGTAATTCGGCTCGTTTTGCAAAGCATTTGCGATGTATCATGCATTGTTCAGCGAGTCTGTGTTGCATACAGTCGCATTTTGAGCAAGTTTCGGTTAATTATGTCTAATCCAAAGTTTCTTATAAGTGAGAAAATCGAAGCAATCCTCAATGAATATGACATTGCAAGTGATTTCTCCGGAGGAAGTGGCGACGATTTCCTTGAAGAAGATGATTTTGTAATGAACCACCTGTAACGAACCATATTATGGCCTGGTAGTGCTGCTCTCACCAGCAGGTCGAAGCAGCACCTGAGGAGTAGTAATCTGTTGGTTGTACGAAACCAGAGGCCGAGGGTCTCATTACACCCGGACCCAGATACGACCGCTTGGACGTCTGATCCGTTCGCCAACCATTCCATCCTTATCGACTATTTTTTTTTTCATTCCACATTTTTACCTCATCTGTTTGTGTTGTCTTCCCCAGGCCTATGAATTTTTGCTAATACGTAAAGGACAACGAGCGGCGAAAACCCCGCCCACATCTCCCGAACTGAGCTACAGCAAGCATAGGCCGCTGCTTAGCTCGTTGAAGGGCCTTTTTCTTCGCCAGATGGCACGGCCCGACCTTCACGGTCATATGCTACCTAAGGCTCCGTCCCCACAGGCATCTTCGGATGCCCACCAGACCGTCCGTTACAATTTCTCGGAGTGTATCAGTGATGACGATTTTGAAATGCTAGCGGAGCAGCCATCCGTTTCGGACGAAACATAGGATCCAGTATTTGTCTCAAAGGATGGTATTATTTGGAATCCAAAGCCAGTGCAGATGTCAGGGGGAAGACATCAAAATGAAAATGTGATTGCTCTTACTCCTGGAATGACGAGATTTGCGAAATCCCGTGTTAGCAATATCACAGATGCAGTCATGCTCTATTTTCCACCTCCGATTGAAAACATGATTCTCACATTTTCCAATGCCTACGCAACATCAGTCTTGGGTCAAAATTGTACGCAAATTATGTCAAATATGCTGCGTGCTGATTTTGGCTGGAGTTTACAGGTGATATTGTGTTGTTTTTATTATCCAAGTACGCATTATTCTATCAATAAAATTTTAGATCAAAAGATGAATCCATTTTCGATTTATTTGACGATGAATATGGTCGCCCTATCTTCCGAGCTATTATGTCGAAATAACAATTTCAATTTATAAATCGTGGTGTAGTGAGCAGACGACAAGAAAAATTTGACGATAAGTTCGCCCGATTCATTTGAGAAGTAGTCAAGCCCTTTGCCTGACTATTTCAACTCCCATGAATGCGTAACCGTTGACGAAGAACTCCTTGGTTCCCGGGGCAGATGTAAATTTAGGCAGTATATGCCTTCAAAACCTGAAAAATATGGTTTAAAATTTTGGCTTTTAGTATGTTCCGAAACTTGCTACGTTTGGAAAATTCAGCCGTATTTGGAGAAAGCAGTTAGTGCAAACTATCCGGAAAAACATCAAGGTGCTCTTGTTGTGTTAGACTTAGTAGATGGCATGAAAGGCCATAACGTTACAATGGACAATTTTTTTTCGCCCTATGATCTTGGCCAACAGTTGCTTAAGAAAGGAACCATAATGGTTGGAATAATGCGTAAAAATAAACGTAGTATTCCACCAAAGCTCCTTCAGTGCAAGAAACTTTCCATGTTACAATCGACGTTCGCTTTCACAGACAACACAACACTGGTCTCCTATATCGGTAGAAAAAACAAGTGCACTGTTTTGCAAAGCATAATGCATCACTCGACTGACTTCGGATCCGGAACAAAAATGTTGCCTGAAACTATTGAATTTTAAAATAAAACTAATTCTATTTTTCAAATAAATCACAATATACGCTTGTAGGTAGTGTCGATCCAGTTGACAAGATGTTGTCTTGCTATAGCTGCAAAAACAAATAGATGGCCTATGTCCACGTTTTCGAAAATGATTGAAATTTCAGCTCCGAATGCATTCATTGTCCATAAAGAGCAGCATCCAAACTGTCAAACTACACAAACGACAACTAGGCGAAGAAATTTTCTTCGTGAACTTGGACTAGCTCTGTCACAGCCATATGTTTTGGAAAGAAGTGTTTTGTCACGTTTAACGTCTACATTGTCAAGGATGTCAACCTGTAAGTCGCAAATCACGTGACAGTTCCCCAAACATGCAGCCGTCCTCGCAACTCAACTGTGAGCCCACAGGTTCCCAAGAAGGATCATCAATAGAAATACTACCAAACGATCCCTCCGCAGATAAAAGGCCGATCTAGGTGCTATGATTGTTGCGAAGAGAAGTCAGAAAGAAAAACCATATGAATGAAACCGTTTGTTGCTTCTGCCAAAAGGGGGTCTGCGAGCCCAAACACAATCCAAACGTTTGTATAAAATGCATTGAAGACAAACTAATTTAATAAATCCATCCATCTAATCCATTTAATAATATACATATTTGGTCTTGTAATTTCTTTGAAAATTCCAAATGCGTAGAATTCTACGCAGAAGGGAAGACAACGTAAGTTTTTCGAGGGTCAGATGAAGGTTAAGTGATCTGGCCAGATCAAGTGTTTCGGCCACAAATGTGAACCTTATATAATACACGGTATTGACTACACTCGAATGGCCGCTAGGGTCCATCAATGCTGTAGCCGTAGTGCAGTTCGTTAGGAATAGAGTGTATGCTCTCATAACTGGACACCATCTGGGCCAACAATTCTGTCCGGTTATGGGTAGTATCCGCTACAAAGAACGCTTTAAATTTTTTTGAAGCATCCTTCCAATTTTTTAAAGAATAAAATAAGCAAAATTGGACCGCTAGTGACATTTAAAATTTTTAATCACACCTTCATCCAAGGGCTGACACCCACTGGTTGTATTTGGGGGCAAAAACATAATGGTGATGATGGAGAGTTTCAAACTTCTTGGATTTGATTATTGAATGTCACTATCTAGGCCCCGTCCTACCATATGTATGTGCAGACTAAGTATTTGAGCAGGGTTTTTATTATGCAGTAGCACGATATCTCCTGCTTAATGAAACAAACTGTTTCATTTTGAAAATCACACGGTAGCCTTAAGGTTAGACTTAAAAAGATATCAGTTTTGTGCCTTGTAACTTACTGCACCATGCGCTTATTCGATTGCCATTTCGGTTTTAATGACTGGCTAAAATTCTACTGACATTGGGCGCCGAATACGTTCGGTCTTTCCATTTTCGACTATTTTATATCGCTAATTTTGATTGATGTTGGATTTAAGAGAAGCCTTAGTGTAGCCTTGATTAAAAGGCCTAAAAAGGTTTAGTTCTCTTTGTTTTTTTCTTTCGTCGACGAGATAAAATCACAACACTCATTGATCGCAAAATATTTTCGGGCTTTTCCGACTAATTTTTGTTTCCAATTACGTAGGATTGAAAAAGGTCATTAGGTAGACTAAGATAACCCTAGAAAAGCTTAAAGATGCTCTAATACAGCCTTAAGGTGACAATTCCACATGCTTATTTTGCTTTAATTGACTGGATAGAATCCCACACTGGACATTTTCTACAATTTTTCGACTATTTGCTACTGTAATATGGATTTGCACCTGTACGGTAGATCTTGTTGGTTGGTATTGAAAATAGACGTGATCCAGCTAAGGGAGCGCCTACCTCCCCTACATATGTACCACTAGGCTTCGTCCGGTCAAGTAGGAATGTTCCTTTTCTTAAATAGTGCATTGAAGCATCCTTTACTACTTCATTCCAGGCCTTCTCCGTCGCATCTTTCCTGGAATAACCTCTTAACTTAAAATTATATAATTCGGGGAATTTTTCTACTTCCGCCACTAATTTTATATTAAACTCCTGATCACTCATAGTTTTGGAGTCGAAAGTAAACGGGTGCGAAATTACTTGCGAAGCAAACTCCTTTATTGCGAGGTGACCGCTGAACCTGGTGGTTCTTTATTTATTTTTCATATTTTTCGTTCATTGCTTGGACTAATATACGACAGTGACATGTACTACGGTAGTGCCTCAAGCAAGTCGACCTCGCACATCCATAAGCAATCCGAAAACCGTATTTTTCTTGCCGTCCACAACGTCACCCTTTCGCGCTATCAACGTCTCGATATGTACACACAAGATCTCCGCAAGCAAGCCGACCCCGCGGATCCACAAGCGGTAGCCGTGCACAATGACCACTTCAGTCAGCCGACATGCACAACCAGGTGACTGGGCGACTACGCGGCTCGAAGACTAACACGTCGAATCTCCTAGCCTCCGGTCGCGCAGTTGGCGAGTATCCGCGACTGGAATATCTCCGTATGAGTCTGATTACACATCCCAGATCTCTTAGTTGCCGGTTAGCCCAGTCGATCGTGGATTTGAGTATTCCTGTGTGAGTAGTGCCTTAACGAAACTTAAGATGTATCTTAAAATTACAATTATCTAACATTGGGCGCCGAATGCGATATGTACCGATTATTTTGTTGATTTGCTCGTTTTCAGTATTTCTTAATTTCATCAAAGACCGAATTCATATTTCGTTGTGAGCCTATAAAATACGAGTAAAAAGTATGTACAAAAAGAAAGGTGAAATTAGATGTCTCGTTTTAGTTTTCTTGTGGAAACCCCGGAAATATTAAACATTTTGGAACATTGCGAATTTACGATTTTTAAGAGCATTCTCTCTATTGCATTTAGAGAGAATTCCCAAAATTCCTTAAGTACGGCTTCGAAATGCATTTCCGCTTTAGATGGTAAGAACCTAGAACCCACTTGGGTGATTTGTACTTCCTACAGCGGCAACTCCTTGCGTGTGCTGAAAATTCTCTCTAAATGCAATAGAGAGAATTCTACTAAAAATTGTAAGTCTGCAATGTTCCTTTAATATTTTTAAAATCGATCGTTATAACTTTCGAGTTTAACTGTGCTGGATAGTCATTGGATCCAATGCAAATTTAACACGTTGCTCTCGTCTTTGAATTTCCCCACTACATGTTATGTGTCGTAGCTGAGGGCCACAGTAGAAAATATGAACATTTGGTCCGTAGGCACATAAATGAAAATATTATTCTACCCACGTGTGGAAGTCCGGTCCAAAACATCTATTGTGTTGTAGTTTCTGGCTCAATTACACCAGCAGCTTTATTGCCAAAAAAAAGTAAAGCATAATTTATCATATGTACAAAAGGCCTGGATCTACACACCCAGACGCAAGCTTATATTTCGAAACTTATAATAACTGATCCCCACTAATTTGTCAAGGCAACTGATTTTTTTTCTTACATTCTGACCGGACGAGTTAGTGATCCTTGCCTCTACTATCAACGTGACAAATGTCTCCAAATTAGACATCTTTGTAGGAAAATGATTCTTAATCCAAAAACGGCCGACAGAAATCTAGATTTAACCAAAGTCAAATATCTAACTGACATCCAAATGGATGTATCAATATCAATAATTCTTGTTAGATCAACCGCCATCGACGAACCAGCCTTTTGACAAAAAGTGCCGATGCTCATCATTTGCATTACTTTGTATCTCTACCTACAAATCTACCTCACATCCGCACTACGTATATAAACGTATATAAACAAATAAATGTCTAATCAATCACCTATTAATTTGCCATTCAAATTAAAACCGCAGCTCGATACTTCATTCAACACTAATTAGCATGATATTATTCTGCAGACATTTGAACATATGAGCGCGGTTTATTACAATAATTGGTGAAGCACGCAAGAAAGCAACGCTGGATGGCTCACACAATGGAAGCCTTTTTTTTAATCTGAATTTATTTGATAGATTCAACAACAATGTACAAACACATAATGTCAAAAAAGGTGGAAAAGGATGGAAGGAACAAAATCAAAGATATTTTTTTTCGTTGTTTTCGTTTCACGTTTTCATGACAAGCGTTCAGCGCAATCTGCCAAGCGAAGACTAATTTTTTATATCCACAATTTTTGTTGACATAATCGCTGTTATAACATTTCGTGGTAAAAAAAAGAAATACTTATGACAGTCAAATAAAACACCTACAGATACAAAATATGCAGGTACATATTTGCAATCCGGGCGCATTTCATTCTTAATCAAATTAATGCAAATGTTCGATTTTCGCATGGATATGATAATAAAATCGAGGAAAATAAATAAAATATGGAGATTTTGACTTTTTTTTTAATTTTTATATTTTATAAATAGCTCCAGATACGTGGATAATATAGGAGTATAATTCTGGATATTTCTTTTTACTAATAATCGTAGATATAGGACACGGAAAAGAGTGAAATTTGTGGGGATGCGCTGGTTATTAGTTGAAAATTAGTACGCATTCTGCATATATACATATATTTGACCTTCTAGCTAAGGGATGTCAAATGTCTTTCTTCTCTCGATATAAAATCCGCTTACTGGCAAGTTCCAATGACAGAGGGAACGAAGGAATTCAACGCCTTTACGGTGCCACACCGTAGACTGTTTCAATTTACCAAAATGCCATTCGGTCTACATAATGCGCCTGCAACTTGCCAAATATTAATAGAACAATTTCTAGGAACTCGAGCCTTAAAGTGTTTAGGTCGCTAGATGATATTATCATGGTAACACAAACGTTTGAGAAACAAATGTCGGTCTTGCGGAAGGTGTTCAAGAGATTACAGAGGGCTAATCTGAAGGCATCTCGAAAAAATTGTCAATTTTGTAGGACGCAACTGAAATACTTGGGGTACGTGGTAAATTAGAGAGTTTTGAATGTGGATCCCGAGAAGATTGAATCACTCGAGGAACAATCAACACTAAGGGCGTATCACGATTTCTGGGCATGATAGCCTGGTATAGACGCTTCATACCCGACTATTCCACCCTAGTAGCACTCAATGACGTGTTGAAAAAAAAATAAAAGATTCGGGAGGACGGACCTATGTGAAAAGGCCTTCGTACAAGCAGAAAATAAACTGATTACGGGTGCGTCAGACTATGGGCTCGGGGCAGTTCCCGCAGGGAGAAAAGGTGGTGAGCAACCTCAGTCAATACTCAACAACAGAGAAAGAATGTCTCGCAGTACTACGGCAGTGGAAAAATTAACGCCTTACACCGAGGGGACTAAATTTAGCGTGGTCACCGACCATCACTCTCTAATGTCTCTCAATTACCCTAACCTCTTGTGGGGCACAGCGCGTCAACTGTTGTATATGGCCCAGTTGACGTTTCGACGGCATAAACAGGTTTCCGAGAATGCAGTTGCCCGCATGTACCTCCTGCACAGCCATGGCCACGAACGTCGTCGTGGACGGCATTCGTATCCGAAACGCCGGTGGTCAAACATGAGACTGATACCTCAACACACGGCGCTACTGGTCGCCCCACTCTCTAATCTGGCTAAACAATTTAAGAGACCCCCGAGGCAAACTGGCGCCTTGGGTAGTGGGCCTCCAACAGTCTAAATTTGAAATAATTCACAACAAGGGGAAGGAGCATGCCCGACCCACTATCACGCTCCGTTCCGATAGTCACAGCATTGACGCACGAAGCTGGAAGCGATTCGTGGTATAAGCGGACTTTCGGGTATTTGGAATTATTACCTAACCATGAATTTATTGAAGATTTCGACATAAGAGCGAGTTGTGTCAAACTGATTTGATGATGCTTTAACAGCCTCAAATTATGATGAATATTTCTTCCGTTTGGCAGTGTTTGGCAGAGAGCATTGCTTTGAAGAACCGACGCCCAACATGGTCCTTTCAAGATTCTCATGGTGCTATTTGGTAATACCTAGACGAATTTTCGAGAGACACAAGGTCGGAGTACAATCAATAAAGTGTTTTTAATGCTGAATATTTGTAATGTACCAAATTTGGAGTAATATTTTTTTTTTAAGTCTGCACCCGTGTCGACGTGGTGTTATACACCAACGGCATCTCAACTTATTAAATCAAGGAGAGATCATTCCGATGATTGTTCATCCATAATCGCCCAGCGGCCATCGCTGGCCACTATTTGTTTGTATGTATTTATTATGGTGATGTGGTTTTTCAAGCCGCTGCGGCTAGAGTCGCTGGAAATTAGAAAGTGAGAAAAAAAAAACAGTGACCGCTCCGAGGAACACTGAACTTTAGGCTCGAAGCCGACACGCTGTTTGCCCCACAATGAGATTGTCATTTTTCTCTTACCTCCAATTTTATCATGCATAACATCAATTTAGAGAAATAGGCAATCTAAGGGTTCCCAATCGCTAATAAGACTACTGGATAGGGCAACCTCGTAAAATGAACCTCGTCGTTTTATTCGTAAAATGAACCTCGTCGTTTTATTCGTTTGTAGTAAAAGTAAAACCCTTATTGTACTTGACTTCACTGATAGGTTCTTTGGAAGGCTTTGTAATCGAATTAGGATGCTACACTCTTCCATCGATAAAGCGCTAAAGGAGAAAGACACCACTACGATAAATTGGATACGATATATGCTTTCTTCCAGAAGGGTCACTACCAATATTTTAGGCGCCACCTACACTGCCAATGTCATCCGAAGCTGCCCACAAGGAGGAGTCCTATCTCCTCTCCCCTAGTCCATAGTGATCGCCTGCTAATTTCTCGACGCAGCGCTACGTCGATGACTTGGTGAAAGTTTTATGAGGTTCTACCAAACATACTTGAATCAGCTCCTTACATTGTGCAAGAACGGTGTAATGACAAGGTCAAGTTATAGTCAAAATCCATCCAAAGCAGTTGTCATTCCATTCTCTAGAAACATCAAATGCCCCAAAATGTACAACTTTTCCCTATCTATGGGAAATCACGCCCAATAACTAGGCTAGGCGTCACTCTCGACACTGACTGCCCTGGAAAGAACATCTCAAGGTGCCGGTGAAAAGGCCGTGTGGATATGTAGGAAATAACATGTGGGGAATCAAACTCTCTATAACCTTCTGGACTTCAAGGCTATGATCAGACCTATATTAGAATATGATGCAGCGGTCTGTTAGAAAAGAACATTTACTGCTGGTGGTAAGTCCATCTTAAACTGGGATTTCCAAGAGACACGGCAACATCAGTTGACGCTTCCCGGCCATCAATTGACAGCCGTCATGTGGTGGTGTAAAAGACGTCCATTTCAATGGGCCAAAAAGAATTCTCACCCATTGTGATTGAAAAATATAAACAGTTTGCCGTTAACAAATTTTTCCAGTCACGTTTTGTCTTTCTTAATCTGAAAACGGCAACAATGCTCGGACAGCCGTCAGGAAATGGCTACCTGAAGGACGCCTTGAAATGACCCCACCGCTACCTGTTACTACTCAATTGCCCTAACCCCTTGTGGGGCATACCGCGTCAACTGTTCCATGAGGCCCAGTTGACGTTTCGTCAGCATAAACTGGTTTCGGAGAATGCAGTTGCCAGCATGCACCTCCTGCACATCCATGGCCACGAACATAGTCGTGGACGGGATTAGAACCCAAAATGCCGGTAGTCAAACATGAGACTGATGCTTCAACACACTGCGCTACCGGTCGCCCACCGCTAGTTGACGTTATGTTCGCAACCAACGCTTTTCAAGAAACCATCAAATTTAGTTTGCACAAGGAACGTTTTCGTGAAGTCAGTCAATGCTAAATGACGACCGTCTATTGACTGTTGAAAATTTAACAATATTCACTGACAGCTAGTCATTAAAACGCTGTCAAAGAGAACAATAATATCTAAGATCGTGCGAGTATGTAGTTGCCAAAAAAGTACTACATAAGGTAGTTTCTCTTAATATAGTAAAACTTTTCTGGGTCCCTATCCATGTTGGCATCAATGACAAAAGTAAGCTGACGAACTGGCCAGAACAGCTCCGGCTACCACCTTTTGTGGACCAGCGCCTTTGTACGGAATTCCAACTTGCACAATCAGGAACGTCATCATAGGCTAGGAATGCAGTGAATATACTGCCCATTGGGATAATCACCCAGAATTGAGGCAGGCTAAATTTTCATCTCAGAATACTTGCATAGCAGATCGGCTGACCTGCTAAAGTTAAACTGTGTTGTGTTAATTGCCTTGTCCCTGAAGGGGCCAGGGGCATGATGAGCGTGTCAACATTTCTTGCTTTACTATGCCTTGTTGACGATTCGATAGCATTTATTTTTCAGACGGTGCAGTTGCTAGCATGCACCTAAGCTAAAAAGAAGTTAAACCGGAAGAAGGTAGAACGATCTGTGGTCTTCTGACTGGACACGCATGCCTGAGAGACCGCCTAAGAATCATGGGAACTTTATCGGACTCGAGCGACCGTTTCTACGTAAAGCCATATTTTATACGATTGCAATGCCTTGTCCAGGCGACGCTTCGCCAATCCGAAGGCTGACGATATCACCTCAGTTTCTGCGAGTCTCCTGAGCAAATTTATTAGCTCGATCAAACGTAATCGGCAGCTTTAGG
This sequence comes from Chloromyia formosa, assembly GCA_964017055.1. NCBI lineage: Eukaryota > Metazoa > Arthropoda > Insecta > Diptera > Stratiomyidae > Chloromyia > Chloromyia formosa. The sequence goes on along the minus strand of OZ024816.1, from coordinate 82,017,443 downwards.
CCTTCTATAGCACAATCACCGATCCGGTCTCGGGAATCAACGCTCATCTTACAATCTATCTATTACTCACCAAGAGCATATTGATTTTCAAGCAATTACCATGGTATAAAAACCATGTTTTTTTAGGCACAAGATTTTCGGAAAGATGTGATTACAGAGACAATGAGCGGCAAACATTTTGCTTCTTCCTAACTGACCTTCAGCAAGTACGTGACGCGCCTCAGCCTGTTGTGCTCCTTCGACTCCTTATACACGAAATGTTGTGGAATTCCCGCTCACGAATGCATGCAATACCCAGCTTGCCTTCTTAATTGCTTCTTGTATATTTCCAGAAGAATAATGCTTGAGCTTAAATAACGCTTAAAAAATGAACGATATAAGAATAAAAAAACACCCTTTTTGTTGCCTTCATGTATCTTCATTCGTACTTAAATCATGATATAAGGGAGCATGAAGTGAAGTGAAGATTTAAGAGATATGTAAGAAGTTTTTAAGAAAAATATAAGAGTGATTTGAGAAAAGTATAAGAACGATAGAAGAAAGATGTAAGAAAGAAATAAACTAAAATTAATATCCAGCAATGTTTTGAGTTCGAGTTTTTCTACTGCGTTTTTCTGTTATTTTTTCCCATTGCATTTATATTGTTCTATACTGTTCATCTGTAATGAGACATAGAGAGATTGACAGGAAGAGTGAAAGAAATTCAATTTTTTTTTGCACTTTGAACCCACAACTGCCCGTTCCGTAGCTCAGCGCCTTCTAGGATATGCCACACCGCTTCATACAATACGACACATAGTGATTTGTGTCGTGTACTACCGCTACATAAAATTCTCCGCAGTGTCAAATTTTCGAAACAGGTCAGTGCGATTTTGGTTTCGTAAAGAGTGATATAAGAAACCAATTTTTTTATTGTCTCTATTGGATATTAGTTTATTAAAGCATGTTATTCATAGTGCTATAACGATTTAAGAGAGTTTGTATTTGCTGGCACTTAGTGTACTATCAAGAAATTCAAGGATCTAAACATTTTTTTCGGTTTCTTCACCATTAAATCGCAGCTAATACTTGCCCTGAAATGTGAAATTAAGTCCTTAAAAATAAAATATATCAGCTGTAAGATATATTAGGGCTAAGTTAAATTTTTTTGATTATTGTATTCAAATTTTGGTATTGCATTACCACAACTAAAATGCTACTATACTATCAAATCAACAAAAACTCAGAAGGAAAAATCATACCGGTGATCAGCACAACAAATATACTAGTATGTTAACTTAAGTCAGTTGCTAGCAACAATTGAACATTCTGCAATTGGTTTTTGAGTACTTTGGGCACACTTTATTAGAGTTGAAGTGTTTAACTAACTTCACTTCCTACTTACAGCGAAACGGCTGGCAACATCACAATTGCAAAGAAGTCCTTCGAACTTACAATCTACAATCTTACAACCTATCAAGAGCACGAAGTTCCTTCGCAAAACTTTGTACAATATATCAGTAACCTCTCAGTTAATTTGTTTCTTATCTGTATAGCAGCTATAATAATCAAATAATAGATCGTTATGAAACGGATAGGAAAGAGATTTGAACCTATCCTAATTTTATGCTGAAATGAAATTGATATGAAACGAATCGGATATGAAACGGATTGGAAACAGAAATCAGACAACCCAGACAAGTGATCTATTTAATGCAGTAAAAACAGGAATGACTATCGAAAAAATGGTATACAGTGTACGCTCACTGTACGGAGGACAAATTTTTAAATCCCGACCATTTTTTGCATGCTTTCATACATCCATTTAGCCGTATACCTGCGACTAGTCGGGTGAAGTTGTGGCTTATTGTTACGCCCCACACCACAGAGGGAAGACAACACAGACATCCATGACCACGATGAGATTCGAACCGGCGGCTAACTGGTAACATGAGACCTCAGACTGACGCTTCGACGCACTGAGCTACCGGCCCCCTAAAGGGTCTTTCAGAAAAAATACAAAGCCCCGAAATATTCGCCTCCTGTAGCGCATCCATACCGCGTTACGTCCCTTCTCTACAAAACCAAGTGGGTTTTTGTGAAAAATGAGTTTGTGAGCAATCTGAGCGGGAAAACTGATTGCTTGAGATGCAAATGGGTTCAATTGAATTAACGTACGTCCGTCTCTCATTCCCTAATGCAATATCGTTGTACGCAACGTCTGACGACATTTGGGCTTTTCTGAGTGGTTGGTTCACGCAAGTTCTAACGCTTCCAAGGTGCATTGTATTTCACATGTGACGATTGTACACTGAACTCCTTCCGAATTACTCATGTGTGGATTTTGGAAGATAATCCGTCAAATGCGGTATATTGCTTGGGGGACCAGTAATTCGTATCGCATTAGCGGAGTAAGTTGTGAATAATTTTTTACATTTCATGTATAATATCGGATACTATGATGTCTGACGTCATTTAGGTGTTGCAAAAATCTGTTCCATTTTCGATCAAAAATAGTCCATTTCTCTCAGTAATTTTCGATCCAAACTACACGTATCTTTTTAAAAAGTCTCATTAGTATCTGCCGATTCTCATTACCCCAATTCTAACACTCATATACTACTAATCATCTCAATTCACCACATACCATATCCAATGAAACGTAACGAAAATCTATATTTTTGAGCAGCCGAAATGATTACATCAAGTGTCAAATTATCCTATTGGTAACCTAATCAGCCACATCGAATTGCCTAGTTTCTAGTATATTATTTTCGAAACCATCATTATCATAATAATGTAATAATATAGACATGTGATAGTAAATGATAGATAAATAGGTGAATCGGTAAAAAGATACACTTCCCTTTCCCTCACTCACTCGCACCCGCCTGTCTTCCCGAATATTGATCAACAGCCAATTATTTTCCGATTTAAAGACTATAAGACGTTTCGCGTTAAAAACAAAAAGATGATGAGAGGAAGAACTCTTTAGGATTTAAGCGGAAGAAAATCCAGCTATTTTATCGAAATTATTATTAAGTGCTTAGACACAATTGAACGGTAGTTTAACGAAGAAGCTCGTGGAAAAGAAGCTAGTTAAGATATTTAAACAGTTAGCAGGAGTGTTTTGGTGTTAAAAAAAATATGTGTGTCAAAACTTGCTTAGTTTTCTTAGGAACGGGTCGCATTAGCTTCGAGAGTTTGTGTGTTGGATAATTGTTTTTTATACATACTCGTAAGATGTGTAAGATGGACAATGTCTGCACGCTCAATTTAACCAATTATCTGTTGCTAATCAGATTTGAAATTTGGGTTTTTAGCAAGTAAATTGTTTCTTTATGGGCTTAGGCATCAATTATTAAATTATTTGTGGACTATTTTTTGTATTTGTTCATACCAAGAAATGTAAAGATTTAATGCACGTTTTCAGTAATCTAAAATAAGAGAGTTGTTGTCGGAAATGTTACCTATCGGTCGTACTCTGCACAGGATTCGGCTTGTGATAGTTGCCACCACCAGTAATCCCGCCACTCAGATGGTTTTCGTTTTGTAGAAATGCAGACTGTCAAAAAGAAATAAAATTTTTTTAAAAAAAAATATATGCCAAAAACAACAATTGTTCGGAAAACTGAAGTCGAGCACCCCTTAAGGGGCAAATGCAATGCTGAGACTTTAGAAAAGCATTTCACTGAAACTGATGGTTATTTTTTATTTATTTGTCGTTTAAACATAACATAAAACATGAGCCAAACACTAAATAAGGTCGAGTCAGGCCTTTGACTCAAGTAAGGGTGAGAAAAACTTTTCTGCACTCATTGCTCTTTTACGGCGAGTAAACTGCTCGTACTCGTATAAAAGCAACATTATAGATCGTAAGGCTATCCATCCATAAAATTTGCAATGAAGCGATTAGTAATTTTATTTTATAATACACCATAAAATGCAATCGTGCGAATACGACAGGTATGAACGTTTGTCATGCGATAATTGACATTGCTCAACCGCGGCAGGCAGTAAACGTAGACTAACTGCGGTTTTGCAGCGAATGGGTTTTCCAGCAAGGAAGCCACTTAATAAAGTAGCCGGCAATAAAAAGACTCCCCTTAGAGTTTTCGTCAATACATACGGGTAAATCGTTCAATCTCCACGATTACTTACAAAAAAAAATCGAGCCTGTCATTGTTGTTAATTGCGTTGTTCTAAGATGGATGAGAATTTCAAGATCCTTTGGGTGGGACCGATGACTTCTCCTCGAACATTTTCTCCTAATTGTTTAAAGGGGAAAAAAATCAAGAAAAAAGCTCGGAAAGAGAATTTCCTATATTAGAGTTTCCCGGAGTTTTGGTGCCGGAAGTAGAAGGCAGTATGCCAGTATGTTTTGTGCAGAGATGTGTGATCAGCAACACGCTCAACCGAGTTATTTACTTCAAATGGGTACTCATTTAACAGTTGAGTGGGCTCATAGTCCGACACGTAAATCCCCCTTTTTTTCTAATCGAAAACTACCGCATTCAGTAGGAATCGAACCGGGTTCAGTGCGTAGAAGGCGAATGTGCTAACCGTTGCGTCATCTGGACTACGCTACTATTGACGTAAATATGTAAATAATATATATCGATGCAAATAAAGTGTCTGATCTAAAAATAAAATTATATCTACATTTTCATATTTGTTTAGGTACATGGCTCATACATGCGAAATATGCATATAATAGGAGCGTTTTTTTTTTCAAGAACCATATAGAGCAGAGCAGGTTGACACCACACAATTACACTAACAATTTGAGCTGAGCTACTCTGGACGTCAGTGCAAGAATGCTTCTCCGTTAGGTAGTCTGCGTTTTGAAATGCAGGCGGCGCAGGTGTCGAAGTTTTCAAACAGTTTACAGTTTGGGAAGCAAATAAAGCTCATATCCAGCCAATCAAATGTTCGTTTTGTGTAATTATTTGAAACAGTAAACATACAAAATCATTTTGCTGCATAAAGGAAATTTGTCCAATTGTACATGTACTAAGGATTTAAGTTTTCTCTTGAAATTTTAATTCTAACTAAACCAAGACACACTCCCACCAAAGACATGCCCCGTTTTCGTGTTCGCTACCCCAATTCGCCCTCGATCGTTTTTTTTTGCCACTTAACCTGCTCTACTCTACTGTGTACGAAAAAAACCAAGTTATTATCTTTTGTGTGAAATCCACCACCAAAATCGCACTAGCATGAAACCAGTTGATTCTATCGACCTGAAAATGTTTTCATTTGATTCAGGATGACAAAATACTCGTACTTTAGGATTGACACCAGAAAAAAGCAATTGATGATTCTAAATTAAGTTGTGAGGTTTTTTTTCAATTTTTCGGGTACTTTGCCCCACTGTGCGGCGGCGCTACAAGCAAAAGCTCCACAACGAGCTGAGCAGCAGCACATGCTTGTTCTAGCTTAGCTTCTGGAAATGGTGGCGGACTGTTTGACCCCTCGTTGTCTCAGCTATCACGTAGATAACATATATCAAGTGCCTTGTGGCTGGACGATACAGCAACGGAAAGAAGCTGGGTCCCACAGACCAGAAATAGTAATCGAAAATCTAGGCAATGGCCGTCGACCGGCTCTTGCACGACACGCTCCGGGTGCTGATGTTGGAGGCCCTTGGCCTCTTTACCCATGAAACATCCGAAATGACCATTGCATTCTGAAGCAGCTGTAAAGAAGTGAGTGAACGAACTGACGCGAATTAGGAAGGTAAAAAAACTGATTTAAAAAAAAGAAGTGATACATCAAAACTACTAACCGAACTGATTAAAAAAATAGTAACAATAGTAAAGTAAAGTACAGTTTTTTGGTTTTTTGTTGATAACGAATGAAGTGTCCACCAAGTTCGGCAATGTATTTTACTTCACCAAAAAATGATCAGCTTAAAACCTATCGCTTTTTAGCCGACTGGTTTCGATCATATTTATCACCTTTCGTCTATCGGGGAGGCAGCTCAACCAGCCCAACCATTGCACTGTAGACTGTACTCCGACTTTCGTCAGAATACGCTCACTTTATATATAGTGCGCTTTTTACGACACGGGTACGAATTTCATTGAATGAAATCAACTTTATTATTATCACTCAAAGCGCTTTTAATACAAGATGTTAAGAATTAATGAAGTGTATCACTGTATAAAGATTTAGAGTAGAAAGGTTTTAGCGTGTTTATATAATATAATTTTCTACTGAAAATGCGCTCTAATTGAACTAGATAGATAGTAGGAGAGACAGGGGCTCTGAACCGTCCACAAGCAATAAAACCGGGTGGTCTTTTGTGTAAGACAACTAACCAACCAATCAAGCTTCATTGCACTAACGAAGCTGCTCCAATGCTTCAGCGGGGTCGAAGCTATTCTCCAATTCGTGTGACAACAGGCTAGTACCTCACATTTAAAAAAAAATATCATCACCCTCACAAAAACGGCAGCTGCTATCCTCCACTATGACCATGCGTTCAAGACTGCTTCTCAGACACGAGTTTCCAGTCGGCAAACCACAAATGATTGTAACCTCACTTCAATTTAGGTGGAGTTGACCAGCGGATGGTATTAGTTGGGCCCCAACTGAATTGTGGCACCTAGTGAAGTTTCGAACCCGTTTGCGAAATTAAATTTTAATTTGCCGGAGTCGCCGAAGCCTACCTGACAAATTCATCAGCCATTTCATTTCCGACAATGCTGTCGTCTCCAGGAAATCAACATATACTGGCCACTTGCCAATCTTTGAAGATCGCTGTATATATATTATGGTAACTGGCTGCAAATTTAGGAGGTACACGCTAGCAACTGCACGTCCGAAAAGTAGATATGCTATCGAAACGTCAAGAAGGCATAGAAATGCAAGAGATTTTGACGCGACCATGCCCTTCGAGGGGTCAGTTGACAAACAAACCAGGTTCCATGCAAAATCCAGCACAAATAAACCTTGTCATAGGCATAGGTGCTCGATGGAATGGTCCAAAAATGCCTTCACTCTTCTGCCTTTGAACAACTTCATGTTGTTTTGTGTAGAATTGGACTGGATCTCCCAGTTTCTCTGCTCGATTTTATTAATCATCATTGGCCGGATAGTTGTTCTCCAATTGTCTTGGTCAAGTGACAGCTTTCTCCATTTTCGGAAACTCAACAGTGGTTCGGTATCGACATTCTGCTGAGCCTCCCCAAAGAACTACTTGCCTTGCTCCGCTGATACGTCATTTTATTATTTGCTTGGATGCTTAGGTCAGGGTCCTTCTTTCGCAGCCGCCGCATAGCATATATCGTACGTATGTAATGCGAGGCGTACTTATTTCTGTGCACATACTTCGATGTCATTATAGAAAGAACCGAGAAAAATGTCTTACTTGCTAGCTATATCCTTCGTTTAATTTCGTCTGCTTCGCTGGCGTTCTTTAACATGTTGCTTCCCATGTAATTGAAGTCGTCTGCGGACTCAATGTTAAGGTCTCCGAAGTTGATGCTCGGTTCTGTTCTTGATTGCGAAATCAATTTTGTTTTGTCCTCATCAATATGTAATTCCAACTTCTTTGCAGTGCTGCTTGTTTAAGATTAACGAAAATTTGGTAGATTTAGTCGACATAGTATTGCCAGCCTTACTTGAAAAAACGTAAAGAAACCTGATCGGTTGTTAATCGGCCAGGTCTAAAGCCGCCTTAATATTCGCCACTAATCATATGCGTAGGGCTTTATTCTATTTTTATGAACTTTCGTCGTTACTTTGCAGGATGTACAGACTAATGCCTGTGTAGTTCAGTCTTTCTGCTCGAGCCTATGTTAAAGCATAGAACGACCCATCGTGCCTGGTTCATAGACATACAGACATCTAATGAGCAGCTAACGACATGATACAAAAGGTCAACAAGACAATTAGGATACATTTCTTCACTTCATTTTGATTCATTTAAAATGAGTAAAACCGCACGCGAGCAATTATTCATTAAAAAAAAAAAGAAAACCAGAAAATATCTTGAACACGGCGTCAAATGTCTATCATCTATTCTGGTTAAGTATCTTCATACAGTGAACACACATAGGTATGTAGTTCGATAATCGCGGATCTCTAATGCTTATGGACAATCATGAGCAAAAGATAACAACCTTACTTATGGGATCAAATTAATTAAGCCAGCGGATCGGGCGTTATTACGCGCAATCAATCTCAGAATTAGGCTAAAGTCACTTGGAAAACCACATATGTAATACATACTCGTACATATAAGAAAAAGATATATAATCTATGCACTTCTTAAAAAAAAATCTTGCCTGGCTAACTATGGATATTATATACTCGTATATACGTAGATACGAGTGTATCTGCCTACCTACAGACTGCAGAGGTTAGTATGTAGGTATATCAAGCTACCCTAGTTGCCATCAGAGTCGTTCCAATCCATTCACAATCAACGAAGAATGCGGATTTATAGATCGTTTGCGAGCAGATAATGGCCAATGATCGTAGTTAAACGTTTTGTTTTGTTCATCTTTTTTATTTAGTAGAAACATACAGAGACATTAAAAAAGAAGGAGTTTTCATCAATAGCGCGTTATGATAAATTTATTCTCGTTAAATCTTTATCTCGCAAAAGAGTTTTGCTACGTATCAATGGACTGATCATCATCATCATGATCATCATGGCTCGCCTATTATCTGTCTATTCTATAGGTATGAAGGATCTACCTCTCCAGATACTAGAACAAACAATTTTTCGTAACGTCCATTATTTGTGCGATGTATTTATCATGAATGGCAGTAGAACAGTGGAGTGCTGTTTTTTTTAATCGAAATTATATACACAGTTTTACTAGACATAGATTGCAGATAGAATTTACGAGATAACACAGTTGTTGATAGAAGATAGAATCGTGAAATAATATGGTGGTGGTATGAAACCTATAGTCATTTTTAACTACTGCAGGTTATCTGTCTCTCATAACTTATCCATTTTTCTGTTTTATGATGCATAGATATGATGGTCATGTTGAAATGTTGAAAGATCTTAAAGATCTGGTTGAGTTAATCTCTTTCCATGACATTGCAAAATTACATAACGGGACTTTGGTGTGTTTCGATGAGTACAGCCAGGCATGAGTGTTCAGTGGTTCGATACAGTATCCACTTTCAACGTTTTTGCTTCTTGAATTATATAAACGTAGTTTTTTTCAGAGTGTAGGTAGCACAGTAACATGTGGGATTTCAATATCACATTAAAGAAGTACAAACCAAAACGAATCAGTGGTCAGTAATGTTTTCAGCGATGCCTTCAGGCCTCGTAAGATATTAGCCTCTAACTCGTCCACTGCCAAATACTCAATGAAGCCTAATGGAGCGTGGAGGTCCTCTAGTAAGATGACTATTGACGTCCTGCTAGAGACTCCTTTCCCAGAAAGCTCACCGGTGATCGTGCAGGAAGACGTCTCAGTTCCCTGTGACACTTCATCTACAATACTATGGCAAGGGAAAATATTCTATGCATCTTCTCAAGTTTTAAGACGTATAAATCTGCTGGGCCAGACGACTTCATTCCATTACCATCATTTATCTCTGGATCGAAGCCATTTTCAAGGCTTGTTTTAGACTTAGGGCTTATGCACACTTCATAAGATTTGGATAAATCTCTCTTTAAGCAAATTTATACCCAAATCTCTTAGATTTACCATACATTTTTTAAGATTTCCTAATCTGGACTTGGAACAAGATTTAAAGCAAATCTCCCGTGAATTTGCGTTTCACCACATTTCGCCGCAATGTATGCAAAATTTTCTTGTGAATTATCCATGAAACAGACGACGAAGAAGGGACAATATCAAAGTTGTTTGTTATGAAATTTGGGGACGCACACATGCTGCATGTACAGGGAGACCACAACGTCATAATCCACCTGTTACCATGTAAGTGAACGACAGCACAACTGCCAACCAAATCTTGGTGGGCGCTAATACATAAACACCATGATCGCTTTCTTGGAAATTGGAGGTGCCTTTAATAACGTTAGACTTGATGCAATTATCGATGCACTATCGGGTTTGAGGAAACCGGTAGCTCAGTGCGTAGAGGCATCAGTCTCATGTCTGACTACCGGCATTTCAGGTTCGAGTTCCGTCCACGACGACGTTCGTGTCCATGAATGTTTGTCTTGTTTTCCCTCTGTGGTACGAGGCGTAATAATAAGCCACAAATCTCCCGACTTGTCGCAGGTAGGCGTCTAAATGAGAGGGCAGGCGGTCCATGCTGGCAACTGCATTCTCCCAAAACTAGTTTATGCAAACGAAACGTCAACTAGGTCACAAGGAACAGTTGACGCGCTATGCCCCACAAGGGGTTAGGGCAATTGAGTATCGGGTCTGACCTGCTTTGTCTGATGCTCATATCTAGATTTGCTAGTACGGAACTGGGCTCATCATCCAAATGAAAATGTGTGAATAGGGGTACTCCGCAGGGTGGGTACCCTTCCTCCTCTTCTGGAACATATCGCGATTAACAGCCTTCTCCTCGAACAATAGGCTCTCGGTAGTAGAATGATTGACTACGCGGATGATGTTACTATCGCAATTACGGGAACGTTCTTTCTACTCTGAGCGAGGTATTATAAAATGCCCTCTCTCTATTAACCAACTGGGCCTTGAAATGTATGGTTCGGGTTGATTCAACTAAAACGAAACTTGTCTTATTTGCGAGGAAACATAGGATTCCACCGGTTGAGCCTCTTGTCCTACAGAGAGGTGGGACTGATGTTTACTGACGGGGCAAAATTCCTGGGTCAATTTCTAGAGTTGAGCTGTAGGTCAAATAATAAAGAACGTGTGAATAAGGCTAAGATCGCACTATACAGCTGTAGGAAGGCCATTGGTAAAAGATGAAGCCTGCAGCCGAAGGTGTTATATTGACTCTACTTGGCGGTTATACGTTCTATTCTCCACCATGGCATAGTTATCTAGTACTCGTAGAATGAGCTCATTTTAGCGGCTAACCGGAACCTAGTGGGAAAAGTTCAAAGAAAAGCTAACGTGGCAATCAGTGGGGCTCTCAGAACAACCCCGTCAGATGCCGTGGATATAATGTTTAACCTGTTCTCCTAGATATTTTTGGCGAACAGATAGCTGTCCGCACGGCTCTCCGTATTCGCGAAACAGGTGCGTCGTCTTGGACGAGACACTTGACAATTTTAAGCCATTGAGACATCCATACAAAAACGGACTATGTTTCGTCAAAACATGTTTGTTAGATGGTTCACAGGCCTTATCCCATAAAGGACTCAAAGGAATGAAGACTGGCTTTCGACAATAAGTATGATATAATATATATATAGTTGGTTCCAAGATCGACTATGTCGTAGGCGCTGTCGTTACGGTAGTGTTTTGGCCTGGCTGAGGCGGCATATCGTATCCGTGAGAAACATTATTATTATTTTGACAAACAACCAAGCTGCGATTAGATCCCTACAATCCGTACTTACCACATCAAGAATAGTGCCGTAGTGCCGCACATATCTCGTGGAGATGAATAATTTCTTCGATATTCATTAGTGTTGGATTTCAGGTAACAGTGGACGAACTAAATCGAGGGGGACAATGGAATAAGCCGAACGTAAAAGCTGCGTATAGTTGAAATGCCTATCGAATCATGTAAAAACGCAGGCTGCGATTTCTAAGGCCAATTTGAGATGGTAAAGCGGAAATACACGTTACAAAACGAAACTTTTGTGGCACAGGCTGAACGTGAGACGATCTGCTAAGTTGTTGTCGTTGAAATGGCAACATATTAGTGCGATTGTGGGCGTCGTTACTGGGCATTGTCCAATCGGAGAGTACGCCAGGAAGCCTCGGCTTCCGTACAACGGCTTGCGCAGAAGCTGTGGTGACGAGGAGGAAAATGAAGGCATTTTCCATCTTCTCTGTGGTTGTCGGGGCTTGGCAAGTATGTGGAAGTCAATTTTTGGAGCCTACTATTGTTAGCGGCACCATGAAATTAGCCATTAATGGACAATTTAGGCTGAAGCTCTCTCTCGTTTCACACTCAAGGCTCAATTTCGTTTAAAAACGATAGTGATAGATAGTGAGTATGTGGCTACTTATTTGCGCTTTCCTTCGCACACGTTATTTCGATTTGAAACCGATATTGTCCATGCATGGATATTGGTTTGGGTTGCCGCCCGTTGCACCATTAATATTTGTGCGATAGGACAAATGCACGCTAAAGCGAAAAAAATGGTGCATGCAGATTTGTTAGGACGGAAAGGATGCTGTTACCTATAGAGCGAGTAAAACGAAGTGTCAAGGGTGATATACTGAGGGTCTCAACCCCTTAGGTGCAGAGCGAGCCCAGATCTTTCCAAACCTTTCCATGGCGGAAAAGTATGCATGTATATGTATACGGCATTAATGTTTGTGCCCTGTTGCATATGCACACTTTCGTTCCAAAGCGAAATTGTGTATACGAAAAAATATGATAGATGCTGTTATAAACAGAGCGAGTTAGGCGAGTTATTTAGGGCTATATACTGAGGTTCTCAACTTCTTAAATGCAAAGCGAGCGCAGCTCATTACAAACCGACATTGCCAATGAAGGAAAAACCATGAGCGCTTGCTTCGCTCGCTCTGGGTGCAATAGTCTATTGTGTAGGCTCTGCTCTCTCCGCGCTTTAGGCATCACAACCCTCTCACACACACATGAACACTGCATTCCTGTTTTTTTCTTCTCGCATGCCTTATTTCGATTTGAAACCGATATTGTCCATACATGGCTTATTTCGTTTATTTTCCCATGGACTTTTTCGGTTCAAAACGTGAGTTTCTACATGGATTATTTCGGAAGGCCGTTTTCGCCATGGCTAAATTCGGTGCCCCGAAGTTGGCCAGCTCAATGTTTTATTGTATCTGAGCATACAATAAAACGTTGGCTGGCTGGTTCGAAGCATAGGATGGCAGGGATAATATATTCAGTGTAGTATTACAACGGGCCCAGATGCAACCTATGTGTGCCATGGTTATCATGGCAAATAATTTTTTTACTAAATATTACATATATAAAATACAAAACTTTAAATGCACTTAAATAAATAACTGGTGCAACAGTCTAATTAGGACCAAGACCTCCACATGATTGAGCATAATCTCATTTACTAGATCGTGATGGTTTGGTTTGTGCATAGGTGTGTGATCAGCAACACGCTTAATCGAGTTATTTACCCCAAATGAGTACTCATTTAACAGCTACATGGGCTTATAATCCAACACGTAAATCTCCCTTTTTATCAATGACTACAGCATTGAGTAGGAATCGAATCGGGGCCCAGTGCGGTGCAGAGAAACCGAACGTGGTAACCTTTTTGTCATCCGGACTTAATACTATAAATATTAGGCAATTGACATGAAACTTGGTAATCTACCAAGTTTCATTGCTTCTCGCCTACGATGTTAAGGGATTGGCATTAATACGAGTACTTTCGATATAAACTTATTTCACCATGGGACGCATCGTAGTTCGCGTTTTTGACCAACAGTAAAAATTAAAATACTTATTTGTTCATTTTTAAATAAATAATAATTAGTAGTCAATCACGGAAGGAGAAATATGAAAAATTCAAATATTTAATGTGTAACCGGGTTTGGCCATACGAATAAACGTTCCAATATAAATGTTCATAGATATATCTATGACATATTGACATATATGTCAAATTACTATAGTAATTTGTTTTATTTTATGAATCCAATATGAGATACAATCAACTCTAATTCCATTCGTACAAAATTCAAACAAAATATTAACGTAAATGACTTCATTAAAATTATCCAATTAAAAGCCTCCGCTATTGTGTTGTATACTATTTAATACAGAAATCGCTCAAATGGAAAGAAATTAGAAAAACGAAACATGCCTAATCGTATGATCTCAATTTTATTAACAATCCATTAATTTATCACCTTCCCGGAGAAAGAAAAGCCACGACAATGGACAAATACAAAATTGTTAAATGTCTACTGTCCTGACCCGGTGGTTTCCACAAAACTGGCTCGGAATTATAACTATCATTAATCATAATGGAGTACAACAAAAAGTGTAATAACTTCATTTGCACATTGTCTTTTCAAAGTGACGTAAACGAGGTTAGTACCTGAACACTTATGCAGTCTTAGGTCCGAAATAACGTGTTCCATTTTCTTTTTTTTTTCGGAATTATTAACTTTTGCCTAATTTATTTGAACGGGAGATGACTGGTTCCACATTAACGCTCAAGCGGAAATTTAAACCCAGCATTACGAGTACTTACAGTGGTGTGCGGGGCTGCCAGGTTGAGGAATTTTCTCCCCAAAATGGGGAAAATTTCCAGGCCGGGCGAAATTTTGAAGAAAATCAGTTCATGAGGATATCTGGGGACAAAATCCCCACACATTTGCCGGCGATTGGCAGTTCTATTATTTCGCCTTCAACTTTGAGCTCAAATTCAAGTTTAAAGGATTCATATGGTTAAGTATTTTCCATTCCATTCCCGTATTTTGACATCCATTTCAGGACATCCTTGCGTTTAGATCCTATAGATTTTAAAGCACTAATCTGTTATTGAGAGATTTTCTGGTAATCGATGAGAATCATATCAAGACTTATTGTCTAGGGTTTCGTTATTAAAATAGGACTTTTTTCTAAGCTCATCTCTAATCAAGAGATCTACAATTAACGAAAAACCATTTCAAAAATAAGATAAGAAAAGCAACAGAGTTAAAGTTGGTGAGGCCTAATTCTTTTATACAACCACGTATCGCCTAACAGTGCCTATCTTTTTTGTCTTTGGATGCTTTTGTATTGTGGATAAGACGAATTGACAAAAAGGACTCTCGGAATTTCCGGAATCGAGAGTTTACTTCCGATCTCCAATCCCAGTCCTGTCTTCCCACTTCTATGCGGTAGGCACTGAACTTCTTTAGCTTCTTCTCATAGCAGTGAATCGTACTTGTTCTTCTTACCCTTTTTATTGTAGATGGTCAAGGGGGGAAGAGAATTATACATATTTTACTGACGTTGTCGTCTGTAAAATCGCCCCGACTTCCCGAAACCTACAAAGAGCATCTGTAGCGCATTAACTGTTTAATTTTCTCTTGATGGTTTTAAGGTTTTATGCTGAGAGTGAAAGGGAGCAGGAGGGATGAGACAGTAAAAAAAAAGAAATGGCCGAAACTGCAATTTGCTTGAAGCACTAATGTGAGAATTGAACCACAAAAGATGATAAACTCTGGTGGTGAGACTGAAAAGGAAATCGAGGAGAAATGAGCTCCCAAGATAACTACAGTCAACGCTAACGGTACACTTTAGGGCCCCACGTTTGACATTATGTGGATGTTCACACTGCGTGCGATGCCGAGCCGAGCCGGGTCGAGCGATGCAATGCGATTACAAGCTTTTAAAGCAAGAAAATGGAAAGTCTTCAATTTTAAATGGAATCATGCTTTGAGTGTACACACTGCGCGCGATGCAATGACGAGCCGAGCGATGGCCCGATGTTTTCACAAACTTCTTTGCTTTTTCGTGCGAGTACCGGCTGCTGATTTTTTGCGATGGAATTTAATGGGCTTTGCGATGGAGTTTATGGGCTTTGCGATGCTTTGCGATGTGAAGCTTTTTGGAGCCAGTATGGTGCAAGTACGAGCTGTAAAGTAATATTTGATGTAAGATCACACTGAAAAAAATGCATGTATGTCTGCTTTTATACCCTAGACTTTTAGGCGCGGCGGTGTGACAGTGTATACATGGAAATTATGAGGGTCATCTCCTGATTCGATTTAGCCATATCTGTCTGTCTGTCTGTCCGTTTTCACGATAACTTTCGATAGAATGAAGTTAGAAACTTGAAATTTTGGTCAAATGTTTGTAGCATGATCTAGTTGGTTGGTATTGAAAATGGGCAAGATCCGACCGAAGGAACCCCTACAGATGAAATTTCAAATGAGCGATAACTTTCGATAGAATGAAGCTAGCGACTTGAAATTTGGTTCAAATATTTGGATTTAGATTTAGTTGGTTGGTATTGGAAATGGCCAAGCTCCGTCCCAAGCAACCCCTTCGCTATAAACGTTAGTTCAAATGTAAATATCCAAGATTCAAATGGATGAACGATGAAACTTTTCATTGGATTCACGCCCACAGCTCAAACTGACCATATGGAAAATTCACTTTTAATGCAATGGCCGTTGCCAGTTGGAAGTTTTGGTATCACAACTAGGTCTGTACAAGTCTGGGTATATACGCTTTGGACTCCGGCTTTGATTCAGTATGGCTCAAATGAAAGGTTATTACCACCGTAATAAGGTCGCGTTTAGAAGGCGTGGTTTCACAAGCGGTTTGAGCAGCGGACACCGCTGCGTATAAAGGTATAGAGCAGAAGCGGCGGTTTACATATTTAGTGCTGGTTCACATGGACGTCCAAATGACGCCTGACGCTGCGTCACTTTCAATCGGTTAGGAAGAAATACATTACGGGCAATGAAGCGATGCACATGGCCGCAGATAGCTATCCGATAGCTATCGGCGGCATTTTGCCGCCGCGATAGCTATCTGGGATGACGCTGGTCTCTGCTCCTATCTGCGTCATTTCACGCGTCCGCATATCAATTTTTAATAAGCCGGCCTACATACATTCGAACCCGGAACACGGACACGGTCACAATGTCTGATTTGTAAGATGTTTCTTAAACCATTCGGTTGAGGATCACTTTTAAGTGCCAATTAATTAATTATTGTTAATCGTTGATCGTGACTACTACAATGGACAATTAATTTTGAAAAAAAAATGGTGGGAAGGGCGCTCTCAGCTCGGACGGGGGTTTGTAAGGGGGGTGAAAATGCGATATTCCTTACATTTTAGAAGTGATGGCCAAAAAACAGTTTATTTAAAACTAAAAATAACATAAATTGTAAATTCAGGTTCGCTATTATGTGGCCCGGCTTATATAATACAGAGTGACGCTGCGTCCTATCGCATCATGTGAGTTGAAATGCAGTTAGGTATCAAAGAGGGAGGAGCTTAAGTGACGAGGCGTCCGGCGTCATTTGGACGTCCATGTGTACCGGTTCTTACACTGAATTCAAATGCAATCTCGCTGCTCCACAAACCGCGACGATGGTCGCAACGGCGAGTCGAGCGGTTTATACATTCATCGTCGTAAAGCCGCCGCGGCTGCCGCTTTTTGCGTTTATACACAGCGGTGCGCCGCTGCTCAATCCGCTTGTGAAACCTCTCGTCTGAGGTCGCGGAAGAGATGATGAAATTCACCAACACTGGGCCTTTCTTCATTAATGGGATGCACCCAATGGCGACGCCCTTCCATTTTTAGAGGACTGTTTTCAAACAGAAATAAATTTACTGGGTCAAGCACAAACGACATGATGTCGAACAGATTCTATTCCTTGAACTAAATTGGTCTCTACTCTCCATAACTGCGTGCAGTGAACATCCCGGATCATCTTTGCATCGCAAGCCATCGCTCGGATCATCTTTGCATCGCAAGCCATCGTTCGGCTCGGCATCGCACGGCGTGCAATGTGAACACCCACCTCATCGCATCGCTCGACCCGGCTCGGCTCGGCTCGGCATCGCACGCAGTGTGAACATCCACTATTTGTAACGACAACCGAGCCGGAGGTGACACCAAACGACCCGGCTCACACTATCGATTGCTGGCCTAGCTATGATGCTCAAGCACATGTCACTACTTAAGTATCCGGTATGGTCTAAACGACCACACTCTCACCTCACCCTGCTCCTCCTCATTAGTTCAACAATCTGTTATAATCAAAACAAATGAACCTTATGCCTGAACCAGATTGAACGCTGAAAGCAGTAGCAGCGGCAGCAAGAACAACAGGGAGTTTTGTTTTCGCCGCTGTCGTTGTTGTTGCATTCAATCTAGGTCGCTTATGGGAAATACATGCTTCCTAACTTAATATTTCGCTGCCGGTGCTGCTGCATTCTGCGTTCAATCCGGTTCGGGCATTATAATAAAGAAAGCATTTTGATGTATTGTACAATACAATACGTCCTTTTTTTCGAAATTGATCAAAAGACAAAAATGTGGAATTTTGAACAAAAACACGTTATTATGGGGAATTTCCGAACCAGAATAGCGAATTTCGAATTCGATCGATATCTGGCAACCCTGGTGGTGTGTGATGTGTGAACTCTTGTTTGTTTAACTAATCTCTCAGTAATAAACATAGTAGCTCGAAACAAGCAGAAATTTGTCGGTTTTTGGCTATTGTGATTCAGAAGAATGACACTGTAAATTATACTTAACGCCAATCTCTCAGCGTTCTTTATTATCGAATAAATTAACGTGATTCAACATACAAGTCAGATCGTCAAGTTCGAAATGGTTCTCCGACCCACCCTACCCGTATATTACAATTCTAATTATGTGGACTTTTATTTGCTGGCTTAAAAGCAGTTGTTCTCCTAAGAACTCCATCTCACCTGCAACTCTCAACCGATAGAACCTTGTTGAAAAATGGAGGACAGTCAACGGCGAAGTAGTCGACTGATGAGTGATGATCAATAGTTAGCAGAGCAGTGATTGCAACACAAACCATCCATTGCACCTTAAGGCTGAAATACATGTAGACGGACGGACGGAAGGCAATTTTCGATTGATCAACTTTTTGATCAATTATTCTCATTCGCAGTCAATTTTACACACACAACGTATGAACTTTTTCTCAAACAATGAAAATTCCATAACATCTCCCCTGCAACCATTCGTAGAAAGGATCTGACTACTGCTTGCAAACAAAAGCTTACAAATTTCATTGCTCTCCGCGTAGAGTCGTCGATCACGATGTATGCATAATTTATACTGGATATGTACTACGATGATATCCAAAGATCTTTTTCGCCGTGAGCAACAGTGAGCTTCTCATTAGTTTGTGGTAAATGCAAGCACAAAACTCTGAAATGTTCGCATCCTGAGGAAATAACATACTTCGCAACGTCCCTCAACTATTTTATAAACATAATGAACTCTTGAAAAATCTTGTTTCATGAGCGATCCTAGGGGAGACAATTGATTACCGTTGAATGAACTTGAAAACAATTGTGTTCAATTGAAATCATGCACTTCTGATCCTGACCCCGTGATAATATCCGAAAGAAAATACGTCCATCCGTCCACGTCTACTCGTATTTCGGACACAGCAAACCGCGGTTCGCCTCCGTACGGAAGAATGTCCACCAGACAACTAAGTCTTACGTAAGTATGGGATGAATAAGCGAACATTTTTGGTTGCATTTCTCATTTTTTAACCATGACCTTCATACAACAATATAGATCTGGGGTAGTGGCTTTTTATTTGATCGGTATAGGTCAATCCCCCTGTCCTTTGACTAGCGTAGGTGGTTCTATTTGAGGTATCCTCATGAGAATAACACCAGATCCGTTTTGGATGGATTCACCTTAAGACCACAGCTCTTTGCCTAGATGACAAAGAGGACGTTCTGCCAAACCTAATTTAGAGTTCAAGGAAATTTGCCTGAGATGGAAATGGCAACGTTATCCGCGTAGGCAACCAGTTGTTTGTTAAGCGACTTTTTTTTGTATAATGATACTGCGCAAGTAAATTTCTAATACGCTTTCAACATCTTAAGAAAAAATCGCGGATAGCTTAATAGGTCTGGGAATGTATACCATCTCTAAGCAGGCCCTAAATATAATAAGGATCCGTGGAATAATAACATCGGATGTTTGCTGTATATTCACCGGGATATAGATAGGTCGCCGCGGTCGTTCGGTCACCGCTCTACGAAACTAATCTAGAGCTCGGAGTTCAAATCTCGGCGCGATCAAAAACTGCCTGTGAGTACTAATAGAACTCTCACAGCAGTGCTTCGAACTTGTCAGTATAAAGATGGCGCGGATAGGAGGTGCATGCTAGCAACTGCACTTCCGAAAAGAAGACATCCTATCGAAACATTAACATGGCAAATGCTAGAGATGTTGATGCGCCCACGCTCCTGGAGGTAAAGACAACTAACAATAAAAAATCAATTATTGCCTTACATGATGTCGTCCGTAACCTATTTTTATTCATTGAATAACTATAGGTGTAGACGGATCACTAGAGATTTTCTTATGTTCTGAGCGTATTGAGCAGTCTAACGAGACCTCTAGACTTTGGAAAATCCTCTCAACAAATCTTTCTATGCCCGGGTTTCTGCAGAGGAAGGATGGCTCTTGGACGTCATCAAGTGCAGAGACTATGTTCTGCTCGATGCGCATTTCCCCGGCAGTTCGACACTTACCATGCTCTTGACTTCGTCTGCAAGTTTTGGGGCTTCATGTGAGCCAGGGTGAATATTCGAGAAGGCCGCTCTATAACTTTGACCCCCTTTATAAATACGCTGGGCCGGGTGGTATCATTCGGACGGACCTGCAACGCACATCGGACATCTTTGGTTAGAGATTATCTTTAAAACTTGTCTGGAGCTAGTTCACATTTCATACATCTGGAGAGAAGTTAAGGTTGCTTTTATACCCAAGGAAGGTGAGAGATCACACATGCGCCCTAAGAGTAGGGAGATCAATTGACATCGTAGTAATATTCCAAGTATAAAGTGGAGTTAACAATGACTCATTCTCGCTCTCCACTATCACACAGAAAAAATCAGCCAGTCAATTCTTTCTGTCGCTTGGTTTCGTCCAATCATAGATTCCACTCATCAGGAGCTGCCTTAACACATTGGGGGAAGAATAAAAGTTGTAGTATTCCATCTCACCTGTTGTCTACCTCCGAGCATAGCATGCGTACTGGAAGCGCATATCGGTGTAGACTGCTATGCACTCTATTGTTAGCCATATTGGAAAATCTTTCAGTCATAAGGAATACACTATGGGAGATTTTTCTGGACGAGATGATGCATTCTCGAGCTTGCTTGTGGGTGATTCGTCGTTAGCCTGCTATTAACATACAGGGTTATACAGTCCAGTTTGGGAGAATCTACTGTGCGTAGGTTCGTCTGTAGGGATACACCTGGGTTAATCGTGACAAAACGGAAATTGTACTCTTTACAAGGCAGCACAATCTACCGAGCATTGAACCTCCGGTACTGGAGGGTGTCAGATTGCCTTTCCCGGACAAGGCTAAACTCCTCGGTTTTATTCTGGACAGGAAGCTGGTATGGAGGCCAAATATTAAGGAACGTGTTAACAAAACCCTTCCAGCACTTTACTCTTGCAAGAGGGCGATAGGTCGGAGCTGGGGACTACAACCGGGAGTGGTATTGTGTCTGTACACATCAGTTCTCCGGCCCATTCTTTCACATGGCATCTTCTTTTGGTGGAGGGCACATGCAGGACTATTTTGGGAAAATGTACAAAGATTGGCGACTATTGCTGGGGGCTATCAGATAGTAGATCTGATAGCCCCCAGCAATAGTCGTTTCGATCTGCCAGCAAAAACGAATTACTCCTAAGTATGTGTTTGGTAGGAGTTTCGTGAGCCTGTTTCCATCAAGGAACATGTGGTTAACTGGGGCACTCTCTCTCCCAGACTCCATCAATTTATGTACTCACGGCTCCAAAACGGATGCTGGGAAAGATCTGGTATTTTCTCGGAGTCGCTGAAGATAAGCTTATCTTTTCATTTACACGATCATTTCAGTGTACTACAGGCGAAGATACTAGCGATCTCGGAAAGGAGATGCCATGCTATAACGGAAAGAAACATCACCCTTTACGCCCGTTTCACATTGTTCGGCTAAAACCGGACCGGCGAATTTTCTTTTAGAGGAGTTAAAGAAGATGAGCAACATAACTCCTCCAAAAAAATCGCCCGTCCGGTTTTAGCCGGACAATGTGAAACGGGCGTTAGACTGGCAGTCTGGCTGCAATTCGATCTCTCGAGTCTGCTCTATCGACATCGCGGCCTATAGTGAATTATCGAGCGCTTCTTGACGAGGGGAGTTGCTTTAAAATACCCTTGTGTTGGCTCCTAGGCCATAGTGTTTATGCTTGCCAGCTTTCTCGGACTGGAATGACTGGGGCAATTGAAAATGGCCGATGCGACATCGGAGTGCTTTTTGCAACCTGCCAGATAATAATAAAGTGTAATGCGACAAATAAAGCCAGCACTAGATGGACTGAGGACGGTACAATTCAGACTGTGAACATGATATGGCCCATAGCGGACCCTGGTTACTCTGCTCCAATATTATCACTGAACAGCAAGCACATTGGTGTGGCTGCTAACATTACCAACCACTGAGCACTGTTTCATTCAAGAGCATGCTAGAGAAGTTCGCCTACCTTATACCGATTTCTGCAGAAGTTGCGAAGATATTGACGAGGAGAAGAATACTTTTCGTTTTCTATGCACCTATCCTTGCCTTGGCCCCGAGGAGGAGGGTCTTTCTGAGTGACTCTTTCTTCTTTCAGTTGAAAGACCTAAGCGCCATGAGCCCGTTCAGGCTCTATCGGTTTATTGCCAACTCTGACTGGTTCAAAAAATAATAACTTCAGTGGGATAGGTATATCCTTGTGGGTACCACAATGGGCTCTTGACCAGTAGCGCAGTTTGTTGAGGCATCAATCCCATGTTTGACTACCGGCGTTTAGGGTTCGAGTCCCGTCTACGACGACGTTCGTGGCCATGGATATGCAGGAGATGCATGCAGTCAACAACATTCTCCGAAACCAGTTTATGCCAACGAAACGTCAACTAGGCCACATTGAACAGTTGACGCGCTATGTCCAACAAGGGGTTGAGACAATTGATTAATGTGTGCTGTGTCATTCACGGCCCACGGCCGCCAATTGCTTCTTAAAAGATTTATTTCCAAACTGTTTTTTTTTTACTTTTATCATGCAAATGTGCTTAAAAGCATGCAATCATGTTTTTTTTTGTCGCGTGCAAATAAAACTCATTTGTACGACAAGAGGGAAGCGAGTGTGAGCTGCGAGGCTTGTAACATCCAATTTAGATTGTATAATTGATTTCCCTGGATAGACATTCCTGTCCTCGTGTGTCTTGTTCATGACAAAAGTGTAAGGTGTATTGATATCAAACGGTACGGCACGGTATCCTTGTCCACTGCACTTTGAATCTAATATACCTGAAATTTCAATTCAACATCTACTTCATAAAAATCACGACAGATAAAAAATTCATTATATTTGCACAATTTCATTGTCTGAACTCATTTTTGTCGCAATCTCTCTTACCAAATCAGCCAATTATATTCAGAACAACCGCAGCACGACATGCCTGCTAGCTGCTAGCAACTTCAGCGTCTGTCAGATCGAAAAGAAAGACATTCAAGCTGTGTCTTGATTCCCAAGTCAAGTCGTTGTGCACCATCTGAACTTCTTTCATTTCCACCAAACAAACTTTGTATCTATTCGAAAAATTATGGAGCAAGATTTGATGATTCCGCCCTCGACTAGCCACCGCCAAACAAGGCTGGATTTTATAAGAAACCAAAATGCTGCTGCATTTTAATTTTTCCTCTGTTCAACATTCAGTGCATCTAGTTCAAATTCAAAGATGCATGGCTGCGTGCATTGCAAGATATCACGGTACTCGCGTGATTGTTTTTTTTCGGGCTGGCTCTTTGCTTCCTCGGGCTGTGTACTGATAATAGAATAAAATTTTCAGGACGCCTTCTTCTGAAGCTTCGCTTCCGTCATCCATACATTTTCCCGGTACAATATTGGGTATTCAGTCAAGTGTACGGCAAGATATGCTCACTGTGCAGAAAAAAGAGGAAGTACGCTCAAAATGGCATCTAGACAATCATCTGTACCAATTGTGCAGACGGAGAGTACCTTTATCTACTTCAGTCACGTTCGTCTATTGAATTCACCTGGACGAAGAAGACTCGCGGAACTGACAATACGAAAGGATGGCTGGTATGGAGGTTGGCTGATTGTTGAATCGACTTCTTGTTTTGTCTTCTTCCAATGCGCGCAACAATAATGAAACATCAACAATGGAATAACCATAAGACAAAGATCACGAACTTCCAAAGACCGTACGATAGTAACTTTGCAACTGACGACTCCCCATCATAATTTCAAGGAGTTGGCTAGAATACCACTTGCGGCATGACTACTACACCCAGCATGTCTCTGAAGAGACTTGGGCCTGACTCGCGATGACTCGGGAAAGATAAATGAAGAAGTTGGAACCCAGTAGGTTTAGGCATTAATTATACTACTTGTGAAGAGAATAGAGCTGTGTAGTCAGTGGCGTGAATGTGAGCCACCGTCACCGACGGTATACTCGTGTGGAAGTTTGGAGTGGTGTAAACGCAAAATCGGAAGATACGATAATGTCCGTGAAACCTGAATGAAAGCGTCATCACAATCACACACTGTGCCTTAGGCTAGCGGCGTGTATGGCTGCCAAAAGGTAGGTATCGTCTAATGATGCAAACCGCTGTGCTATATCGTAAAGATTCATCATGTGTATCAGGTGCCGTAACTTTCGTGCACTCAGTTTTACCATTATGGATGAGAATGGATGGTACCTTATAGCTATCCGAAAAGGTCGATTGAAACGCACTTCTGGAGTGAAAGGTCACCTCATGGGAACTTCCAGCCTACTCTCATCGGGTAACAACGATTTGCATACAAATCTTTATCCGAAACAGGCGTAATGGAGCCAACATCTTAATTCCGACAAACAAGCTTATCACCCTTCATATTCATTGTGTCTATGTATGCGTGTGGTAATCTTCAAAACTTCGCCGAAAAAAACACACACTTCGAGACGGTCATCTGTTTGATATCGCGGCTGGGTTTTGATTATCGATTCAGCGCTCATTAGGATTCCCCAATGAATTTTAAGTACAACCCAACCTCTGTTTCACTCCCAAACCTGAGACATGTTTAGGGATCCCGATCGGAATTGTCTTTAATAGTCACAAACTCTGCAATTAGTGAGCCCAGAGTGGAGTCTGTCAAAAACCCATACGAATAATATAATTAATTAGCCAACATTCATTCGAATGTCGAGGTTTGTGCCGGCCCCCAAAACATCCCAGAAAAGCCGAACACAAACCCAACGAACAAAAACTTTATGAAAAATTAAGACAAGATCGACGGGGAGTAACTGTTCCTTTGGACCGCGGATCGGAGGTTCCAGCATAATCAAACGAACCAAACTTCGGATTTGTTCACAGGTCCAGTCCAATACTACTCTCACATGTGCCGCTTGCCGCATTGGACTTTTCTATAGAGATACGCTAACGGCCAATGAAAAAAAAGATACAAACGAACCGAACTGAGAACAGTCCCAAGAACCCGATAAGCAATTTGTTATAGTTTGTCATCGTGTTATTAATTATATGGTGTATCTCAGATATAATTGTGGGGACCTGGTACTAATCTATTTGGGATTAAATGGGCGCTAACGATCATTACGGGAGGAATGTCTTTTTAATGATCGTTTGGAGGACTATCTGTCCCGATTAGGTACCGATTATGAAATCTATTTTATAATCAGAGGTCATGTGCGTGTCTTTTTCATTTTGGGTATCTTTAGCGCAGAGAAAGGTTTTGTATCTATGTATGTTATAACAGGCGTTTTTTTGGTACTCGTATGTGATGTCAAAAGAATGTCTCAATTTGGAAGATGTTTGGTGTGTTTCAGGGCCGACAAGAGAAAATTCGGGCACGGGGCTCAACCACTATTGGCTCATGTACAGAATGTCCCATATTTCCCAACGATTTCAAATACTTTTAATTGTTTTCCCAGATTTTTTTTATATTTTATTTTCATTGTACAATTCAAAATAATATCCTTTGATTTAAGTAATCATAATGTCAGCTTTGCAAAAAGGAGCACTTGAAGCAGATTTACTTTCACTGTATGCTCTGATATTGCTCCCTTTAAACTACGGCTTTCAGCTGATAAATTATTGTGGGTTTATTTCCATGCATCTTTACTTTCAAATACACGATTTACGTGAACGATAGGTGTCGCAGAAAACCGTGTAAATCGAAATCTTGAATTTTCATAGTATAATCGTGTAAATCGAAAAGAAGCTAAGATATACGTTATTGCATCTTTTATTTTAATGTAATGATGAGGAGTGTGTGTCCCTCGGATCTGACCTAGGTACTTTGAACGACACATTGGAACCGTCATTCGTGCACGATCTTCCAGAATTTGATATGGAGGACGAAGCGAACGGCACGATGGTTGAAGGGGGCAGTTCACTTTAAAACATGTTAAAACTCCTCCAAATCAATCTTCATCACTTTAAAGCAGTTTCTACTGCGATCCTTCTTCGCCTGGTGAGGAGCGAAGAAGACATCGTTTTAATACTGGTGCCCTGGATCGTGCATCTGTTAGCGGTTTAAGTTCTCCTAATTTTACTGTTTTTTATGTAAGGGGCCAGAGTAAACCCCGGGTTTGCGTTCTCATTAGGAAAAAAAACCTTAAGGCCTTCCTTTTATCGTTCTATAGCGACAAGGACTCAGTGATAGTCTGCCTTGAACTTAGAGGTAAGGCATACTGGACTGTCTCGGCTTACTTGTATTATGATCAAATTGGAATCTTCCCTTCAAACAAACTTAAGGAAACCATCGCAGTGGCAAGAGCAACAAACACCAGTCTGATCCTTGGCTGCGACTCTAATGCCCATCATGACGTCTGGGCAGTACCATCACAAACGAGAAGGAACGAATCAATTGTTTTGTGATGTCGGTAGAAAGCCTGCTTTTTCTAATGATAAGAAAAGTAGGGAGGTCCTTGATATCACTCTTACCTCAAAGATATTCAGCACTTGATTAGTGGCTGGAGAGTATTCGAGGATCATCGACACCTACAATTTAGCCTTGCGAAACGACCTGCGTTCAATCCACACACCTTGAATCGCAGGCGAACAAACTGGCCGAAGCATCGTGAGACTCTTCTGGAATGGCTGCCGCCTTTACCAAATCAACCCTACAACCAAAATGAACTAGATAGCGTGGTTAATACGCTGATCGGTGTAATCAAGGCAGCAGTATCCTCATCGTGTCCTGTTAGCTCACATACAGAAAAGAAGGAATCACTGTGGTGAACGGTAAGTTATCCGAGCTTAGGGCTATATGCAGGAAGGCCTTTAATAAGGCAAAAGCTCCTAAGCTGGAGTCCGGCTGGCAATCCTATAAAAGGCAACCTAGTCTTTTCAAGAAAGAGTTGAGAGGCGCTAAACTCAACTCGTGGAAGAGCTTCTGCGAACGCGTGGAAGGGTGTAGCCATCCTCCAGACTACGTAAAACTTTGTCTTTGAACTCACCTCTGCCCAATTTTGTGCAGAGGCAGGATGGCTCATGGAAATCGTCAAGGAAAGAATCCATTGAATTTTTGCTTGTTACGCACTTTCCTGGCAGCACGGCGGCTAGCTCGGCGGGAGCCTTACCCACCTGCCATTCAACAACATGTGATGTTGCGTCTATTCTCTAGGCGATCCGCAGTTTCGAACCATTTCATTCCGCTGGACCCGACGGCATCATTCCTGCGGACTTACAGAATCCATTAGATATTGTAGATCCTTGGGTTCATCCTAACCGCATGTCTCACCCTGGGGTATATTCCGCGCATCTGGACGGAAGTTCTAGTCGTTTTCATCCCGAAAGCTGGACGAAGCTCGCACGCGCGCGCTAATCACCTTAGTCCCATCAGCCTTTCTCCAACCTTGTTGAAATTATTGGAGCGGCTGATCGATGTCCATCTTCGGAACACTATTCCGCCTCAGTTTCTATCTTTATCGCAACATGCCTACTGGAAAGGAAGTCCAGTAGATATTGCTCTTCACTCTTTAGTTAGTTGCACTGAAAAATCCCTTGAATACAAGGAATACACCACGGTTGCGTTTCTTGACATTAAGGGAGCAATAATGATGGATCTAGTGCAATCATCGAAGCGCTCTTGACACTGCATGTTGATGACTTGTGTCATTAGTCATTAGTTCACAGTTAACATCTAGGAATACACGTACCACTATGGGTACATCACCCGTCAGTAGATATGTCTGCACAGCCACCCTCCCAGGGCGGGATACTGTCCCCTCTTCTTTGAAACCTGGCAGTTACTGGACTGCTTCTGAGACTGGAAGAGTTTGGATACAATTTGATGGCCCACGACGAGGCTGCCATTGCTGTTTCCGGCGGACTCCCGCTCCCGGGAGTCGTTAGTGAGTTGCTGTATAATGCTCTATATATTCTCGCTGAATGGGCAGGCCATTGGTGTCAGCCCTGCCAAGACCGAACTCGTGCTCTTCACCAGAAAACACGTGGTACCTTCTGTTGAGCCTCCATCACTTGATAGCAAGAAACTGGCTTTCACTGATAGAGCAAAGTTCCTGGGTCTTTGACAGGAATTTGACGTGGAAGCCCAATATCTTGAGTGGGTGAACAAGACCACAACTGCGCTCTACTCAAGCAGGAAGGCGATTGGCAAGAACTGGGGTCTACAACCGGGAGTAGTGTACTGGCTATATACAGCGGTTGTGCGGCTAATTCTACTGTACGGTATATGTGTGTGGTGGACGGCACTAAGGATGGCGTCCTATTGTAACTTGTTAAGTAAAGTGCAAAAACTAGCAGCAATTGCCACAACGGGGGCCTTTAGAACAACTCCGTCAGCCAGCTTAGATACGCTGTTAAACTTGCTCCCACTTGACATATTTGACGAACAAGCGGCACGGTCCTGCGCCTCCACGAAACAGGCTAATGGCGTGCGTCGATTAAAAGCCAGCATGAGAGCGTGATACGGCACAATCGTTACATTACCACAACAGGCTGTTTCGAGACCTAGGTTTCTTTTAGTGAGGTGAAACGTTATTCGTGGTAACAGAATGGACACATAAGTGGTCTAAGTATGCTCTGTTGCATCATGGCAGGCCCTTAATCTAACCTAACATAATATACAATAAAAGTATAACATGAAAGAAAAACAAGCTAGCCTTCGGGTTCGGCAAGCTCACATTCGTGAAGGGTTTAATAACGGCATATTCGTAAAACGGATGGTTGAGTTGGTAAGAAAATCAGTTATTAAAAGCTATGTTCATGCTGACACCAAACACATATTAGCAAATTTTCGTACGAATTTTTGAACAAAAACTTAAAGCTCTGGTGTTTGTGCGAAAATATTAACCGTAAGCACCTCTATTCTGGTTCCATGTTTTCGCGCAAACAGCCTTAAGCCTTAACTTTTCGTTCAAAATTTTTTATAAGTATTTGATTATGAGAAGTAGGTGTGATTCAATCATTTACTAATATCTCGCTGGAATCGAGGAGCACGTTCCACATTCGAATCAATTTGTAAAAAGGTTACCAAGTTTTCTCCCTAAATCGAGCCCATCGGGAATGACTTTCGCAGTTAACACTGTCAGTACAGGCTCATTTTCGGCATCATTGTCAGGATGATTTGTTCCATGAAGCATGGAGATTAAATATGCGTCGTTTAATGTCTCTTACGCTCAGTAATTTCGTATAAATCGTCTATGGCAGAGGCCTTAATCACTATCAAGTTGGTGTCTTGAATACTGATTTTGTCAAGGCATTTGACACTGTTAATCACAATCTGCTGCTAGCTAAACTTCGATATTTTAGCATCTTTGGATCAATTTTATGCTGGTTTTGTTCATGCTTGTCACATCGTGAGTACCGTGTCATCTAAAATAGCTTTATTTCGTGTTCCTTCTACCCCTCCTCGGGAATAACCCGAAGGATCTATTCTCGGTCATTTACTATTTAATATATTTGCATATCAATGACGAACCTCTATATTTGTCCTTACTATGCCTGAAATTTGATCTGCACATTATCGAAGTCAGTGCTAGAGCTTCGCGCAGTGCAGGTTTCGTCCTTCGTTGTGTGTGCTCGATAGCATTTCCACCTGCCTTAATCTGTTCAATATCCTCGTCGGTAGTGTCCTCCGTAGAGGCGTCACTCTCATGCCTGACTACGGTCGTTACGGGTTCAAGTCCAATCCACGGCGTTCGTGGCCATGGGAGTTTGTATGGCTGGAGGAGCTGGAGCTGGCATGGCAACGTGCATCATCCAAAATTGGTTTATGCAAACGAATCGTCAGCTAGGCCACATGGAGTAGTTGACGCGCTATGCCCCACTAGGGGTCAGGGCAAATGAGTAGTAGAAAAACGAATATATTCTGGAGCCTCTTAGAAGTACCTAAAAGACAATGTGCGCTACTAGTGGGCACATTAACGGGACACTGCTTGATAGGGGAACACTGGAATTGCAAGCTACCAAATACAAAGGAAACTCTAGGGCACCTTTTACGTGAATGTCCAGCGCTCGCTAGGAAAAAATAAAAAACCTGGTGGCCTACTTCTTCAACGACCTGGAAGGAGCCGCAGGTCTCAGCATGAGAAGCATTTGGAGCTTCTCTAATGAGTCTGGACACTTTGAGCTTAACAACGATGTTCTAGTATGGTCTAACAACGAACTGTGATGAGTATCGGAAGTGTGTGGTATCGCTATGAACCGAAGTGGTCTATCCACAGCCGTAAAGCTGCCACCCAAACTTACCTAACCTAGATATGCTTGGCGTCAGTGCTACTGTCGTGACTTACATAAAATATTTAAAGCCCATTACTACTTGCTTTCTTAATTCAAATTCACTGAAACCATAAAGATGGAAAAATCCTGAGCTAGTAGAAGTTATCAAACCATTTAAACATTAACGATCATTTTCGCAAAAAGTCATTCAAATCAAAACACGCATTACATATTCCCATCGGCATCAATCACCACAAATTCTCTCAAATATGGCATTAGGACACCCCACTCTTACTACCCTACCATATCCATTTGAATAAATTAAACCTACCACACCAGCTGTGTATTGACGCGATATGGTCGTTAAAATCTTATCTAAAACCATTCATCGCATTTGGTCCATTTTTCTCGCGATACCGTCTTCGCCAAAACAACCTCCCTCCGATAAGTTCCCTAGTCGTAGACGCGTGGTGACAACGACAATCAAGAATCCAAGGTCCATGTCAAACCTCAGCTACAATTTCGTCCAAGATAAGAGCCAATCCCTTCCTTTGGTTCTATTGTATGGCTTTCGTCCTGATAAGGAAAAATGAAACCCCTTTTGAGCTCGTTTATCGTCCTCGGATCTGGGCAAGGACACCGGAGCGCGATACACCCTGCCTGTTTTCGTTTCCTTTTCACAGGCACACTGTGCAAATGAAATGTGCAGATTTCATAGTGCACTCGTGTATGATAGTATCAAGGAAAAAACTAGAGGGATGCAACTCCTGAATGTTTTGTTAACTTCGTCTATCAGTCCGACAAGCAGTCAGTCAAATGTCACATTAAATGTTGCGTTAGCAAAGATAAGCAAAGTCACAAAGAACACAGAGCGTATTGTACTGTTTAGAGATGCATGAGTGTGGCTAGATAAGAACATTTAATCCTATTTTATTTCAGGGATGGATTGCAGAAAAATCTTTTCTCGGTTAAGCTTATGTAGCGAACCGGACATCCATCCACAGTATGTAGACTGCTGGAAATCGACCTGAACCGAACTTCTCGGATCATTTTAATATGCATATCTTTCACTTCACGCAATTTTGCATGTGCAGATCAATAGATAATATCATGCTGACTGGCGGAACAGTAGCATCGCCTTCCAGCATTAAAACATGGTCATGCTGATTTTGAGCCGTGGTCAATCGCCACTTCTGTTTCGTATGGGAGAAATTTGTAATTGCATTAATGATTTTGAGGGAGGTATGTGTTCAATTGGACAAGTATTTTCGATTAAAATGCTGAAGGACTCATTAGGAAGGGATAGGGAAATTGGAATGTGGTCGATCGTTGAATCTTGAATATTGGCAGTTTCAAATTTAATTAGACATTAGGGGTAAACGTTCCGAGATCTCGCATTACCCTCCATTAAGGTCCTGCAAAAATTATCGAAATCTCTTTTAAAAAGTCAGATTAGATTGCACCTACTGGTCAATGGGGTTTACTGCCCAAACATAAATATCCTAGGTTACTTCAAATATTAATTAGTAGGTCCACATTCATGAGAAGACTTTAATGATTTTGGCAGGGCTTTACCCTGAACCAAGAACTGAAACTCCTCCATCCAACATATTCATCAACCACATACTCCCCTTAACTACCATGGGAGGCTCATTAACACGCAACCCATGCTCTCATAACCATGGTGTGATTTATCTTGTACCCCAACGCGAAATAATAACATTTACATCTTACATCAGCTCACAAAAAAAAAGACGAAATGGTAAAGATACACTGGACTAAGGCCATTTCAAAGAATCGTATCCGTTTGCTCCATATGCATTTTCATGTATCAAAGTCGCCAGATAAATGATCAAGCTGAGCCCCATTCATATGTCTGAACATAAAAACCACACAGCTTTTGCGCTAATGTTTGAGCTACCCACTTGAGCCTAAACAAAAAATTTGCAACTGAATAATAATAGTTGCAAAAATCCCCGCGGCATTTGGGGTGTGTATATTTAAACAATATAATGGACGCTCTTTAGCGAAAATCGTCCACTTAGCGGAGTAGAAATGTTGTTCAGCCTAGGGGCGAAAATAATTTTCGAGTTCACCCAAAATTTGGAACATCTTCGTCTTGGCGAAATTTTGGGCGATTCGGTGGTGAACAGGTTCTCGTGAAACAGTTTTCGAGGCTATTCTTGAGGAGTTGTGATAACCAGACTGATTGCTGTTGCTGACTACTTAGAAGATTCACTTCATTTGGAAGGGACACGTGTTGGCGTTTGAATGGATCGAAACGGTCCTCAATTCCAAAAGCAAATAGGAAAGTAAGTAAGTAAGTAAGTAAGTAAGTTTTCTAGTCCATACTAAGCCAGCATAAAATAGGTGGTAGCTGCAATTCTTGAAAGAAAGTGTGTGGTTTGGCTTAGGTTGGTGTTAGAATCTTTCGTGACCTTTGCATAATGCCAAAGTGCTTCATATATGTCTTCATTCTTGCATAGTGCATTCCTAGCTGTTCAGACCTACTTCTCTACCTAAACAGGCTACTTTATGAAGCTTCCTACCGCCATCATCCCCATTCATAACAAGCTTCATCGAAAATCCAATCCAAAATGCAAAAGGTCAACAGTAGAATGTGGTCGATAAAAAAAAAAAGTAACCACAAAACGCCTTTCTTTTATTTTTAATGTTTTTGTTTGGCGTTCTGTCTTTTTTTACGTTGTATATTAAGCATTTTGTTGCTTCTACGAAAAAAATAATGGAAACTAACTGGTGGATCGTCTGGGGCGGGCAAACACAATTTGAATTATGCCATTTCAAGACGGTGACGGTAGATGATGATTGATGACAAAATTGACAGAAATTTATTATCCAAGAGCTTCAGATGTGTATACGATACAGGAACATTTTGGTAAGAAGGCGGAGAAGAAATATGGAAGATATATGGACATCAGGCTACATATACTGGTTAGTGTTAGAGCAATACTTTATTGACTGGACCGTAAATCCAAATTTTTCTTTCTTTTTTTTTGTGACTGCCTTAGCCGTGAATCCTTTTTTTGTGAGCTTGAACCATAGTATGAATATTCATAAGAAACCTGTGAATTATTGAATAGAGATTTTTTTTTTGTATTTTCAAATCTTTTAATAAACTGGAATCTTCCGAACTTTTGAATGTTCTGGTCCAACACTCAATCAGCCACTGTTAGTGTCACCATACACTGTCGAACTCGAACTCGAACTCGAGCTCGAACATGGTCTCAACAGACAATTTTCTTCAGATATGTGCGAAGTATCTTGGGTCATTCGGACGAAATTTTAACACATCGCTTGAAGAGTAGTGATCAAGGGATTTTCTTTCAAAGGCAAGACAATGTGGTAGGTCAGAAGGTGTTGTTGAATACAGGTTTCTTGCAACGATTGCATTGCATCGAATGTAATAGGAAAATTATGAAAAGGTTCGTTTTCGTTGTGGCTTTTAGAAAGAAAGTAATTTCAGGCAATTGAGTTGAAATTGACGGAGATGCAAAATTCATGGAATTCGGATGGATATAATATGATGAATGAATGAAATATGGTGGATAAGATTTTGATAATAGTAGGAGGAGATGCATGATGCATGATGGAAACGCTCGGGGACACAGATGCGAATATATCCGGCATAATATTGGTATACGAAAACGAATACAGAGTAGTAGAAACTTGATTTCAATGTTTTTTTTTAATAATTAGGGAACGTGTGAAATATTCGTATCTTAAAATAATAATGTTCAGATAACTAAGAGGGTAAGTGCATATGCAGGCAAATATTTTAAAGTATGGCGTGTGATATATTCACATTATCATTAAAATACTCGTATGTAGCATATGACTTGTGGCTTTATTTACGAGATATACGTGTGATGTATGGCGAATTGGAATATGTATGGTGTTTGGCATTTTGTAAATGTTGTATGAAGTAGGATTTCGATATACGTAGTAGGTGTAGGTGTGTGTGTTATGCATGGTATTAATTATAGAAAGGGGTAAAATGTAGTTTTGTCACAATCCAGAGTTTCTGTTGCGTGCTCTCTGTTATTCATTTTCCATACAATTACCGATTGTAAAGCCTCGGATCCATATGAGCAATCGTGCGGGGATTCACTAACAATGGATCGTGTTCGTGCGGATGCTCCTACCGTACACATATGAGTATTTGTGCGCGCATGAATGCTCATCTGTATACGAAGCTTAAGATGTTAAATGCATAGGAGTCCATTTCATTGTCATGTGTCCACATTTAACGGATCAATTAACTGGAATAAGATTTTGCGTCCTTACATGTAGAGCATCCAATTGACCATTCAATGAATTTTGGTAGTTTGATCTGTGTTTTCTCCAGAAGAGATAATGTACTTATTCAAGAAGGGATATTTTTTATTACACTAAATTTACACGCAGATATCGTGACAAACGTTGCAATGTAGAAGAATTTATGACACCTAATGGTTCTGTATTACTAAGGGTGGCCACACACGATTTAGAAGATGGTTTGGGCGTGGCTGAGCTCGATCGTGTGTGGCTACTATAAGGATCGTGTTCGTTTCAACCCACCAAATCCAAGGGTATTTTCAATACCTCATTGGAAATCAACTGTTCACGCAATATCTGTCATTCATGTGCATTCATAATGTGGCATGTTCAACGTGGTCCATAATAAACACAATTTGCAAACTAATGATCTTTTAAAACCAATGTTGAATGTTTACGAATCGAATTGCGTCTCAATGTCAACATTTACTGATTTCTACCCTTAATTGTAGTCCATAAAATAGCTCATTTAATATTTTAGGAGTCGGGTAATTTACGTATTGCCTGTAATTTGTACCAACTGAATGCTCAACAGGTAAGGATGCAAACTTTGTTGCAGGTAATTGAATAAGTAAATGGTGACATTGAAACGCATTTCAATCCGTAATCTTTAATATCTCATAAAGGATAATTGCGTGAAATTTAATAACAATATAAACACTCAATAATTATATAGTGGAAAAAAAAATATAATTCTCGTACATACTAAATTGTTGACAAACATATTACGACTTTGATAATAGATAATTGTATGATTTGCACCAATCAGTAAAGAATATATTCTCTGTCTTAATACTTATGCACTTTTGCTATGTATATAAAAATCAAATAAATTTCCACACATCATGTAATGCCAGAAATCCCATCCCACATACATTCTTTAATGATAATGTATATCATGTCATACATTATAACATTTCGATGCGATGCATTTACCCTCTATCGTTGCACAAAACTCCTTCGAACACACTGTACATTTTTAATCATTGCCATCATATGCGCCTTTCCCTAGTTCTATATAATATAAGAGTATTAACCGCATTCCGACCAATTCGGAAACTTGATAATGATATAGTACATCATTTGCCGCCTATTATTATCAGAACCAAAACTATATACGCATCAATATAAATCCTCACACAACCTTGCATCATAAACCACGCATTCTTATCTCATACACCACCCGCGACTACTGTGTATATTCCATTTCGGATACCCTCAAATTTCACACTACCTGAAATCCCTTTTCAACAAGATCTTCTTGTGTTTCAAAAACTCAATGCATCTACGAAATATTTGAAACACGTTTACCACCCCGGCGACACAAACATTAAAATTCCAAGAGACTTTGTTTCAACCTGTACAGACCATGTTCGAGCTCGAGTTCGAGTTCGAGTTCGACAGTGTATGGTGACACTTAGCTTCTAAGACGATCACTGTGTAGTGTACACATTTTGAAGTATGCTAGACGCTATGTTAATTATACGCCTCGATGACTGACTATATTTATTCGTATTTAAATTTTGCATAAATGTTTGCGATATTAATGGAAAGTAAATGCGTTTTAATTGAAGCAGATAATTATACTGGAAATATGGTTATTTTAATACACATTTGTTTATGTGTTGCGATTAAATAAAAAAGCAAGTAAATTGCATGTTGTACTAATAGCAATTTTTTAGCAATGTCTGTCAAAAGCACACGAGCATGAATTTGAGTGAACAGACGGAAGGACATTTGTGATGAGTCAGTGAGGACCATTTAAATTAAAAATGAGTTTCTAAATGACAAGATTCAAATTCCTTTTTTTTTTTCAGTGAAGCATGTTGTGACTTTTACCGTGACGTATCCGTCACATCGGATTTCGGAAATACAACCCCATCCCCCTTCCCACACCTAAAAAATGTATTTACAGTTTTATTCCAATCTAGATGAAACTCTGTATATTAGACCTTAAAGTCTAGGACAAAGTTATTGTCTACATAGGATTTCGGAAAACCTCGCTAATGCTCTTTCTCACCCCGTAAAGAAAAGGATAAAATTGATTTATCCACAACTAATTAGCGACAAATTGGTAGTTCTTTTCACCGTTTGTTTCGCTAACTTTATATAAACTTAGCGAAACACCCATTTTTTTTTAAATTAACAGCTACAAAATTATTTTTTTCACAACAAATTAGCGGGAAATTATTGCTCATTTTCCGGCTCAATCTGCGGAAGTTATTTCGCTAACTTTATATAAACTTAGCGATTGTTTTGTTTAAATGAACAGTGACAAATTTTCCCACTCAATCCGTGGAAGTTGTTTCGCTAATTTTATATACCTTCTACACCGTCAATCAGCTCTTCAATAAACCCTTCAATCTTTTGATCAAAACTCATTCTTAGTTGAGTTTCCGAATCGGAAAGAGTGTGAAGAGAAGGAAGCGATGTGTCGTCATCCATGACTGCCGGCGAGTGATTGAAGCAATGCTGGATCAAAATTGCCCTAGACGGTCAAGCACTCTCTTAAACTGCTTGACTCAATCAAATTTTCTATCTCCTTAAGTAAAGGAGCTTACAGAGGATTAAGCTGCCTGATCAAAAGCTAGTGTCAATCGATTGAATCAAGCGTGATTGACCGTCTAGGGACCGGTTTGACGCTTGATCCAAGCGTTGACGGTAATTGATGGAAAGTTTGATTCACTCAGTTTGCTTGATCAAAATTGGCCTGGACGGTCAAGCACACTCGTCATGCTTGACCGTCTATGCCAATTTTTATCAAACATTGGGATCTGTTGTGCCATAGTCCTTAAGAAAATTATAGCAAGAGACCCTAATATATCTTTTGCAGGAGTATTCTTAATATCTGCAGTAACGTGTGGTCTCGACGTCCACCAAACGAAGACGACATTCGTCTCTCTGCAATAAACCCAATCATTTAGATGATATTTGACCCAGTGGTGACCCGAAAGGTAGCCCACAAGTAGCATTCAGTCAAGCTCTACTCATGTGGGTAGTGTCCCCATAGTCGAAGGGTCTCATCGACTCCTTCGATTGCCGCAGCCCTGGAAAGTCATTCTAGACGTGCTGCCGAAGCCTTTCAGACCAGTCCTTAATTATCGCCTTGGCTGAAGACAGACCTAAACCACAATATGATTGCGGCCCTATAAACTAAGACGTTGAGCCTTATCTAGCAACTTCAACAGCGGATTGATTTTCCTCAACACGACAGTGACCTTGCACCCAGTAGAAAAGAACTTGGTTGTCGGCCGCTAGACATTAGAGAAGTTCACGACATTCTTTCATCAGCCATGGAGAAAGCCTGTGTGATAGATCCTTTATGGCTGCCTGGCTATTCGTGCAAATAGCAATTTGAACGCCACTAAGGTTCTTATCCAGAATTACTCTGGCGCAAACCTCGATGGCATAGATACCGGACACTAAGGAAATGTCCGAATAGGTCAGACACCTGATAGTAACCGGATATTCATTATATTTCTAAACCTAACTGGTTTTGGTAACATATAACCAACCATATGACTCGCGATTTGTGTTGATTTCTTGATTTATGATCAAAGTATATTTTTAACCGGATTTTTATTGACACTAACATTATAATTTTAGTCCGTAGTAGTCCGTAGTCCGGATGGCGCAACGGTTAGCACGTTCGCCTTCTACGTACTGGACTCTGATTCGATTCCTACTGAATGCGGAAGTTTTCGATTAAAAAAAGGGGATTTACGTATCGAACTATGAGCCCACTCAGCTGTTAAATGAGTTAATGGGGTAAATAAGTCGGTTAAGCGTGTTGCTGATCACACACCTCTGGACAAGACCGTCACGATCTAGTAAATGAGATGATGCTAACTCATCTCGAGGCTATGGTTCAAATTGGACTGTTGCGCCAGTTATTTTTTTTTATTTAACATTATAATTTTAAACTTGAGTGTCTGCACAATTACATTTAAACAAACTGCTCCAGTACTGCATTTCATTAACAAAAAAAAACAAATAATTGTCGTACTTGGCGAGCTAAACCACTGATTAATTCTGAATAAGAAATATGAAAAAAAAATTTAGATATTTAAAAGTTGGACTTATTACTGATTCCATCCTTTTCTTCTACTTTCAGGTCGAGGCGAGCCACCAGTGGGTTTGGGTGACCCATGTGCGGGTTGTAATAAGCCCATATTAGATAAATTTTTATTAAATGTATTAGAACGCGGATGGCATGCATCATGTGTGCGTTGTTGCGAATGTTTACAACTTCTAACAGATAAATGTTTTAGTCGTGAAGCCAAGCTTTATTGTAGAAACGATTTTTTTAGGTAAGTGTGTAAAGATAAACTATAGTAATAGAAAAATAATATGTTACAAAAAAAGTGTGAACAACTACGCGACAGCAGTGAATTTTCTTAGACGCCGCTTTCCTCCGTCAACGCGTCGTCCATTAAAATTTTTCGTAGGCATGTGGTCACTGTCCATGATTCAAGAATAGAAGGTTACGCAAACAAGTGTGCAACTTTTTCGTTCTCTCTGCGCATGACGTCACAGTTTTACTTTTCGAAAGCTTTGAGTGAATTTGATAGGAAATCAGATACTTTTTTAAAGAGAATTCGTTTACAAATCTACAGTTTTAACCCGATTTTCGTGAAATTTTGAGAATTTGACCCCCACGACTAGGGGAAGGTAAATGTTCACACACGATTTCAAAAATCTACCCTCATCCCCCTTCTCACCCCTAAAAGGAAATCTGCGAATTTGGCTACAGTTCTATTTTGATCTTGATGAAATTTTGTATTTGAGGCCTTGCAGACAAGGGGAAGGTGACTGTCTACATCGGCCTTAGGAAAACTACCCCCGACTCCCTTCTCACCCCTAAAAGGAAATTTGCAAGTGTATCTGCAGTTTTGTTCCGATCGTGATGAAACTTTGTATATTAGACCTTAAACGCTAGAGGAAGGTGAGTTTTCACATAGGTTTTGAAAAACCACCCTCATCCCTCTTCTCACCCCTAGAAGGAAATCAGCGAATTTATCCACAGTGTTATTCTGATCTAGATGAAAGTTTGTATATTTGACCTTCATGGCTGGGGGAAGGTGACTGCCTACATAGAGTTTCGGAATACCCCCCCCCCCCCCCCCCCTGTCCACACACACATCCCCTTTCTCATCCCTAAAAGGAAATCTGCAAATTTATTCCGATCTCGATGAAGCTTTATATATTAGATCTTCAAGGCTGGGGGAATGTTGCGGTCTAAATAAGATTTTGGAAAACCACCCCAATCCTCCTTTTCACCCCTAAAAGTAACTCTGCGAATTTTCCTGCAGTTTTATTCCGATCTTGGTGAAATTTTGCATATTAGACCTTCAAGGCTAGGGGAAGGTGAATGTCTACATAGGTTTTTAAAAAACCACCCCCATCCCCGTTCTCACCTCCAAAAAGTTATCTGCAAATGTTTCTACAGTCTTATTTTGATCTTAATGAAATATCGTATATAGAACTTCAACTCTAGGGGAAGTTGACTGCCTACATCGAATTTCGGAAAACCAACCCCCCCCCCCTCCTTTCACCGCTAAATCTTCAAATGCATCTACAGACGAAGATGAGTGTCTACATAGGTTTTCAAAAACCAACCCCATCCCACTTCCCACCCCTAAAAGGAAATCTGCAAATTTATCTAGTTTTATAAATAAATAAATTCGCAGACTTCTTTTTAGGGATTAGAAGGGGATGGGGGTGGTTTTTCGAAATCCTACGTAGACAGTCACCTTCATCTACCCATGAAGATCAAATATGCAGAGTTTCATCAAGATTGGAATAAAACTGTACATACATTTGCCTATTTACTTTTAGGGGTGAGAGGGGGTGGGGTGTGGTTCTCCGAAATCTTATGTAAACAGTAACCTTCCCCTTGCCTGTAAGGTCTCATATACAAAATTTCATTTTCAGGATCGGAATAAAACTGTAGATAAACTCGCAGATTTCCTTTTAGGGGTGGGAAAGGGGATAAGGGTGGTTTTTTGAAATCTTATGTGAACATTAACCTTCCACTAATCTTGAAAGTGCAGTACACAAAATTTCGTCAAGATACGAATAAAATCGTAAATAAAAATTTAAATTTACTTTAAGTAGAAGGGGCTATAAAGGGGGATGGGGTGGATTTTCAAAATGCCCTACAGACAGTAACCTTCCCCTTGTTGTGGAGGTCCAAAATTGAAAATTTCATCAAAATTAGAACAAAACTGCAGATTTGAAAGCAATTTTTCTTAAAAAAAACTTAAAATTTCATACAAAATACACGCGCTCATATGAAAAATTGAAACTGTGACGTCACGAGCTTTTTCTCTCGTTCTGTGGCTGAATAATGGACCTGCGCGTTGCGTAACCTTCTATTCTTGAATCATGGTCACTGTCCATTCGTTGTATATGTTCCGCCCATTGTAGACGTTGTAGTTTGACGATTCTCGGAGCTTTCAGCTCATCGTACAGTTCGTACAACTCATGGTTGTACCGAAAACGCCATCCGTTTCGGTCGTAAAATGCTCCGAGTATCTGCCGAAGGACCTTGCGTTCAAACGTGTTTATCATGTTTTCGGAGGCTTCAGTTGGGGTCCAGACATAGCATAGCACAGGTCGTGCTGCTGTTGTCCGCATTCATTACCCGGGTTGCGTGTTCAAGTGACAGGTTGAAGAGCATCAGAGGCAGAGCCAGTCCATCGCCTTGCTTCAGTCCAGTACGTGTTTAAAAGGTATCAGTCAGCCTGTTTTCGATCCTGACCTGTGAGACGGAGTTTGTCATCGTCATCTTTGTTAATCGTACTAATTTTATTGATATACCAAATTGCAGCATGATGTTATACAGTACACCACGATACTGTCGTATCTGCTGCTTAAAATCAACAAAGTTTTGGTGCATGTCAACGTTGCATTTCCAACACTTTTCCAAGATCTGCTTGACCATGAAAAGTTGATATTTTGTAGATCGGCGGGGTCTAAAACCGCCTTGATATTCGCCAATGATTCGTTTAGCGTACGTCTTTATTATATTTTCGAGAATTTTCGTCAGTATTTTGTAGAACGTATAGACTAGTAAGATGCCTCTGTAACTCTCACGCCGCAATTTTTCTCCCTTTTTGTGGATGGGACAGATGATGCTCTTGCGCGAAGCTTCTGGGATCACATCGTCCTCCTAGATTCGCAGAAATAGTTAATGTATTGCATTTAATAGACCAGATTTTAGCAGTTCAGCTGGAATCTCGTCTGCGTCAGCGCTTTATTTGGTTTGAGTGACTGCAACGCGAGATCAACTTTTTCTACTGTCGGAGGTTGTGTATTGGGGCCATGATCGCTCATATCGTCAACAATTCCAGCTTCTTGTATGCGGACGCGGGATGTGGGATTAAGAAACTCTTCGAAATAGGACGCCCATCGTTTGTTGATGTTATCGGTGTCACTGATGATGTTTCCATCCTTGTCCTTAATCCTGAGTTGATAGACAGTCTTAATCGTGTTTACTAGTCTGTACGCATGTCAGGTGTTTCTATTAGCTAGGTTGTCGTTAATGCTCAGCAGCTGCTCGATAAGAATTTTCGTTTCTTACGTCTAATTATTATATTTGACATTCGCCGTAGCTTGTCATGTTTTTAGCTCTATCTAGTTGGATACAATGGCCACGTTTATACCGTGGAACTAAAAGGCGATTTAACTAAATCGCACTAACACTAAGTTAGTACTTGTTGGTGGAGTGTTTATACCGACCATACGGAGAGGTACTACTTCTTCTTCTTTCTCCGTTGACAGCACAGATAAATTTTACAGATATAAACTTTACGACAGAAAAAGACTTTTCTTGCCCGTGATCACGCACCGCTTTCCTGAAATTGCAAACAAAACAAACGCCGAAGAAAAAAAAAACACAAGAAAGGAAACGTCAACAACCGCGTCAACATTAGCGATGACAGCGACATAGTTCCACTTGTTTTAGTCCAGTTCCGCATCGCAAGTAGAGATAAGCCAAAACCAAAACTAACTAAACCGATACGTTTATATCGTCGGGAGTTAGATCGATTTAGTTAGATCTCGAAGATTGTCCCGCGAAATAAACGTAGTGATTGTCTGTAAGCTTTGTTCTTTGCGTCAAGTGATTTTTAGCATTCTGCATCGAACCAATCTTTTTGCGCTCGCCGGGCTTTATATCCCACGACCTTCTCTTGATACAACTATTTAGTTGTTCCCAAAACCCGTGTACACCTATGTTGCCGATGTTGTGTAGCATTGGTGTCAGTTTTTCTTCTTAAGTAATATCGTTCAGCAGTTTGTCAAGCGCACAGATTTTGGGGGGAACGATTCTTGATTGGTGCACTGAAGAGATTTTACACCGATAGGATGTCTTTACTAAATAATGGTCGGAATTGAAATTTGCTCCTCGGCATGGTCGGACATCCACCACATCTTTTGCATATGAGGACGTGACGTGTGGACGTGGTGGCGTTGACGGTGCGTGTATCCGAAGATTTCCAGGTTTTTTAAGAACGCGTCGGTGCGGAAAGCAAGTTAAGCTTACGAAAAGGTTCCTGCTGCACGCGAAATCGATTAGTCGTTGAC
Source organism: Chloromyia formosa (assembly GCA_964017055.1). Lineage (NCBI taxonomy): Eukaryota > Metazoa > Arthropoda > Insecta > Diptera > Stratiomyidae > Chloromyia > Chloromyia formosa. The sequence goes on along the minus strand of OZ024816.1, from coordinate 81,974,017 downwards.
TGTTGTCATTGCATTCCTTGTGGAGGATGCGTCCTCCTGAGGTTCTCCTATACAAACTCTCGTTTCCAACTTTTGCATTGAAATTTCCCAGCAGTATTTTGATGTCGTTTGTTGGAAGCGAATCGAACAATGTCTCCAGGCGGTCTAACACTCGTCTTTCACTACTTCTTCCTTCACCTCGGTAAGAGCGTGTATGTTGATGAGCCACAGGTTGAAAAATCGAGTCTTAGTGCGAATCGCACACAACCTTTTATTGATGTGTTTGAAGTCAATAGCGCACGGTTTGATATGATTGTTCGCGAGGAACGTAACTCCAAACTCCTTATGTCCAGAAGGTTTACCGCTTTTCAAAATTGTGTACGATTTCTTGTCGTTGATCTCACTGCCAAGCCAATTTGTTTCCTGAACTGCAGTGATGCTCAGTTTATATTTCTGGACCTGTTATAGGAGGACCTTGTGGACCCCCGGTTTGTTCAGGGAGCGTATATTCCAGGATCCAAAAGAATAATCAGTTAAACGTGTGCGTGGTCGTCGATGTTGATCCTTCCAATCCGGTTTTTTGACATTGAATACAGCTACAGCTATCATTCCCTCCTCCTTTTACAACCATATCTTGGGACAGGCTCCGGTGGAGTTAATCCTCACTCGCAAGAAGTGTCACGATTAAAAAATGCAATAAAAGAGACACATTAAGTAAAATTGTTGAAAGTAATGAACTATTTTTCTGAACTTTGTGTCAACTATGTAGTTGCTTCGTTATTGATATAAACTAGTTCCATTAGTTCATTTGTGTGATTCGAGTGAATTAAAGTTCTTTGTTGAAATCTGTTTATTTTAACTGATTTTTTTTTAGCGTTAAACCTCTATTACTTTTAATACACCTTTTTTTGTCTTTGGTTTTTTTACAGGCGATATGGAACAAAATGTAGTGGATGCGGCCAAGGTATAGCACCCTCAGATCTTGTACGAAAACCGCGTGATAAAGTATTCCATCTAAATTGTTTCACATGCTGTATATGTCGAAAGCAGTTAAGTACGGGTGAACAGCTTTACGTTTTAGATGACAATAAATTCATTTGCAAAGATGACTATCTGCTTGGCAAAGCCCCTGGACAGCAATCACTGAGCGGTAAGTAAATCATAATTTATGAACATTCTCGCATGTATTATACATATATGTGCATACATATATGCTTATATGGGTAAATGTATTCGTACGTTTGTTAGTATTTCATATCTGTTCCATGTTCATAATACAGCTCCAAACACAAAGATGTATGTGTATCTGTGTGTTTATGTCCAATAGAACAGAGTGGATATCCCCGGACAGAACGAATATTTTATTTCCTTTATTCTGCCAACACTAACCCAGAGCTAAACGAAGTTGTGCATAAATTTCATCCATTTTACCTCTATGTTTGTCAGTCTTATACGAGTACTCCCCCGTAAATCATGCCATACCTACACCTGCTAGATACGCAGTGGGAATAGATACGTTAGAATGCGTATCCTTTGGCAAAATGAACTGCACTTTCGTGGCTTTATTTTAGGCGAGTAATCATGAAAAATGTTTCAAAATGGTTCTATAAAAGCAATATGCCTTCTCCAATTTTAGGGCGTCATCGCCAACAGCATAAGCTACTTTTCACCTCGAAGCAATACCATTTCATAGATTTGCATACATTGGACATTAGCATCGTTATCAGCAGCATCGAGTTTTATTTTACCAATTTCCAAAGTAAACATTGAGTTGTCCGTTGCTGAACAGTCGACATAAGGACGACGACCAAGAATCATTGCACAGTATCCATTTTTTCCATGCCTCTCAAAATGTTATCCACCCCATTGGGCCATCTTAATCACGTGCCATGTTCGACCCCCGGTACGGACAAAAGAACCCAACAGCAGAATGTATATCCTAACAGGCTGCTATATAAGTACAGAAAATTTCACATACAATCTACCTCTATCGATTCGCTCGATTCTCCTTCCGCTTGCCGCCTCTTCATAATCCCTTGAAAAAGTTTTTGACATCTTTTCGGCTCCTTTCTATACCAGACATTCGGTATTCAGTTCTACCCGCCGCGCCGCAATATTGACGCGTCCTCCCGGTTCATGTGGACTACTTTTTTTTCGTCCTTTCTCCATTCATCCCAATATAAACATAAATAAATGTATGATAGGACGACAAGTTTATAGCATCACATAGGACGAGCGATATAGCATTGGACTGCCTAAGCTAGGCACAAATGTCAAAGGGACGACTTTGAAAGGGAGTATCCCCCACGTTTTCGCGTGCTTGAGGCAATACGGCAAAAAAAGCATAAACGGAATGATGACGACGACGAGGGGTTCAACGCAACCAATAGCAAAGATTTCAAGCTGCGATAACCACCGAAAGGCTCCAAAAATATTTCGTCTCAGCTTGACTTGAAAAAGTTCGCCTGAATTGCAATATTGGGAAGTACTTTTGTCTCCCTCTGTCCTGTGTGACTCCCGAACTTTTCCGATGGTTTCCTTGAGATGGAATGCCCTGTCGAGTAGGTTGACAAAGTAAGGACACGTTTCCTAGGGGGCGTGCGGGGGCATGAGGATGGGTTGAGATAGTGGCGTTTGCACGAACGTCAATATCTTGTTCGGTGAAAACGGAATTTCTGTCTCGTTAAACGTGAGTGTATGCGGAATCATACTCCCCCACCCTTGCTTCGAGAGAGTTTAAGTATAGATGTCGGTCTATATCGCCTGAAATGTCGGAATGTTTGTAGATGGCGGACATATCCTTTGCAGACAAAGGTTTCCCGTTCGCAGAGCGCATGTCACCATTAACTGTGTATTGGGGGCTTTTCTCTATACTATTATTATTGTATTACGGTTCTGGCTATGTCGAATTGTGCCTGCGGACATAATCATTTCGGTTTTATAGCGTTGGGAAAGTTATAGCCTAGGTGTATATCCATATACGTTTCAATCTATACCACTTTCCAGGTATACAGTACGGATGTATGTATATATACAGAAAACGAAATGGCTGTTGAAGATATACTCCAGTCGTTCACGAGTATACAGCACCCATATACGGGGACATATAGATTCTCCAACAATAACGATTCCAACTATACCACTCCGTCAGGATGTGTATAGCATTAATCTTTAATAACATTTCCTTTCCTTGAATGGGTTCACTCTTAAAGTAGTCGTGAAAATTGAGTGAATTTTCAAAAGACCTTTTCATCGAGCGGCCGCTGCGCTACTACTTTAAAATTCGTACGGCGACCGTAAGGCCACCTTTAATTTTCGAGGAAATTGCTTTTTCTTGCCGCTAGGATGCTTGGGGGGAATTTGTTATACGCATTGTTGTATACTCGTATATAGGTGAAAAAGTGAAGGGCCTCTAGACAAGAATGCTGATAGCTATAGTCTGGTACTTTTGGGACACAGTCTTTCAACCGAGCATTTTCTGTCAGTTATAGATTTTGTCAAGAGTTGAAACGATTGCGAAAAAGTAGCGATGTATATACGAGTATGTATCTGCATGAAATATATATGCATCAATCTACATGTGGACACTGGAAGGAGGACTAATGGCGTTTTTTGGAAGATATTTTTGGCTATTTTTGAATTTAATGACCTTGGAAAAGTTTGCTATCGATTTGCTAATAATGCCGATTATTTGGCTTCGATGAAGCTGAAGATGGTTTGAACAGTAATCGTATTTGAAAGGGATAGGTTCAGCTTAATATTTCCTCTTCTTTTTCGGAGTATTTGTACCGAAAAGGTCAACAAACCGTAAGTGTCGCCCTTTTCACATGACAATGAGCATCAGCATTATAATCGGCACTCTAGCTCGCGTCGGGCCTTGGACTCCTGGATACAGCTCCTCCAACTATCTCGATCAAGCGATCGCGTCCTTCAGTTCGAAAATCATAGGAGCTTCATACAATATGTGTCAATTGAGTCCTCCCATCGTTCACGAGGATTCTTCTTCCTTGCGGGCGGTTTTCTTCGGGCTTATACTTTAGCACCTTTTTCGGGATTCTGTAATTGTGCGTTCGTTCGACATGGCCAGCATATTCCAGTTTCGGAAATTTGACAAATTTCGGGGAGCATAGACCGTCAAACAGTTCGTTTAACTCGGTGGTGTAGTTACGGGGGTGATAAAGGGGATAAACCCCCCTCTCTCCTCATGAGTTCTTATAGAATCGCGGTTATGTATAATGCTAAATACTGATTTTAAACTTAAAACTCCAACTTACTCACAAACTTAACTGGAAGTAAAGTAATCTGTCCCATACATGAAAGCTACTTTATTTCATGACATTTTATTTATGACGTTGTTCCTTTTTTACAGCCATTCATCCATGATGACGTCAACGAGATGACTGGTGAATGGCTACTTAAGTTTTTTTTTTGTATTCGGCGTCAGTGTAAATTTACAGTAGAAATGCCAGATGCGGTCGTGTGTCAATGGCTGTGTTCCTGCGAACGAATCAGGTCTTGACATTTTTCGAATTCCCTTCTATATGCTTCCCCCTCCGGTAAAATTTCTACGGACAACTGTCATGAAAATGTTCCCCTCCAGATCAGAATACTTCTCAGATCCGGAAGGGGATATTTTCTTTTTACCGGAGGGGAAAGCATATAGAGGAGAATTCGAAAAGTGTCAAAACCTGATTCGTTTGCAGGAACGCAGCCAATGAAAACTAAATGTGCATTTGAATGTGCACACGTCACGCAGTGAGTACCCGTAGTCACAAGACGTAGAGGCCTACATTTTTTTTCACTTTATCGAAGCTTTTCTTCAATCATAAGGCCCTTTCCTCACTTGTCGGTACGGCAGCGGCGCGGGACAGCACGCTATGTATACCGAAACGATTCTGTACTGCTTTCATTTACGCACCAGGTGGTATATTCTCGGCATTCATTGTTCAGTATCGCTCATGTCCTCGCCATTTCTGCCATGTTTCAAATTTTTTGCGCGACATTATCTCTGTCAATACCGAGCGGCCACCGGATGTTCATCCCGCGACGCGGTAAAATGAAACGATCCCTCCCCACATCCGGTAATATCGAGCCAATCAGGGAACACGCATAGAAATAAACTCGTTCGATAAGCTTTCGGTACCGCGTATACCAAGCATACCGATCCCGCACCGCTGCCGTACCGACAAGTGTCAGTGTCTAAGTCAGTGATTATTTACAGTACAAAATATAAATAGCCAAAAATTTATCAAAAAAGCCTGAAAATATTCGACGCGTAACGTGAGGTCAATGTGACCTACAGTGCAGTAACCGTTTGAAAATTATAAGTCGCAGAAATTACATAGAAACGCTTGAAAATTAGAGCGGATAATTTATGCATATGTATGTGCCGCTCTGAAGTTAGAATAAGTTGCTCTAATTTTCAGGCTTGACGCCTAGTACGCACTTCAAATCTTTGAATAGATTGTCGCCGTTTTTTTTTTATATTTTCTGCATCTTTTGCATCCCGTCCGATGAATGTACGACATGAATAGATTCAATGAGTCCCAACGTATTTTAGTGAGAAATTCGTTTGCTACTTAACCGCAATATTCTTCTATTTTATTATTTTATTTTCCTTGGAATGGGCTCTGAACATTATTTCTGGAGATCAATCTCAGCCAACCATCTCCAAAATAAATCAGTTCGATGGCAATTCTCCCATGAAAATAAAAAATCAAAAGAATGGCGACGCTAGTGGCTCACATCCTTTTTATGTAAAAGCTGTGATGGAGTGGATTGAGCTGGCGGTCTTTCATCATAATGATGTGGGATGGTAGCATGTCGATCGCCAAATGGAAGAAGGTGGCTAGTGAACCCGCCTTTAATTTCCTTCATTTAATGGAGTAACTTCCTGGACCTGCTCCCAAGTGCAAAGTTGCCGAATGGTATCAAGGACGTATAAAGCTCTTGCAGTTTGCTAACCAGCGTCTGGTCGGTCTTTTTAAAACCGCCATAAACACCGTCGGGGAATTGTGGCAAGGGGTAGACTGGAGGCAATTCCTAAGGATGGGATACCCTCTCGACCTTCGAAACCCGCCGAAGCGCAGGCGATTCTGCGACTCATTCAGATTAGCAATTCGGACCTTCCTACTCAAGATTGGAGGATCATGAAGGTCGAGGAACCCATGAATGATATGGGTTATGCGATCCTAGTCATCAACACTGAATCTCTGGGTCTCTTTTCAAATACCAACGGCATTATTGACGACGGCTTCACTCCGATCACTTTAAAAGTGTACAAGAGTGATGCATGCAAGAGGGGCGCCAACCCCATCTCCGAGCCTTCGAATGATACGACTTCCCTTATGGAAGAGCCTGAAGGTCAACCCTCCCCAACATCTGAACGTCGAAGCAAGAATGGAGAAGACATTTCTCTAGCGTCTGACCTAGCGACATTTGGTTGAGCCATGGTGAATTCGACCTTATATGAATACCTTGAATCGTCCTTAGAGGAAGAGGCCGATACGACTGTGATAAATAAAACGGTACAATAAATATGGTAAGTATCGTTCAAATTAATTTACATTACGCTAAGACAGCTTCGGCTACTGGCGAGAACAGGCGAAGATGTTGCTTTTGTAAAGGAGCCCTTCGGTCGTTCGTGATTTTGTGAGTGGCCTAGAGTCTCCGAATTATACCGTTTTCTATGTTGTCGGCCAGGGTAGTCCCTGATTGTGCATTATTGTCTAAAATGCTCTAACAGCTTTCCTTATTTCAGAGTTCAGCGACAAGAACTTGAATGCTACTTGTTTAGAACTTAGGATCAAGCGTTATTAGCATATAGCGGTTTATACGCCTCATGACCACGTTAGTAGCTTCCTTCAGGAAAACCTAGGAGAAGCTATTGCTACTGCAAATACGTCGAAAATTGATAGGTGTTCTTACCCAGTCGCCGATCAGGGTAAACAGCACCACCACTGGAAGGCGCAAGTTATATGTTAAGAATGAGAGGTGTCATGTCTTTGCGAATCCACCATTAAATTGCACATCATTCCCTTTCTGGTGCTCAATGACAATGAGCAGAATTTGTAAATCTTTGAAAGATTGTTTTGAAATTTTTTTAAACTTCGGGCGTCAATTAAAGGACTACTTTGAAACCAAAATCTTCACTTTTTTCCCGCCTCCTGTACTCACGTAGAGTTTGGTGTCCGGATGTCACACTGCTACTGTGGGCGGCTCCTTTGGCCAAGTCAACCTGCTTTGGTCCACCTGAGTCAAAAGAACACTAGCTACACAAGCTTTTTTCAAAAACCCACATGTACTCGTAATCATCCCATTTCCAAAACATTAGCTTGTCAGCCAATAACTGACTCATTCATAACCTTTTCAAGCGAACGCTGAAAACTTATATTCATGTTTCTTTAGATTTTCCAACATTTTAGGTCGTGACTGGATAAAAAAAAACAACTTGCCGAATGATTAACAATAGTGGTGCAGTAGTTGTTGACAGCGTCCGGAAATTATGTTGCATACCCGCGGTGGGTCAAAGAGCACCGTCACGGACGGCAGAAACAAAAATAACACCGACCGACAGGGCTCGTCGATAGGTGATAGCTGATTAATGAAAGCTCGCAGTGGGGGTGCTCATACCATTGCCCTTCAGCTCTATTATGATTCGATGAAAACGCCTGACGAGATGCTACATAGACGTATAGCTGGAAATAACAGACTCTTCGTTCGAATCCGCATTTAAAGAAAATGAAAATGAAAAAAAAAATATTTTGACCACAATCTTGCACTTTCGGCGTTAGGATGATATTCTAAGAGATCACCACTGTTCCGGGATAAAGTTGAAGAATCATCGAAAACATGGCGCCATGTCAAACGACACACACTCTTAGATTTCTTCAGAACTATACTTTCCTTTGAACAAATAAGCTTGCTCGCCTTCTTATTGCCCGGAAAAAGCGATGGTATGAGAGTATCTTATCATTCATCAAAGAAGTGTGCTGTCTAGGCACGAGAGCAAGCTGACTTTGATTGACCTCCGCTTCTCCTGGGATGCCGTCACATTCGCTTTGATTTTGGGTCAAAAATCGAATTTCTGTCACCTACAAAGCTATAGCTGGATGATCTGATGTTTTTAACTTCGGTGGAAGAGGAGTGGGCACTCTTCTTCCTTTGCTGGGTAGTGAATAGATTGCTATGAATGATACTTCATATCATAATATTGACATGACTGTGATGGGTCGATGAGTGAATGAAATTCTGAATTTGGGCATGGTAAAGATACCCGCAGCCAGCTATCGCTGATAGTCACGATTCAGCGATTACGATACGCACCCACCGCCTGCCTAGGCTTTGGACGTTAGTTCGCAACCGTCACTATGTATGGATAAGTAAGATAAATTTGTAAAAAAAAACTTCACCAGAAAATTGATCAAAATCGATAAAATATTTTAAATGGATCGTATCTGAAATGAAAGTAAATGCAAGTCACGTTTCTATGAAGTTCGGGGTGCGAGAAAGCATTCCGCGAATTACAAAATAAAACAACCAGACGAATTTCGGATAATGAAGTTTCCGTGACGCACTATAGAGAAATTTAAAATTGCAAGATACAGGTATCTACTCGTATATTATGCGCGTTCTTTTGTATTCCCGTGTATAGCTGGTTAAGCAGCGCCGCCGAGTTGAGTACTCAGCTAGAGTGTCAGAGCTGCGCTGGATCCCTGGCGTTATTTTATTAAACTTTTCGCAGAAAGGGTACATTAAGTTTGTCATGAAGTTTGCAGCGCATAGAAGGAATCATATTCGACCACATAAGAAACCATTTTTTTTTTTATTTTAAACTTTTCAAAAACATTCTCACTTATCTTCATAATCTCCCGCCATTGCTGCACATTTTTCACAACGGATTTAGAGATTTTTGATTCCTTTGCCATAAAAGGCCTTTGGATGTTCCCAGTGGCTAACTAGAGCATGAACACCACCACCGCTTGGTCGTCGCCGAAGCACTGACCTCGAAAATTTCAAGACCAAAGATTAGACATTACAAAAATACCGCACTTCATTCAACAAATTGACGCGGTGCCTTGCCTAGTAGTTGCATATGCGTTGGCTCCCATAGTGCGTACACAAAGGGGTAGCGCCAACTAACAAGCGTGCCGCTCATACAATGGCTGTGTTCCAGCGAACGAATCAGGTTTTGACAATTCTCGAATTCTCCTCCATATGCCTTCCATTCCGGTAAAATTTGTACGGACCTCCGGATCTGAGAAGTATTTTGATCCGGAGGGGATCATTTTCATTACAGTTGTATATACAAATTTTACCGGAGGGGAAAGCATATGGAGGAGAATTCGAGAAATGTCAAAACCTGATTCGTTCGCAGGAACGCAGTCAATGAAACGTTCTAGACAGCTGTCATTAGTGAAGTGTTACCATCTCAATCCCTCTAAAGGCGATTTCCCTTTGAATTATTGGCAGCGCGGTCCAGAAAGGTGAAAGTCACAGGGAGACAAGGTGTTCGGTGATAAATTTTAATGTTATTCGCCTATCGTCCACAAAGAGCCTCCCGAGTGTCCCAATGTTGTCGACGGTAAAGTTCGTGCTTGAACGTCGTCCGTGACTCGGATTTTGTATTCGTTTTCGTCCTTCAGAAAATTCTTTACGCCACGCCATCACACGAGTTCTAGAGAGAGTGTTCTCCCCATACTGTTCCCGCGATCGTTTTAAAATTTCTGAAGGTTCCACCTCTTCCTTCCCAGAAGCTACATAATAATCCGTTGATCCACGGAGCGTGGACTTCCTTCTAGCTCATTGTCTTGATCTTTACTGAAGGGTCCAGAGGACCTTGAGGTGCTTACCCCCTCTTAAGCTGCCTAGACTACCTGAAAATCAACACCTCCGAGGTAGTCGACCTCTACAGAATTTAAAGAAAATCAGTCCCGTTTATATTTAATCCACCCTCGTATAGAGAGGTAACTTTTTATTAAATAACTGAAAAGGGGAGCATACTTCGGCATAAAAAAATAAATAAAAAGTTGTGCTCACGATTTTATAAACTTAGAACATATAAAACATTGTAAATTTTAAGACAAAGTCACTCCCAAATATAAACTAATATCTCGTAAACTAGAGCAGGTAGAGGGTCGAAACTTGCACTTTTTCGAATGGCTCTAACTTGAAAACTACGGCAGCTAGAGAGTTGAATTTTGCCTTAGAATGCAGCCTGTACCTTACCCCAAAAATAGAAAATTCGATTCCTTACAACAAACTGCAAAAAAAACCTCGAAAATTTCCAGACAAAGTCACTCCTCGACTGCCAAATATAAAAACGCAAATATCTCGTAAGCTAGAGCAGTTAGAGGGTCGAAACTTGCACTTCTTCAAATGGCTCTAACTTGAAAACTACGGCAGCTAGAGTGTTGGATTTTATCTTAAAATGCGGAAAAATAAATAAAAAATTAATTAAAAATAGGAAATTTGATTAACGGTTTATTTACGAAATGTTCCCCAATAAACTTTATATCAAAATAAATTACGAAATTTCCAATATTATACAATAAACTCGTAATTTTAGCGACGCATGCGACATCTATATAAATAGATAAGTGGTTAGGATAAGGGCAGGTTTACTCATTTACCCAAACCCCTAGTGGGGTATAGTGCGTCAATTATTCCATGTGGCTTAGCTGACGTTTTGTTTTGGCGTAAATCAGTTTTGGACGATGCACGTTGCCAGCATGCACCTCCTGCTCCCATTTGATCTTGATGTTGAAATATTGTGTCTCATTATTACGCCCCGCATCACAGGGGAAGGCAACACAGACACCCATGGCCATGAATGCCGTGGACGGGACTTGAACCCGTAACGACCGTAGACATGAGACTGACGGCTCTACGCACTGAGCTGTCGGTCGTTCAGTGCGTGTAGCCGAAAGCGGTATATTGAATATATACAGCTGTTTTTCGTCATATATTATTGCACGGTATCAGTGCGTAGTATGGACAGTACTCAGAGTAGCGGTCTACTGTAGTTTGTTGGGCAGGGTACAATTGTCGTAACGGGGGCTTTTAGAACCCCTCCGTCTCCGTCAGCCGGCCTAAATATGGTACTTGGTACTTGCTTTCCTTGGATATTTTGGGCGAGCTACTCATCTATGGAAGGGGGAAATGCTCATAAACACCGATTCGCTCACTCGAATACGTCTTGACAATATCTGAAACTATTGAGAACTGTCGCCCAGCTCTCGCAGAGATGGGTGGCTTCTTCAATATTACCCTCTGTTCAATTCCGAGCTATAGTGGCATTGTGGGTAACTGCAAGGCGGATGAGTTGGCTCGGGACGGTACAATTGGTGCGGTTGACGAAAGTCGCAATAACATCAAAGTGTCATTTGCTGTGTTCGAAGTGCGGCGATTAAAATCTCTGCTGTAGGCAGTGCTAACATGAGCAGGCTCTGCGGCAACATAAGCCAAACAACCAAAAATTGATCACAGCAACAGGAAGCACATTGGCATTGTGGTAGGGGTTATCAAAGGGCACTGCCCTATAGAGGAGCTTGCCTGGAGGCTCCATCTTCCTCATCACGACTTCTGCAGCAGGATTTGTGGCGATGTGAATGAGTGCGTTCTACACCTTCTTTGTCATTGCCCGGCCTTAGTAAACAGGAGAAGGAAATTTCTCGGTTCCCGAGTCTTCTACGATTTGGATGACCTTAAGGATATGATCGTCATTCAGCTCAATCGTTACATCGCCAGCATATGCTGTTTTGATTCGCAGGCTCTAATGAAGGTGATCTTGGCGGTACCACAACGGACCCAATTGTAGTCTAAGTGTGCTGTGATATATCATGGCAGCCCCTGTATCTGGCCTAACCTATCATGCACTTAATTCGATTCGAATCGATGCTTTTGAAAGGGTAAAAATGGTACCCTGTTACTAGGAAAGGAATTTCCCAATTTGGAAGCTCATCGAGTATTCGCTTGGAATGAAAAATACGAGTATTCGATGATTATTGAAATGGAGAAATTTGGTATGAAGTTCCTTGGTACCATTTTCATCTTTTCAAAAGCAGTTTAAATCTAATCACATGATAAGGCCCCTGATTTTTTACTGCGAGCATATTCGTGTATTTTGTAACGGTCGCTGACTTGCTAGTGACTATCCGACATCTTGCAATTGGATTCCTGGAATTAGTTACTGAAAGTTTAGCTAGTTCTGTAGGTACGTATAAATATTATAATTTGCTGGAGAAAGCGATGCTTCGGAACAGACCAACTTTAATAAGGTGAAAAAAAAAACATTTTCGTCAGGTATAGGTCAGGTACCGTCGAGTAAATTCCATTTCTGGAATTTTCTTTAAATTTGTAGAAAGAAGAAAAGAGGGAGAAGGGAAAATATTAAATCATAATTTGTCCCACCTCCTTGCATTTCGTGACCACGGCATTTAGAAATACGAGAACTTCCAGGAAAGTGGCATATAAAATGAAAATAATGGAATTCTGATATTTCCTCATAATATGTTAATAATAGTACATTTCTATAGTTGCCGTTAGGACATCTCTTGGAGGTGCATGCTGGCAACTGCATTCTCCGAAACCATTTTATGCCGACGAAACGTCAACTGGGCCACATGGAACAGCGGTATGCCCCACAAGGGGTTAGGGCAATTGAGAGAGGGAGTTAGGACACCCCTGCATCTCTTAAATACGTCCCAGGCCAAAAATATTGATATCGTTAATTGCCTTGACCCCTCCAGTGGTATGGGCCCGTCAACATCTCCTGCATTTCTAAGCCTTGTTGACGTTTCGAATGAATATCTACTTTTCACACATTCAGTTCCTACTATGCACCTCCTGTTCGCGCCCTGTATACTGACAAGCTCGGAGCACTGTGAGAGTTCTATTAGTATCCACAGGCAGTTTTTGTTCCCGTGGAGGATCGAACCTCCATTCTCTAGATCGTATGGCGGTGACCGAACGAACACGGCCACCGAGCGCCCGATGATAATGCAATAATGATTATCCAATCTTTTAATTTGCTGCAATATCTAACATAAAAGAGTCAAATTTGGAATATTACTCAAAACCACCATTTTTTTTTTAGTCCGTCCATTTCTTAAAATATCCACATCCGCGCGTGGGGCATAAAGTCCGAATTATTGACATTAAAATGTTGAATATTTTTTACTCGCTCTAACGACCCCGACCAGACAACAGTTCACCCTACGCTATAAAGAAGTCAACATAAATTCCGAGAAAATGGCCTCGAGGAAACGGTACCTGTATTATGTAGATACGTTATTCGTGAATTATGTATTTCTTTCTGGAGCACAAAAGGCTCGCAAAGGAGCGATAAAAGGATATAAAAGGAAACCATACATAAGCATTTTATATTCCACACACATCGCAGATCGCACTATACCAAGTCCTCCATTCCTCCGATCACATTGTGTGTTGTGTCGTTGTTCATTGGCGATTTTTCATATTTTCCATGATGCCTTTCATGTGCATAATGGGGCCGAAAGAATTTATTGTTTGGCCGACAATAAAACTTGTCAAATAAACATTAACAGAACGTTTTCATATCGTTCGCGAACACGGTCGCTATGTGGTATGTTTCGCGGCCTATGCAAAATATGGGCGCCTTTTTGAGCTCCCCTTTTGTATGAAGTCAAGTTACGTCCCTATTGATACGTTTGTTTTTTTTACTATAGTCTTACTATCTTCCTGAGACCGTACTGGCGACGCGACGGGTAGAGTGGAAGCGAATCGTAAAACCTCAAAGAAGGATTCATGATACTCATATACGTATAGTTTTTGAAGAGCATGAAGGTAGTCCGTCTCCTCTCAACGTACTAGGACGTATATAATTTGATGGTAAACTGAGAAGTTAACTAGATAGTTGTATCTGTTGAATAAAAGAAATGATAGGATGAGATATGCAAAAAATGGATTCACTATTATCTCGTATTAAACATTCGCAGCTGGGTTCATTTGAACACACTGACCAATTTGCTTAGAGATTGCCAGAGTAACTTTTTTGAGGGCAAGTACATAATATACATTTATGTATCTTTCAATTTTAGAATCTTTTTTCGAAATAAATCATTTTTGTTTCCACCCTTATGGCGAACATTTGTAACGGACGGTTTGGTGAGCATCCGAAGATGCCCGTGGGGACGGAGCCTAGGCAGCATTGTGACCGTGAAGGTCGGGCCGTGCCATCTGGCGAAGAAAAAGGCTCCTCAACAAGCTAAGCAGCGGCCTATGCTTGCTGTAGCTCAGTTCGGAAGATGTGGGCGGGGTTTTCGCCGCTCGTTGTCCCTGTCCTTTACGTATTAAAAAAAATTCATAGGCCTGGGGAAGACAACACAATCAGGGGAGGTAAAAATGGGGTATAAAAAAATAGTCGATAAGGATGGAATGGTTGACGGACGGATCAGACGCCCACACGGTCGCACCTGGGTCCGGGTGTAATGGGACCCTCGGCCTCTGGTTTCGTACCACCAACAGATCACTACTCATCAGGCGCTGCTTCGATCTGCTGGTGGGAGCAGCACTACCAGGCCATAATATGGCTCCTTTCAGGTGGTTCGTTAGAGGGCAGCTTCTACTTCGAGGCCTGCCAAGAAGAAGCTGAGGACAAAGTGTGTTGCTAGAAATAGAAAAAAACAAAAGCGAGTTGGGTACCGGAGTCAGCCGACAACCATTGTAGAGAGGAAAAACTAGCAAACCAAAAAAAAAATACTACATTTCTCAATTATTCAGATGATTAACAGGTTACAAAGAATTCTGAGGCCAGCAGAGGCGCAACACTGCATTCCTTGCCGTAATTCACTCATAAACTCTGTAAGCTGCTGAGCACATGAACAATAGAAAAATGCAATACTGTGTAAAGAAATTTTTTTTAAAGTTATTTAGAAGGACAATCCTGGCAAACAAAAAGGTATCCAGGGCTCCTCCGCGCTTCGTCCGGTCATCCAAGATGCTCCAAATGCCGGCAATTCAAAGCATTTATGGAGGCCTTAAATACGTGGCTAAACCACAAAAGACAAACACAAAGCCAGGACTGCCTTGTTAAACTGAATCTAAAAGGAAAAACTACTCTATAGGAAGGATGGGGGTGCTACAGAGGAAAGCACAGCTACTTGAAGGGAAAATACGTGAAGTAAAGTGGCTAAGTCCTAAGACTTAGAGCAAGTAGCCTTAATGTGCTTGTGGGGATACAAATCGGCGGAAGGACCAAAAAGGAACTCGATGAGGTCCTTCTTAGTCCTGTTCTTTACCGGAAATGGGCCCCACGTTAGGCGCCAAATATGTAACGGACGGTTTGATGAGCATCCGAAGATGCCCGTGGGGATGGAGCCTAGGCAGCATTGTGACCGTGAAGGTCGGGCCGTGCCATCTGGCGAAGAAAAAGGCTCCTCAACGAGCTAAGCAGTGTCCTATGCTTGCTGTAGTTCAGTTCGGAAGATGTGGGCGGGGTTTTCGCCGCTCGTTGTCCCTGTCCTTTACGTAATAAAAAAAATTCATAGGCCTGGGGAAGACAACACAAACAGGGGAGGTAAAAATGGGGTATAAAAAAAATAGTCGATAAGGATGGAATGGTTGACGGACGGATCAGACGCTCACACGGTCGCACCTGGGTCCGGGTGTAATGGGACCCTCGGCCTCTGGTTTCGTACCACCAACAGATCACTACTCATCAGGTGCTGCTTCGATCTGCTGGTGGGAGCAGCACTACCAGACCTTAATATGGCTCGTTACAGGTGGTTCGTTACACATTCTCGCCAAGTGGGTGAGGCGACGATGCTTGAGACAAGAAGCTTGGGCAAGGTACGCGTTCACATTCTCTCTCGAGTGCGAGTCACGAGTACTGGAAACTTCTCAGGAGAAATATATTGTACACTGAGGTGGTGTGGTGGGCACTGGCAAACAACTGAAACAACTGCGAGTAGGCAAGGAAATATGGACATGGGGCACACAGGCTGTCCCATGCCTCGCGTCCCTTTGACTCGAGAACGAAAACCGCCCCTGGAGCGATGTCGGTGAGCAGCGTGTTTCATTCCTCGTGCCTCAGCCATCCTCGGTCTACTTCACGAGAGTGTAAACGGGCTATTATGGTAAGGGTCAATAATTAATGGACGTCTTACTATGAAAAAAAAACAGAACCTCTCCATCACATCGATAACAGAAAAAAGGAGCTGCGATCACCACACATTTTTTGTATAATTTACTCCAAATTAGTTCTTTTGAAGTGCACAATTTTTCATTGACTTTTTATGAGATATTAACTATCAGGGACGCTGGAAGGATTGGGGGGGGGCAATTCTGATCGATTCAGTTACCAATGTACGTCATTCTTCATGATTAGTCTGAAATGTGTAGAATTGCTTCAATTTATTCCAATTATTTAGGTCCGCTATAGGGATACAACCGGCACAAATATCCTTTCTGCTGGGTGGCCCAAAAGTCACCAAGGGGTTGGAATAGCTTATAACTTTTTTTTTTCAACTTTGTTATTTCCGTTTTTTTTCTTGACTAATTAAGGGCATTAGGGGAATTTATCATACAAAAATTCACAATCGTGCAGCACGCCAAAATTATCCTATTTTATTTTGAAGATCACCAACAAAAATCAATTGCAATTCCGATTAGCCTCAGTTTCGACACAGCGGTGTTGCGAATAGGCAGAATTCCAGGATTTGGAGTACCGAAAATTCAAGGGTCATACACCTGGCGGAGATGCAGCCCCTTAAGTGCACTGTTTGGTGCGCTATAATTTGGCAAGAAATTATAAACCGGTACTTGTTCTAGAATGCTTGTGGTAACGGCGCGGCGTGACCACCGCTGAAAGAAAGGTATCGGACCAGGCTTCAAAATTGTCTGCGTCATGCAGACGAAAATCGCCTTGAGCCACTCGCTTTACTGCTGAAGCCACAATGGAACTTCAGTGAGAAATATGTATACCAAATACGCATAGTTTCGAGAAGGTCAGAAATTGAATGGCCACCACGTTCTGAGTTCTGACTTCTTTTCTGGGGATTTTTTTTTAAAAGGTGTAAGTAAGGTGAAGTAAGCCTCAGATAATTTCACAACTATTGGATAACATACGCGTTGAAGCAAGAGGACTAGAGAGAAACTGGCAGTCTTTATTGAAAACCCTGAAAAAGACCCGCTCCTTGCGAAGCCGAAAATGGAGGTTGTCTGAAGGATTTTTTTTTTCGTAATTAGTTTAATAAAAATTTAATTTTTTGTACAGTGCTAATTAATAAAAATGAAAAAATAAAACATTAATAAATGAAAATAATGAGAATTGTTAAAACCCCTTGGTGACTTTTGCGCCACCCAGTATAAGTAGAAATGAGACATAGCAAACTTTGAAAACCAAATCGGGCAACCTTTTCTCTAATAGACAAATTAGCTGAATAGCGGCTGTTAAAGTAGGGAAACTTTATTCATGTTTAGGTCTGAAAGTAGGATTTGAAAGTCTTGCTGATTTTTGAAATCTGAACAAAGTTCGACAACTTTTGCAATCATGGTCAAAATATTGTAATCAAAAGTTGTTCTGCCAGTACCACCGAGCCAACAATTTGCTACGGACAAGGTGATTCCGCCGATGTTGGTACGTCGCCATCTTTATATGCCGTCAAAGCGGAGTGATGTGGCAGTACTAGTTCTATTAATACCCACGGGTAGTTTTTGCTAGCGCCGAGGATCAATCTCCATTCTCTTGACCACCTCATAAAAAATTATTGGTAGGCTTTATATCAAATTATTGTAGATGTTACCCAAACTAACTATCCCACTAACGACTAACGTTGCGCAGATTCAACACTTAGTTTTTGATGACGATGCGTTGGTCGTTAACGGGACAGTTAATTTGGTTAATACCCGGATAAGACCGAATTTAGTTAATAGAAGAGCTAATTATCAAAGTTTTTATTATGAGAAGAAATGTCTATGTGTATGTAAACTTAACAGAGGGGTAACATGCAGTACCCGAGCGAGCTGTCGATTTCTGGATTACATTTTTTATTCCGGGATATATAGGATAGTACAAGAACACATGGCTATTCATAAAAATACCAGGGCAATGGCGGCCAAGTGGAACATCGAGAGGTGGGGAACAATTTATGTGAGTATAGGCGTTCAAAAATCGTGAGGTCATTATTGGGAGTCACATACCTTAGTAACAAAAATCATCTAATGATTTTTTAAGACCTATAGCCTCATAAGTTGGCTCCCATCTCTTGATGTTCCTCTTGCCCGATATCGCTCTGGTCTTTTCATGGATCATCCTGTCTTCTGGTATACATATTTAATAAATCGGGGATTAAAAAATGTAGTCCAGAAGCACAGCGGGAGCCATGATTTCGACTCAAATTAATCGTAAAGGGTTGAGGCTCGATTGTCTACTTTCCAGACGTCCGGTAAGTTACCGCTAAGCCTACAAGGCACCAAATCGCCAGAAAACATTTTTCGAATTTGCATATGCGAAACTGGACCGTACTTCTTCTCTAAAGGATCCAGAACCATATACAGTAATGATGGTCTTTTTGGAACGCGTAGAAGAGAAAAAAGGAACATTTTCTACCCTGTGCGCTTGAACCAAAAGTGACATTTGACGCCAGATGAATCATGGTGTGGGAAGCAACTCCCTTGTAAACTGTTTTTGGGCGATTTGGTGCTTTGTGGTCAATAGCGGCAATTTTACCAGACATCTGCGAAATAAACCACAGTTCCTCAGCCATTTATTGATACGAGTAGCCTGAGTCGAAATCCCGGTCATTTTTTTTTTAGTAAGGGACATGTTTTCATAATTTTTGAAGGCTTAGAGCCGCATAAAGTGGTTCCTCTCCCTATTGATATTCCTTTTGACAGGCATTTACCTGGTCTTTATACGCTTTAGACCCAAGCGTATCTTCTCGAATCCATGAGAAGATACCTGTTCTTTTCGTACAATAATTATAATTTGGTCGTTGCGCTGATCAGGCGTTTTTTGCAAGGCATATAAAGCCAAGCCTTCGATGATACTTCCGGTCACTATGTTAAAGCATTACCTTCCACCAATTTCATCATTTAACATGTACAAAACTATGTTACGGTCAAATTTGAATCAACTTTTTGTAATTTATTCCAATAATGCAAATTAATACTTTGTTTTAACCAAAAAACATTATTAGATTTTTATTTTCGATTACGTAATATTTCACTTAAACTTCAATCATCGAATGAAAGAATCTTAAATTTATAACAGCAAATTTTTCGATTTTTAAGGGCATATTAATCTATTTTAAGAGCATATTTTAGGCGCCCAAAATTTTTTAAACTGTATATTTTGGTTGCCCTACATTTAAATAAGTCGGGACGAATTGCAGGCTCAGTATAGAAAGGTATAGGGCCGAATTGGCGAAAAAAATCTGACGGTTAATCAATTCATTTTCAGGTCTTATCCAAATGTGATCCTATACGAGACTTGGATCAAAAGCCGGTCAGTAGTTTTGTATGAAAATTGATGTCATCCGAATGAATCAAAAGGGGCTATTAAATGCATAGCCTTTAGGACAATGTATTGATTTGAATGATATCTAATATACACATATTTATTTTGTTGGAAAATCAAGAATGGATATCTTCTCAAATTAAGCGCAATCATATCTAGCTTCTTAAAATAAAAAGTAAATTCAAATGGATATTTGATAACACGGGTTGGAAAATAAAGAACACTAATATATAGGTTAGGTTAGGTTTGGTTAAGGGGCTGCCATGATACAACACAGCACACTTAAACCTCTCATGGGTCCATTGTGATACAACCAATAACAATTCACCTCGCTGAATAAACCTAGGTTCCGAACCAGCCTGTGCTGGCAATGTAGCGATTGAGCTGTAACACGCTCATATCCCTGAGGTCCTCCAGGCCATAGTAAAACCAGGAGCCCAGGAATTTCTTCCTCCTGATGGCCAGTGCCGGACAGCGATATAGAAGGTGCAAAACACTCTCTTCCTCATCTACATCCTCACAACTCCTGCAGTAGTCATGATGAGGAAGACGGAGCCTCCATGCGAGCGCGCCGATGGAGCAGTGCCCTGTGGTAGTCCCACCACCCTGCTCATGTGCTTTCTATTCAATGACAGCAATGAAGCAGTACGGCTAGCATCGAATTTCGGCCAAATCATTCTCGTCGTTAGGCAAGTTCTACTGTTGAGCCATCTTTTATTGACCCTATCCACTGCCAGGGACTTAATTGCCACTTTGCACGATGCAAATGGCATTCTAATGTCAATGCGGTCCCCATCGACGACACCAGTTATCCCTTCATGAGCAAGATCGTCCCCCCTGCAGTTGCCCGCAAAGCCACTGTGACTCGGTATTCAGCAGAGGGTAATGTTGAAGAAGTAACTCATCTCCATGAGAGCCGAGCGGCACTTCTGAATAGTTTTCGATGTGGTGAGAACAGAGTCAAGCGAGCGAATCGCAGCCTGACTGTCCGTATAGATAGTAATGTCTCTTCCAGTCACGACATGATTCCCTAGCCAGGTCAGAGCAACAAGAAACACTAATATATATATTAGCTCATACTCAACCGAGTTTCTCAACCTCTACTCCCTTGAAAAATCCAGACTCAAATTGTCTACTGAAATCGGAGACATTTTCTCACCTCTGAATCCTATTGTTGTTCTCCTTATAAACTAACAATAATAATTTTCCGCTTCGGAAGCTTTACTTGGATCTTTTGCCTGAATATTTCGCAGTCAATTGCAAACGAAGCCAATCCTCTTCCGATATCTACCCTCAACGTGCAAACCAAACATTCACGATGAATATACGTAATTTTTGCATCAGGGTATACAAATACCCTTGATAACGCTCTTATTCTTTCAGTCCGCGGTACCTCGTATTTGTATATATGAGGGATTAACGTTACCGATGATGATTGGACTGCGTTGTAAATGATATCCTTTCAATGGGTTTCCATTACACTCTAACGCCCTCCGTATTTTTCTTTCATACCGATCGTTTGTTTATCCAAAACAAACTCTCCCCGAAGGAGGAAAAAGAAAAATACAAACGGGAAGACTGAAATAACAAAATTGCCAATGATGTCGAGGTGAATGTGGTTTGGACGTGGCAGTTTTTTTTTTTTTTTTTTGTTTCGGAAGTTTTTCTTTCGAAACATAGCCCGAGCGAAGGGTCCCTACCTTGCCCTGTTGATAAGTGTAGCATAACTCCGGGTGTAAATTTGAAATCCAAGGAGGAAAACGCTATCGGAAAACTTTTTATTCAACAAAGCTGATTCTATTATGACTAAATATGGTAATTCCCGCTGAAATAGAGGACCGAAAAAGTCAAAGCGCCAAAAGCATGCATAGGAACCTATCTTTTACAAAAATCCTGTCGAAATACGACGAAAAGCCACAAACGTCTGGTTCGACAAGATAAACCCGATTCAAGCTGTTTGTCCTATCTTATCCAGTATAAAGGATATGCTTTTCAAGCAAAGATTTTTTTTACCGCCTATGGCACGAGGGAAAAGACTTTTTGTATTGCCAAACACGCATGTGACGGTTAAACGCAAAGCTAGAACAGAAACAGGATTAGCCTTCCGACTAATCATTGCCGTCATTATCATCATCGCCACCACACCGCTGTCAGCACATCACAAACCATCCACAAAAAGGATTTTGTGTTGTACGCGCTGTGGTTGATACTATATTGTTTGTTGGACGATGAGAAAAAAAAACCGACAAAATGGTAAAATGCACAACGTGTCGTACGTAAGAGGCTTATCTTGAAATGACACTCGTCTTGTGATGAGCGATAACCTTTCAACTTACGGTCGAATGCTTCGAGTCCTGAAGAAGGTTGAAATGGAAGGGAAACAGACAGAAATGTATTCAATGCGAAATAGGTGGCTATGGGAAGGATCTGGAAGGATTACACAATGCGAAGAATATGGTTGCAGATCGAAAAGTTGAGGCAAAATGGAAGGACAAATTTTACCTATGATGTCCTGAATTGATGGTTTTTCGTATAGAGTTTCGGTCCTTTTTGATCCTTGACTTTTAATGAATGCGTTGTAAATATTGTAAAAACATGGGCTGGTTTCTATAAAGGTAAATATGTGAAAGTATTGTAAGTATGTATATAAAAGAACCGGAAAAATGGCGGTGATAAAAATATTGTATCAAGGAGCAAAGCACTTTAAGCAAGTAATACTGAGCATGTAAAATACACATATCAATAGTAGTTAATCAGTGAACTATCGTCGAATAGCGTGTTACACTAACTTGTAATTTTCTAAATAAGTATGTAGATTTTACATCATGGAAAAGATATGAAAAAAAAATGAGCCGTGGACTAAGCTTTTTGCGATAGAACGATAGCTTCGGAGAAGGTACACCGTCTTTTACGCTTTCTTTGTAGATGTCCGGCACTGGCTAGGGCGCGGCACTGTTCTTTGGGCAGTGCCTTTCTTACAGATATAATCGAGATCTCCTCTTTGGGAACTGGCGAGTTACTTCATTTCGTAAATTCCGCAGGGTGGATTTAAGGAAACACCCCGCCCGACCCCTCTGATATACTTAATAGCATCAGTTTTCCTCTTACGAGGTTTGTGGCATCAAAACGGCGCACACCAGCGCTAATTGGGTATTTCCCTTTTGGGGGCTCTACCGCCACCGAAACCAACCAATCAACACCGTAAAAAAATATTCGGCTCCTTTATACACCAGCGGTTGCGGCTGGATAAGGTAGTTTTTCTACCCACTGGGTTAAATACTACCTAGTCTAGCCATAAATATTGTTACAAGGTTTGGCAACCCTGCAGAAAGGAACCGTTATATTGCATTTCTTAAAAATTGAGCTAATCGCTATAGTACGCTTGTGCTTGATGCATTTGTCATCATTTGAGTTTAATTTTTAGTGTAGTGAACATGGATTGGGGTGACAAAGAAAATAGAATTGCTGTGATTGCACTTCATAAAGTAGGAATGCAACCAAGTGATATTTTTAAGACTCTGCATACCCTTGGTATAAGCCGAATGTTTGTATATCGGGCTATTGAAAGATTTAATGATACGTCTGGAGTAAGTGACCGTGAAAGAAGTGGCCGTCCGCGAACTACTCGAACACCTCAAGCGGTTAAAGCCGTGCGCGAGAGAATTCGCCGTAATCCTCTTCGGAAACAAAAAATTTTATCGCGTGAGATGAAAATACCCCAAAGAACAATTTCACGTATCATCAAAAGTGACTTGGGGTTGGGTGCTTATCGTAGATCTACCGGGCATTTACTAACAGATTCGTTAAAAAAAAATAGAGTGGAAAAATCAAAACGATTACTTTGCCGGTACGCAAACCAAGAACACCGTAAAATTTTGTTTACGGACGAAAAAATTTTTACTGTCGAAGAAACATTAATAAACAAAACGATAGGGTTTATGCTCGCAGTGCCAGAGAAGCTTCTCAAGTTGCCCAAAAGGTTCAAAGAGGTCATAATCCAGCCTCAGTAATGGTTTGGTGGGGTGTTAGCTACAACGGGGTGACAAAGTTGCATTTTTGTGAGAAGGGCGTCAAAACGTCTGCCAAAATTTATCAAGAAAGTGTCCTTGAAAGTGTAGTGAAACCTCTCAACACGTCATTATTCAAAAATCAGCCTTGGAGTTTCCAGCAAGATTCTGCACCAGGTCATAAGGCGAAGTCAACCCAAAAATGGCTTGAAGAAAATGTTCCAGATTTTATTAAAGCTGAAGATTAGCCTTCCTCTAGCCCAGACCTGAATCCGCTGGATTACGAATTATGGCTCTAAAAGACATTCTAATATCGAATCCTTAAAGAAGTCTCTTACACATGCAGTCGCCAACTTTCCGATTGAAGTCGTGCGTGCTTCCATAGATAAGTGGCCAGCTCGATTAATGGCTTGTGTAAAGGCAAAAGGCAATCACTTCGAATAACTTGTTGCAATTTCCGTTGTTGACAATGCATTTAATAAATAAACAATGATTTCTTAACATATAACACCTCTTTTATTGAACAGTGCTTCAAAATGTTTGTAACAGTATTTATGGCTAGACTAGGTACATACGAGTATTCTTGCAATTCACCGCAAGATTGTTGTTTGAAATATAATACCTAATACTTGGTGTATTTAATTCACGAATGGTGAAATAGACAATAAGGTTACAAAAGACACATAACCAGAAGCAAAAGAAATCCAATCGAACTTATTAATCTAATGGTTGTGAAGCTCTATTTCTCTTCCTGAACACTTATCTGCATATCAGTGAGGCCATAGCTTAGTGCGTTGAGGCGTCAGTTCGTTGTTTTATTCTGTCCGTTTCAGGGTTCCAGTCTGGCAGAAGCATTGTGTGCGTTCAGAAGGAACTGAGCAACTTCCGCTCAGCGAACATGTTCAGAACGAGCGGGTTCAGAAGTGACTGAGCAACTTCCGCTCGGGTGATCATGATCAAATTTCACCGAGCAAGAAATATTTCTGCTCACTGATCAGTGCTCAGTGCTCAGGTTCTTCTTCTTCTTTTTCAACCTCACGCTCAAGTTGCGACTTTCGAATTTTGACAGTTATCAAGTTGGTTGTTGTGTTTTCGCCGCTTTCGGCTTCTAGTTCTTTGGTTTTCGGGTGCTTTTGATTTTGTTTTCTCGTTGTTCGTGATTTTTGTAAAGGACAGCGTGGGATTCATGTATGTTCCACTTTTCGGCACTTGACGTCTGAAATTGTCATCGTCAGCTCTCAGCTGGTCGATTTTTCAGCTGGTGAAGTAGCGTTCAGCAGGTGCAGACTCCAAACCGAGCAGCTCCGGAGCAGCTCGCGAGCAGTTGCGGAGCAGCTCGCGAGCGGTTTCCGCTCTTTTGCCACCTTCTGAACGCACTCATTGTGTTGTTAGAGTTTTTTTTCGATTGAATAAAAACTGTGATACACCGTATGGATAATACGTCGTAATCGCTATGATGGATAATATTCCATCCATTCAGGATATTTTGAAATTCACTTATATGTGTAAAATATAACATCCGCTCATCCGCTTTTGTTTACACCGGTAAAAACCGTCATAATGGTACACCGAATCGATGAATTATGTCCAGGATTTTTTTTACTCTGTAAAAAACACAGCGGTTGAAAATAAAACAGTTTATAATCTACGACTATCCAGCTGTCACCAAACCAAGAGTTAGACGCTGAACGCCACAACCCATATAAAAAACACATTCGCGAAATGGAAATGTCATAGCCTGCATTCATGTGAAAAATTTTCGCTACAGAACGCTACATCCCCTCCACTGCACATTTGAGGAGACGCTACCTGTCAACATTTCTTTCGTGATTGAACCGCTACATATGAAATGTCTGACAAACAGGTGACAACGCAAATATTTGACAATTGCCAATTTTCCATCGCAAAACATTTCTTTGGCACATCACGAAACAAGGAAATATCAAATCGAAGACGAGAAGACAGTGAATTTACATAGACGGGGATTCTATTTGCGCTTTTGATGTACACAAACGTCACAACACACATACCAGCTGCGAATTGTCAAATGTAGCGCTACATGCCCAGAGAGCGTAAAAAATTTCTGCTACCAAGGGGAAGTAACCGCTCCGGAGCGGATGGAAGGAGCGGTTGCAATCACGACCGGGAGGGGTTGTAGCGCTACGGAGCGCTCCGTAGCGATCCGGATAAAACGAGCGTGGTGAATGCACTCATAATAAACATTCTAAATAACAAATGCCGGTAGCTCAGTGCGTAGAG
This sequence comes from Chloromyia formosa, assembly GCA_964017055.1. Taxonomy (NCBI): domain Eukaryota; kingdom Metazoa; phylum Arthropoda; class Insecta; order Diptera; family Stratiomyidae; genus Chloromyia; species Chloromyia formosa. The sequence continues at coordinate 81,948,274 of OZ024816.1, read as the reverse complement.
GCGTTAGTGCACTTTCACACGGCTCTCGCTCGCTTTCACACGGCGAGCGCGAGCCTTTACGTCGCGCGAGTGAGAGCCGGTACGGCTCGTGCATCTCGAGCCGTGCGTCACGGCTCTTGATATAAATGCAAATAGAGGAGTGCCGGCATTCACATGGGTAGAGCGATAAAGGCTCTGAAGCTCTGTTCAGTCGCAAAATACGCGTTGCAGACGTGTTGTGACTACGTATCTTCTTTACCGTCGACGCCGTCTTCGACGACAAAAACGCCAACGTTCCAAAGCGTATTGGGTAAATCCTAGCGGGTAGCGGGGACTGAGGAGCGAGAGCCTTTGTCGCTCTTCCCGTGTGAATACCGACACTTCTCGCTGTGCATTTAGACCAAAAGGCGCGACGCGACGGCTCGTGATGCACGGCTCTCACTCGCGCGACGTAAAGGCTCGTGCTCCCCGTGTGAAAGCTGAAGTGTATTCTTTGCATTTCAGTCGTACACACCTCGCTCCCATTCACGAGCGAGAGCCGTACGGCTCTTCGTGTGAATGAATGGAAGGTGGGAGCGGAAAAAGCTCTCACTCGCGAGCGAAAGCCGTGCGGCTCTTCGTGTGAAAGTGCACTTAGTGTCAGTTTCATGTCTGCTACGGTCGTTACGGGCTTAAGTCTTGTCCACGGCGTTCGAAACCATGGATGTTTGTGTTGCCTTTCCCGTGCGGTGCATGGCGTAATAATAAGCCACAGCATCTTCCGACTTGTCACAGGTAGGCGGCTAAATCTGAGAAGGAGGTGCATGCTGGCAACGTGCGTTGTCCGAAACGGGTTTATGCCATGATACAAGGAATTCAAGATAAGGCATTCCCGTGTTTCATTTTCGTATTTTTCTGCGCATCACGCCAATGACGTAGGTATTCAGAGAACCTTCCTTGTATCATGATTCTCAGCATTGCAATCCTCGCGACAGTATCGCTTCGCTTGTTGAAAAAGCAGTACGCGTACGGTGAAGGACGCGCATGGTGCAGGCCGTGCACGGTGCAAGATACGCACGGTGCAGCGGTCACCGCTTGAGATGATTGCGATATAAACTCAAAAGGAAATTCGCTTCTCAAATAACACACATATCAAGCAAAGCCCACACAAGAGACCGCCGCATCGTGTGCGTGCTGCACCCTCAACAAGCGAAGCGATACTGTCGTGAGGATTGCAATGCTGGCTCTGCTTGACATATTTTTTCAATTTCGCCAATGACGTAGGTATTCAGAGAGCCGGCATGCGCAATTCCATATCTTGTATTCCTTGTATCATGGGTTTATGCCAACGAAACTTCAGCTAAGCCACATGGCCAGACCTAAATGCGTATCATCTCTTTTACTACAGCGTGACGATGTTTTTTGTACAGATGTGTGTTATTTGCAACACGCTCAACCGAGCTATTTACCTCAAATGGGTACTCATTTTATTTTAACAGCTGAGTGGGTTCATAGTCCGACACGTTAATCCCATTTTTTAACGAAGATTATTGTATTCGGTAGAAATTGAACCGGGGTCCAGTGCATAGTAGGCGAACGTGCTAACCGTTACACTATCCGAACTACACGAAAGAATTGGGTATGGTATGGTATGGTGGGTAATAATTTCCAAAAAACATACTCGCAACGGAACTAGTCGAAAAACAAATAATTCGCAAAAAAAAGTCAATTGCCACAATAAATGAAGAAAGAACCACTCCTCAAATTAAAACGAATCCTCGCAAAAAAAAACAATTGGAAAATCATATCCTAAGAAAGCTTTCTTGCAACCGACACAGCCGAAAGGACAATACATAAAAATAATAACCAAGTATTTTTACGTATTGTCCTTTCGGCTGTGGCGGTTGCAAGAAATTGTCCAAAGAATCATATCCAAAAATACCTTTTCGAAACAGAAGAAACAGCTATTCTGAAAAAAAACAATCCGACATTTTGGGAATACTTATTAAAAATAAATAAAAGCCTACATACAGAAGGTACAGTACATTTAAGTGTAATAACATGATGAATAACGGCAAGCCAAGGTATTCAAATGGTAGGCACTGCGACCACGAGTTATATTGATGAAGACCAGTAGGTGCTTTGTAGAAGCGTTCTTCGTGACAGCAGAGGTTACGATGGAATCTCCAAGAAATGTGAACTTGCACCGGGCAACCCCCGACCATTCTCAGAAAAGATATTTGGTGGCATCAATGTCCTCCAGGCAAAGCCGGCATTCAGTCACAGTGGAGAGACCCATTTTGTCGAGGTCACATCTGACCCAGTGGTGTCCTGTGAGATGAACAATGATTAAACTTGGATCTGCTCTAATAAGATCTTTGGGAGATTATTCCAGCGCCGCAGAATTTCGACCGCAAACCATTTCCTCGCCAGCGCACGAATCGCAGTTGGTATGAGGCCTGAAAAATTCGACCAATGTGCCCTGTCTAGCGAGTTGATTTCCAGCTTCGTTGCCGTGAATGCCCTGATGACCTGGTACCAAACATAGAGTGACCCGATTATGGCGTTTGTGAGACTCTTTCACAAGTTTCATTTAGAATTTATATAAAGAAAGTGCCTTAATGGTTGCCTGACTGTCAGTGCTGATAGTGCCATTGAGTTTCTTGAGCAGAATTTCTCTGACGCAGGCCTCAATGGCATGGCTTGGAATACACTGGACTAGATTCCCATGGTGATGGAAATCCTGATGTTCGGTCCGAGAACCCCAGCACCAATAACAAAATGCATATATACAACTTGCTACTGCAATTTCTTTGAGACTTGGGAATCCGGCTGCACGCCACCGATTAGCAACTAGTCGATAAAATAACGAGCGCAACAATTCAATTTTGAACCGAGGCCGCGAGATGAGTTAGCATCATCTCAGTTACTTGACTATAGGCGCGTTTTTCTTAACAGCCATGCAGAGGTTAACACCACACAAATATATTAACAATTTGATCTGAGCTGCTCTGAATAAAAGGTTATTGCAAGAATGCAGCTCCGTTAGTATTGAAGTGCAGGTGGCGCAGGTGTCGAGGATTGGGGCAGTCTACAGTTTAAAGTAGTAGTACGTACTCTAATCTGCTTTCGATCGTTTTTTTTTTGCTGCTTATCCTGCTCTACCCTGCTCTGTACAAAACAACGCAGCTCATATATTTTGTGTAGAGGCGTGTGATCAGCAACACGCTTAATTTATAAATTGTTATTGAGTGGCTCATTATTATGAGCAAAGTGGTTTTCGGTAAAAAATGAAAATGTACCAAAAGCACAACTTCAAATACCAACTAGTGGGGACTATCCACGAACTGAAGAATAGGCTTACAAAAGCCAGGGAGCATACCGTAGAAAGGACTCGTCTTTGCGAAGCTAACAATGGACGTTATATTGGCTAACTGTAATGTACCGAAAATTGAATAAAGTTAATTAAACAGTGAAAATTTATAATTAGTTTAAGTCATGTCATGATCTATAGAACATCGTACGTCGCAAAAAATTGCACTATTCTAATTTTTAGGGATGTTGTTAGGATAGATACCAATAGTGTAAAACGAAGTTTGCAGCTTCTAAAGACCTGTGTTAACTCCGTGATTCTCAAATATTCCCGAAATTTTTGGACCGCAGCTCAGTAGGTTCAGTAGGTTTCAAGATACAGCACTTCAAAAATTATCCATTTTTTGTTCAAAAGCTAATATAAAAATTGTAATTTTAGCCGTCTTCCGAGCAGAATATCGACTAAAGTACTCATCCTACGGGGAAAGTCATGAGAAACGCAGTTTTAGAGCAGTTACTTAGCGTTAATTTAAACAAAAACGAAACCCTGTTATCAGGAAAAAACTAAAAATTGGGAATCGGATTTTTTAAGAAATGGAACCTGACGAATTGCAGGGCTTTTGTAAAGGACGATAAAAACATAACTCAGTGGAAAATGGTTTATATCATGCAAAATGAAATTGAGTAGAATTAATAATAAGGTATAAATTTATCAAAATTGTATAAAAATTATTTTGATAGTTTAGGGGACCTGCGTCGTGAAATATTGAACTTGAAGTGGTGGCGGGACCACTGATTCCCGCGAAAAAAATATACAACACAATATAAATAAATATTTATTAAATCCGTAATCAATTACAGCGAAGGGGCAGGTATGTAGTATTAGGCTTACCTTTACGCACTTAGCGAGAGAACCGTGTCCTTTTGGAAGGCCCAGGTACGTCAGACGGCTCTTCTTGGGACTCCGAGGACTCCCGCGTTATCGGATCTAATGGGTCGTCGACGTCTTCTTCATCCGACTCATCAGCGATCAGGAACAGGCAGGTCTTCTTCTGACAAACTTTGCAGATAGCAGAGCATTTTAGCCCCGCTCTCTGCCAGGAGCAGCTCTTTCTTTCTCACTCTTTCTGGCACCTACATGACAAGAATTTCAGCAGGGTTAGTGGCGCTGGCTCCTTGGTTGAGGTCACCGGTGTCAGCCCCTGCTGGCTCCACGTCCACCCCATGTTGCATCACTTAGGAGGGGCATGCTAGCAACTGCACTTCCGAAGAGTAGATATGCTATCGAAACATCAACAAGACATAGAAATGCTAGAGATGTCGACGCGCCCATGCCCTTACAGGGGTCAAGGCAATTAACATTTCTGCACCTAGTGGTAGGTTCTGTAGGAATGCTGGGCTGCAGCCTCTTTGGTTGGGGGCAGGCGAGCGAGATGGACTTTGGCGATGGCATCAGATCGGACAAAAATATCCCGTAACGCAGGGCGTGGAGGGAGTCGTCTTTTTCCTCACCATACAGCGCTACAAGACATCTGTTTCCAGCAGAGGCTATCTCCTCATGAGTGGCGTCATAGTTGAGAAACGTAGTATAGCCGCGTCAAATAGGTCTGGCTGGAATATACTACATCTTTATTTTCCCCTCCCTGAAAAGGGCAAAGGTGGTGTGAAGGCGGAAAGGAACAACACTATTCCCGGGGAAATAAGAGCTCGCCTCAAATGAATGATTTTGAAGAGAACTACTCACAACCTGTTCCACCCCTGCCAATTTTTTCCTGCATGCGTCATGTACGGTGACTTCATTCACGCCAACGTTTCTCACACACTTCGATTAGCGTCTGAATACCGCGTTCTTTCACTGTCACTGTCATTTCCTCAAGTGCACCCCGACACATGAAACAAACACCCGCCGGGCATGAGCCCGACATTTTGTAAGATGAAAAAAAACGCTTCAATCAGTTCGACGAGAAATAAGATTTTTGATTGAAAATTCATAGTTTGAACAGTTTGATATGAGCACCGCCGTTTCAACAAGCACACTGAATTGTGAAGGACCACGGAACAATTTACATTAGGATCTTCATTTCATGAAAAATCCGATTTCCTTAATTTTTCGTTTCTCAAGCACCACGCAGCTAGCACAGGTCTTTCAATGCTGTAAACTTGGTTTTACACTATTGGTATCTACGAGTATACTAAGCTAGGTTTTGGTATCTATACTAACAACATCGCAAAAAAATCAGAACCGTGCAATTTTTGGGATTTTTATGTGTACGGAGTGAATACAGGAATTCACTAAAAGTATTTAAAAGAACAACTAAGGGCAGCTAAGCGGAACAGCTGAAAAGGCTTTTGCAGCCAAATTGAAAACACGACAGACAGAGGAACAATGGCTAAGAAAAGTAATCTCCAAAAATCCTATACGACCTACCGCCCTGAGCAAAAAGAATGGGGGTTGGACAGAAGACAGCACAGAAACACAAGGTGAACTTCTTAACACCTATTTCCCTGACTGAGAGGACCAGCATCTCCTCGCTACATGGCCATAGAGATAAGGAATGACGACGCAAAATGAAAAAACGTCCTGGGCTATTCACGAGCAGACGTGTAAAATGACGATAAGCTTGGAACGCTGTGGAAGTTTTAATAGTACCAACAGGTAGTTTTTTCTTTCATTAACGCGCCGCCGGGGAAATGAACCCCGGAACTCCAGATGCGTGCGTCGTAGTCTGGCGACCGAGACGTCACGGTTACCGAGCGCAACCCAATTTCTAACAATACTTAAGATCTCTCAATAACTCAAGTGCAAAAAATGAGTAGACTTCGGTTCTACTAACCTCTAAAAGAACTAACAAAACGCTGGACTTCAAAATAAAACTCAAACTTTTGACAATTTAATATGGGAAGTCATCGGAAAGGTCAAGAAAAGGATCACCGTGCCAGTTAGACTTGTCAGCATATACTCCAAAATGTACAAGAAAAAATATGAATGTCAGACATTTAGGCATCGAGGGTGGTACACTGTCGGATTCAGGTCAAGAAAAGGATCACCGTGCCAGTTAGACTTGTCAGCATATACTCCAAAATGTACAAGAAAAAATATGAATGTCAGACATTTAGGCATCGAGGGTGGTACACTGTCGGAATCAATTCAACCAAAAACAGATCTCCGAATCAAAAATGGACTGATATGAAAGTTCTTTGTCGGCTTTTTGTTTATAACCGCCATTTATTCACGGTCTAATGCAATTCTACGAATAGGATCGCCGCTATGTACTAAGTGCTGAATTTCCAAAAAAAAGTGTGACACTGTGATAACGCGGCAAGTGCAGAAAAAATCAATTTTAATGTTATTTATTAATTATTCTGTTAAAAGCAGGGGAGAATATTAATAAAACGTCTGAAAATTTTCAATTTGTTGATTAATTGATTAAGTTGTTTATTTTTGTTTGCTTTTTCTTTTAATATAACGATTGTCGTAATTATTTGATTGTTTCGTGACCATGACTTTATGGTATCTTCATATTCTCAATAAAATGTATGTTAGTCTTCTGATCAAACTAGCGTAATTTCCCCAAAAACTCTAATATGCTGTGCTGATCGTGGGATCCAGGCTATAAAACCCGTGGCCTTGCCTTCCTAATTCCACTTCATTTTTGCTCATTTCACTGATTTGGTGCGAGATTCACACAGGAAAAAAAAACAAAATCTAAGTAACAGACGAATCAGTTTAAAACGGAATTCTTTCTCTCTGACCATCCAACAATCAATAATTATCCCACCGTGAAATCATATCAAACCTAGTGACTTCATTACGGTCCATTGAACAATCAGTCAATGGGTACATGTCCATTCGGACAACAAAAGACATGCCAACTTTCAAACAACCTTTGAAATCCAATAAAACCGCCCAACATCGCTTGCAAACATCCTTACAGACAAAAAAATGTCAATTTCATCTGCTGGCCTGCCGCTACAAAATACATAGTCAACTCCGATCAACACACTTACTATGGCCTTTCCCAATTCAACAAAATTCGGATTAGCCGAAGATCGAATCAATACAATGAAATTTCCATGGACTCATCTAATCCCAGCTCTCGTTATAATTCCAAACCGTCGTAAAACCATTATTTAATCCCGTTCTCAATGTCGTTAAGGTAAAAAGATCATAAAGCCTGCCTACTAGGTGTGTTTTTCAGATTTCTGTGAGTGAGGTCCTGACGACGACGTAGGCGGTAACATGCAAAAATCCCAATCCTTTCTGTACATTGTTTCATTGAATGGACCTACTAATCTATAAATTGTTGGACTATGCTTAATAATATTTTTCAATAATTCCGTTAAAAATTAACAAGAGTAGATTGCTGCAGACTTTATGGCACTAGCATTCCGATACATGTATCCAGGGATCAGGAGTACCTGGTGATACACAATAGGATCCCTAGAAAGGGTGATGATGATAGCATTGTTTGTTGTGACTAATACCTCGAGTCGCAAATACATCTCTGACCATAAGCGCTGATGGGATAGCTCAAAAAGGATTCATTAAGGACATGGTTGTACGTGCGGTTAATGTTACAAGCAATAGGCGATGAAGTCCATCGATTTTTCAAAGGGTTATATCGACTACTCTTTTATGATATTTTATCATCTTTGCCACTATATGATTGCTTCGGAGGTTCGTTCCGTTCTTCATCTTTTGACCGCATATACCGCCCGTTTCACGTTTGTGCAGTGTATCCGTAGTACCGTAGTTACTCTCGTCTTATACGAGTATGCATATGGCTCTTCGGATGTGTATATATCCCGCTGTGCATTGAGGGTCACAGTAGGGGTCCAGGTGATTAGTTCAGGTTGTAGAAAATAACGAAATAAAAAGAAATTTATGTGCGGTAACCCGAAAACATCGTGTATCTTTCGTGAGATTGTCTGGATACATAATATGTGGTGGAAAAATATTAATACAAAAAAAAATTGAATTGCACATTGTATATTGATATGAAGTATAGAATGTCTAGCTACATTCGAGGATAAAATGAAGGCGCTAGTTTGGTCGAAATGATAATAATATAAGTCGGTGGCATTTCAGTGAAGCACTGGAGTTATGCACTCTTGCCCCACTGCTGCTTTGGAGGTTCTATTCGACCTTCCACCGATACATACACTTACTGAAGCGGAGGCACGAATGGCAACGGTCAGACTCAGGGCCTGCGATATAGAAATCAAGCTGAATTCAAATCAATTAGGTTTGTTGGAAAGTGGTTCAAGGTACACAGCATGCCAACTGACTTCCTTGTTAAAACCATTCGATTCCACCACTCGTTTCAATCAGTCATATGAGACAAAGATGGCTGCAATTCTCTCCGCCTCAGCACAATCCAATGGTTTACAGACGGCTCCAAAACGGAAGACGGTTTTGGTGCAGGCATTTTTGGTCCTGAACACCGAGCCTTCATTCCGATGGGTAAAACGCCGTCCGTGTTCCAAGCAGAAATACATGCCGACGAGGTCTGTGCTGGGCTGTGCCAAACCGCTGGCTATTTAAACAGGAATAGAGCAATATTTACCGACAGTCAGACTGCCATCAAATCACTTACCAGCTTTACTTTAAATTCTATGTTGGTGCTATCCTGTCAGGAAGTCCTCCATACAGTGGGTTCAAGAAACAAACTCACTCTTTAGTGGGTCCCTGGTCACTCGGGAGTCAAAGGCAATGAGCTAGCAGATAGGCTAGCAAACCAAGCCTGAAAAGCCCCATTCCACGGTTCGGAACCTTTTTGGGGAACTCCACTCTGCTACTCCATAAATGAAATAGGAGACTGGGAAAGTGCTCTCGTCACATCCCAATGGGAGGCCCTTTCAGGACTGAAACAGGCCAGGCTGTTCATCTCGGGCTACTCGCGTACTCGTACCTTGGAATTGCTACGGCTGAGCAGAAATATAGAGTCAGAATGATTTGTAGAATTTTGACGGGGCACTCGCATCTGAAGTGACACCTTAAAACCATGCGTATTGTACAAGATGCTAGCTGACGCTTCTGCGAAGCCTTAGGATTGCCCACATAATCTTCTCACGAGATAAAATGGATGTACTATCACATGGTGCTATGCGACAATCGGAGTAGTCCCCCAGCAAGGCCCCAACCGAACTTACAGGGAGATATGTGTCAAGTAGACACATGATAGTTTTCTTACTCGAGGACGTCAATGACCCGTCTTCCTTTTGTAGGAAACTTGGCATAAATGGATTTGACGCCAGGATTTTCCGAAATCTTGATATTTCGCAGGACTCTTAGATATGTTGGCAAAAGCTCCTCCATACATTGCGTTTAGTGCCTCTTAACTCTTTCGTGAAAGAGTCTAAATGTTTTTTACTTGAGCCCCAATCCGACTCCGACCTTGAAGCCTTATTGAAACTTTTCTTAAACTCAGCCCTAAGTTCGGAGCTCCTAGTACTCCACCCGGCTGCCTTTTTTTCTTTCCTGCATGTGAGGTCGTCGGACGCGATAAACTGAAGGTAACGATAATAAGGTGGATGCTATCATTCGATGCCAGAGAGATGTCTAGGACTTCCTCTCTGGATTTTGTTATAAAAGCACTCTCGCAGCCAATATTGCAGATTGAGAGATTAGTTCTCATAATGTACTCGAAGAAAGATTCTCCGCGCTCATTGGTGTCTGAGCTACTCCAGACATCGTTATGCGTACTAGAGTCGCAGTCAAGAATCATAGTAATTTAATTTTTGATGCTCATGCTGCTGCAATGGCATCCCTCAGATTGGGTGAAGGGAACATGCTCACATTGTCATGCGGCATATATGCCGATGCAACCCAGTACACCTTACCTTTGAGCTCCAGGCAGACTAACACAGAGTATTTATCGCTGTAAGTTGACAGTAGGAAGGCCTTGACGGTTTCCCAAACGAGAATGCATGGCCCTGGTCTACCCTGGCTTTTAATATAGGAAATAGACCCTAGACCTTTGACGAGATCATCCATAACCCAAGGTTACTGAATCATTGCGATATCTTCTTCACTGCGCGCCAGACGAAGGTGAATGGTGAAGGTTTATTTGAAAAAAAAACCTTTACCATTACCTCTTTACGGACCGCATGGGCTGGAAAGTACCGGGATTTTTCAATAGGTGGCACCACTAGTAAATGAGCATGACTTATTTCGAGAGGCTCATCTATCACTAGTTTATGTGTGAAGTTTCATGACATTCCCTCCATTCGTTTACAACCTACAGTAGTTTGAGTGACGCTGTTTTCACCTTGGAAAATGGTAAAACAGGAATATTGCATCTTGATCAAATATTGTGTTTTGATGGGGAAAACTTCCGAACAATCATTGCAATGGCTCCAGAAATTTATCCCACATCTACTCCTTCGAGAACAACAGTTTATCGGTGGTTTAGTGAATTTAAAATGGGTCGTACCAAAGACGCACCTCGCTCGGGAAGGTCAAAATAGGCTACGAATGCAGAAATCGTTAAGCAAGTGTATCGAATCATTTTAAATTATCGTAAAGTGAAACTGCGCGAAGTAGCTGAGGTCATGGGCATCTCAATAGAATTGGCCGGATACATTTTGCACGATCTTTTTGAGATGAAAAACCTATCGGCGCGATGGGTGCCGCGTTTGCTGACCGTCGACCAAAAACAGCAGCGCGTCGATGATTCAGCGGCCGGTTTGGCGATGTTGCAGCTTAATCGAGCGGACTTTTTTCGACGTTTTATGACGATAGATGAAACATGGGTTCATCACCATTCGCCTGGGTTCAATAGGCATTCTGCAGAGAGGCTGAAAAAGCACAAAAGCCGACCAAAGTGGCCAAAAGACCAACGCTCGGCCGGGAAGGTTATGGCTTCCTTTTTTTTTTGTTGGGATGCGCATGGCATAAGCTTCATCGATTACCTGCAGAAGGGAAGAACAGTCACAGGAGAGTATTATGTAGCGTTATTGAACAAACTGAACGACGAAATAAAGAATAAACGGTCCCATATGGCGAAGAAAATAGTTCTGTACCATCACGATCACACACCGTCACACACGTCGTTGAAAGTGATGGCCAAATTTGACCGATTACGATTCGAATTGGTTGCTTACCCACCGTATTCTCCAGACTTGGCCCCCAGCGACTATTATCCGTTCCCAAACCTCAAGCGGTGGCTCCAGGGAACGAGATTCAGATCGAATGAGGAAGTCATCGCGGAAATCGAGGTGTATTTCGAAGGCTTGGACGTTTCATACTACAGAAAGGGCATCGAAATGTTGGAAAATCGCCATACCAAGTGTATCGCCCTCGAAGGCAACTTTGTTGAGGAATAAATATAACTTTGCCCAAAAAAGCTTGTTTTCATTAAAAATCCCGGGACTTTTCAGCTCATGTAGTATTTCGTAGGTGATGCATATTGATATACGGTTTCCTGCCTTTCGGTGAAATGCTCGATGTTTGATTACAATACCGACCCTTGGCTTTTTTATCGCCAAACATATTCCCAAAAAAGCTGACACAGACTAACTTTCGCCAGTTTTTTATACTTCTCTTTGCAAGGATTCTTCTGCGAATCCTTTGCATCTTTTAGCTCTTCAACTAAGTTCATCGATTTTGAAGGATGTCTAGAGGTTTTCAGGAGTTTGCGGTAGATACCCTGTTAAGTAACATTTTTCTCTCACAATCGGCTACTGTTTTAACACTGACTGTATCTTATCCCTGAAAACACCAACTCCGTCAATTTGACATGAACGAACAACATTGGAAACAACTAGCAACCATTCCGGGATTCATTAATAATATTTTTTTCCCAACTCCGCCGCAGTCGCCACCATAGAGATTGGCTGTCAATGATACAAGATATTTTCGCACTTGCACTTCACCAGGGATCAGTGCTGCCGTACATTGGTCTCATCTTCATGATGACTGATCGATTTACTCAACATGGAATCGAAGAGAATCGAAAACCTTGTAATGACCGCATTGTACTTTTGTACCAAAGAGTAGTATCAAAACACGTTCGGAAAGATTGAAGCCACCGCGCACATTTGATCTCGACATTTTGAAGTACATAAAACCGTGAATATCCCGGGGTTGAACTGTTAACAAATGTCGGTCATTATCGCTAAACTCTCCCACTAATCTTTCCCGTATAACAACAAAAGGAGAAAAAAATATTAACCGCGAACCGTATTTTTAATAATAAATTATTCTCCCAGATAATGTGATCACAGGTGGAAGATGTGATCCCCAAATGATCACCTTGGATATGTTGAGTTAAGCGAAGGTTTCTTCAGATGTGCTTCTTATGATCGGTGCATCTTATTTGGATTTCTCAAATGTATTGTATCTATGAAGCGAGATCAGTATGATATCATGTACGACTGCGCCGCGCCTGTTAGATTGCGGTAAAAAAATGGTATAAAATCGTACAAAGACGATGAGGATGATGAATATGATGATGGCAGTGATCACAACTTAATAGCTGCCGATTAGCATTAGCAAGCATTAAAAATTGCTCTCCGATTTAACGATCGTCTTTTATTCGATGTTGAGCAGAACGATCGTTTATATGTATGTATTCTAAAATTTTTGAAATTATCTTGTTTTTCCCAGACTAAATTTCCATAATCGCTGTGGACGTTTGAGTTGTGCCGCTGTGGTTAACCCAGTGTTGGCATAGAGTCGATATCTGTTTTCAGGGGCTAATTGAGTTACACACAAATTTGTACAATATTTGTCAATTTTCTAATAAGAAACTATAACAAGACCCCAAAAACGCTATCACAAAGAACACTTTATCACTGGTCATTCGGTGTTCATGAACTCGAAACACTATAGCACATTAATTTAGTGTTTCAAGATCATGATGGCCCCCATAAGTTTCTGAAATTTTAAGGGTTAATCTTAACGCCTGAAAACATCTAAAAATAAACCGACCCAATCTTCAATCTATTGCCGATAATCCCAAGGATTAGTGTGTGATCATAACATAACCGATCAATGATCACACCCGCAATAACCATAAAGCAATTATCGGCCACTAACCCGCAGTCGCAGTCGGTGTCATTTTATGGATTTCTTGTAAAACATGGTCATCATCATCGTCTCTCGGTCCGTCGTCGTCAATACGATCGTCCACCGCAGAAGCAGTGAGGAAAACCACGCAAGATCAAGGCGAACCTGCGAAGGTTTAAACCCTGAACAGTAAAGGTAATATTCAGAAGCTAATAACAGTAATTAGAATTTTAGTGTTTAGAGGAGGGGTGTTTGTATATCGGTTGCAATCTGGTGAGCCGTAGTTGTCCTACCTGATTGGTTCTGAGAACTACATTTGCTACCTGCCGAGACCATTTTCCCTAGAACATAATCATAAATTGCTCAAGATGGTCTTGGGAGTTATAAACACATGACAGTGAGTGAAATTCGCAAAGATTTTTTCTGATGTTAAATATTTATAAGCTGATCTGCATGCAAATTTATGTTTGCGATTTCGAAGGATTTGACTAAATAAATCTTTCGGTTGGGCGGATTTTTGGTGTTTTTGGCAGGTAGTATGCATAGCTTGATAAATTGACCGACGATCGCGATGTGGGGTGGTTATTAGGCGAGCAATAATACAATGGGTCCATGATAAGCACTCCATTCCCATCAGAAGACAAATATTACCAAGGTCATGGTTCAAGATTAGAAGGTTACGCGAAGAAGCGTGAAACTTTTTTGTCCTGTCTGCGCGTAATGTTAAAGTTACATATTTTCGTATGCGGACAATACATTTTGCATGAAATTGAATACTTTTTTTACTGAGAGAATCCGCTTACAAATCTACAGTTTTAATCCGAATTTCATGAAAATTTTTAAAATCCACCCATCTCTCTTTCCCACTCCTTAAAAGAAATTTATATTTTTAATTACATTTTTAAATACAGATTTACATGTGCATATCTTTACGCAATTTCCAAAACTAGGGGAAGGTTCAATTTTGCACACGATTTCAAAAAACCACCCCAACCCCCTTCTCACCATTAAAAGGAAGTCTGCAAATTTATCTACAGTGTTATTCCGATCTTAATGGAATTTCGTATTTTAGACCTCCAAAGCTAGGGGAAGGTAACGGTCAACATAGCATTACAGAGAATCACCCCATCTCTTTTTCACCCCTAGAAGGAAATCTGCAAATTCAGCTACGGTTTCATCTCGACCTTGTTGTATATATCGGTCTTACGCCCGATACTGCTGCATGAGGTGATCGTTTGGTGGAAAGCCCTACGTACAGGGTCGAATGTTACTTTATTTACAAAAGTAGAAAGAGTGGCTTGTTTGGCTATTAGTGGGGCTCTCCTCTCGACGCCGTCCGCAGCGCTAGAGATTATGCTCAATCTTCTTCCCTTGGACATTATAGGCGAGCAACATGGACATCCCATCATCAACGGACTATTGTACACCTAAAATCATGTTCGACAGAAATTTTACATGCCCAATTCCCTCCCATTAGCCAGTAGCCATTGGGAAGTGATGAACCCGACATGCACTGAATCCTTGGGTATCTATACAGATGGTTCCAAGACCGATAAGGGGGCGGGGGCTGGAATTTTTTCCGATGGGCCTAGCCTCAACCTGTCGATTCGTCTCCCAGACTACTGTAGTGTGCTCCAGGGGGAGGTCTACACGATTAAAGAGGCAGTGAGGTGGATTGGCCGAAACGCTATAGCAGCAACAGATGTTATAATTTATACTGACAGCCAACATAAGCTAATTATGACGGCGATAGACAGGGCTAACTCGAGATGTTAAGTGGTAGTACCCGCCAAAATGCGAAGTTATTAAGGCCCTTATTGAACAGAAATTGTACTTCTAAACTGCTGTCGATAAGTAAGAACCACATCAGGATAGTGGTGGGAATTATTACTGGTCATTGTGTTATCGGTGAATACGCGAGGAGGCTCCGACTTCCAAACCATGACTTCTGTGGAAGTTGCGAAGACGTAGATGAGGAGGAGAGCATCTTTCATCTACTCTGCACCTGCCCGGCATTGGCCAACAGGAGA
This sequence comes from Chloromyia formosa, assembly GCA_964017055.1. Taxonomy (NCBI): domain Eukaryota; kingdom Metazoa; phylum Arthropoda; class Insecta; order Diptera; family Stratiomyidae; genus Chloromyia; species Chloromyia formosa. The sequence continues at coordinate 81,932,962 of OZ024816.1, read as the reverse complement.
ATTTCGGCTCTAGGCAAATTTGCCTATGCGGATCTAGGTGACTTAGCTAATGCGGATGTGGGTCGACTCCTGCGACTCGCTATTAGCTCCGTATGGTTCAACAACGGATGACGGATGGAATTATGCAATTCAAGAGACCTTCTTTTGGTCTAAGTGTGCTGTAAATAGGTTACGGCAGCCCCTCTCACCATACCATACCATTTATCTCGACCTTGATGGACTTTTGTATATTAGACCTTCAAAGCCAGTTGACGGTTATTGTCCCCATAGGATTTCAGAAAACCACCCTCTCCACCCTTCTCATCCTTAAAAGAAAATGCGCATATTTACCTACAGTTTTATTCCGATCTTGATGCAATTTTGATCACTGAACCTTCAAAACAAGGAGAAGATCAATACATGGTATTTTGAAAAACCACCCCCCTCGCTCTTTCCAATCCTTAAAAGCAATCCACAGTTTTACTCTGATATTGATGAAATTTTGGAGACTATACCTCGGAACAAGGACAAGCTTACTCTATATTAGATTAGATTAGATTGAAAGGTGAACGTTGAACCCCTTAGGGGTCAGAGCACAAAGGCCGGACGGCACATTGTGCTATTAGCTCTGAGACAGGCCTAAACCTGTCGATCAAGTTTGATCGAGCTGAAAAATATGCACACAAGGTACGGCGAAGCCGAGGCGATATCATCTGCCTCTGGATAGGCGGCTCCGAAGCAGTCGCTACGTGTCGCCGGGCTAAGGCGTAGCAGTCGCATAAAATATGGGTCGACGTCTCATCGTCTTTACCGCAGAGACGACAGCTCGAATTAGATACAATTCCCATTGCTCTCAAGTAATCTCTTAGGCACGAGTGTCCAGTCAGGAGGCTGCATATGGTTCTTACCTTGTTCCAATTTAACTTCAGCAGTTCACTCGATCTGCTATGTGAGTAGCCCGAGATGAAAAGCTTTGCCTGCCTCAAACCTGGATGATTATCCCAGTTTCGGATGAGATTCTTAACTGTACAGGTAGGAATACTGCACAAGGGCTCTGGTCCGCAAAAGGGAGTGGCCGAAGTTGATCTGGCCAGTTTGTCAGCCTGTTCATTGCCATTTACACCGACATCGCCAGGCATCTATTACGAGAACCTAATTTGTGTAGTACATTTTGACAGCTACATACAATCTTGATGCTGTAGTTCTTTTTGACAGCGCTTGTATGGCCGCCTGGCTGTCAGAGAATATTGCCAAGTTTTTGTTGTGATAGTCAATCTGCAGACATAACTCGGCACATGCCTCAATACCATGCACTTCCGCCTGTAAGGCGGTAGCGTACCTACCCATGTGTAACAAAACCCGATGGTTGGAGCCCACGATGCCTGCCCCAATACCTTCATTGGTTTTCGAGCCATCCGTGAACCATATGATGGTGTGGAGGGGGGGGGGGGGGGGGGAGATTGACATATATCTCCTGCCAGTATTCTCTTCTCTATATAACGGCGGTAAACCGTTTCTTGCATGATACTTCCTTCACAAGATGAACAGATGACATTCTAGTGACAGTATTCTCATTGTACCAGTTACTTTGTGTTGAATTAAGCGTTGCATTCACGTCGTTTGCTGCAAGTCTCGCGGTTGCCATTTTTGCTTCTGCTTCTATATGGATGTGTATCGGCGGCTGGTCGAGCAGTACCTGAAAGGCGTTGGATGCACAAGCACGAATAGTCCTCGTCACCATAAACCATGTAAGTCTCTGGGCTCTGCCTAAGATGGTCTTAACAACAGCAGTTAATGCTCTTTTCCATCAAACTACTGCACCGTATTCTATTATACGTCTTACGATAGCCTTGTAAATCCAGAGGGCTATAGAGGGTCTGATTCCCCACGTCTTACCTATGTGTTGCCTACATATCCACAAAGCCTTAGTGGCGCTATCTGCAACCACCCTGAAATGTTCCTGCCAGAACAGGTTACTGTCGAGGGTGACGCCCAAGTATTTGATGTGATCTCGTATAGATAAGGGTGAGTTGTACATTTCTTTAGAGAATGGAATGACAATTGCCTTGGATGGGATAACTCGAAGTCCGTTGGCGTTACTCCATTCTGTACAATGACAAGAGCTCCTTCAACGATATCTTATAGAATCTCCTCGAACTTGCCTTTAACCAATATCACCATGTTATCGGCGTAGCCTTGAGCTGAGAATCCCAACGTCGAGAGCTTCCACAGCAGGCCATCAACCACTTTTCACCAGAGGAGAGGATGTAGGACTCCTCATTGTGGGCAGCCTCGGGTGACATCAGCAAGGAGAGTGACGCCTTCTGTGTTGGTGGTGACCCTTCTGAAAAAAAAGTATACCTATATATATGCATATTCGCATGTCGCCGCCCTTACCGATCGTATTCGATCACCTCGAACCTCTTGAGAGGATAAATTCCCCAACGGAGACCCAAAAATGCTCGCCGGTCTCGAACGCTGACACGCTGAACGCTTTTTTCGTTTTGTAAGGCCGAAACGGTTAATTTATTTGTTATTTATTTATTTTTGTTTAATCAATAATAAAAATTTAATACTCCGACGAACACTGGTGGATTGCTGGTGCCACAACGAGGCTTAGTATGTCGATTACTGGCGCAACTCAAGTTTTCTAATAGTTTTATGTTTCTATTAAATAAAATAAATAATTTGCACTTTATATGATTCATTTAAATGAAAACCAACACTTTTGTATACCTAAATTACCAGTCGCCTAAATATGGAATTTTCAAAGGCCACATTTTGCCTAACATGTCAATAATTGGTACTTTTACTCTAACTGAAACTGAAAAAGGCTATGTACAAATTTCGTAAGCTTGCAAGTAGGTAAACACAAACTAGTTAAAAGGAATCGTATTTTGTGAAAAAAAAAATCTTAGATTCTTAGAAAATTAAAAACTGCCGAAGCAATGCAATGTTCACTTCGATCTACGACGATGGCTAAAGGAAGAACATAGATTCTTACATTTTAAATTTTACTGAAGCATTTCCAGTCCTTACAACCCACTATTTTCCACCCACACAATCTATGTACCTCACCGGCTCAACAAAAAAAATCCGCCCAGTGTTTTAACGATTACCCGTCAAAAACAGTATGACTGTGACTGAATCGTTCACATAAACTGAATTTCATGAACGTTCCGTGTCGTACAAGAAACTTTTGAAAACATGCCATCGTCGTCAATGACAGGTTCGTCCTTGATATCGCCAAGTTTTTGGGGGAAGTCTATCCAACAAACCATGACATGGCATCCCTCTTCAACCCACCTTACACATCATTTGTTCATCGTCTTCCAGTGTTTTGCGACCGAAAAGAGGACACTTTATTAGGACGATGCATCAATGAATCGGAACCAATCCAGCCGTACATATCCTTCAACCAACACGCATATTCTTCCAGTCGACTAACCGCCAGGAATGCTAGGCATTTCAATAAACTCCGAGGGTTGTGCTAGGATTTCGTTTTTCCTATGACTCGGGCAGACAACTTTGTGTGTATGTAAGAAACCTGACTTTGGGTCTCGATTGATAGCACCAATTTTGTAGAGTGATTGTGCATGCTACATCGCAGTGCTGCTCCTATAAGAGTAAGTGAAGCGTTAAATTCCGTGCAGAAGTTTAACGTCACAGTCACTGAGGAGTTGTATCCCACAAGCAGGGAACAACAAAGCGCACCACAACAGAAAACTTGGGCATGTACTTGTATCACGAGCGAACAATGAAATGATTTGGAAACAATTAACTTTATTTATAGCTGAAAGGAGTGTGGTAATACGAGTAGAGTCTTGGGGAAGAGGAAAATTTTGAGTGGACGATGCGTCTGGAACATGACAATGTATTGAAACATTGTCTTTTATGAGTAAACTTTAGTGTTGCAGTGACCTCATGAGTCTACATCATAAAAAGTTGGAAATTTTCGGAAAAGTCGTATCATCGTTTGTATTAAGGAATTCACTTAGATAAAGGGATTCTGTTCGGAGAAGCACGTGGAGCTTGTCTACATACACTCATTATAATTGTCCTTTTTCATATGATCTACGAGTAGCTTTTGGTCTTTTTGGTCTCGAGTTGAGTCGTCCAGACCAGCTACAAAGTGAGTCAAAAGTGATTGGAATTCATTACCATCATGGTGCTACAACCCGACATCGGGCTTTATCTGACTGGATCATTGGCCTCATATTATCTTCGTCAAGTGATCGCAACGAACTCTCTGTCTTCCTTCTAGCCTTGCTCCGCTGATGCGTCCTTTCAATATTTTCTTAGTCATGCGGTTATCGGCCATTCGTTGTAAGGGGTTTTTCAATAGGGACATAACAATTTTGTATTGTAATACAAGCGCACCCTTCAACTTTTTTTATGATCTGTCAATGTCAAAGCGTCAGTGAAGGTTAATATTTTTATCATGCTAAAGTTCACGAACGAGCAACGTTTGGAAATTATTAAAAAATTCTACCTAAATTATAAGTCGGTGATCGCAACTTTAAGAGCGCTTTCTCCAATTCTCGGTCGTAATAATCGTCCCACCAGACAAGCTGTGCGTGCTTCAGTTAAAAATGAGCCGACTCAGTCGATTCCATGCCGTTTAAGAAATTAAGAAATTGGGAATCTCTCAGTCCACATTGTGGCAAATTTGGGTAAAAATCGTGGCCTACACCCTTACAAGATAAACTTAACCCAAGAACTGAAGCCTCATGATCATGTGAAGCGCCGAAACTTCTCCGATTGGGCTCTGCAAAAGTTTAAAGAAAATCCTGAATTTTATCGAAAAATCATCTTCAGCAATGAAGCTCATTTTTGGCTTAATGGCTTTGTCAATAAACGAAAAATGCGTTATTGGACAGCAACAAACCCACATGTGCTTCAAGAGACTTCACTGCATCCAGAGAAAGTGGTCGTGTAGATTTCATCCCGGAGGTGTTATTGGATCGTATTTATTCGTAGATGAAAATGATCGCCATGTTACATGTCAATGCAGTTCGCTATCGTGTCATGTTGGAAAACTATTTTTGGCTTGACATCAGTGATATGTGGTTCCAACATAGAGAATTCCTATGGAGGAGCAATCCGCATACACTCAACACTAAACTATTTGAAGCAATTCCAGTAGTAAAAAGTAAACAGAGAGACACACGCCCTCCACTGCGCAACACCCGCGCAGTCTATATAAAAGCACAGGAAGCACTTGAGATGTCATTCCCTCTCCTACTTCTCCTATTGGAACAATAACATTCCAGTCTGTCTCTCTTCCGCGGAACACCCGCCCGGTCCATATAGAAGCACAAGAGATGTCAAATTTCCATCCCCCTTCCTACTTCCTCACTTGTGCCGAATTACTTCGTTTCTCTCGCTCTCTTTCATTTCCTCTGATTCTCTCTCTTCAAAGGGTTCCAACAAGATGGTGCCACATGCAACACAGCTGGTCAAACAGTTGATCTATTGAAGGGGAAGTTCAGTATTCGTGTAATCTCGAGAAATGGTCCGGTCGAATGGCCGCCCCACTCACCCAACGCCGTTGGATTTCTTGTTTGGGGGTTACGTTATGTTGTCGGTTTATGTCAACAACGTTAAAGGAGCTCAGGCACAATATCGAACACAAAACTGCCAACGTTCCGGCCGATATTTATGGAAGAGTGGTGTAAAATTGGATCCAAAGAATCCATCGCTGCAAACGTGTTAGCGGTGGTCATATGAACGAGACCGAATTCCATCCTTTGACAGGTTGCTACTCAGGTATATGAAGTTGTCTACGAAATTGATGCTGAGGTCTCCGATATTAGGCGCGTTCTTTTGCGTATCTATCGAGTATAGGGTAGGGTAACAAACACTTATTACACAAACAACAAGCCACATGATGCGATCCAAGACCGAGCTGCCTGCAGAAGGAAGCTGAGATTATACCGCCTGAATCGGCGAAGTGCTAACACGACAGGCAGAGCAACCCGAAACCACAGAGTGGTGCGAAATGGCAAGAAGGAAGAAATGCGTAGTCCAACTTTTTTTGCATTCGTGGCAAGATTATGTAGAAGTACTTCTGCGGCGGGCAGGTTTTGGGACGAGATGTTGATGTTATCTGCGAACGCTATCAATTGTGTCGACATGACGATTAGTGTGCCGCTGCGATGTCATTGCCCGATGGCGTGTTCAAGTGCCAGGTTGAAGAGCGTCGGTACCAGTTCATCTCCTTGCTTCAATCCAGTATGTGTTTTAAAAAGACCAGTCAGTCTGTTTTGGATCCTGACCTGTCAGAGGAAGTATTCCTATCAAGGGCGAGACATATTCCTATCAAGGGCTGCCTTTCCAATTCCATCAATTAACCACGAAACGTGCCACATGACTACTCCAATAAAAACATAAAACACGACATCGGAATCGAAACAAAAACACAACGTCCACCAGCAGTAGCCATGCTGCACACTCAGCTCAACTTTTTTTCAGTTCTTTTGTGCTTCGACTTACCTCAACTTCTCTGCTTCTGCATTTTACGATTTTCCGTGAATTTTTACTGTCGCGTTTCCGCATGATGTAGCATATGATGCAAAACTAATTCGAAATTAATGTTGCTCGATACGTACTACGAAAATATTTACGTACACATGCACCATACAAAAATCAATCTTTTCGGACCCCATGTCCTCAACGCTCAACCTCGAAGGACTATACATACGCACAACCCCTTGCCAAACGCCTCTGTGTAATGACTGAATGCATGGTGGTAGCGCAAAACAAACGTAAAGTGATGATGCATCTACACACGGCTCAAGTGCAATTTGAATAAGCACCCTCAAGTACCAGTACGACGAGATGTTCGACATTTCCCCAATTGTTTAACGTCTAATATCATTCACTTAAACAATTTCCGAAACAAAACAACAAGCGTTTGTACTTAAACAGGAAAACATGAGTACGAGCGAGTATCCTGGGAGAAGCACTTGTATGGCCTGGCACCTTTCCTTCGTCGCGGGGTTCTTGCTGGGTTCGAATTCCGAGGGTGGAATCACCTCACTCTCAACAATCCAGCAACCAACAAACCTCAAAATGGGGTGATTTCGCCTTAAACGTTTTTTTTTAGCCCTGAATCCTGAGGCCAATCTGTTTTACGGCATCCCCGCAGTGCATAACACGACGAAGCCTACTAGTGTATATGCCAACTGGCTTCTTCTTTTGTACAGTACATCGTCATGTTTGCCGTCATCCAAAGACCAACATCCCAGTATCGGAAAAGAGAGATGTTAAACATGAAAGGAATGACAAAACCACTTGCTGTCTTCATCCCCCAGGAACACCCGTTGTGTGTTTGCGATGGTGCCTGAATGGAGTAAAAGAACGATACAATGCCGTCTCCGATCAAGTGCCTACGGTCTGTTCCCTTTGACTGGAGACAGAGAGCACTCTGTTGATGTCCTGACAAAAGTTTACTTTATTCGTCTGTACAAACTTTTGATACTATGTTGATGGCAATGAATAACAGATCACACAATCAGGACCCCGTCGGCATGCATGACAATTGACGCTGGTTGATTGATTCCACAGTGAAGCACTTCCTTGGTCAGAATGAATATTGCAGCTTTATTTCAAAAAGGGTTGATACAGAAATTTCAGCAGGTAGTGAAGCACAAAACATCGAATTCAATTTTCTGTAAAATAAAAATTAACCGTTCACCATCATCATTGTGGCGCTACAACCCGACTCCGGGCTTTGGCCTCCAATTAGCTCGGTCAAGTGACCGCGTCCTCCAATTTTGGAAGTACAGCAGTTGCTTAGCATCTGCGTCTACTGAGTTTTCCCAATGAGATCTCGGTCTTCCTCGCAGCCCTCCTCTGCAGATGCGCCCTGCCCTTTGAATAATTTGCCTAATGCGGTTGTCGTCCATTCCTTATGCATGTCCTGCCCATCGAAGTCGTCGTATTATAGTTTGACTTCGAAACTTTCAGCTCATCGTACAGTTCGTACTGCTCATGGCTGTACCGGAGGCGGCATCTATTTCGGTCACCAGCTGCTCCGAAGGACTTTTCTTTCAAATATGTTTAGCATGTTTTCAGGGGCTTAAGTTATGGTCTAGGTTTCGTAGCCATAGCATAGCCGGTTTTGAAAATGCGAAGCTTCGTATTTTCATTATTGGAAGAACCGAGAAAAAGTCTTATTAGCTATTTCCGTCGCTTGATTTCGTCGGTTTCACTGGCGTAATTTTACAGGTTGCTATCCAGGTATGTGAAGTCGTCTACGAATTCAATACTGAGGTCCAAGATGTTGAGGTTCGGTTGTGCTGGCGTCCTTCTGCGTGACTCTAGCATTATTTTCGTAGTCCAACTCCTTTGGCAGCTGTGTCAAAGTTGTCAATAAGTTCTTGTATGGCGAACAATTTACGAGACATGATGTTAGTGTCGTCTGCGTACGCTATCAATCGCGTCGGCTTGAAGAGTGGTGTGCCTGCGGCGTCCGCATTTATTACCCGGATTATGTATTTAAGTGCCGGGTTGAAGATTGTCAGAGCCAATCCATCGTCTTGCTTCAATCCAATATGTGTTTCAAAGAGATCCGTCAGCATGTTTTGGATCCTGACCTGGGAGAAGCAGTTGATCATTTTTTCCCTGAAACTAAGATTAGATAAGTAAAACTTTGGCTAAATTATATCCCTGGTACAACCACTGGTATCAACTCTTCAGGAAGTTTTCGAAAAGCTCCCACATTATGCTCCAATTAAATGCATATATAGGTATTAATAAAAGCACACTTGCTCCATGGGCGCAAATTAAGCACTAGTTGATTTGGCCGAAGTATTAACGTAGTTCTACTCCTATTTGGTCAGCCCATTTGCTGGTTTTTTTTACTGAGTACGTTTAGACCGTGCGAACTAGTTGGAGGATTATCTAATACGAAGAAACTCACCGCGGTCTAAACGTACCAGGTTAGTTAGTGCTACGACTAACTTTAACTCCATTTGCCATGCGGTACTGAGCTGACTACAACTGTCATCGCGTGTTCGACAGTGTATGGTGACACTTAGTGTCACGACAGTGTATGACGACACTTAGTGTCACCATACACTGTCGAACTCGAACACAAACCTAGTACAAGTGGACCAGTTTTCTTCACACCTATGTGAAGTGTATGTGTGTGTCAGAGGACATTTGTACCAGGTTCGAGTTCGACAGTGTATGGTGACACTAACATTTGCGTTTTCTGCTGTGAACTTGAATCCGAACGTCTGGCTCAAAGTTAGCAATTCACCCGGATTATGAGCAATCCCAAAATGACCGAAAAGACAATAAAACCACAGCTGACATTGGTAATACTTGGTGCATCCGTCGGTCTAAACACACCAAGAACTTGTACTAACTCGAATACACCACAGTTAGTACTACGATTCTTACCACAGTTTAAACGTAGTCATTGACTATGGTAACAGAAGCCAAAGCGTCGACTGGGCTTTCTAGCGAAACCACCTTCACATCTGATCAGCATAAGATGCTTTTAAGCCTTGTTCGGACTGTGGGAGCATTTTGTTGAGTAATTTAGTAACTACATAGAATACTCGCTACTGCCCAAAAATTCGTTTGCACTACAGTCGTGTACAGTACAAAAGTGACTGGTGTTATGCAATATGCCAGCAATCATCTTCTATGCCCCACACTACCAGTACGGTGCTGCCTACTGACAAAGCGGGATATCACCTTGTAGCCATCACTTTTTTTTTTATACAGGCGGGGGAATCTTCTGTAAGATACCGCTATCGGTATGTCAGATTTTTACTGACTAAACCCCACAGGGTGGACAGTATTTACATCCAACCTGCGCAAACACCTGTGTCTCCCCCCTTGCCCTGTGGAACCACCTTTCGGTATTACTTCGCAGGGAAGGGTACTGGCTGTTAGCCTACGCTAGCATGCGCAGACCTGCGCCTCTCCTCCTCCCTTCGGAGCTCGATATGAATGCTGCACACTGCACGACTCACGGCGTCCCAGTTGCTCGTGGATAAGAGCATGTGCTCAACAAGGTTCTCCGGGCTGATTGTTGCGCCCAATTCCGCTTCTAGTGTTTCGCGGTTCCTAGCGAATCGTGGGCAGTGGAACAACACGTGCTTAGGATCCTCCTCTATTCCAGGACATCTCGGGCACTCCGCCGATTCGTCAATCTTGAACCGGTGGAGATATTGTCTGTAGGCGCCGTGACCGGTTAGGAATTGTGTCAGGTAATGGTTTACCTCACCGTGTTTCCTATTCATCCAACTCTCAATTCGGGGGATGAGTGTGTAGGTCCAACGACCTGTTTGGGCTTCCTCCCAACGTACCTGCCATTTTCTTAGAGACTCGTTTCTTTCTCTTACTCTCCATGCTTCCGGAACCCCCGCTGGTTCCAAATGACGACTTTCATAGAGCCGGTTCATTTCGTCGGTTAAAATATCTATTGGAATCATTCCAGCAACTACGTAGGCAGCTTCATGGGATGTCGTTCGATAAGCGCAGCACACCCTCAACGCACTCCTTCGGTAGACTGAGCTTATCTTTCGAATGTTACTTGCGTGAACAAGCGCCCCAGACCACACCGGTGAAGCATACAATAGTATTGAGGTGATGACTCTAGACAATAAAAGCCTTCTACTCGGTCTCGGGCCCCGTATGTTAGGCATCATTCTTGCCAGTGCGACAGTTGCATTAGCCGCTTTTTCACAAACGTATTTGAGATGCTCCCCGAAGGTCAGTTTTGAGTCGATCATTACTCCCAGGTACCTAATAGCTTTTTTGGAAGTGATGATGCTACTACCGACTCTGATTTTCAAAGAGTTCCTCTTTCTGCGATTGCTAATTAGAACAACTTCCGTTCTCTGCTCTGCCAGCTCAAGTCCCACTTTTTCAAGCCACAGCTTAATTGTTGTTATTGCCTCGCCGGCATACATTTCTGCGTAGTCCGAGTCCTTAGCTACCACAACTACCGCAATATCGTCAGCATACCCGATTATTGTCACGCCCTTAGGCATCGGGAGGTTAAGAATGTTATACATTATGTTCCATAATTCGGGCCCAAGAACCGATCCTTGTGGAACTCCTGACGACACATTGTAATCATTGGGTCCCTCACCTGTATCATACTGGAGGATACGATTTGAGAGGTAGCTCTTTATTAGCTCGGCTAGGTAGGCCGGCGCGCCCATTTGTAGCCATCACTTGATTCGAGCGGGAGCGGGATGTTGCTCAAACTCAAAAGAAATAGGCAAAGAGCGACTGTAGGTCTACTCACAGGACACTGCTTTACCGCTTCTCACGCATGAAAATTTAGACTAACCTCGAGCAATTAATGCAGAAGATGCAAGTTGGAAAAGGGCACCATCGAACATAAGTTGTATAAGTGTCCAGCTCTAAATTGGAAACGCCTCAACATCTTAGGTGCTTACAGCTTTCAAGAGCTAGCAAAGGTGGCAAGTCTCGTCTCCTTGAATTAATTCAATTAGCGAAGTGGTCACCTGTCAGCTCTAACTAGCCAGCGAAGGGTGGCAAATGGGCCCAAATGCGAGCTGCTCGAGCGCAACCTTCTTACCTAAGCTAAGCTTACTGCATTCAAAGACTAATACTAACCCTGATGTTCCTAGAATTAGAGAACTCAACGCCGAAATCATTGATCAAGTCTATGAGCTTAAGAAGAACAAATGGAACTTTAACTTAAATAATTGCAACTTGAAATCTGGTCAACTGTTAGAGCACTCACCAAACCCTCCAAACAACAAGGGAATGTTGTTATTCAGTTTGGCAACACCATAATTGTTTATCCTACACAATGCGCTAGCCAATTTAACCGACAATTCGTTGAACATTCGCCACCTGACAGTTGCAAGCGCAAAATTTGCAGGAAAATTCGTAACAGCACTTTTGACCAGAATCTCCAGTTCACCTTCGACGAAATTTCAGCAAGCAGGTCCTGACGAGATTTTGATGATAATGCTGAAAAACCTTGATATGGCAGCCCTGGGGTATCTAACGCCCATACTTAACCTATCCATCGCGACAGTAGTGATTCCTGAAGTGTGGAAGGAATGGAAGGAAGGTTGATTCCTATCCTTAAACACGGGAAAAATCAACATCGAGTGAATCCTATCGTCCGATCATTCTTTTATCACCTGTTGCCAAGTAGCTTGAAGTGCTATTCCTTCCGAAGCTTACGATCCACTTCAACTTTGCTACGCATCAGCAATGAAGTTCTAATGCACAGACTAATGCACAGCACAGCGACGGCTTTAGATGCCATTACTTCCCAAATATGTAATGGTCTCAACCAATTCCGACCTTGCCCAAGGCCTTTGATACAGTCAACTATTCGTCATTTTTATCGGACATCAGCTGTACTTAGCTTCCAGTTCAGTTAAGCAAGTGGATCGCTAACTACCTTGCCGGCAGACAGTCATTCACGGAGCTCAGGAACAAGAAGTCTAAGCTCAGAAGGATTAAACAAGGAAGAGTTCTATCATCCACCCTGTTTAATCTCTGTCTATAAGGACTCCCAACATTACCTGGAGGACTTCGAATAATACCCAAGCTATGCGGATGACTGTTCAATTTTAGCTACGGGTAACGACATCGAGCAAATGTGCAGACTGTCGAACTCGAACACGAACCTGGTACAAATGTCCTCTTACACACACACACACACACACTTGACATAGATGTGAAGAAAACCGGTCCACTTGTACTAGGTTCGTTTTCGAGTTCGACAGTCTGCGGTGACACTATGACGATAATTGCTCAACTTCGCTCAGGTTGGTGTTGGTACTTAAAATCATACTTATCCCGAATCGACCCAACAGTACGTAAAAATTGCCCAGCATGCGGCGGTACCCCTCACAATGTGCAATATATCTTTTATTGTACAGCAGCTCCAACGCAACTAACACCAATAGCACTCTGACAAGACTCCATTGAGTGGCCATTTTTCTTGGACTCGACAGGGAAAGTATTGAAAACGAACTTTATATGTCTGTCTGTCACACACGCAATCGAACTTCTTAACTTGCTACAACAACAACTCGGGTAAATCAGCCCCTAAATTTCAGCGGCGCAGTAATTTAAACTTTTCAGCGAAATAAAAATTTCCACAATGCTGGAGGCCTCCGCATTTCGCAGACCTGGGTATATGGATGACACGCCCCTGGCCCGGCCTGTTGCTAAGTGCTAACAATGTGATGATAATATACATTATCAATAGCCTCATGATGATTGCCCGAAAGAACTTCACCTATCGACTTTCAAATTATACAATGACATAACGATATAATTTTGTTACTTCCACTACTTCACCAACTGGTCCTGCCAGGTTGGTTTCTTGGTAAATTTAACCTCTCAAAACCTTTCTTAAACTTTAGTCGTCCAGTTGATGACACTCATCATGTATTTCACCAGCTATTTGTTCTATAATGCTTCGATGATTTATTGAAAAATTTCATCAGTTGGTGAATGGTTTATGGTCTATGCATTAGAGGTTAGGGGTCCGAAGTTTTTCTCTAGACCTTTTATTTTTCTGGGCAAGTTATATTCTTCACAGGTTAATCATGGTCTCTAGCGTTCAGGCCGCTCTCAATTCTCTGGTAGTGGACACTGGTCTATTTTCCCACTCTTCTTTTGAAATGAACCTTGTCAATCTCCGCCGAGTACGCACTGGGACTCTTGAATAAATTCTTTTGTGTCTCGCCAGAATCTCGCCTGCCTCGATTCATTGCAAGATGCTGAAAATACATACAAAATTCATGGCAACAATGAGTCGAAGCCGGCGAGATGCAAAAGACTATATTCGAAGAATTCCAGTACGTACTAGGCGCTGGAATCATATAGCTCACCTTGTACAGGATTCAAATGTGCAGTCATTTTCGTACCAGCCACGAGTAATAGTATTAAAGGAGTAATGTTTCTTCTGCCGCATTTCGTGGTGGTTGATTGCTGATGAAGAAATTTAGTTTGATTCCAAAAAGTTCATCGTTCGCTGACATAGCTGAAAAGGCGCGGACAGGATCAAAGATTACTTGAAATGCTCAAATTCAGTGCGCGTACGAACTTTGTTACATTAGTGGCACATCCTAAATTAACTGAGTCGTTCAAAGTCCATCAGTTTCAGCGACAGCCTTCGAGACACAGGGTTCATTATTGGCAAGCAGAATGTTAAATGGAAAGTACACACACACTTCGTTCTTAAGCCGACCATATACGTTTAGGTTTACCTTGAGGTACACATGCACAGGCCCAACTGTACAGGATTCGACGCCTGTGCAGCGAGACAATACACTCTACGGTAGGCCTTGAGGTATACCTGCACTGCACAGGCATACAACGTATACCTCAAGGTATATGTTCAAAGGAACATATATGGCCGGACTTAGGTATTGAATTGCAATTGACTTAGCACGATTGTTGTTGAATTGTCTAAGTGTAACCAGATTGTACATTGCTTAGGTTAGAATATGTTCGTCTTATGCAGTTTAACGCTTAATTCATACTTAAATTTGATAGTAGTCTTACAGCCAGTAATATGGGGTAAACAAGAATCCGTCGAATTTAACCAGAGAATATCTTTTTTTTCTCATGTAATCCTTTTCAAGTGTTCAAATTAAATTAATCAAACCCTAGTCCGGGCATCGTCTTCTTCCTAAACAGCGATGCGACCAATCCCATTCCATCAAGGCTCATGTTAACATTTCTATCATGTTATCCCATCAACCTTGTGTTGACATTTTCTTAGTTAATCCCCGAACGATGTTACAAAGTGTTGACACAACGACTATTTGAATTGTTATCCTCGCAATTCAATTCAAATTTTAAAGTGAAACGGTGAAACCTTATACGAAGTGATGGAAAACTCAATTCATATCAACTCGATTCGATTGAACGCACCCAACTCGCTCCTTGTACATTTCTCGACACTAATCAAGAGGTCGTGTGCCAGTTTAAAATGCGATTAATTCTCTCTCCATCATGGTGGTTAGCAAGGAATGAAATCGTTGCACGAGACCATTTTCCACCGAAAAATCGATGGCTCGTGTTACAAATTTGCTACGCTGCCATGCATACGTTTCGCATGGCAATTGTCTTGGGGAAAAAAGCGACGCCGAATCCTTGTAAGTTCTTGGAAATATATTTTAGAGAGATATACAATCCTCCCCTAACAACCACCACTTACTTGCCACATTAAAGGATGAAGCATGTAGCTGAATCCGTTTTACAGGTCCGATCAATCTTTGCAAGCAAATCCTTTTGCTCTCCCCCAGTTTTTTTTTCGGTGAGAATTAAATTCGCCTTTAATTTTAGTCGTTTTTATGGGATATGCCCGACTTGAGTTCGTCCTGAAATTTAGCATAACAAAAAAGCCAAGTAATTGGTTAATCGGATACTGCTGATGTCGTATTTAAATCTTTTTCTTTGTCAATTACAGATTCATTGATGGGATCCGGCAGCGAGGATGAGGACGACGATGAATCACATGTGAGAGGGCCTTCAATGGGATTGGGTGGACTCGGTCCAAACGGACCCGACTCAACAGGACCACTGGGTGCATCCGATTTATCAGTACAAAGTATGAGCACGGATAGTAAAAACACACACGATGATTCGGATCAGGTGAGTTTGGAGTGTATATTTTTCAGTTAAACGACGATTGTCGTGTTATGAAAAAGGACATCTCTGAAATTACGATACATTTATTTTTTAGGGTTCATTAGATGGCGACGGCGATGGGCGAGGCGACTCACAAGCTGAAAACAAAAGTCCCGATGACAGTACCAACGGATCAAAACGTCGTGGTCCTCGTACAACAATTAAAGCCAAACAATTAGAAGTATTAAAAACAGCATTTAGTCAAACGCCAAAACCAACGCGGCATATTAGGGAACAATTAGCGAAAGAGACTGGATTGCCTATGCGAGTGATACAGGTGAGTACTGATCCACTATCATTTACCGATTTTTTTTTTTTTGCTGAAGATCAACAAGTCAAGTGGTTACCAAAATGGAGATATGTACGAAATATGGCTATCTGTGGACGCAAGTCGCTAGCTTCATTCTTTCGAAAGTTATCGCTTATTTGAAGTCTTACGTTCGAGGGGGTAGAGGTTTCTTTTGTCGGATGTTGCTCATTTTCAATAAAAACCAAGTAGATCCTAGTTCAAACATATGACCAAAAGCTCAAGTCTCTAGCTTCATTCTATCGAAAGTTATCACTAATTTGAAGTTACATTTGTAGGGGCCCTACCTCCCCTTGGGTCGGATTTTGTTCATTTTCAATATCAGCTAACTGGATCCTACTACAAAAATTTGACCGAAAGTCACTAGCTTTATTTTATCGAAAGTTAGCGCTTATTTAAGGCTCATTTGTAGGGGAGGTAGGGGTTGCTTTGGTCGGATCTGGCCCATCTTTAATAACAACTAACTAAATCCTACTTCAAATATTTGACCAAAATTTTAATAGTTTTCGCCTCTTTGAAGTTCCATTTGTAAGGGAGGTAGGTGTTCCTTGGTTCGGATCTTGCCCATTTTCAGTACCAACCAATAAGACCACGCTACTATACAAACATTTAACCAAAATTTCAAGTCTCTAGCTTCATTCTATCGAAAGTTATCGTGCGAACGGACAGACAGACAGACATGGCTAAATTGAACCAGGAGGTGACCCTGATCATTTATGTATATACATTGCTATACCTCCGGAGCCTCCTTTAGGGTGTTACTTATTTTCGTCGTGACAAAAACAATATACCCTATACTTATAAAGTCTAGGGTATAAAAAAGTCGCCCATCCCCGCTACCCGCGCCGTGAACTCCGACAGGATTTTCGACGTGCAAAACCCGAATACGAGGGACCTTACTGCATCTTGGCTATCCACGAAGATAGTGATTTTTGTCATGGAGATTGAATGAAGACTCAGCTAAGTCACCGCTTCCTTAATAGCAAATATTTCCGCATGGAAGACGCTACAGTATTCCGGTAGCCGGATAGAAAGGTGAAGATCGTGCTCTTCTGAATGTACTCCAGCAGCCATCCCTCGGCACTTTTAGAACCATCCGTGTAAATTTTTAGCCTGTGCGATAGAGGCGCACCACCATCTCCCACAGACTCCGTGGGGGGAATCAAGTTTGTGCACTTAGTGAACCAACGCTCTGATGAGGTGTAATCTATTGTTCCAGGAATATCTCTATCGCTCAAGACAGAAGAGTGACCGACATCCTAGGTTGTCCACTGGTAGGTCTTTCTTATTCTTATGGGTATGAGTTTACCGCCATTAGCTTTCCGTGAATATCTAACGCAGTGGGTTGAACATCATATCCAAAGCGGCGAACGGAGTTGCACGTAAAGCTCCGCTGATCGCCAGGCAAGCCCTACAGATAGCAGCTCATCTGAAATTGGTAGCCAGGGAGTACAGAGAATCCTTAACTACCAATTTCAGATTAGCTGCTATCTGTAGGGCATTCCACCAAACAACCACCCCATGCAGCAATATGGGGCGCAGCACCGCCACATGTCTATAGCCTTCCTACAGCAATAAAGGGCAATGGTAGCTTTGTTGGTACGCTTCTGGGTGCTTAACCTCCAATTCAGCTACCTATCCAGTATAAGACCAAGGAAGTTAGTACTCACCGCATGCACAAGTCTCACCCTCTCTAAGATAGGAGACACCACTGGCGGAATACTACACTTCTTTGTAAATAGGACTATATTTGCCTTACTGGGGTTAACGCCTAATCCACATCTATTCGTCCAGTTAGTCAGCAGAGATTGCGCATTTTGCGCTACTTGGCTAAGAGTACCCGGGATCATACCAGAGTCAGCAAACGCGACTTCAGCGGCATAGGCTGTCACTTTGCATCCCAGATTCTACAGATCTATAAGCATAATGTTTCAAAGGAGCGGCGAAGGCACCCCGCCTTGAGCAATACCTCTGCAGATACTTCGACAAACTGACGTGGTCCATGGTTTAAATGTTTGGAGCTTAAAGTCAAGTCAAAGGATTTAGGATTTACTTGCAAAGTTAATTTGTAAAACAAATTGAGCTACTTAATCCTTTTATAATTAAAATCGACGACTTAGAGAAAGTCATATCTCACTGACACAAATAGGCTGCAATAAATCACCCCGCTGAGAAAGCTTGAAATATGTCACTTCAGAAAAAAACACAGAAGCCCTCTAAATGACCCTTCCCTTCATGCTAAGCCATAGACACGCTAACTGCTGCGCTGTGCTAAAATGAATGCCTCCTCTTCGACCACCATATTGACTGCTTCAACCGACTTCTCATTCAATGAATTGCCAGAATCGCCCCACAAAGAAGAGAAAAGAATTTCAAGCGAATCACTATGATGATATAAATCTTTTCAAATATCAAAATTCTGAAAATTTCATCTATCAACCTATCGCATTTTTTCTAAGGTGCTCCCAACATGCAGTGCATGGTCTATCTAATCGATTCTAGTCAGCAGCACGTTAGAAATTTTGTATTTATCACGTCCGGTTACTGAATTAGACACTTCGAGAAAAAAAAATGTTAAAACTTACCCGCACCTTGCCAGCATGTTTCGTAGATTTTTTTCCACAAAACCGCGAAAGATTTTCCGGTTTATGCTTCAGCAATATTTATCATCAATGAAACAGATCAATTTCATAAGATTTATGAATGTAAAATGACTGCGGAACAATATGAGATGCAAACTGTAATTAGATAGAGATGGGCATGGCTGACTTTTGGAATTTATGGTGGATCCATTTTCGGTATTTAAGACAGTTTTGGGGAATTCAGGTGAATCTGGCATTCATAATTTCATGTTTGCAGTGAAGATTATTTGGGAGGAACTTTCTGAACTTATTTGGAGAGAGATATGCGTATTTTGAAAATCAGGGGTGGTATTAGGTAGCGGTAGCGTATCTAAGATCATGATCAGCGCTGGTGAATCAAATCAGTGTTGCAAGGAATGTTTCGAAATATTTTGTTACAAGGAGGTTTCCGTTATGCCTCGTCATGATTTCAGGGAAGTTTTTATCCATGATGACTGACATCATGAGTGCCGCCCTGAAGATGGTAAGCACTTGGGCAGCACAGTGCTGCCTAACTGTGAAAAAAAAATGAGCTAATGCTTTTCACGACAAAAGCAAAAATACAGAACTCAGCGCTCCCGCAACTGATGGACACTCACTGACTCTATCGACTAATGTAAGGTGCCTGTTAGTCATTCTCGATTCAAAGCTCTCATGGTAACTGAACGTCGAATTTCACATAAAGAAGTCTGTTTAACTATCTGTGCTTGCAGGAGAACCTTCAGCAGGAATTGGAGACTCCAACTCTAATCGAGAATGTTCTTGTCGTTACACAGAGCTGGTGCGACCCATTTTCACATACCAGCGCTCCGGTCTGGTGGTCAGCGATCTGCAGTCAAAGGGAATGTATGCATCGGATTTAGAAGTGCTATGCGATCACGTCTGGCGGACGCACTAAATAATGTTGTCTTACACTCATTCCCTCTCGACCTACAAATTAGTTCCAAGGCAGCATGTAGCGTGGCCAAGCTCAGGGAGTCTGATAACTGGACAATGAAACTTCCATACGGTTTCACAGCAACATCCTGTCCTAGCGGGAGGGGTGTAAAACATGCTCCCAACGTACTACATCGTCGCCGAATCAGACTCTCAGGAAAATTTCGCTACTGGCTACCCAAATAGAGTGGAATTGAGTAAAGAAGATGTGACGTCGAGATATGACCCGAGGATTTTCACTGATCGCTCAAAAATGGTTTGCTGGGTCGGTTCAGGGGTTTTGTCTGAAAACTTTGGAATTTCTAAGTCGTTCCACCTTTTAGATTATATAACTGTATTTCAGGCGAAAGTACTGGCAATAAATGAGGGATCTCGGATGCTGAAAATAAGCAAGTATCGGCAACAACTTTACCTGAAATAGCAAAGCCGTTGAGAGCTGCACGGTTTGACCAGTATCCACATAATCCATTGGGACCGGGTCACAGGAATACCTATAGCAAGGAACGAGCGGGGCGATAAATTTGCGAAGCTAGATCCGCCCTTGACGTATCCTTCGCGGTGGTATTCTAGATGCTATTAAGAGGGAAAGTATACAACTACTATTTGAAATTGGCAAACGACAATACCGACGACATGTGCTACATCTAGAAATA
Source organism: Chloromyia formosa (assembly GCA_964017055.1). Classification (NCBI taxonomy): domain Eukaryota; kingdom Metazoa; phylum Arthropoda; class Insecta; order Diptera; family Stratiomyidae; genus Chloromyia; species Chloromyia formosa. The sequence continues at coordinate 81,912,800 of OZ024816.1, read as the reverse complement.
TTTGACCACAAAATATGCACAAAAGTCCAATGCCGTTATGAAAAGTACCCTTTCAGAGATGTTGCAATGACGACGAAACACTAGCCAGTGGGAGAGCACGCGGCCAGACAGATATGTGGGAGATTGCCTATAACGGAATAAGAGAGATACTTCGGTTTCACAACTCCACAGGTTGAATTTAAGGAAACACCACATAGTTAACTCTCTAGACAGACTTCAATTTCAAGGTTCAGTCTCTTGCGAGAAATTCTCGCGCAATCCCAAACAAAATCTGTCAAAAGTTTCTTTCGCACGAAAAATTTTCGCTACCTCGGTACTGTAAAAACAGATTTCGCAGGAAGCCGTACACACAGTCAAAAGTCTCCACAATGTTGTGAGCAATTTCGCTGTGAAATGAATTCATTTGGATTTTATTTGGAGTGAAAATATGTCATCACTTCTGTGACCGCTCTCATTTTGAATGTGAAGGGCATAGACGCTTGGGTCCATAGCGATACCACGTGATTCCCATAACCCATTACGTTCCGTTGTTAGTCGTTACCAAAAGATCTTCGTTAAGCCCGAAGGATCCTGACTCATTAGCGAAACTCCAAAGACTTCTCAAGCCGCGACCAGCAACTTCTTCTAGAACTTGGAAAAAGAACTGTCTTCGACTTGATGGTAACAGACTTCAGCGCTTTTAGCGCAGCCTGACTGTCCAAATGTAAAGCGATTCTACCCTCTTTCCGAGACTATATAACCACTTCGGCTGTCTTTTGAATTTCAAGCCCCTCTGTCCTGGAATATGCTCCCTATGCCGTAGAGCAGATTGTACTTTACTCTTGCAAGAAGGGTAAAGGTAAGAAGTGGGGACTCCAGCCGATGGTAGTTTACTGGCTTTATTCATCGGTAGTGCATCCTATAATACTCCATTGCCCTAACCCCTTGTGGGGCATAGCGCGTCAACTGTTCCATATGGCCCAGTTGACGTTTCGTTGGCATAAACTGGTTTCGGAGAATGCAGTTGCCAGCATGCACCTCCTGCACATCCATGGCCATGAACGTTGTCGTGGACGGGATTCGAACCCGAAACGCCGGTAGTCAAATATGAGACTGATGCCTCAACACACTGCGCTACCGGTCGCCCCGCCACCGGGGTTGTCGTCTGCTGGACGACACTTAGTATCGTGTCGTACAGAATTCTGTTGGAGAAAGTTCAAAGAACATTTATTATTATTGCTATGACAGGGGCTCTAAGGAGTACACCGACGGCTGCCTTGGGCGCACTATTGAATTTGCTTTCCCTGGACATCTTCGCTGAGCAACTCGCCTTTGAGTTGTCAGTGGAAAACGTCAATCATAGGTCACTCGACTGTTTTAAGCAACATTGATATTCCCGATGAAACGGACTATATCTCTCCGAAATAATTGTTCGACGGGAATTTCACAAGCCTGATCCCATGGAGGAATGAGTTGTCAGAAAATGTTATTTTGGCATCTGATGTCTTTAGCATTTTTTTGACTGACTGCTCGAAAACTGAGGGATTGGAACTGGTGTGTGCTTGGAGAGCCTGCATATGAGGTTGTCGCTCAGCCTCCCGGGATATAGTAGCGTGTTTCCGGCGGAGAATGCTGCTATCTACGAGGCTGTATGCTGGCCTGCTCATATTGTTATATCCGCCAGAGATATATACATATATACACGGACAGTCAACCGGCGATTAAAGCGCTTACTTCTGTCTAGGCTATGTCAGGGACTATATTGGTTTGTCGTAACTCTCTCTTGGAGGTTTGGGCCATTTTTCAATATTACCCTTACCTGGATATGGATACCGAACCACAGTGGATTTTATGGAAACTGCAAAGCTAATGAGGCGGTCCAGGCGGGAACGACTAATTTCGACGGTAAGTGCTTTCACGGCACTGGAATGTCCCTTTCAGCCTGCACATTAACTACTAAATCTATGGCGTATGACAGGGCCAACTCCAGTGGCATCACATATTATCTAACTAGGCAAACATGGTCCAAGATAGGTCCCAACCGCTCTTACGAGATGATGATGCTGTGCAGAAGCCATTTGAGAAACGTGGTAGGACTTATCATAAGGGCACTGCCTTACCGGGGAGCATGCCAGGAGAATTCGGTTCCCCCACAGTAACTGCTGTGGGAGCTGCGAAATCGAGGACGAAGAGGAAACTCCTTTTCATTTTATGTACGCTTGCCCCGCTTTAGCGAGGCGCAGAAAAAACATCCTTGGGTCTTACTTTTTCACTGATCTGAATAATTTAAAGGATGTCAAGGTAAGTCAACTTTACCGCTTCATTGTCAGCTCTGGCTGGTTTAACGATTGAGTTTAGCTCGGGTTGCTGTACTGTACTGTATGTATGCTAAGCGTTCTCTCTGTATGAGGGATTCAAGGCAGCCCTTCCAACCTAACCTAACCGAGCTGCGCTTCTTCGTTTCGCTGATGGTAATTTTATTTCAAGTGTCGTATAGAGCGCGGATATCACCTGAGTAAAGTGCAACATTTTCGCACGAAAATCTTAATACTAGCCTTAAGCAAGATTGTCGAAACAAGTGCCAGCCATTAAACAACGGACTCCGATCTTTTATCTCTTCATCTTCTTTTCAAAAAATAAGTTGGTAATTGGTACATTAGTTTTGCCATTTAAGCATTCACCTAACGCTAATCCGACTAAAGCATGCCTAAACAGTAGTCAGCAGCGAATCGATTACTAACCAAGCGAAGTGACCTTCTCAAACTTAATCCCCACACATCTTCAACTTCATCGCTCCCATAATAATTCTATAAATGTGCCAACAATTTTATTAGCATTATAAACATCCTGAACAAACTCAGTACATGCCGAGTAGGAAATAGAGTCACCTGTTCAATCGTCAGATGGGAGTCTGTATCGTAAAATACTTAAAGTTATTAAAGATCTAGCGACAACGGCACTCTATCAGATATATCTTAGGAGGTTATTAGGCTCCCGTACTGGGGGCGCTACAAACTGAAAATAGCCACAAGAGCCACATAAAATTGGGCCTAATCGACATAAAATGACCATAAACGTTTGTAATTAGTAGGCCTGAGTACGCAAAGGCATAAATACGCACATAAAGTTCCCAATCAGAAGAGAGAGGTGACGTAAAAAACGCTCCTACCACACGAGGGTAGTAAAACAGTGTGCGCGATTACTCTCCAAAGTTAATAACGAAAAAAAGATAGTCCCGTTCGATAGGAGATACTCCACCATACAAGTTCATAATAGGCATATGCTGTCCAGTCCACAGGCGTACTGGAGGAAGGTAAAAATGAAGTTGTTTTTATATAGGTATGAGCCGGGCGATGACAACAAAACAGAGTAGGTACTACACAGCAGAGCAGATATAACTATCCAGCCGAGTTACTACGTTTAATGTGCATGTTCCGTCATAAATCATCTAATTTATAGCTAATGGTTTCCAATTAGGTAGCTGTTGACATAAAGCACCCGCTTCGCGATTTCGTGATAAGAGGTAATTGCGGTCATGTTGTCACTCTTTCCGACGCGCACCTCGATAAGTGACCATGGATACTTTCCATGGGATAAGAGTGATGAGCAGCTGTTCCGTTTTACCTGGCTAGGCTAGTCTTGAGAAATTTACAGGTAGAGTTGGGTAAGGAAATGTGCCAATAGCTCGACCAAGATATTTCGGATGACTTATTCTTGTTGTGTCTAAATTGAGGTGATTTAATAACTCTAGGAGCCGATAGATGACTCACAGATAGCCAAAACTCCGAAGCATTAAGAACTGCAACTGTTTGTCGTGCAGTCTGATGTAGGTAACTTGTTTTTCGTGAGCCAGTTAACCATGAATTCAGACATGGCTTGACCTAAAACTGTCTAGATTGCTTCAATTTCTGCCATTTCCAAGAATCGCAACTATCCGCATACCGAAGTCACTCACAGATGCATTTAATTCCTCTCAACTCAACCTTAACCCGATTCCCAAACGTCATAAACATCATCATCCCCTTGGCTCACATCATGCAGCCACTCATCTGGAAAATCTCCATACCGATGTAAAACACCTTGGCCATACACGAGGTATGATGGATACAAAGATTGCAGAACGATGACATTTAAAAGATTTAATAGGTGTGACGACGACGATTGGAATCAGACAGTTTTGTGACTTGGGATTAATGCTCAATGTCGAAGGCGATCTGAAACCGGCGGTCTCGCCTGATCGATTGTGCGGTAAAATGAGTCAACCGTGAGTCGCCTCTGAATGGGGTCACACCAGATTTGACCAGTAGATCCACCACCAGATATCGCCTTGCACAATGACAAAAAAAAACGATACAAAATCGGAGCGCGATAACTACTTGTGTGAATATTGGCTGTGGCTAGCATTCCAACCCCAGCGTCCCAGCATCCCAGATGATCCGATCTGATCTTCTGTGAAATCGAGATGACCGCAAAGATCAAAAGAACTCATGTCGTGTGTCGAAAATTCAAAAACCGTAGGGAGGATCACAGAGACCCGTCCCGCGCATCTACAACACTCACTCATGTGTCGAGGCAGCCAAAAGCGCGTATGGGGCATGTTCACCTCATAATATTGGTGCAAGCAGTGATAGTTCGATTTGTAGCTCTTCTTTTCTTGGCTCGAATTCAATCTTATGGCCACCTTCTTTCTTCTGTTTTTTTTCTTTCTGTTTTGGTTTAGTTGTTTTCGGACTCGTTTGACGCGATGTTGGACATCGTATTAGCACGGAATGCTTGGCACGAAGCGTTCTACATTTTGACATCAGTCGAATGTGTGAAGATATCTCATCAGATACCATGCCTGTCACCTGCTTCTTTATATACGGTAACATGACACTTTTTGGTAACACAGTCGACAGAAGAGTGTCAGTAGTCAGTGTGTCGCCATGTCCGCTATGATGATGAAGCTTCTTCTTGTATAGCATCGCAGAGATACAGAGGACGATTCGAGAAAAAAAATGGGTTGGGAATGAAGACGATCCGACATTGAGAGATCCCTTAGGACAACGACGACGACGGTCAGGTCAGTTGACGGGAACGTAGGGGATTGCACTCGTCGTGAGTGTAGATATGCGTTTAAATCCTTTAGTAACGATTAAGATATCATATATGGGTACCGGATTGGTCGAGAAGATCTTTTTTTTCGGGATCATTTACGCTTTCTTTTCGCTGGGTGTCACTATGAATTAGACCGTAGCAAATATCACGGCATGCAGAGTAGTTTGTGATCCTTCAAATCGAAATAATAATCTTGGAAGAATTACAATATATACTGCTGTGGCTATGAAGTGTAAAATGCGGTCATGCCCTGAGGTTTGTTTTTCACGCTGGATATATATTATTTAGGGCATTTCAGAGTCTCGAGGTTTTAGGTACCTTGTCGGTTTTACCAGACAGTTTGGCGGATCTTGTCGGAAAAAAGAAGCCAAGTTTTATGAATTCTATGTTTGACTTCTCGGCCCCACTGTTTTTCCTAGGCTAACTACACTTTTAATAAAGCCTAACCATAAGCATTTGTCCGCAAAAATCCAAATTTATGGAAGGCGACGATCGACAGACGTCATATATCACAGGTTGACTAGAAGAAATGCGTATCATTGGTTAGTTGGACGATGGTTTTTTTTATAAAGTCTACCCTGAACCTCATATTCCACATCAAACTGCATTGTTCCATTCTTCTCGCAGAACACACCCTATCAAAACCCATTAAACCGTAACATATCGCGATCAATTGCACAATTGCCATCATTTATCACGGCCTTTGCAGATCGAGTACAATGGGCCCAAACAACGATCTGTTGGATAACATGTATATCATGACGATCAAAAGAGAACGTCGTCCCTTTTTTGGGGTAAAAGTGATCGACGAAATTTCTTTAAAAAGCAACAGTCATAGTGGACAAATTAACTCTCGCCTGTGATTAGACGAGGACGAATGCGCACTATGCCTTAACTGGGATGGGAATTAGCCAACGAAAAGAGGAAGCCAAAGTCAAAGTGCCTATCAGCACTATGACGAATTAGAAAGTGAATACATTTTCTAATTTTCCGGTTTAACTTTCCCGACATCTTAGAGCATTCGTCAAGCCTTTCACGAGCCTACCTGTGTTCTCGCGGTTCATTTTCTACGAGTAGCACCTCACAATGTTCCTATCAATAGATTGTATCTTTCGTGGATAACAGACATTTATATAAAAGGCGCTACGAGTGGTACCTGTACAGATATACTTCGGACACCAAAAAGATGTAAAAAAAACATCTTGAAGGTAATTTTCTTCGACAATGAAACCAATTTATGAACAGTTACGATGGCAAATAGCTTCACATTATACGGGAGTGAACATTGAATGGTCCGCGATCGGCCACAAGATTCATCATCACAACGCCGGCCGCGCCGACTGATTTGTTGTTGACGGTTTCGACTATATTATACATATACAAAGTTGGCCCTCCATGATGAAACCAGGTATACCGAAGAGTCGAACCAACAAAGGTAACTAACAACTAACTTCTTCGACTTCCACGCATCTGCCGTATCTATCGTTGCTGACTTATTTGAATTTTTGCCCAGTCATGTCTTGGGTCGATTGTTATTCAATCTGATCGATTCTTGTTGGTACGTATCTTTTATCTATTGATGATTGTGGGTTTACATATACCCAAAATAGAGGAGGATAATATAAACAACACAAAACATCCGAACTGTGCATTGTGTACCTACAGCAATATTGTAAGCTGTCGACGCCATCGCAGTCGCATAATGGTGGAACGGATTCATCAGTGAAACGATGTTCCCTAATATGGCCACATCTTCATCCATTCATCCTGAATCATGGTTTGCGATGGATTGGCAAGATAGCCCTCTAATCTTTATCAGATGACAAGAGCTGATCCCGACATTCGACGTAGCGGGAGCAGCAGCGATCAGTACGATCATCCAAAACAGTCAGAAGCGAAGCCAGCATATAAGATACCAAGTACTTGACTGGTGCTGGTGGTGATTCGCGAAAATACAGATATATTGTACATATAAGATTCATGTTACCTTTTTTCTCGGGAAGGTATTGTATGCAACTGGAGGTTGTTTTGTTTCCATCTCGATTTTTCACGACGATGATGGGAAGAAGTTGGTCGATGTAACAACATATGGTGGAACGAATCGATCCCGAGGTCGAAATGGCCACCTTCTGTGCATTAGATAATTACTGTTTTTTTGTACGTATCTGTCTGCTCAAACAAAAGACTAAAGGTAAGATACTACTCGTAGATACTACTAGGCATAACGATATACGTACAATCATAGGTATGAAGGCGGCGGTGAGTGGTGAGAGAATTCGCGTTCAATTTTCTGTATAGCAACTTTGTAGCACTTCCAAGTTTATGTGAACCTCTAGGTCACTGAAATAGCAATGTTTTCCTCGAGCAAATTTGCCGGTAAGTCGAAATTCACGGTTGAATGGAATGGAATGTATTCGCTGCATAAAAAAAGAAAACTTAAAATTGTACAAATGTCAGATGACTGAAGTTTTAGCCAACATTGCATGAGAATATATTCAAATGCAATTAGCTTTTCTCAGTATAATATCGTCTACATTCAGCGAAATCCTAAATCCTGTGAGAATGATCATTAGTTACAGCAGTGATATCAGATATACATGGCTCTGCGAATATATTGTCTCTAAGTTAACAACTAAACACTAAACTCATCAAACTCCTTCTGGAACCCTGATCGGCTTTTTAATTGCACTGATGCTATGGTTTGAAATTTGCAGGCTATATAAGTTATTTATCAGAGTTATATTAGAATTTATTTAAACCAGTCGCTAACTGTTGACAACTTCCCTCCAAGAGATCTTGCAGGAATCCATGTCTTAATTGCAGCAGCAAAACCCTACTTTCTACATACTATGTACAATATACTCTGCTGTAAAGAAGACGAGTCGAGGTTAGAGGCTGTAGAAATGATTGTTTAGACCAGGGGTCGGCAAACCCAGGGCCGCAGACCAGATGTAGCCCGCCTCTGGTTTTTATCCGGCCCGCGGAGTTAGGTTAGGTAGGGTGGCAGCCTAACGGCTCCGCATAGACCGCTGGTGTTCATAGCGATACCACATATTTCAGATACTTATCCCGTGAGCTGGAAGTACCCTGATTCGTTGGCCAAGCCCAAGAGGCCTCTCAAACTGAGTCCTGCAATTCCTTCAAGGTCGTTGAAGGAGTAAGCTCCTAGGCACTCTAATTTTCTTCTAGCGAGTGCAGGACATTCGCATTTAAAGCTTCTTTCGTGTTTCGTATCTGACAATTCCTACAGTCATCATTCGTTATTAGCTTTAGTCTGTACGCGGGTTCCCCTATCAAGCAGTGGCCCGTTAGTATACCCATTAATATTGCAGACTGACTTTTGGGTAGTCCTAAGAGCCTTTTGGTTTTCCTTTTGTCAAAAGAGCTCCAAAATATTTTCGTTATTCTGGGGTCGTTAGTGTTAAGCCAGTTAACTTTGGATTTTTCGTACATTCTGTCGTCCATATTATATATACGTATATTCTTCCATGTTTGTATTGGCATAGGCAGCTCCTGGGCTGTCCCTGGTTCGAGGCTAGCCCCCAGTTTGGCTGGTCCGTTCGCTCCCAACTAACAATTTTCTTATGTTTTCTTATAGAATTCTTGAAGAGTTTTATAAGCGAGAAAGTAGCGTATGAAATTGGGAGGATAAGACACTCTAAGGACTCTTGAAGGCTTCTTCAAAACTCTAGCAAGAGCACTTGTTTTACCTCCAGGTCGATTCGCGAAAATGAAAGTTGAACGATTTTTTGTTTAACCAATATATTTCGGGCATATGCCCATCTTCAGGGTTCTTAGTTCTTTTAAAGTTTTGCAAACTTTTTGTTTGTAATCGACCTGGAGGTAAAACAAATTCTTTTAAAGTGCTCTTGTTAGAGTTTTGAAGAAGCCTTCAAGAGTTCTTAGAGTGTCTTATCCTCCCAATTTCATACGCCACTTTCTCGCTTATAAAACTCTTCAAGAATTCTATAAGTAAACAAAAGAAAATTGTTAGTTGGGCTATTTCGTTACCTAGAACTCCGCTATGGCCCGGAACCTACCGGAGTTCCACGGTCTTAGCTGATCCCAGCGCCTGTAGAACGGTTAGGCAGTTAGGCACTGTCTTCGACTTGATAATAACGAAGTGTAGCGCCTTTAGTGCTGCTTGACTGTCCGAATGTGTAACGAGTCTACCCTTTTCGGGGATGATATCATCGCCTCGGCTGCCTTTTGGATCGCAAACCCCTCCGCCTGAAAAATGCTACACTCATTCGGCAGAGTGAAGGATAAGTTGCATGGAAGTTCCGACGAATAGGCTGCTGCACCAACTCCGGCTTCCATCTTGGAGCCATCCGTGTAGAGGTTCAGCGTGTCCATAATCAACTAGAGGGATCTGTTTCCTATTGGGTATGTTGACTCCGAAGTTTATATTCAAACCTACTTGTGGTTCCTTATAATCAGTATTATAAGACGGCAAACTAATACTGCGATGGCCATCTGACCTTTCTTTGAACTGCCCTGCCTCTCTGAGCCTTAGGGCACATTTAGCAGTCGCATTCCTTAGATGTAGATCAATCAGAGGCAGGTTTAGAAGACTGTTCAGAGAGAACGAAGATACTGTTCTTAAGATAAGAGTGATCCAAACAACGTAGTCTCTCTACCGTCTCCATTTTCTGTATGTTGCTTTTCGTGTTGAGTGCTGTCCACCAGAGGACTGCTCCGTACGTTAGTATTGGTCTTACCACAGTGTTGTAAAAGCAGTGACTGATTCCCGGTTTGAGACCCCACCTTTTACCAAGCAAGCTTCTGGAGGTGTAAAAGGCTATGTTGGGCTTCTTGATTCGTTCTTCGGCGCTACGAACCCAGTTAAGTCCACTATCCAGGATCATCCCCAAGTAGCTTGCATGGGTTGACAAATCTAACTCGGTATCACCCATCTTTGGCAGGGTAAATTCCTGGATTCCGGTTCTCCTTGTGAAAAGGACTAGTTCAGTCTTCTGAGGATTTGCAGTTAGACCTTTTCTGTCCGCCCACCTTAGTACCTTACTGAGAGCCATAGTTGTAAATTTTGACAGTGTGCCCGTGTGCTTGCCTGATACGAGTATCATAACATCGTCTGCATAGGCTACCGCACGTATTCCCGACGATTCGAGGAATGTTAGTAAAGCATTCAGTACGAGTACCCATATTAGCCGCGATAGTACTCCTCCTTGCGGAGTGCCTCTCATCGTACTGTTGGTGGCTTTAGTAAATCCCCATTCAGACCTTATTAGCCTTAGCCTGTTCGAGAGTAGTGCTTCGATCCATTTCATTAGAATTTCATTCACCTCCATGGTGACATTGTTGAAAGCTGCTGCTATGTCTAGGAATGTACCGAGTGAATTCTTTGTATTGAAGGAATGTTTCAATCATGGACACAACTTCGTATAGGGCAATTTCTCTTTCATGTAAGCGTGCTGAGTTCTAGAGGGGTATAACTACTACTACTACTACTACTCGATTGCCCTAACCCCTTGTGGGGCATAGCGCGTCAACTGTTCCATGTGGCCCAGTTGACGTTTCGTTGGCATAAATTGGTTTCAGAGAATGCAGTTGCCAGCATGCACCTCCTGCACATCCATGGCCACGAACGTCGTCGTGGACGGGATTCGAACCCGAAACGCCGGTAGTCAAACATGAGACTGATGCCTCAACACACTGCGCTACCGGTCTCCCTAATGTACCCATCTATACATTTTCCATAGTTCTTAACAGAAAGGACGTTAGGCTGATAGGTCTAAAATCCTTAAGATTGACATGGCTCCTCTTGCCCGTTTTGGGGATGAAGATGACTCTAGACTCCCTCCACGCCAGACGCACGTAGCCTAGTCAGAGACATCCCTTTAGTATGGCAACTACCCAAGCAGCTATTGTGTCCATGGGCTTTTGCAGCATTGCCAGTATGATTCCGCCAGGACCTGCCAATTTGTACGAATCAAATAAGCTTATCCCCTATTTTACTTTATGTATTCAATGTTCTTGCAATGTACAAGTGCGAATTATTTCAGTGAATAGTAAAAATCATGCCTTCACGAGTTATACTAACAGAATTCTCACACTTACGTGGTTGTCTTGCACACGGATAGCTGCAAAGATACAAGACCTGATGAGTGCTTCTATCCGTACGAAACCAGTAAGCTTAGAGAAATTAAACAGAGGGAGCTTGAGAATAAAAGTCTTTGGTCCCGTTGTTGGGCTTGAACCGCAGACGACCGTGTTTCGAATAGCTAACTATAAATGCCCGAGCTAAGCTACAGACGCATACTAAGTTATGGTGCAGAATGAAACCAAGTGCCACAAAAACTCCAATTATTGTCCATTTTACGCTACGTCTGCACGGATATTGCTTTTTCTCGCTCCACCATTTCCTGTTTCAGGCTGTGTTGACAGTCCTCACAGCCAGGGAAGTTTGCGTTTAGAAGTTCACCTAGTGTTTCCGCGCTATCCTGTGTCCAACCATGTAACGTTACGTACATATTTAATCCGGGCGCCTACTGGAAAGTTTCGTATCTAAGATTAAGCTGTACGTCTCCCAGTTGGCTGTCCTCGGGTTTCAGTACATCCTTTTATGGTTTTGAACCCTACCTCAAAGCTTATGTACATATTGTCCGAGAACGGAGATCTATTCAGGACCCTCCAGTTGTCGACTTCACACGCATCACCGTTTGAGTGTAGCGTTACATCTAGTACGTTCTCGCTATTAGGTCCCCTATAAGTAGGTTCCCCTCCACGATTTGCGATTTTTAGATTATTGTTGAGTAGAAAAAGTAGTAGTGACTTGTCGTCCTTACTTCCCTATATCGTGTGGTGTGCATTAGCGTCGCTGCCCATCACTATGTTCGCTTATCTTCCGGTCGCGTATTCAAGCAATGCATCCAGCTCTTGCGGTGGCGCAAGTTTGACGTAAGCCATGTATGCTGATGAGAGCATAAAGGATCGTTTTTTTTAGCGCCCTCCACATATATAACTGTCTGGTCGCTCGTGTTTCTCTCAGAGTGTAGAAAGTCATTACTAGATATTGCTTTGATAAAAGGTTGTTATGGGATCTTAGCGCCATCATGTAGGTCTCTTGGTGTAGGTGATCCTGAGGAGACATCAAAACGCCGCCTCTCACAGTATGTAGTGCGGCATTCAGATTTTGGGACCATAGTTTGCCATTGATCTACCGATAGCTTTATAGGTCACCAGTAGGATCTATTTATCCTTACCCCAGGATTAAGCTGGCAAGAGCTTTAAGAACTTTGTTCCTGCTTCTCATTTCGTCCCAGATTGTTGATGCATGGACAGAAGATGTGGCCATGCTATCAAGGGTGACACCGAGGATTTTTGGATGGTTTATCGTTGGGATAAGTTGATCCCCTACTGATATGTTCAGTTTAATTTAACTTCTTTGGTCCAGGAGGTGAAAAGCGTGGCTGAAGACTTCGGAGCAGATATATGCAAGTTCTTATTGACGAAGAAGGTATTGAGCTCTTCAAGTTACTGGTAGATTAAGTTGAGCACGAAGCTCCGCGTGTACAAAATCATCATACGACCAGTGCTATGCTATGGCTGCGAAGTATGGACCCTAACTCAAGATTCGGGAAACATGCTAGACACCTTTGAACGTAAGGTTCTACCGCGAATTTTCGGGGCTGTTTGCCAACGGGATGGATGGCGCATCCGGTACAACCATAAGTTGTATGAACTGTACCATGAGCTGGAAGTCTCGAAAATCGTCAAACTACAACGACTTCAATGGGCAGGGCATGTACAAAGAATGGACGATGACCGCATGCCAAAGAGAGTAATGAATGCAGAACGAGTCGACAGAGCCAGACTGCCTAGACGACCGAGATCTCGTTGGGAGAGCTCAGTAGGTGTGGACGCCGCGCAGCTACTGGGCTTCCAAAATTGTAGGACGCGGTCACGTGACCAAGATAATTGGAGGACAACGATCCAGGCGGCCCAGGCCCGACGTAAGGCTGTCGCGCCACGATGATGATGATGAAGTTGGACATGTGTTCAATATCATTAGCTGTAGCCAGGATAGAACAATCGTCTGCATAGCTTATAATTTGAAGTCCTTCAGGTGGTGTTGGAAGCCTAGACAGATAGAGGCTAAACAGGGTGGGTGATAAAACTCCTCCTTGCCGAACACCCTGCTAAACTCTTCTGAGCCTGGACTTCTTATTTCTGAAAATTTCTCTGAACAACTGTCTGCCAGCAAGGCAGTTTGCATTCCATTTGGTATATTGAGCTTGAAGCGAACTACAGCAGATGTCCGATAGCAGTGACGAATGATTAACAGTATCAAAGGCTTTTGATAAGTCAAGGGCCACAAGCATCGTCGAAGACATGCACGGGATTGGTTAAATCCATTATAAATTTGCGATGATATGGCATCCAGGGCTGTCGTGGTGCTGTGCATACGCCTGAAGGCGTGTTGATGGTCGGCTAATTCCAAATAGGTTCTAAGCTTGAGTAGAAGTAGCGCTTCAAGCGTCTTAACAACCGGCGAAAGTAGAGTGATAGGTCGATATGATTCGCTTTGGGTTGCTTTTTTTCCAGATTTCAGGATAGGGGCTACCCTTCCTTTCTTCCACACTTCGGGAATTACCTACTGACGTCACGAATGATAGATTAAGAGTGGGCACACAGTTAAAAATCCTGGTCTATTATCAATGCTAATTCGGGTTACATATATGACGACACCAAAATTGTATTAGATTTTAATAAAATGAAAGTATTACAATTGCTTCCGTAAACTTCACTGGTTTAAATATTAAACTTTTCTGGCATTATTTTTTTAATCAAATTGTTGGTTTAAAATTTAATCTACAGATATTATAATCTATGAAAAAATATTAATTTTACTGCGTTTTTTTAACTCCTCTAAGTTTTTTCTCCATTATTTTTTTTTTTTTCAATTTTCTAAACTTCCAAATCCTTTATTAAGCCCATCGCAGGCTAGCCAGCTATTCTTTAACTTTTTTCGCCATGACGCAGCATCGAACCTGTGAACTCCGTGTTGTAGAGTTGCGACCTAGACCACTCGGCCACGCAGCATAATATTTTGAGCTGACTGCGAGTAGTTATAGTGAGACTTGAGACTCAAAAAATATACTTTGTGGGGTTTACCTTTTAATTAAACTTAGATTAGAAAATAATGCGAGAACAAAAAGAACACAAAAAGGTTTGAATTGTATTAGAATTTATTACAAATTGTTTTAAAATAGAAGTAAACTTTGAATTGTATTAGAATTTATTACGAATTTGGTTTAAAATAGAAATAAACTTTGGAAGGGTTTAGATTATAGAATTAAAATTATTAAAAATGGTGGTAGTCCAAGACCAGGTTTAAAAAAAATACCGAGATTTTTAACTGTGCATTAGATACTCTAATGCTGGCATGTCATGATCATGGATAATTCATCGAGACCTAATGCTTCAGAGCTCTTGATCTTCCGGATAGTAGTTGCTACTTCGTCAGAAGAGACTTGGTACGTTTGGACGATGGTTTCATTGCGGATTTCCCTACGAATTATACGCATAGATTTGTCAACTGGCGAGTGTTCTTCAAATTGTCTATTAAAGAGACAAACGCATTATGTAGGGTCACTAAACATGTTGTTCCCAAATTGGATAGCAACATTCCCTCGGTGGTCAGAGGGATTAGTGAGGGCCCTTAAAGTCGTCGAAAGTTTACTGATGTCAAATTTTAAGTTACAGCTGTTAAGGTAATTATTACATGTGTTCTTCTACGCTCGGTGACTTGACTATAAATTTCGGCGTTGAACTCCTTAATTCTAGGATCATCTGGGTTGGTGTTGCCAATTCTGTCTCTTTCGTCTGCCAATATTGCAGTTGATGTTGAAAAATTTGGCCGAACTTTAGGAACTCGACCTGCCGGTATGAATCTGGCTGCTGCTTTCACCACGATTCGTCTAAAATTCTTTTCAGTCCCACGAACATTAGATAGTGTTAGTAGGGCAGCTAAAGCTGTACGAGTACTAGTTTAATTCCGAAAGCTAGCCCAGTCCGCTTTGTTGTAGCTGTTGATGGTTCGAAAATCGCTGCTGGTACTGGCTATTCTCATCCCGTCAACTTCAGCTTTAAGTCAATGATGCGTTGGTTTCTGATTCATGCTCCGTCGATAGCTAACTTTTTGGATACCTTCGTAGGGATCATTGCAAGTTCCAGTGTTTGTGAAAGAAACTATGCCATGACTACGGACAATGCCATTGGGCACTCTTCTAGGTGGGTCACTGAGTAAATACTGTTTTCTTTTTCTTGTGTATCAATCTTGATGATTTTTGGGGAACTTCACCACTTCTTTCCAGGGACCACATAGTATTGAGGATAATAGAAAGTTCAGAATTGCGGGCAAAGCACTTAAGCAGGAGTTATCGTATATTCCAACTATCGCTAAAATTATCTAAACAGCTTTTGGCGTGAAATACATCGCTAACTGATGAGATCCAGATTCAGATTTTTCTGTCATAGCTCCTTATTTGAATGTACCATTCAAAACTGATGAACAAAATAATTCCATAAACTCATCTTCACAAATATAGGAAGCAGGATCTAATCTGATGATATAATTAGAAGTGCTTTGACTTCCTGTTGTCTCAACAACCAAACACATTACGGACAATAATCCTTCCAAGTGCTTGTCAGATAAACACGACAATCATCCCTACAATATCCTTCGTTTATCCATCCAATTCCATAAATTGCAGCAATTTTTTCTCCAACCATGTACACTTACTGTCCGCGATCATCATTAGCTCTGAAGCTAAACGGAGACATCAACTACAAGCCCTCGTACATCGCATTGATCCCTTTTGCCTCCGTTTACCTTAATTAGACATAATTCCAGAAAATGATCCCACAAGTTTGTCGGAACATTGATTCAACATATAATTTCGATAAATGTCTTGTGCGCTTGTTATTTCATCCGGCCTTATCAAAATTTTCCCAGTAGACTGGGGGGACTCAATGTTCAATGAAGGCCACCACCACCGTGTCCATCAACAGCCGTGGATTTTTGCGGTCAAAATAACAGCGAAAAAAGGAGCGGACATGGATCAATTCCCTTTCGTTCTTTACTACTATCACAAAAAGAACTTCTGATCTGCGCATCTATATCATAATTGTGATTATCACGTCGATACGGCAATTATTTTAAATGAGAGCAGAATTACCGGATGGGAGAGTCAGGACAGGACAATCGGGCTCGGACAAACACACACCGTCATTAGATGTGATGACGAAAGATTATTACTTTAATAAGTTCGATTTTGGCAGGGCGTTCAAGTGTAGTCTGAAAAGTCTCTTTTACTGCCGATGGCTAAGTAGCCCAACCCTCCAAATTATTTGAACTGCTGTAACGTTTCTGAGCAATTGCTTCCAGAAAAATTTTGAAAATTGGAAAAGTTTATGGATTTTGATAATGGCTGATTTGCTTTTTCTTCACGACGCAGGGTAAATCATAGCATAACGTCTCGCCTCGGCGTTGTTCTTGCTGAAGGGGAGCACAATTGGAAAAGTTTGATGATGGAAATTATAGAGTATAGCAATTTTCGGTGAAATTTGATAGTCGTTAATTTGTCTTGGAAGGCATTGGCTTTATTGAGTCGGTATAATGAAGCTGAGTGTTAATGTTGTAGCGCTTAACAAATCTTGCTTTCTTAATGTTCAATTACTTGGAAGCAAAGCCGAACGATCTGAACCAGATATGAGCACCCATTGTAATTATTCAATCTTTCACTATGGATTGTTCTGACAAGAATATTCTTTGGTATAAGTCAAGTGGTTGATACTTGGTTTTCTTCCGTATACCATGGACTACCAAATTTTATAACTCATTCATAGAAATTACGATTAAGGGCTTTTTAGACGCAGTTTTAGTTCAACTATCAAACATGTTATAAGTCCTGCTATCATTCCTGCCACCGGGGACCTGCTATTAACCCTCTAACCCCCGATTCTTAAAACGAAGAAATGATTTTGTATCTAGTTTAAATTTGGTATGATAAATTCGAATACGACCGCAGTTTCATGATTATTTTTGAGGATTGCCCTCTAAAAGAAAAAAAAAAAATGTCCGCCTCGAGGCGGGTATACGGGTTTACCTTAGAAAAAAATATTTGTTCTAACAAAATGTTTTTTTTTTTATTTTTAAATATTTTATTGAACTTTTTTTTTAGTTTAAAAAACTTTTACATTTAAATATAAGCACACGTATGGTTACCGATAAGTGGAAAGAAAGAATGCAAATTCTGCTGCAAAAAGTCAGAAACCCAATACTTTTGTCAGAAATGTAATGTGGATTTGGACTGCTCAAATCAAATTGTTTTCATCAACACCATACACGAACAAATATAAATGCGTAACTAAGTATTTTCCTAGTTATTTATATTTTTTCGTGTATGGTATTCATGAAAACAATTTTTTGATGTTGAGCAGCATAAATGCACATCGCATTTCTGACAAAAGTATTTGGTTTCAGACTTGCGTACTTTCTTTCCACTTATTTTAGGTAACCATATACGCCAGGGTGGTACAAACCATCCAATCGCAAGTACCCTGAGAGGAGAGGGGGTCACTTTTTTGACCTCTTGGTAAGCTGTGGTTGGTTTTGAAGTTAGTTGGCTCTCGTTTTGAAGCACTGATCGTTTGTGTTTGCATACGCATAAAGTTGTTGCAATTTCTTCACGAAACTGTGGTAGTGTATATCTTATTGGCTCTTCATCAGCTGATTCAGCGTTAGTTGCATGCGAGATTTTTCTTTTGTATAGAATATACGCATTTAGACTGAGCGCACGCTTATCGCGTTCGCGTGTTTATTATCAAACGGAATGAATCTTTGCTAGAATGACACTCCGTCCGTTTAAAAAACGCTTAGGCATCATCGTTTCAAAAAAGTGGGTTGATTGTTGTCCTTTACAACAGATAATTAGGCAAGAAACGAGCGACGAAACAAACGACCGAACAGTATAAGACATATATCAGTATATATTTCTTACCTAATTGCTCGTTTAAATACACAGGAGTTACACAATTGGTGAAACAAAAACCTCCGAATTTCAAACTGACGGATTGTCATTCTAGCAAAGATTCAGCCCGTTTCACAGAAAAGACCCTAACACGAACAACGTGTGCTCAGCCTTAGAGTTGTTATATAAAAAGGTAACTCTTGTCTTCAGCTGGATGTGGTATCGAACCACGAGTCCGTCCATAAGGTCCACAACTCCTATGTGACTGTTATACTCCCATATAATCTGTGGACAGTCACTGTGGAGAGTAAATTTCGTCTTATTTTTGTTCTTTACTTTCTTTCCGACATATATTTAGGTCATCATCAGCGTCAAAACCTTCATCATCGCTTACTAAGGTCAAAAACTTTTAAGGCTGCTCTTCAGTCATCCGGCTTAGATCCTACTTTTTATTTCGTTCTGCCTTGGTCATGTCTCCCAGCCTTTTTCGGACGAATAGTGGTGATGGCTTCGGCAATAAAATAAAACAGTTATGACACAATCAAGATTTGACCACAACAAAACTTCGCTTAACCCGCATACCCGCCTCCAAGCGGTTATCGGTATATATCAGCAAACTCCACCGATTTTCAAAATTTACAACACAGTTGTAAACTATAGTGGAAATAACTTACTTACCTATGCTCTCCGAAATTCCAACCGAAATCCAATTAATGGAAACAATTTTTTTTTACTTTTTACTTTTGTACTTTTCAAAAATACTTTATACGCCTGTTCACTCGGCAAGCTCTCGCAAAATTGATCAGAAATGACACGCTATTAGACTTGTCTAGCCGAAGTTTATAAGAAAAGAATCGTTTGTTAATTTTCTAACGGGATAACTAACTATAATTAAACAAAAATAATAATAATAGCACAATGATGAAGATTTTACGATACCTGCCTCAAGGCGGGTAAAGGGGTTAGAGGGTTAATCCTGCCGTAGGGACTGTTGTCGGGCCTGCTATGAAACCTGCCGTCAGGCGTGCTATCAGTCAACAGATGCCATCAGATCTTCTGTAAATCCCACTGTTCTGATAGCGGGATTGATAGTAGGCCTGACGAGAAGCTCGATAGCAAGTCTGATGGCAGTATTGATAGCTAAACTGGCATTACGTCTAACACCCCATTTAAACATTTCTAAATATTCGAAAAACCTCCTGCAACGTGCCTATCGTCCAGAACCCAACCATGCCGCCCAATAGCACCAAAACCATGCTGCATCTTGGACTATTGTCAACTAACTATCCATTTCTCACCTTGACAAGGTAATAATCTAAATCACGAGCCCATAATACCGAAGCAAATTGACTGAAAAGAAAGATAGCCGAAACCTGTTTTTGTGAGGTACTCGTATGCGGACGAGTACGTACCCACAAAGGACAGAATGAAGTACGATGCATTCTCATATGCATCCCCATCTACGGACCTTGCTGTTTGAATCTTTTTTATCTCCAGAATTGGTGGCGTTGTATTGTTTGTTCTTGATGCAAAGATGCTGCGTTGGCGGCATCGTATGGCCTCTTCAAAGGTTTCACAGCAGGCGTTCCACTGCATATATAAGTTTTCCTTGGTGACATGTGTTAGCGCCGCCCAACATCACGGGATTCCATGCAATTATTCGAGAGATATAAGAAAAAAAAGGGTCGCCTCTGTATTCACTATTGTCCTGGTGCTCGTTCTGGGTTAATATGTTACAATTGTGCAAATGTCATAATTATTATGTTGTCTCCGAATGAAAATGTTTGGTACAATGTCGAACAGTAAGTTGGCCAGGACACGAGCAGTTTATGAATCAGAATAGGAATGGGGTGTACTTGTATGTTATATGCACTAAAGGTAACAATTTATGGGCGGTGAACGTTTATGGTTTTGGTACTGCAACAATAGTAATTTTCTACGGATTAGCCTGGAGGATGTCAGTTGAATACGTATGTATGTAGTTATTATGATGATAGACAAATTTTAATCAGGTTACGTCAATGCAGTGAAAAATAATTAGGGCTTAAAGCGATTTGAGGGCTATTGTGATAGTCACTGTAAAATTACCGGAATCTGACCAGTGTGCTGTTGGCAAAATGATGCAACGATTAAGTTGTCATCAGATGATTAGCCACAAGCATGCAGCATTAAATAATTTGTGGAGAATATACGAAGAGAGTTTTGTTTCGTTTCGTTCCCACAAGAGATGGGAATGACTCGAATGCTCGTGAATTCATGTTGGCCGTGTAAGAATAGAAAAGTATCTTTTTGTTGTTGGTGCTTTTCAATGCAATTTTTCAATGTTCCGCGTTTTGCTCAATGTTCACGTGAAAACGAAGCATTAGGATGTTTTTTTCTGAATTGTTTCATATACAGGGTGTCCCACCACAGATGGTAAATACTTTAATGGTAGACGCTAGCGTTCGTTTGTGGCAAATTGACACCAAATGGACACTGTGCCTTTAACCGTTACAGAGTTATAGTTTTTGCTTTGTAAATTGTGTCAAAAACATGACTTGCCGAGTAAAATAAAAAAATTTCCACTCTCCTAATCATTTAAACCGAGTCTTTCTGAAACTGAAATTTAAAAAAAAAAAAATATTTTTCTCGGTTTACGAATTTCACCGCTAAGGCTGGTACTCAGATCGCGTGAAATTAAATTTACAGAAACACTTTTCATGGGCGAAATGGCTCGTGGAAAAACATGGGTGGAACATGTCATTTTTCCACTTTTCACCCGATTTGAGATGAAATACTATATGTAAAAAAAAAAGAGAAAAATTTTCACTGACAGCTCAGCTCTCTATGCCGGTGTCTCACAAGATATCCATTCCTATGGGGAAAATATCCTACGTTATTTCAGGCGGAAGTACACTCAATCGAGACCTGACCGCAAACATTTGTTTAGTAGTCGGATACCGACGCAGGAATATCGGAATCTTCACAGACAACCAGGCAAAGCACTAAGGTGCTTGGTTGTCCTGAAGCCCTACAAAGATTGGCTCTGTAAACAATGTTTCCATCTTTTGGGTCCCTGGGCACGTAGGTATCCCAGGAAATGAGACAGCCGATAAGTTGGCGAGGAAGGCTTCCGCAGCAGTCCCATTTGTCGGCCCTGAGCCATACCGTGGGCTCCCCCTTTGTAGTGCAAGACAGCACATCAGGGAATGGGAGAACTTAGTAACAATTGCTCACTGGGACAGTATTCCTGAACTCAAACAGGCCAAACTGTTTATAGCTGGTCACTCGCGCAATCGTACCATTGAGCTCTTAAGATTACGCAGAAATCGGGTGAAATCAATTGCGGGCTCCTTACGGGTAATTTTAGAATGGGGATCGTCTCTGACCCAAGCTGTTGCTACTGTGAGGATGAGGATGAGACATCTCAGCACGTTATTTGTGACTGTGACGCACTTCAACTCCGCCGCTTGAAATGCTTTGGTGACGCATTTCCTGAAGCGGAAACTATTGCCTCACTAAAACTCGGTCAGTTGAGCAGATTTGTGGGAATGATGGGTCTCGACAAATAATCCCTAATATGACTAGACACCAGGGTGTAGCACAATAGAACTTAGGGTCGCTGTGCTTGGTGGCCCTTCGGGACAACCGGCCTCCACATAATCTAATCTTCAGAAATTTCAAAATTGATTTCATCAAAAACGCATATGATAATTTTACAACGGTTCTTTGAACTGACAAATCTGTAAAATTGAGGAAAGTTGTCCCAAAGTGTTGGCTTTCCTACGGTATATTTCCTTGATGCATTTGAATTTATGAATCATACGCATTAAAGAAAAAAAAAGCAAAAAATGGTCTGGAGATGAAACAAAATTACTTTAGCCATTACTTAACAAGTAAGGTTAGGTTAGGTTAGGTACAAAAGATGCTGCATTAACTACAGCACACTTGAATACAATAGTGTCCGTGGTGATACCTTCGGGGACTTCTCACCATACCATCCTACTCATTGAACCAGCCAGTACTGATAATGAAACGGTGGAGTTTGGAAACATCAACCTTTGCCAAGTCCTCCAGTTCAAAGAAGAGGTGAGATCCAAAAAATTCCCTTCTCCTTCTTGCAAGAGCAGGACAGGAACGGAGGTGATGAAAAATTCACTCCTCTTCGTCCTCGCCTCCTTGCGTGCGCCTCTAGTGCCCAGTGATGACTGCCACCACAGTTCTGATGTGTTGCTTATTCAGCGGCAGCGATTTAGCGGAGCGCCTAGGATCCAATCTAGGCCACAGTGGCTTTATTGAGGCATGTGCTACCATTTATCCATCTTGAGTTCTGTTAACCGCTTTGGATTTCAGAGCTAATTTACAAGCAGCCATATGCATATAGATGGTCCAATGAATTAGTGCAGCCTGACTTGTTGTGCCCTGCCTGGCGAGTTCATCTGTCCTTCAGTTACCCGTGAAACCACTGTGACCCGGAATCCCGCATAAGTAAATATTAAAGAAGTCACTCATTGTCGTAAGTGTAGAGTGACATTCCGCCACGGCATTTGACGTGGTCAGGCCCGGTTCGGGGGACTTAATTACAGCTTGGCTGCACTTTCCTTGCAGGATACAGTTAGCCTCTATAGTTTTAAACGTTTTAAACGGATTTATCTTTAGCCCACAGTTATCAGCCAAAATAGTTAATTGCGAGAGGGCGTTTTGCAACACCTCACTAAAGACACTGGGAAATTTTCTTGATATAGCAATAGCAATGTCATCCGCATGGGCAACCACCTAGCAACCCAGCCATTCCAGGTCTAATAACAGTCTATTGACCACTAAGTTCCAGAAAAGGGAAGAGAGCACCCCACTTTGCAGGGTGCCCCTGCTCACAAGTCAAATGTATTTGCATGGGATGGGCCTAAAGTGCCGATGAATATCATCACTCTTTTTGTGTCATTCTTTAAGCTATATTTTCAAAGTATGTACAATACATAAATCTACCACAGTCGTATAAAAATAAGTTGCGGCGCGAAATCGTGGCTGCCGCGGCTTTTAGTTGATGCAATGGCTTTTATTTCTCCTTTATATGGCTACTAATGTAGATTTTACTTAAATTTTATATAGTTTCCCTTACGGCGCGATTTATTCGCAAATCAATTCGCGAAGATGCGAATTTTTTGCTTGTGAAATTCATACAAACTTTCAAAGGAATCCGTGGAAAACAAAACCGTTGCCATTGGAAAATAAAAATCGCTGCAAAATCGTAACAGCCACGAATTTGTGTTGCGTTGGTGTGAACAACTCCGTAAGAATAAATTGCAGTGAATAAATATTGCCAGTGTGATGATAATTGCGAATCCGCAGCGAATAAATTGCGTCGGTGTAGGGCATGATGCTTTATCCTATTAAAGGTGTGTTTAGATTTAGCGAAACCTTAAAGTATGCTTATATTTAGCTAAACCACTCGCGAAACTGTTGCGCGAGGAAACTCACCCGAGACCAGTCCCACAGTTTCGGGCGACGAACATGTTCACAATACACACAAATTTTCTTCGTGCAACGGTTTCGCGACTGGTTTCGCTAAGGTTCGTTTATTCAATACATTTTCCAATCGAAAACATACAAGTTACTAAGAAATTAGACTGGTCCATAATATCTTGTTCGAACACCCAGAATAAAATATCGGGGAGATGAAAAGCAACTTGTGCATTTTTGTTGAAAATATCGACATACTAGTACAAATATCCATTCAAGTTTATTAAAAATTCAAATTAAGTTAATCCAGCCGAGTAGCCCTTTTCTCAAAACAGCGCTATTTTACACAAACTACAAGACGTTCCCTTTGACGTTATATCTTTCATTTTTCTTCGGCATTGTTTGTGTTTTAAGTCTACCCAAAAATAGAACAACGTTTTTGTAGCATCTGAGCAAAACCTTAAGAATGCTAATATGGTAAATAGAATAGGGACGAGATATCAATTTTAATAAAAATATGGAAATATATTCGAATGAAATTAGTCATTGAAAGCACATCAACTATTTAATTGGTTGTTACTTAAATTGGTTTATGTTTTATCGCAGTCTGTTTAGGGAACGGAAGGACATTCGATGTCTTATACATCCATGATTCAATAAATCTTCATCAAACTGACGGAGTTGGGTTTTTGGTCTTTGCTGAACAAATTAAATGACTGAACAAGTATGGTTTTCGCTGCCCGTTTATGCGGGCAACCTTATGGATGCAGGTTTTATCGTAGTCAGCTTGGCTCCTGACTGACAGTACATACGAGTATTTTTTTTTTTTTTTGCACAGTACTCGTAGTAATCTCGGTACAGAATTTGTGCCACAGATTCACACTAATGAACTGCATGTTATAGATTTCAAAAAGTTCTTATTGGACCTGAAATATTTATGTCATATATTAATACATAACGATCCCCGAATAAGCGCCTTTATGTTTGCATTACATAAATTGATTTGCTATTCAAATTCAAATCAAATAAAATCAGTAATAAATTGGAAATAGTGGAAAATATTAACAATTAATGAATTCATTAAAAGCCAATAAATTATTAATTCATTTTTACTGAAATATTGTAATGTATTCATGAATATGTAGTCGTTCTATTCTTATCCATAGAACGTTGCATGTCAAACATTTGTCAATGGATCCGTTAATAAAGCGCCGGCTTTTGGTTCAAACTTCAAAGTGTCAATACGCCTTAATACTCGTAATATCTAGGTATCTATTGTCAGGTCGACTGAATAGAATGTTTATGCATGTCAGTTATAGAAAAGTTGATTAATAATGGACAGGTATTGGACCAGTTCTATCAACATACTCATATGATGTTGCTCTTGTGAAAAAGGTGTATTGATGAATGACTGTATTCTGCGAGAAATCGATCATAGCAGAGCATCGAATGTTTGACTGTTGGGTCAGTATGGTTACGTTGTTTGCATATCAGTCATGTTTTGTAAATTCTTATAGATTTCAGGGGCTACCTTGGATGCTATTTCTGAAAATATAAATTAAGTCCTGGGATATCTCCTTCCTTATGTTGAATAGCATTACCGATTGGATGTTCCGCCAAAGTCCTCAGTCTCTTAAAGATAACCCATGAATGTTGGTAACTCGCTGTTCTTTGAAAAAAAGTAGTTATTTTAGCAGATTGAAAAGTTCAATTGTATGGGTGTGTGTGTTAAATACACGCCGCAAAACCATTAAGGAACCACTGGCAAAAGTCCAAAATTCTTTCCGCTGAATTCAATAAAGCCAAGGCTACCATTTTTGATGTAAGTGTAGGGAGAGGAAACAGTATACAACATTTTTGAAAATCAATTTCTAAAATAACGGTATATTTCACATAAATTTTACAAACTCTTAAAAAAGCAACATCCAACAATATTTTATGATTTCTTATTTCTATTTTTTAATGCTTTTCCATTTTTTATTCTGCTTCATCGGCTGCTTAGTACCGCATACTGCCGGCACGAGCTCAAATAACAGCTTCAATTCGCCTAGGCATGCTTATTATGAGGCCCCTGATATCATCCTGAAGAATTTTCAACCATTCGTCCTTTAGCGCTTGTTCCAGCTTTACTAAGGTCTGAAGAGGGTTTGAACGAATTTTGATGCATTGCACCAGCTGGTCCCATAAATGTTCAAAGGGATTTAAGTCTGGGCTGCACGCTTGCCATTCAAGAAGCTCGACATTATTGGCCGTGAGAAACTCACGCACTTCGTTTGCCGTATGGGGCGGGCTCTATCTTGCATCAAAATGAAATCCTGTTCACTAGCACGTGCTCTATCAGTAACGTGAAGTCTAAGCACTTCGTCGATGTGTCGCTGAGCTGTCAAACTGCCATTCGCGATGGCAACTAAATCGCATTTGTCGTTTAGGGGCATAGCGCCCGCACCATAATTTATCCACCGCCAAAAGGTGATGTGGGTTGAAGAGCATAGGGTAAGAAACGTTCGTTTCCTCTTCTCCAGACCCTAGCTGACCATTATTTCCACACAGGCGAAATTTCTATTCATGAGAGAAGAAAATTCTCCCTCAATGCCGCATACTCCAATTGCAGTGGTTTCTAGCAAACAAATATCGTCGGTTTCATGTAATTCGGAAAAATGGAAAAATTATATCAATCCTTTTCTTAGGTGAAAGACATCTGGTAGTGGTTATTTTACAATAAACGTTAGACTTGCATATGTAGCCTTGAGAAGGTGCATGCTGGCAGTTGCAAACTGGTTTCGGAGAATGCAGTTGCATTCTCCGAAACCAGTTTATGCCAACGAAACGTCAACTGGGCTACATGGAACAGTTGACGCGCTATGCCCCACAAGGGGTTAGGGCAATTGAGTATACATGTAGCCCTAAATTTTTGGATTAATCTTTCAATGAATAGTGCAGTGGATGGAATCATGGCTCGGTTTAATTTGTATCATCTCATATTCGAATTTAAGAATGCTTCTCCTGAATATTACCAAAACGCCGTTACGATACGATATGATAGGCTTGACAACTCCATCCTCCGAAGATTGCTGACTGATCTAGTTAGGGTTTTGTATAAAAACAAAACTCTTATGAAATCGGTCATGCGTCCGTCTGTCCGTCTGTCCGTCTGTCCGTCTGTCCGTCTGTCTGTCTGTCTGTCTGTCCATGAAATATCTCACAAACCGCTGAAGCTACATGCATAAAATTTGGTTAAAATATGTAGAAATACTATAATTCTCTGGAGAAAGCGGTGCGTCGTAATAGGTCAACTTTAAGGAGGGGGGGTCGCCATAGAGGGGAAATGAAGGTCGAAGTTTTTTTTCGTTTGGTATAGGCAAGTGGGGTATCGTAAGAAAGGTACCGTCGAGTACATTCCATTTTTGGACTTTTTTTCAAATTTGAAGAAAGGAGAAACGAGGGAGAGGGGAAAATATGTGGTCCGAGTGTGTCCCCCCCCCCCTTGCATTTCGAGACCGTTATAGCTAGATATATGAAAATATACAGAAAAGCGGCATTTCACTAGCATAGAAAACCGAAAATAAGAGAATTTTTAAATCTCATCCAAAAAGGTTAATAATAGTACATTTCTATAGTTGCAGTTAGCACACCCCTGCACCCCTCAAGCACACCTGAGGTCAAAAATATTGATGGCTAATGATAACCAACATCATAGGCAATAATATCTCTAAGTTTCATTACAATGACATGATATTTAATAATAGTACATTGACTTAAAGTTATGCATTTTGACACTATCCATACAAAAAATACACCTACCGGCCTCACGCATATGTAGATATGCGTGTACTACAATACTTGCATATTGTTTTTCGTAGTGCGAATTGCAGTTATTTAATGAACCAACTTTGGAAGGGTGAAGATTGGTGATTGGTGATCCTAACAATAACTATTCACACAATTAATTTTTTTAGGGTTTTGTGTCTTAAATCTTACAAAATCGGTCAAATACCTGTCTGTCCGTCTGTTCATAGAATATCTTACGAACGGCTGAAGCTGCACACATAATTCAGCGAGAATGTGTAGAAATGCTATAATTTTCTGGAGAAAGCGTTGTGTTGTAATTGGCCAAGTTTAAGAGGGGGGGGGGGGGGGGGGGGGGGTCCACATAGAGGCGAAATTAAGGTAAATTTTTTTTTATCCACTGGTATAGCCAAGTGGGGTGTCGAGTACATTCCATTTTTGGCATTTTCTTGAGATTTGTAGAAAGGGGGACAGTGGAGGAGGAAAAAATATTAGACCGTAATTTGTCCCAGCCGCCCTGAATTTCGAAGCCGTTACACAAGTTTGCAATTTTCAATGTCGTCTTAACATGAATGGTTAAGCATCTCGAAGAGTAGGACAGTTTATCTCGTATGCACACATATCTATCTACAGCTTCTCGTATTAAAACTATTACTTTGAGAGGTGACAGATGCAGTCTTTTTGTGAATTGGCATGTAAGATAGTATATCATGGGTAAGACATTTAATTATGGTGTTTTTATTCAGCTGAGTGGTACCAAGAAGAGCAGAGAGTCAATATTTAGATACCAAAATAAGCGCGTACTACAAAACCCTCGAATTGCGGGCGTAGCCCTCTATATTCCGGTTTCTTTTTTTTTTTAATTTAGGTGGCGAATCACGCTATAGCTGGGAGATTCTCTGGTATTCGATTTTTATCAGTTTTATCTCTAAGTTTATATAACTTATTCATCGTTGCTGGAAATCACACATTTAATTTCATGAAATTTTTCAACGGTCGCCCTTTGGAAGTCTCTGTATGTCGAACTTCAACTCAGTCTCGAACATGGTAGAAGTGGACCGGATTTCTTCACGTTTATGTGAAGTGTGTGTGTGTGTGTCTTGAGCTATTCAGAGGACATTTGTACCAGGTTCCAGATCGAGTTCGAGTTCGACAGTGAATGGTGACACTAACAGATGAAGCTAGGTAGACTTTATTCTTGTCCGAACTGGCATGCCAAAGTCTTTATTGGATGTCGCATTAGTATTTGTATACAAATATTTTCGAATTTCTAACCGTGAACTTGTGAAGATTCTCGGCCACCGTTGAAATCAAACGTCTGAAACCCGCGTGTCTGTATTGTAATGCAGAAGTTGTTTATTCATACGTGACAAAGGTTAAGACTGAAATCCACATAGTCAAGACCCAAATGTCACATAAAGGATACTTTAGATCCCACAATCCCCCTCACATTTAACTATCGATCTCAGCGCTTAACATCGTCCGCTATTACTCCTATTCTGTTACCATTTCGATAAATCCAAAGAAAAATCAATTTTTAGACATCAAGTCGTCATCGTCATAGTAGCTCTTGAACTTAACACTAATTCTAATTATTCGCACTGCAGGTTACTACTTCTGTTCGGATACTTCATTACCATATCACGTTTTCTCCTCCACCGTGCGCACTGGACCACTAAAATCCAATACACATATATTTCTTAAATGTCCAGTTGAATTTTTATGTGTATACATCTTCTTCTTTTTCCCTGAGAATTTTATTCTCAATAAAAAATTTAAACCCACAAATATATCCAACCGCTCGCTATAAATCACAAATCGGTGACTTTATGGATGTCGATGTTTTTTGAGATTCAACTTCACCGCACCACCACCATTCAGGCTTCAACAAAAACTTGCATAGAAATGACTCTTTAAATATATTCTTAAATAATATATACAATAAAAACATACGACGAATAAAAAACAACACGAAGAAAAGAGCTGACTATGGTCACAAAAAAATATTTTCTTTTCATTGAAAGAGCGGCCCCGAGTTTTCGGTGGAGAAAGAACAAGCACGGGGAGAAAAAATATGGACATTCATATATAATTATGATGACTGCCAACAACAACAAATTGTCCATAAACC
This sequence comes from Chloromyia formosa, assembly GCA_964017055.1. Taxonomy (NCBI): domain Eukaryota; kingdom Metazoa; phylum Arthropoda; class Insecta; order Diptera; family Stratiomyidae; genus Chloromyia; species Chloromyia formosa. Next base: position 81,883,370 of record OZ024816.1, on the reverse strand, counting down.
CCATGCACAACATAAAAATTTATAATCTTTGGACAATCATTAAAATTTCCAAGAGTCAATAAAAATTTTGAGGAATCCTATTTGGCCGATATTTATGGCATACCTAACCTATATAGGGATGAGGAGCGGGTTAACCGAGCATGAAGTCTAACGACTTTTCAAATTTGAAAAACTCATGTTCGTATGCGTTGGACTGGGTAATCCAAGAAGGGCCCAACATCGTTGGTCCATTATATTTGGCTAATCCGTAGCGCCTGAACAGTGCATTCTCTTTCATATGCATATTGGTCTTTGGATGATGATGATGACGGTTCATCTTTCAAACCGTACTACATATACTACGCTGGACTGGAAGCAGTTCAACTACATGTTTTTCACTTTTGACACGCATCATTTTTGCTGTCGACTGCTGATCTTGAAAATTACCAAGTCTCGTAAAATTCCGTGGTCTCGTCTATTCGTTGCCGCCGATGTTATGGCGCTGTTACGATCAATATTTTGTGTTGTTTCCAGCTACAATAGTGCTGGGAAAAGACAAAACAGAAATCAGGAAAATTTTGCTTTTTTTTTGTCAGACCATAAACACGTAGTACGATTTAGAAACTCGATAATGATCCCTCTATCGTTCAAGCAGACTAATTTTGCACTATAGCTTGACTAGTGTTCAGGGTAGGAAAGGCTGACGTTTGTATTGTATATCTAGTGGCTCCTCAGAGCTTGTTTCTGTTTTTTATTGTATTGTGGATATGTTAAGTCGATCGTAAAATGTTGCCAACAAAACGGATAATATTAGGGGATTTATAGCTACCATAAAGTGGGCTCAATAAATAGCAATTTTTTATGGCGTTTTGAATATGAATTGATCAATTATGGTTTTCATTTTTTCGTCCGGAGTGCACATTAAAATGGCAAAGTTGGTCATTGTAGAGAGAGTCTTTTGTTTAGCTAGAGACTACAAAAGCCATAAACATTGAACCTATTTTCGGTGCCATGTTTGTACATACGGATAGAGATTGGCTCAGCTTCAAACGTTGACCTATCCAAAAGGTCTGTCTCTCAGACGTTTGCCTCATCTGCACCTTTAATATACAGGGTATCCCGTTCATGATGGTAAATATTTCAATGGTAGATAGTATGGCTTATTAAATTTAAAATTAGTGTACGACATGAACCGTTACAGAGTTATAGCGTTATTTTTAAAAACTGTCAAAATCCTTGCCTTGTCCAACAAATTCTAAATTTGCCAAGCCCCCAATTATTCGATTCAATCTTACTTGCTGAAACTACATCAAATAAACAAACTTTTTACCGGTTAAAAAAATCGCCGTTATTTCAAAGATACAACCGTTCCAACTTTCAAAAAATTGTATAATGAATTTTTCATCAAAAATCCAAATGATTACTTCGTAACGGTACTTTGAACTGAAAAATCTGCAAAGTTGACAAAAGTTGCCCCATTAAACGTACCATACACAACCCAATTCGATCGGCCGTTCCGTCGCCCGATATCGATATCGGCCGATGGATCGGCCTGTGTATGTGCTTATCGTTGACGATTTTTTTGACAGTTCCATATAATTTTTGATCAACTGACATTTTGTGGCGATCCATCGGCCGATCGATCGGGCGACGGATCAGATAATGTATGGCGGCTATTATGTTTTGTTTCGATCGACATATAAATATTGCGAATGTGACGTTTTAAAGGTAAAAAACGTGATTTTCATGAAAAAAAACGCTTACGCTATTTTCAAAAAGAATTTTACTTATATTTTTTAGTTAGTAGTAGTCCGGATGGTGCCACGGTTAGCACGTTCGCCTTCTACGCACTGGGTCCCGGTTCGATTCGTACTAAATGCGGTAGTTTTCGATAAAAAAAGGAGATTTACGTGTCGGACTATGAACCCACTCAGCTGTTAAATGAGTACCCATTTATGGGGTAAATAACTCGGTTGAGCGTGTTGCTGATCACACATCTCTACACAAAACATACCGTTACGATCTAGAAAATGAGATTATGTTAACTCATCGCCATGGTTCAAATTGGACGGTCGCGTCAGTTATTTATTTATATTTTTTAGCTAACAAAATAGCAGAGAGGAAGCAAATCTAATAAAAAAAGGTGTTCCAAAGGAATTTAAATCAAATCAAAAGTGAAAACTACAAATAGTGCTCGAAGTGTTCTCCTTCGTGTTGGATACAAACTTGATGTCTTCGGACAACTGATGCGACAGCCCAGAGAACTTCTTCCCTCTTTTCTCTCAAATCGTTGCACGCCGTTTCAATTTTCCAAATCAGGTGTTTCCGCGACGTAATCGGTTCGTTATAAACCTTATTTTTCAAACTCCCCCATACATAAAAGTCAAGGGGAGTTAAATCGGGACTTCTAGCAGGCCATGCAATAGGCCCATTTCGGCCGACCCACTTTTCGTGGAATTCATTATTAAGAAACTGCGTGACAACTCTTCCGTTATGGGCAGGGTATCCGTCCATCTGCCACCAAATTTCAGATCGTTCTGCAATTGCAATACCATCAAGTAAATTTGGACCGATTTGAGTCTCCAGCAAGTTATAAAACGCGGATGAATTCAGCCGTTCAGGAAGAATTTAGTACTAACCATTTTCTGAATAATTGCCCCCATTGCACCTATAAAATTCGAACTCGAATTTTTCAAAACTCCTTAGTTATTTTATGATTTTTTTTACAAAACCTTCTTCAACCTCTCCTAAATCTATCAAGGGGTTCGGAAAGGTGATCCCCAGGCCTATGATTTTTTGTTAATACGTACACATCTCCCGAACTAAGCTACAGCAAGCATAGGCCGCTGCTTAGCTCGTTGAGGGGCCTTTTCTTCGCCAGATGGCACGGCCCGACCTTCACGGTCGTTGTGCTATCTAAAGCTCCGTCCCCACGGGCATCTTCGGATGCCCACCAAACCGTCCGTTACAAGGGTTCATGCCGTACATTAGTTTTCTCTAAATGAGCCATACTATCTACTATTGAAATATTTACCCTCATGAACGGGACACCCTATATAACTATTATATATTTTTTTCACATATCCTCCTCACAAACCCACTTGATTCTCTCGTGCAATGACTTGGCAGAAAATGTGAAATATAATTATTTAATCCTGAAATAATCAACTAATCATCTCGTTTCATTTCTCTTTCATATTGCAGGTCTGGTTTCAAAATAAACGATCAAAAGAGCGTCGACTTAAACAACTGACCAGTATGGGACGTGGTCCTTTCTTTGGCGGTGCGAGAAAAATGCGCGGTTTCCCGATGAATCTCTCGCCGGGCGGTCTAGACGATGGTCCACCTGGTTTTCCATATTTTGCAGCCGACGGTAAATTCGAATTTGGCTACGGCGGACCACCTTTTCATCCGCATGACAGTCCATTCTTTCCAGGACACGGTGGACCGATGCCTTTCAATGCTCCAGGTAATTTGTCCGATTCAAAATATTATCCTAATCATCATTTTCACCGTCCTATCTCGATATTGTTTTCTTCTCATAGTAAAATTAGCCTTTTCAACAAGCGATTAATTTTCTGACTTTTCCTTTTGCCCCTTCGAAATTAATACATATAACAACTCTCTCGTCCGTCAAGAGTATCTAATCATCATATTTTTGTGTTTTCTCTTTCTTCTGTTCCGTCAGGTGGACCTATGGATCATGCCGGCCCAATACCTATGGTGAATGAATTCAGTCTAACGCCCGAATCGAATTTCATCAATCAATCAGGACAACCGGTGAACACAAACAATGGCCCGCCACCGGATCATATAATGGGAGCGGGCGGACCACGTAGCGGATCACCTGAATTCATGAGCTCCGGCAATTTCTCCGAACCACAAAATATGCAAAATGAAGGATTGGTTTGGTAATGCGCAATGTACAATTTGAATATTTTCAATCACTAAGGAATAAATCGCCATCACTTATTATCAGTTCGCCGCCGAGCCGAACTCGGTATTAGGCAGCAGCAGCACACCTACACACGCGGAAGAAGTTTTGCTATGAGAAATCTGATCAACTTTATCACAGATCCCTCCTGTTGGAGTTGCACATTTCATCTTAGTGTGAAATTGAAAAGAATCCTGAAAGGTTAATAAGGAAACATACGAGTATGTATAAAGTGAAATAAAATTGTTAAAAGACACCGCGAAAAAAATGTTAACGCATTGTAAAACAAGGCTTTCGTAATAATATTGTCCAGTAGACGATAATTGAGATTGTTTCATTTTCGGTGACTGGGTTTTGTATCAAAGTCCTATCTTTTTTGATTTCCCATGAAATTCTTTTCACCAGATTTGATCCCCAGTTCAACGAAGAAGAAACAATCTTTAAAAGTCAATTACTGAATATACTCGATATAGTTTAGTAACAAAATTTCCTTTAGTCATATTCACCATATGTTTACAGCTTACCACTACCGAATTTAAAAAAACTTATTAAGAAAATCAAAACTCAAAACTTTTAGACCGAACACCAAACATTTAAAGCAAAAATTAATTAAATCAGAACGAAACTACTTTAAAAACGCAAAATTTATTCTTGTCAAATAGGAAAATCCAAAATAATTATTTATTCACTATTCGTTTCGTCTCTGTCCTAAAAAAGATAAGAAGATAAAAAGATGTGCGTTAAAAATAGAGTAAATGAAAAGAAAGAATTGTACGCAACTGTTATATACTATATAAATAGCATAAGAACTTAAACTTGTATAAAAGTAGTTTTTAAGAGTAATTATACTATATAAATTAATTAATATTATTATATTATGACATTTAAAACTACATTGTTGATAATATTTCTTTTCTTGGGAATTTTCTTCTATCGCATTGTAGCATAATGAGGAATCGTCTCAACTGCTGGACATCTTTATTAGTTGGCTCCTTACACAATTGGTTGCTATCCTCACTCTATCTACTCTTTCAGCTTTTTAGCACTTGGAATTAATTTAGTAAAACTATTTACAATTTGGCTCGAAAGATGGATTTATCCCCATTTCTTATGTGGTAAAATGTTGGGATGGAATTGTCAGGAAACAGGTTTGCGTCAAAAAATATTGATACCGCAGAAACTGAGACCAAATAAGGGGGGGAGTAGTGTGCAAAAGGTGATGTAGTTTGTTGTAACAGTTTAGGGGTAGGTGGGGTAGTAAAAAATCCAAATTTGTGTCAACCCCTGTGCTCCCGCCGCCATCTTGGAAAAACTTACAAAAATTGGCTCTTTAACAGTTTTTCGTCTATAACTCCGTTCCAGTTTACTTGCACGCAAAATATGTACGGTTCATTTTTATAGAGAACAAAATTTCCTACAAATTTAAATGCGCAATTTGCTTTTCTATAATTAATAGCAAGAAAGCTATGATACTATCAAAAAAGGTAAAAATTAAGGACCTTGCAACATTTTTAGTTTTTTCGTATTCGCATAAGAATGACTCTGCAAAGCTTCGTTACAGCGAAAAGGTCCTTGAAATAAGTCGTGTAGAGAATGATGAACTGGCTCCGACGCTCTTCAACCTGGCATTTGAACCAGCCATTCGGGTAATAAATGTGGACCACAGCGGCACACTTCTCTTCGAGTCCACGCAGTTGATAGCGTACGCTGACGACAATGACATAATGTCCCGAAACATGCACGCCGCAGAAGAACTTCTAGATAATCTTGACACGGTTGCAAGAGAAGTTGAAATACGCATTAACCAGGACAGAACAAAAATAATGATGCAATCACGAATAAGGACGCCAGAACCACCAAACATCAACGTCGGGGACCTGAATTCGTAGACAACTTTACATACAACTAGCAAATAACACTTTCTTCTCGGTCCTACCGAAGCATGTGCACAGAAATACAAAGCATATACAAAACCATCCTACGACCTGTGCTTTGCTATGGCTGCGAAACCGGGATCCTTATTCAAGCCTCCGAAAACGTGATAAACACACTTTAACGAAAGGTCTTTCGGCGGATTTGCGGGGCAGCCGCATCTGGTACAACCATGAGTTGTACGAACTGTACGATGATCTGAAAGTTTCGAGAATCATCAAACTACAACGTCTACAATGGGCAGGACATATAAAATACAACGAATGGACGATGACCGGACGACGCTTCGACGGGGCAAGGCTGCAAGGAAGACTGAGAGCTCGTTGGAAAGACTCAGTAGATGAGGACGCCGAACAACTGCTGGGCGTCCAAAATTGGAGGACGCGATCACTTGACCGAGATAATTGGAGGACGATAATCCTGGCGGCCGGGGCCCGACGTCGGACTGACGCGTCACGAAGAGAGTATTAAATTTCCTACAAAATGCACTATGAATTTTGTTTGCACGATAAACAGGAATACCGGAACCAGATTGAACGCTGAAAGAAGCAGCAGCGGCGGTAGCAACAACACCAACATGCAGATCTGCTTTTGCCGCTGTCGCTGCCGTTGCGTCCAATCTAGATCGAGTAAGGGAAATAATTGGACAGTCCGCCCCGCTGACGCTGCTGCTGCAGCCTTCGTTCAATCTGGCTCGGGCAAAAGGGAGTTAAGATAAAAAACAAAAGTTACTTTTTTTCATGTTGTGTGCTACCTGTGTGTAGCTGTGTGTGTGCTCCTTCGGTTTTAGACACGAGTGGTTGTGCGCACTGAAACTGCATCCACGGTTAAGAACGTGTACTTTCGAAAACCGGGACGAGGTAAATTACCGGAAGTTACGTACAGCGCATCATCTTTCAAGTATAGTTCACAGGAGAGCATTTTGCTTCTTCACGCAGTAAGTGGTTGCGACACAACCTCTACTATCTACCGTTTCGGAAAGTTTTGCCGGTTATTTCTAAAATATTAATTATAACTTGAAGAGGCCGAGAAGTTTCGCGATCCAGATGCCACAACTGTACAAATTTTAGAGGCAGGTGAACGGATTTTGGCAGTCGTGCAAATTCGGTAAAATCACTTACTCTAGGTACAATAAATTTATTTCCAGTATTACCAAAATGAATCCTGCAAATCTACCACCAACGCCAGATGCCGCGAATTTTCACATGTCGCGAATTTATCACCACGTTATGACGTGGCTAGGAGTGCAAAAAGAGCAACTTGAATATGGGGTTGGAAGAGAGGAGGCAGAAATCTAGAACCCATCACTACCGAAAGGGATGTTGCTCCTCTAAAACTTTTAAGAACCGTTCCCTGCAAATGCGCCACTGGATTAATTGCGGCTGCAAGAAAGCGGGTCGAAACTGTTCTATTTTATGCAAGATGTACAATATTATGTATGTATCATAACAGAACTGACCAAAATTGGTTCTCGACGACGAGGAGGAAAAGACATCGGCCCACTCTTTCCTTTGCGAGAAAAATCAATCATTGAATCAATAAATTTATTTTCGGCGAATATTTTTCGTCAGGGCTCACTAAGTGATGGATACATCTGAAAGGTGGGCTACTTTGCATTAAATGAGGTAGCACTAATTTTTATACCATTCACGGATGTGATAGGGTATATTAACTTTGTCATGAAGTTTGCAACGCACAGAAGGAAGCATCTCCGACCATATAAACTATATACATTCTTGGTCAGTATGATGAGATGAGTCGATTAAGCTTTGTCCGTCTGTCCGTCTGTTTCTATGCAAACTAGTCCCTCAGTTTTAAAGCTATCGAGCTGAAATTTTGTACAGAACCTTCTTTCTATTGCACGCTGTATATATGTCGGAACCAACGGACTCGAACCACTACGTCATATAGCTACTATAGGAACGACCGGTCCAAAAATTCGTGTTTGTGAAAAAAAAACTTTTTTATTTCTAAAGATATCTTTTCCAAATTTCGCGAAAATCAATAATATCTATAGTTAAATTACATTTACGAATTTGGTTGAAATCGGACCACTACGTCATATAGCTGCCATAGGAAGGAACGGCCAGTCCAAAAATTCATCTTTGTGGAAAAAACTTTTTTATTTCTAAAGATGTCCTTTTCACATTTCACACTAATCAATAATATGTTTAGCTAAATCACATTCCTGAATTTGGTTGAAATCGGACTACTACGTCATATAGCTGCCATAGGATAATGACCGGTCGAAAAATTCGTCTTTGTGAGAAAAACTTTTTTATTTCTGAAGATATTGTTTTCAAAATTCACAGTTATCAATAGTATTTTTAGTGAAATCATATTTCCGAATTCGGTTGAAATCCGACCACTCTATCATATAGCTGTCATAGGAACGACCGTCCCAAAAGCAAGTTTTTGTCAGAAAAACTTCTTTTATTTCTGAAGATATCTTTACGAAATTGCATATTATTCAATCGTATTGACTGCTAAGCCACGTTCCTAAATTTGGTTGAAATCGCCCCATTATTTCATATACCTCTTATAGGAACAGTGAAATCGGAACAAGTTTTATTACTAATTTCAAAGAGGCAAATGTACCACAAAACACAACGAAGGTAAGCTAGCCGAAGGCTAGCTTGTTTATGTATAATTGTCATATAGGGAAGACGCCGATTGCCTTCAAACAATTTGTGTTCATCTTGAAAATTGTAATTTTTTCAAAACTTGGTTTTGTTGTTTTTATCGTAACTATTGATGCTACGGATGTTCCAGTAACTCCAATTAAAGCCAATCGAATTTCCTACAAAATGATCTAATGACTTTTCTCGAAAGATAAATACTCTCAGCGATTTGCAAGACCGAAGTGAAAATGTTAACATCCGTTTTCTCAATGTCTAGTTAAATCTTATCCTGTAGATAAATGCTAAACGGCACTCATCTTCCGGTTAAGAATTTATCGGACAATAATTCCAAACAGCTGATACGGGCTGCTGAGATTTTGACAGCTAGAACTGTTTACGTTTGCACATTCAAATGAGACAATTAAACTGGTCACAAGTAACAGAGTTCCTGATATTCATTCGAAGGAAACGGATCTGAAACCAACTCAGCCGTAAAATAATGCTGAGAGAGAGTGGCGCAGACATAGAATAGAATTGGACATAACTCTGCCAAGAAAATCAGCTAACTTTCTACCGCATTAGCTGCGCTGTGGACTGCGTTATCATATTTTGAGCATTCATGCGCTAAGGTTAAATTTAGTGTCCCGGATAGCTGCCAGTTAGCATTTTAGCCAGGCGTTGAGAAAACGGGCCATAATCTTCTAGGGAAAATTTTTAATTTTTTAAAGAGCTAACTTTCGGAATATTTCTTTCTGGAGATGATTTTTGTACTGAAGTTCCGGAAATTAAAAGCTCTTTTAAAGTTTCATTTATCTGGAAAGTTTGCAGGTGTCTTTAGTGAGATTCTGCAAAATGCCCTAAATATTTTATCTGGGTGGACTACGCAAGTGGGTGTGGGGATCAATCCGACCAAAACAGCCTTGTTCTCTTCACCAGGACGAACACTCTACCTTTACTAATAGCACGATTGCTGAAGGGGACGAGACTGGCCCTTAACGAAAGAACTAAATTTCTGGGACTTACATTTGGTAGAAAGCTCCCTTGGAAGGTAAATATTGAGGGGCGCGTTGCTTAGGCAACACTTGCTCTGTACTCTTGCAGTCAGGCTATTGGCCTGAAATGGGTCATGCGGCCAAAGGTGGTCTTTTGGATGTACGTATCAGTCATACGCCATATTTTAATACTCGTATATGGGGTAGTAATTTGGTGAACTTCACTCCTCCTACAGGTCTCCTACAGGACTCTATTAAACAAAGTTCAAAGATTATCCTGTATTGCTATCACTGGTGCTCTCAAGACCACACCAACTGCTGATATTCGTGTATTGCTTAATTTGCTTGCCTTCGACATCTTGGCCGAACAGTTAGCTGCGATCACAGCCATCCGTCTTCGGGAAGCCGGGCAGTGGAAATTGTCTACTATTGGTCACTCGGCCATAGTGGACATGGACAATCGTGATATTCCAGATGAAACAGATTACACCTCTCCGCTGTACTCCGACAAAGGCTATACCAGCCTAATACTCCTGGGACAAGAGTGGGGCATAAATAGTACTCCAGAGTCGGAAGCTATAAGTTTTTTTTACGGATGGCTCGAAAACAGTTGAAGGTGTGGGCTAGGGTATCTTTTCAGAGAGACTGGATTTTGGCTTGTCACTTCATCTTTCAGCATTCTGTAGTGTCATCCAGGCGGAAATCACCGTAATTGAATAAGTTTTGTCTTGTTTGGGTCGTAATGTAGTATCTGCTAGAACTATTAGTATCTATACCGGCAGTCAGGCGGCGATAAAATCACTGGACGCTGCACTTCGAAAACCATAGTGAGGCGCCGCTCTGCTCTCAAGGAGCTCAGCGTTTTTTTGAACATCACTTTGAGCTGAATTCCAGGTCATAACTGTCGGGTGAATGAGCTGGCTCCGGTGAGTACCACCAAAGAGGATTGATAATTCTACAAGAGTTATCACTCCATATAACTTTCCCCTCTGCCAGGAGATTTGTATGTATTGACAAATTGTATAGACTTCACAAGAAAGCTGACTCCGCCTCTGGCGGTAGATTTGTTTGTATTGATTCTCTTGTGTATCTATACTGTGTAGTTTATACTATGTTTATACAATTTGTCAATACATACAAATCTCCTGGCAGAGGCGAAACTTCTATGGAGTGATATCTTGTGGAATCTATACAATTTGGTACCACCAATGTGGACATAGGATGTTTTCGCCCTATCAAAATACCTTTTGGGGTTTGCCGATTGCTTGTGCATGGGGGGGAGGGGTACTTGCGTTGCACATGGCGGGCAAGTCGCTGTCGTATATTCCGTCCATGTGATGATGTTATTATTGCTTCTGCTTGACCGTCGCTTCGAGGAACACACCCCGTGCACGATCGTCGATGAACTTCCGTCGCAGGGCTGTCGTCGGTCAACTTTCATCGCAGGGCTGTCGTCGTTGAGCTACAGTCCCATTGGTCGGCTCGGATAGGAGGTGCATGCTAGCAACTGCATCATCCTGAATTTATATGCTACCGAAAAGTCAACAAAGCATAACTATGACACGCCTCTGCCCTGAAAGGGTCAAGGCAGTCAACATAACATAGAACCTGAGCTGATGATAAAGCGAAGGAGACAACCGATAATGGCGTTCTCCAGATCTTCGAGTTCTGACAAAAAATATTTGCCGAAAGTTTATCTCTATCTCGGTTACAACCGTACAGGTCTGGAAGCATGTGCAGCGAGAAAACACACTACGGTAGACCTGTGCAAGTACACCTCAAGGTATAGCATGTACCTCTTGCACATTTAGCCGCATACCTTCGACAAGTCGGGAAAGTTTGTGGATTATTGTTACAGCCTGCACCACAGGAACAGGACAACACAAACATCAGTGGACACGTAGGGATTCGAACACGTAGCTGGCCGATGGCATGAGAAATCAGACTGATGTATCAACACACTGACCTACCCCCGCCCCAATTTGTGTTGCGCACCCCAAAATACATTTAAAACATGAGAAAAATTATCTCTCCTTCAGATCATTCCACGATACAGGATCGTGGACTAATTTTGTTTAATTATTTTCATTATTACGTACTTCAATAAATGGTCTCTAATATCTTGAATATTTGTTCCCTGAAATTTATAAGTTATTGGTTCTAAATTAGCAACATCGTTATCTGATAGTTACGGTGCGCTGAATTTCGAGTTTCTCTACTATTTAAGAGCAAAGCTGTGATATCCACATTTTATTGTTACAAAGAAAGTGCTGGTGCAGTTCGTTTTTCGTGTCAAATCTCTGTATTCACTAGCTAAAACCTGTGGGCGAATCGTCAAGTTAAAAGATAAATAGAGGGGTCATCATCACACACAATCCATACTTGTTTCGTGTGCATTTTTTTATCGCCTACCTTTGCCTATCAGATCAACTGTCAATTGACACTTGAGAACCGGAAAAGACATTCGTGAAGAAAAAAATAATATTGCCAATTGGTTGAGTGTAAACAGATGGTATAGTGCGCATTTTTTTACACTGTGGGCAAATGGGTACCAAAAATATTGATCACGATCTAGTAAATGACAATGAACAACAGAGATGTAAGGTTTGCGTATCCGCAAGTGAAAAGAGATGCATTATCTGATCCTTGCATGCCGAAGCATCTACACAGGAATTCATAGAGCAGAATTACAACCGAATGAGGCCGTTTGTCCCCTCTAAAGATCCGGTCAGAAAAAGCGACAGCCTCTCTCCCACTTACGGATACACAACACTTTACATCTCAGTTACTTACTGTCATTGACTATAGATCAGAATCAGTGCTCGCCAAAACACGGCCAATGACTCATATTCACTCTATATCGTATACCTTTAGGCGAAATTCACACACACGACACCCCGCTGCACGACTGCTTGAAATTTCAGTCGAGATACACAGCATCAAATGTGCGGATTCACACCCATCGGTCAGCATGCGATACGATCGACTATGCTTGGCTATTGTGCGTGGCTGCGTCGGAGCTGAAAATGTAGCTAATCTGAATATCGCCTTACAGTTCATCTGAGCTCAAATATGCTTGACACTCCTCTAGTGTAACTCACTAGAGGAGTTGTTGTTTGTTGTTGTTGCTTCACACCATCTTCACCTTCACGGCTTATGCTAATAGAATTCTCACACATTCGTGCGTGGTAGTCTTGCACACGGATAGCTGCCAAAATGTTCATGCCTGCGCCTGAAGTAAGACTTTGACAGGCCATGGAACTACCAACCCGTCTCCGTAAGTTGTTATCTCAGACTCTCGAAAAATAAAGAACCAACCAACAGTATAAACCGAAGCCACATCAGCCCTTTCCCCAAAAATACCATAAATAGAGTGATCATATGCAACTCAGATTCCAATAAAAGAAATACTAAATAGAATTAAAAAATACAAAAGAGTTTACTGTTAATAAGTTATTTATTTTTGTATTATATTCATTATGTCTACTTTTCCCTCACATTATTTTATCTCGTAAAAAGAACTGTAGTCATAATTCCAAATTTATATATAGTAAAATAAAATATAGCACTAAGTGACTTGTTATAGTACTCTGTATATTGATCAAAAAGAAGAAGAACAAATAGATAACAATTATATAAATACATCAAAAAAAAAGAAAACAAACAAACAAAATAATGCGATTTTCATTATTCACAAACAAATATTTAGAACATATTCCAAAAATAGTGTAAAGAGCTGAGATTTTATTATATAAAAATTAAAGAAGAAAATGATAAATAAAAGTTCACACATTAAAACATAAAACATCTATCTAATTTGAGGGGAATATAGTGAAAAAATAAAAGTACAGAAAATCTGAGAGATACAGCCTTTAAAAATAGAAGTAATGTAAATATCATAAAATAATATACTCGAAAATAAATATACCGAATTATATTGTCAGTGTATTGTAAATATGTAACTGGAAGGAGATGATGATCAAAATCGTATATGTAATAATAAAATGCTAAAAAATCAACACTGTAACAATTGATTAAAAAAAACAACTGTAATATACAAATGAAAAACAATATTAAGCCATCAGCATTAATTATTATTATGATAAAAATAAAAATTAATTTGTCGGCTAAATACAGCGATTCATATATAAAACAAAAAAAAAACTTTTATTATCATTTGGGGTTTCACTACTTTTTAACAGGATATGGTGTCTTTTCTTGTCTCCCAACTAGAATGCCGCTTCATCTCAAGATGCATTCTTTGTATATTAGTCGAGTTCATTTCACTGGATTTCGGGTTTAGACCGACCACGAGTGAAAAGAATGCCACGGATCTGCGACGAGCGAACTTAAACAGCCACCATACAGATACTTCACCGCGTGGGGCGAGTTGCGGACTCAGTATACATAGGTGCGAAAAAAAATGATGTTCAACCAATTCACTTTCAACTCTAATCCGATAAGATCCCATACGAGACCTGGATCAAAACCGGTCTGTCGTTTTGCAGCTATTACCGCCGTTACAATTTCCAACGTTCAACCAGAATTATCAGTTATACCCGAACCAGATTGAACGCCGATGGCAGCAGCAGCTACCAAATGTCAAGTTAGAAAGCACTCATTTCCGATACGTGACCTAGATTGAACGCAGCAGCGGTGACAGCGCCGAAAGTAGATGTGCACGTTGTTGTAGTTGCTGCTGCTTTCGGCGTTCAATCTGGTTCCGGCATTATTTGTGGACGAAGCAAGACATTTGACAGATTGTTTCTACCTCCTACGACATATACACCCAGGTGGTAAGTGTTGGAGCTAGTCGGCTGTGAAAATTTTCAACTTTGCAGTGTTGCACCAACGTTTTCAACAGAACTTTAATCGGTTTTCAGGAAAAAATATAGTCTTTCGTGTTCTTATTTATTATTCGCTTACTATCTTTATGAGTTGGGTTCAAACCCGGAAAAAAATAATAACTTTTCTCTATTACAAACAGAGGCAGAGTGGGTAGTATGATATATAAGTATGAGTGTAGTGTAATGGAGAGGGTGTGCTTTGTTTATAAATTTTCTGTTGATTCTCTTGATCTTAGAGTATGTTTTCAAGCCAGGAATTTAACTTGAACGTTTCAAATTTCAAAATGGCACCCAAAGTTGGCCAAATGGATGGCGCATTGGATAACTATCGTGCCTCTTCCTGCGCTATCATCTAGGGATCCCGCCCCCACAGAAAAACGAAAAAATCGAAAAAAAATTGGAAAAGTGACCAAGACTATATTTACGCGACACAACCAGTACGGGTTTTCGGACCTCTGTATCTCCGGCCCCAGGTGATTGTGGGGGCTCAAATTTGGTATGGTCATTGTCTCGTCTTACGAAGTGTTGCAAATTTGATTTCGATACGAGGAAAAACACCCGAGATATGACAGTTAGAAAATCGCAATTTTTCAAATTTTTCTTGTCCTCTCGTTGTATTTTGACAAATCTACAGCCTCGTAGGGAGCAAACCTCGGTCTGTTTTCTTTTCTCACAGATTGACTGTGTCCCAGGGGTATGCATAGGCTATCATTTGCACTGATCCGTGTAGTAGATAAAAAGATACATCCAAAAATGTGAAATTTTATAGAGTTTCTCGCTTGAGTCTTTTAATTATTTCAATGAAAAAAAAAAATCGTTTAGGTATTACCCGTGGTCCGTGGTTCAACTAAATTTGGTACATAACTTCCTTTGGTTAATCGGAACTTTTTGTGACACTTGGTTTCATTCTGCACACCAACTTAGTATGCGTCTGTAGCTTAGCTCGGCAACACACCGGGCATTTTTTTCTTGCTACTCGAAACACGGTCTCTGGCGGTTCAAGCCCCACAATGGGACCAAATATTTTTTGTTCTCAAATTCCCTCTGTTTTGATTTCTCCAAACTTAGTGGTTACGTATGGATAGAAGCACTCATCAGGTCTTGCATCTTTGCAGCTATCCATGTGCAAGACGACCACGAAAGTGTGAGAATTCTCTTAGTATAAGCCGTGAAGGTGTGATTTTACTTGAAAACTCGACCGTGGAGGTCTAGATGGTGTGAAGCACTTATATCAACTCACTAGAGAGGGTGAGAAGTGAATTTGTTCCCTGACAATTTTACTTTTATTTTTTATTATTTTATTAAATTAAGTTCCTTTGGTTATTAAGACAAAATGATTATATTTTGGCACGGCTGGAGATGTGCGTCAGGACAAAAGGACTCTATTATTATGAAATGAAACAAAAAACAAAGCTGGTTGATTTAGAATACACCCTTAGGTGTCCAGATTAACTTTTGCTGGACGAAAATCCGAGGAATTTGAGCTTTTTTTAAATATTATCCTTATAACTCTTAAACGGTAACTTGGATCGAAAAAACTTGCACAAGTACATATATTATTATTGTTGAATAATATACTTCAAAAATTAACTAATTCAATCAGGGTTCAGTATGTATACCTTAAAGCGAGGCGTGAAGCTACGAGTACTTTGGCGGTATTGTGTTCATATCAATCCTTTGTGCGGCTGAGGAGTTGTTCTTGGCGGGGAACTTTTTACAACAGGGTTGTTTTTGGGAGATATCATATATTTTTGCATAATATTGTAGTAGTCGTAGTCTGGATGGCGCAACGGTCAGCACGTTCGCCTTCTATGCACTGAGACCGGTTCGATTCCTACTAAGTGCGGTAGTCTTCGATAAAAAAGGGAATTTACGTGTCGGAATAATATGCTGCGCAGGGATGGTGTGTGGTAGGTAATAGGCGGTTTTGACCAAATTTATATCATGTGAGATTTCGATATATAGATAATAGGGGTTCTATGATGCATGATATTAATAATAGCTACGGGGATGTGAATTGTGTTTGAAAAGAGGTCGGTACAATATTTATTGTACATAGCAGTAGGTGCACTATAAATCGAATCCAAAAATTATTAGATGATGCCTATTTGAAAGAATTGAGTTCCAATAGAAAAACAAAATAGGCAACAGAATGGTATCATGTTTACGAGGAAGTTTCGTCTTTCATGAAGTGTCGGGTTTCTCTGAAAGCCAGTGCAAATACACTACACATACCAAATTATCAATGAGAGAACCAAAACTATGCAATTAAAATATTAAAATTTATAAAGAAACGACAATTATCAACACACGAAAAAACATAAAACAGAGTGAATGAAGATACAAACAGGTCATAAATTCCGGAATTCTTCAATTGTTTTCGTTTGTAAATTGGCCCTTTTGAGACAACACTGCACCTTCTGCCCCTAAAATGTAGTTGTTGTTATATGATCTGCCTTTAGGCTTCGTTTACGTTAAAGGTGCACTTTTAGCTTATTTTATCACTTCTAGGAGAAGACGGAACAGAAGGATTCCCTCATTAATGATACTTCCTTTATTATTATCTTATTCTTAGACACAAATTTGGGGCAGATATGATTTTGCTGAATGTTCGATAATAGACCTCATTTAATCATTTTTCGATTAAATTTGCTATGCAGCAGTTGCAACACTCGCGTTTCATATGCTGTACATTTCATTTTCTCATAAAAATCATCATATACACTTCATAAAATATTCAGATGGCTTAAAATTGTCGTTTCAAACAATTAGCACACAATTCTTTCAAATTTCCTTTTCCACCTTGCAAAAGTCTTAACTTAACCTCATTTTTCGATAATCTTTTAACCATTTATATGCAATTATTATAAATACATGTATTAACATCTAAATAAGCCTTATCTTTTATAATATCATGCATTAAACAGCCCACCTCCTCGAAATGCTTTAAATATGTACGCATATACCATTCCCACTATCGGTGTAAGTCTTCTGAAGATCCGAATGACTTCAAACAAGTTGGTAGAACGCTTCCTTGCTAAGAATATAATTTTTCTAGTTCAAAGGATTCAAAGTGGTCTCAACAGTAGTCTACTGCATTTGCTTCATCACTCTCCATCATATGATACTCATCTTGCCTAGATATCGCTTCCTTGCAAAAACATCCTTTTTCCCGCCCAAAGGACTCAAAATGCCTTTAACAGTCTACTGCATTCGCCTCGCCACTTCCAGTCATGTGATACCTATCCTGCCTAGACATCGCTTCCTTACGAAGAACATCCTTTTTCTTCTCCAAAGGACTCAAAATGCCTGCACTTTCTACGACCGTGCAAACTCAGTTTCCATGTATTCAGTATCTACAGAAGGGATAAAAATTATTTTCAGATCTTTCCCTAATTATTATTAAAAAGCCCCAAAATTGGCATAATTTTACTGGCCTAAAACTATAATAGTACTCCCAAAAAAAATAATCGTTATTGGAAGAATATACATATTTAATATTTCCTCAAGCAGTTCGTGTTCACCTGTTTGAGGTACCCTGATATCATGATACTAATAAAAAAAATCCACAATATTCATATGAAAGTAAGCAATTTGTTGCTTTGCGTGTTTATCGAGCTCCTCACCCTGGTTTCATGTCATCAGTTGGCGTGTCTGAAAATTTATATATGGCGTTATTTAGTTGCAGGGACAGAACAAAACTGTCAGTTCAACTGTTCTACTAATAAACGACTGTTTTTTAATGACTGCGTGTAAGATGTGTTTCCTTGACAGATTGTTATGACATGATTTTATTAGCTGTTAATGAACAAGATATTCCTTTATTTGTTTACTCTTTTTTTATCCACTAGGCAAGTGGATAGGTGCAAAGCTCAGAAATTGATTTATTATGCTAACAAGTCAAGGCACGGAATTAGTATAAATTGTTCCAAATATAGGATAGTTAATTTAGTTTACTGATCTCAATTTACTTTTTTTTCCTCAAAGGTTATAAAGTGCTATTCGGTAAACCCACGGTTGCCAAATTATTAGGGACACTACTCATACTTGTAAATTTTCTAGTTTAAATAATTTTTTTTGCAAAGATAATTGGTTATAGGTCTCATAAGTAGTTTTTATTTATCAGAGTGTTTTATTGAAATTATAAAAAAAAAACCATAAGTTACTCGGGCCAAGCATTTTTTTTTGTTTCGTAAAGGTAATATGTACGTGCATTAATGAAGAGATAATATTTAGTGTCCGACCGAAGCTTCGGCTTTGGCCACATTCGGCCTTCGGGCGAAATTGAGATATGAGCCGTCCGCCAACCATTCTATCCTTATTGCCCCATTTTTACCTACCTACCCTGTTTGTGTTGTCTTCCACATGCCTATGAATTTTTGTTAATACGTAAAGGACAGGGGCAACGAGCGGCGAAAACCCCGCCCACATCTCCCGAACTGAGCTACAGCAAGCATAGGCCACTGCTTGGCTCGTTGAGGGGCCTTTTTCTTCGCTACATGGCACGGCCCGACCTTCACGGTCATTATGCTACCTTAGGCTCCTTCCCCACGGGCATCTTCGGATTCCCACCAAACCGTCCATTACACTTATTAAAAAAAAAACTTGAAGCGCATTTCTTGTATTGCCTTTCAGTTGCACAGATAACGTTTTGGTCAGCCTGGAAATCGGAAATTGGGTTTTCTGGCTAATATTGTCCTATTTGCCTTCGTATGGTGATATTCCATCTGTTAACTTAACGCATGCTATAGCTTCAGCCAAAGCAAGCAATATTAGTGTCACTGTAATGCACATCATGTCGTGTGGGGTAGCTCTGACACGAATAAACGGGGAGAGGCGTTCTTCGAATACTTGATGGGAACAAATGTCCTCATTTTTAATATACATAGGTGTCGAGACTACCTTTGTCACCAGAAGTAGGAAGGAAGTCCTCGTTATTACCCTCGCTTCAGAGAATTAGAGGGTTTCACCAGATCATTGCTTCTCAGATAATAGATATCTGCAATTTAGTCTGGACGTTAAGCTTGGACTCAACCCGATTTTAATAAATCGTAGAAGGACAAACTGGAGCACATATATCCCATATGATCCAGGTAATGAACAGGATCGGGATACCTTGGTGGGAATCCTTACAAAAGCACTTACAGAATCCGCGGCTAAAGCGTGTCCTGCCAAACCAAATCCAAAATGAAGAGCTAAACCAATGTGGTGGAGTCCTTAAGTCGGTGAGCTCAGAACAACCTGCCGAAGGTGCTTCAGTAAGGCTAAATCGTCCGGGCTGAGCTCTGATTCGTCGCTATATCCAAAACTACTCAGCTTGTATAAGAAGGAACTTAGGAGAACTGAGCGCAGCTCATGGAAACTCTTCTGTGAGCGCATTGAGGAATCTAGCGACTCCTAAAAATCTTGTCGACGATCCCGACAATGAGGGGACATTTGATGAAACAAGACGGGACTTGGACATCCTCTAGTCAGAAGACTATATCGGCTTGTCGCTCGACATACATTTACTTGATAGCTCTACCCTTACTCCTCTCTATAATGGCTATTCAGTCATTTCTTTCGAAGGAGAAGTTAATATAGGCCATTAACAGTTTTGACACCTTCAAGTCCGCTGGACCTGACGGTATCATTTCCGAAGACCAACAGTTTATGTTGGATGTGGTATATCCTTGGATCGAATTCATTTTCAGGGGATGCCTGGAGCTGGTTTATATTCCCTATTTATGGAGGGAGGTCCAGGTTGTTTTCATTCCGAAAGCGGGAAAAAGCTCGTACGCTCGACCCATTAGCTTGTCCTCATGTCTGCTAGTAGTATTAAAGACACTGATCGACACCTACCTGCGCAGCACTATTCCTGCTCAGTTGCTGTCTCTCTCCCAGCATGCTTACTGGAAGGGAAGATCATTGGATACGGCGATACATGCTTTGATAGGCTGCATCGAAAACTCTCTTGAATACATGGAGTATACGTTGGTTGCATTTCTGGATATTGAGGGTGCTTTTAATAATATAGAACCGGTGGCTATCACTGACGCACTTGCAAAGCTTCATATACACGACTCAATCTCCAAGCTTATTTATCTGTTGCTGTCATTGAGAGTATCTGTACATAACTTAGCACATCGTCTGTGAGTAGACATGTGAGCAGGAGAACTCCTCAAGGTGGGGTCTTCTCTCCCTTTATTTGGAATCTGGCGATCAATAAATTGCTTGAAGCACTGGTTCGGTTGGGGGGTAAACCCACTGTATATGCGGATGGCATTGTAATCGCTATCTCAGGGAAGTTCCCCTGTATTCTCAGTGATTTAATGCAGAGGACCCTGTTTGATCTCTGACAAAGCTAAATTTCTTGGGCTCATCTTGGATAAAAGAAATATGCTGGAAGGCTAACATTCAGGAGTGAGTTAAAAGGGCCACTGTTGCATTGTACTCATGTAAAAAGGCGATAGGTAGGAAATGGGGACTGCAAGTGAGGGTGGCTTTCTGGCTCTAAGTGTCGGTCGTGCGTGTCATTCTTATGTATGGGATAGTGGGCTGGCAGACGGCGCTTAGAATCACATTTCACAGAGGCTTGTTTGAGAAACTGGCTTTCACTGAACCACATTTACCACTGGGCATCCGGCCATTCTGAACAGCTTGGACGTTCCTGAAACCACGGACTATACCGTGTCGAAACTTGAGTTTGAAAAGAATTTCTACTGCCTGATCCCCTCTCGTGAGGAGTGGGCGGATAGCACCGCCTTAGAATCTGATGCCGTAAGCATCTTTACTGACAGCTCCAAGAGTGAAGATGTTGTCTGGGCTGTTGTTTATTCGGAAATGTTGAATATCAGACTGCCCTTCTGTCTCGCGGATTACTGTAGTGTTTTCAAAGCTGAGGTCAGTGGTAGTTTTCGAAACGTTGCCAAGCCTCTGGTAACTTGAAAGTTGGCCTTAGAGGCTGAGGCGACGTCGAGGGCTAACATCAGGTGGAGTACTGGTAACACATGTTGCGTGGCAGAGCAACTATGGCCTAGACTGAATCCTAGTCGCTTTTCGAGGTTGATTTCGCTGGATAGAAACCGCATCGACTACCGTACAACGATTACTGCAGAAGCTGTGGGGACGAAGATGAGGAGGAGGATTTCATCTGCTCTGCATCTGCCCTGCCCTTGCCGGTAGTAGGAAATTCTCCCTTGGGTTTAATTGCTTCACAGATCTAAACTATCTTAAGGAGGTGAGTGCTGGTCAGATTCATAGGTTCATTGTTCGCTCCGGATGGTTCGCGGATTAAGTATTGGTTGGAAGGTCTCCCTGTTGGGTCCATATTAGTGGTATCCCAACGGACCCAGTGGTGGTCTATGTGTGCTCCGTATATCGGAGCAGCCCCTATAACCTAACCTAACCAACCAGAGAATTTGACATCAAAGTACCAATAGCGAATAGACAATGGTAAGGCCAAAAATTGTGTTTTCAGTACCCGGAAGATTATCTTCGAAAGTTGTATTATAAAGTTTGATCAGGTTCTTTTCTCTATAAAAAGTCGTTGAAGTCTTGTTGTCGGTAAATCAGTGTAAGTAAAAATTACTTACGTTGGGCCATGCCGCAAAGTCGATTAATACATACAGCCATTTCGGGTATATTCCTCTTTCGACGGACGATGCATCGTGGTTCGCGATTTGACTAATAGTGGCTTTACCGCTGTAGCGCATAGAGTGAGCGTTTTTCGGCGGTATACTGAGGGTTGCAACAACCTAAGCCGCGGAGCCTACACAAGGGGAGTGCGAAATCACTTAACTACTTATTCGTACACGGAGTCACTAAACACATTTCACTGGCACTGCCAGCGATTTTATGTGCCGAGTTGGATTTCCCAAAGCCAGGCCTGATCTTCGTCAGCGGGTCCTTATTTTTTGGCTACATTCGTCTACTAAATTTTGACGTTGGGGCGACCGGTAGCGCAGTGTGTTGAGGCATCAGTCTCATGTTTGACTACTGGCGTTTCGGGTTCGAATCCCGTCCACGACGACGTTTGTGGCCATGGATGTGCAGGAGGTGCATGCTGGCAACTGCAGTCTCCGAAACCAGTTTATGCCAACGAAACGTCAACTGGGCCACATGGAACAGTTGACGCGCTATGCCCCACAAGGGGTTAGGGCAATTGAGTATTAAAGTTTGATTCTGTCTTTATACGAGTTAGTACTCACAGGCTGTTTTTCTTCACGCCAAGGATCGAACAACCTCTCCCTCGATTGTAGAGCGGTGACCGAACGAACACCACCGAGCGCGTCAAAAAGGAATTCCAAGAAAACTGGAAAACTTTTGAGAAAGAAAAAAATTATGAAATTGGAAATTTTTTAGAAAAAAAAAGTAATTTATAAAATTTCAGAAAATTCCCAAATTTGAAAAAAATATTGTAGAAAACTAGAAAAATTAAAAAAGCTACAATTTTATTAAACTATAAGACCTTAAACTAGAAAAAACTAGCAAATTTAGAAAACTGTTCACCTTAATTTCAGACACACTTCGCCGAAGTGATACATTTTTGATGATACAGCCGTCTCCACCAGGCGAATCCTATTATGTACTCATACATTTGTCTTAATTTTATCCTTTTGTTGAAATAAATGACCATATTGTATTGCGAAGGTGTTTTATTGTTCGAAAAATTCACACGTTCTCATACGACATGAAAAGGGGCGAACATTTGATGGTCAAACGATAATAGAAAAGGATATTGTCTAGGTAGTATATGATGATAGTAGCACGCTTGACCATTTGTTTTCGCCATCAGCATCATTATCCCTCAATCTCCTCGGTATTGTTAAATGTTCGCAGCAAACACCTTACACTGCGGACGAGATGTGAAACCTTGCGAATTGATCTTCAATTTTATCATTCAGCCCTACAGGACTCTGCATGTGGTCTGCGTAATTCACGCGTTTATTGCTGAATGTCGTGTTGTAGTGCTTCACACATGTGGACAGCTGCTATCAGTCACGCTGCTTGATGTATTGTTTTGTGTGGCATCTTTGTGGCTACGTCTTGCGATTGATAAATGTCCGGTAGTTTCATTGCCTGCCATTATATTTAATGGTCTTTATGACACCGTGGAGGCAATTTTATTTTTTGTTGTGTCTTTGGTTCAAGTGACGATAAAAAACATGCGTATGCCAACATAGTGCCAGACAATATGGCACCATCCAACTGATAAGTATAAAATTTTAGGAGTTTTATGATTCTGTTTAAATTGAATTGAAGGATTTCAGTTATGTGGCATCTGATTTGGACCAAATTGTCAAATTCCACTGACTTTAGTACATACTAATTTGACTGAGGGGAAGACCCCTGTGAGGTTGAACGTAACAATAATGCCACGACCTTTCCCCGGCATGTCGAAAGAGGCGACTAAAAAGGACAGGATGTGTATGCCAGCTGCTTGCATCATCCGAAAACGTATATGCTAACAAAACATCAACTATGCCTCGGATGAGGACTGACTCACCAGTTACGAGTATCAGCTATTACAAGATTAGCTTCTGGAATGTGCATACTCTCCTGGTCAACGGATCAGAAGGTTCCCAGAACGCACGATTTCTTCAAGTAGAGAGTGAATTTCTGACGTATAAATTAAACATCTTAGGATTTAGTGAGATAAGATGGTGGAACAGCGGAGAATTTATCTCTCCAACGCGTAGCTCTGTAATCTTGTACTCCGATAAGGTTTCCAGTAGTAGCCGTGAGTCAGATGCAGGGCTCTTTTTGACAAGAGCCGCACGTAGCTGTCTCTTATCCTGGGATACGGTTTCCGATAAAATCATGACCGCTACTCTCCCGACCAAAATGAGAAAAATCACAATTACTCGTATACAATGCTACGCTTCAAATGAACCCTCCAATGTCGTGGCTAAAGACTACACCTACGGATAACTAAACGCCGCGACGTCCAAAGCAGAACAGCCAAACGTGATACTGTAATGGGTATTGGAGATTTGAATGCAAAATCGGGTGCTGATGCCGATAACAATGTGCTCAGCTCAGACATGTCGCGCTCGGTGGCCATGATCGTTCGGTCACCGCTCTACGATTCTAATCTAAAGCTCGGAGATCAAATCTCAGCGCCATCAAAAACGGCCTGTGAGTAATTACTAGTAGAACTCTCACAGTGCTCCGAGCTTGTCAGTATAAAGACGGCGCGGATAGGAGGTGCATGCTAGCAACTGCACTTCCGAAAAGTAGATATGCTATTGAAACGTCAACAAGGCATAGAAATGCTAGAGATTTTGATGCACCCATGCCCCTGGAGGAGTCAAAGCAATTAGACAGAGAGAGTGAGAGAGAGAGTTTGTCTACCTAGGTAGCATTGTTTCCGAAAATTGTGGTGCGGAGCAGGACATCACTCGTCGTATCAACGCATTCGGCATGCAGTCAGAAATCTGACAATGCAGCTATCTCAGTATTAAAATCAAGCAGGGCTTGTTTCACTCCCTGGTACTGTATGTGATGGTGATGTTGGATGAGAGCAGCACATGGTAAGTTTCCTTAAAGGTTACTAGAAAGTTGCAAGTTTTCATCAACTCATGTCTTCGTCGAATCTTAAAAATTTTCTGGCCCGAAACAATATCAAATGAAAAGCTGAATCGGCATACGGGTCAGATGCCAATTGATGATCTAATAAGAAGGCTAATATGCAATGGATAGTTCACACATTGTTGAAGGGTGACACCTACATTGCTGGACATGCCATGAAGTGGGATCCCAATCCCAATGACGGCTGACGAAGGAAGTGTCATAAAATCTCATGACACCGATCTGTGGCAAAAGAGTGTGCGAGTTACTGGGTAGCAGAATGGGCCATTCGGCCTCTGTGCTCAGAACCCTTAAGAGTTCTACGCCCACCCTACTGGGTAAGTCGTGGGGCAGTTGCGCCCCATTGCCCAGAGCCCAGTACGATGGCGACCAGGAGTAGCTGGTGCGCTATAACCCAATAGGGTATAAGGCAAAGTAGTATGCTTAGGAGGAATTTATCTCCTTCCATAACCAGATGTTCATCATTCCTCAACTCGTATTAAAAACTAACTGAAGTTACTACTAGAACTCCCACATCACTCCGAGCTTTTCAGTAAAAAGACGGCTGGGTAATTGCAATTGTACCATCGGAAAAATATGCTATCAAAACTTCAACAACGCATAGTAATACAAGATATCTTGACGCGCCCATGTCCGTAAAGGGCTGAAGGCAATGAACAATATCTAATCGTTCATTGAAACCATTAGGAAAGATGATCCAATTCCAATTTACATTGAAAGTTGACAGGAGTTATTTCTGTTCTTTAGCATTAACATTAACATGCAATACCACAGCATGCAATCACAGCACGTTTGGAAACTGTAAAAAGAAGTTAAGAATAACATGGAGTGTATCACTACCAACTGAATGCAACAAGATTGAGCTGGCAATGCACTTCACCAGAAATTATCAGCATAAGGCTTATCGCACTTGAGCCGACTGGTTTCACCAGTCCACCCATGGACCATACCCAACAGGAGGTACCTTTAGTCTCTCTCTTCTCACCCGTGTCGTGAAATGCGCACTATATGTAAAGTGAGCATTTTACCAGCTGATGATTCTGATAAAAGACGGAATACAGCACAGTAGTTGGGCTGGTCGAGGTACTACCCCGAAAAATTAAAGATAGCTCCTGATGAGTATGGTCTGTCGGTGGACGAACCCAGTCGGCTGAAGTGCGATAGAGCGATGATCATTTTTTATGAAGTGCATAGCCAACTTAATCTTGTTGCATTGAGTTGGTAGTGATACACTTCATTTTATTCTTAACAACTTGTCGTAAAAGCGCATTGCGAGACAATAATAAAATTAATTTCTAAAAAAAGGTCAAATAAGGAACTACGAAATTGAAAGCCCTGATTTTTTTCGATAGAAGAGCTTTATATCCTTTCCTCAATTAAATTACATAGTACCTTTCGCCTTTTTTTATCATTATCTCTAACTGCTTACTGCTGACAACAGAATGAGCTCCGGAGTAAAAAAAAAACTGTTTATGGTTTGATATGTCTTGTGGTCATCAAACAATAAAACATTTTGGGCATTGTGTGTTCTATCCCAACACATAATAAATAAATCATTCATTTAGTCACGCAACGGACAACACGTCTGTAACACATAGTAAAAGACATTTCGGACACGATGATTGTTCGTGGGAGACACGGAAAAACTGAAGGAAGTAAGCTTTTCTGTATACGAGTACATACCACCCAATAGATTTCGTGATGAACTACTGAACATCGAGGTTGCTCCTTCATAGAGAATATTTTCTATAATGCATGGCGTGATCAATCATTGTTCTATTCGGATTGACACCCCCTCACCTATGCTACTTGATATGGCACATGCATGTACTCGTAGTGTGTTTCATGCTTAAGCTTCACGCCTTCACCTTTTGGCCAAATGTCTTATTGTTTCCCACAAGGTTTTTCCGCGCCATCGTACTACTATAAGTGAAGTGCATGCAATACGACTGAGAAAAAAATAGGGAAAATCAATTGATTCTTTTGTCATTGTTGAAGAAAATTGTGAAAATTGCGTGTTTTACGCTTTCATGGCTCACCAGTTCCAGTCTAGTATCTAATCTGATTTCTTGAAAAGGGTTTGCGTTTTTTTCCGATAAATGATCTTAGAGGTCACGATAGTATCTTCTTATTTTTGATAACAATTGTCCTCATATTTTCAGAAAAAGAGAAGAATTGAGGAATAATGTCAAAAACAAAGGCCCAGGAAGTTGGCACTCCAAGTTTCAAAGGGTTGGATTTTTTCTAGAGTTCCCTGCGTATTAGCAATAGTTCTAGGGTTCTTGAAGGGGTGCGGCGATAGTTCTAGGCATTTAATGGCGTTTTTTTAATAATTAAATTTTAGGGTGCTAACTTAATTCAAAAAATTTTACCACGTAAAAATAGTTCCAATGCTTAATATCGATGGATAATAAAGAGTTCTAGAGCTCCTGGTTAATTTTAGAAAAAAAAAATCTGCAAAAATAAAAATGTTATAAAAAAAAAGTTAAGAGTTGCTACTTGACGATACGTACTTTAACCAATGCAGGTTAGTTTCCATTCATCGAATCAAGTTTCAATCAGATTTTTAATGAAAAAAACCTCCTGGTGGTCAAGAATTCTCAGGTTATGGTAACTTAGACACCCCTAAAGTGACGTCACAATTATGAAAATTTCCAAAAATTATTTGTACCCGATTTAGCACTATCGAAAACATCGGAAAAGTCAAAACCTTCATAAATTTCTGCAGCACTCCTTAAAGCACCTTCAAATAAGCCCAGAACTCTTGGGTCCTGGTGTCCCTCATCCCCCACTAACCCCACAAGTGACGTCACAAGAATGAAAATTTGAAAAAAAAAACATGCTCGTCCAGATACCGCCAAACAGCACTCTTTAAAGGACCTGAAGACAAGCTCAGAACTCTCGGGTGCTGGTGTCCCCCATCCCCCACTCACCCCTAAAGTGACATCACAAATATGAAAGTTTGAAGAAAAAATACCCCACACTTACTTTGAAATACATGCCATCGAGTTCTGCGCTAGGCTGTGCCAAACCGCTGGCTTTTTAAACAGGGACATTGCAATATTTACCGACAGTCAGGCTGCCATCCAAGCACTTACCAGCTTCACTTTAAATTCTAAGTTGGTGCTATCCTGTCAGGAAGTCCTCAATACTGTGGGTTCAACAAACAAACTCACTCTTTACTGGGTCCCTGGTCACTCGGGAGTCGAAGGCAATGAGCTAGCAGATAGGCTAGCAAACCGATCCTCCAAAGCCCCTTCCATGGCCCAGAACCTTTTTGTGGAATTCCACTGTGCTACTGCAGAAACCAAATAAGAGACTGGGAAAGTGCTCTTGCCACATCCCAATGGGAGGCCTTTTCAGGCCTGAGACAGGCCAGACTGTTCATCTCGGACTACTAGCGTACACGTACCTTAGAATTGCTACGGCTGATCAAAAATAGAGTCAGAATGATTTGTAGAATTTTAACGGGGCACTCGTGTCTGAGGGGTCACTTTAAAACCATGCGTATTGTGCAAGATGCTAGCTGCCGCTTCTGCGAGGCTGATGATAAGACTTCAGAGCATATCCTTTGTGAGTGCGAAGGACTTGCGGAACGACGCACGGACTGCTTCAGCATAACATTTCCTTTGGCCGAAGACAACCCCTCTATCAAACCTGGCCAGATCAGTCAATTTATCGACAAAAGTCGGCTAAATCATATGATCTAGTCTTCTCGATAGAATGGGCTTCAGCACAATAGACCCATGGTCGCAGTGCTTGTGGCTTCAACATGATCCACGGCCCTCCCTCCCTATCTATCTATCTACTTTGATACCGCCATACTGAACGGAGTTTGCAAATTTTTATAAATTTCTACAGCACTCTTTAAAGGACTTAAAGACACACTTTCTTTGGCAGCGCCAAACTTACCGGAATTTCCAAAATCTTCATAAATTTCAACAGCACTCTTTAGAAGACCTAAAGACAAGCTCGGAACTCTGGGGTACGGGTGTCCTCCATCCCCACTCACCCCTAAAGAGACGCCACAAGTACGAAAATTTGAAAAAAGTACCCCATACTCTCTTTGATACCGCCAAACTCACCGGAATTTCCAAAATCTTCGTAAATTTCTACAGCGCTTTTCAAATTTTCATATTTTCATACCTTTGGGGTGAGTGGAAGACCCTGTGGCAGAGCAGCTATACAGGCGAAAAAAAAACAAAAATGTTGAACCCCTTTTTAATATTCTCTTCATAACTTCTAAACGATACCTGGGATCGAAAAGCCTTATAGGTTGTAAATTAAAGAGCGTAAAATTCTTCGTCAAATACACTGCGCAAAGTCAAAATTCGGTTTAACTGTTTAGTCAAAATTGTAAATAAACAATAATTTTTGAGGCTTGGGAGAAAAATAAACGTTCAGCTTCAAACCTTTGAAACGGTTGCCCTGAAAAAAACCCATTAAATAAAAGTTAAAGATAATTCGATTTCCAGTTTAACGTGTCGGATACTTCTTAAATAAGCCCGTCTTTAGTTGTGAGAGAAAATTCAGAAATGCTTGTTTGACGATTCCAGCCTTCTCGGTAAGTAAAATATAATAAATAAAATTTTGTTTCAGTTACAATTTATATATAATTAAATCTTGTTTGAAAAGTCTTTGCGTGATAACTTGGCTTGATAGCTTAGAGTAAGTAAAGTAACGCTTTTAAGGGTTTTGTGGGATAAAACCAATCCTCATGAAATCAGTGAAATGTCCGCTTGTTTAGAGAATATATTTTTAAAACAGCTGAAGCTTCTTGCATGGAATTTGGTAGAAATGTGAAAGATTACTACGATTTGTGGCCTTAGACTTTTCATTATTGGCTAAATTAAAGGGGGGGGGGCTCCTTAGAGTGGAAAAAGGGGCATTTGTACCTTCGGGTATAGAGACATGTGGGTTGTCGTATCAAAGGGCTGAATGAGCACATTCTATTTCTGGTATTTTTTTTAATTTGAAGGAACCATAGCGAAGTGAGGAGGTGCAAAAGCCACCGTGTGACTTATGGTTGTGGTTGGTTGACTCCGCAGGAAGAAAAACTGAAGTAGTGCTAGTAATGCGCCGTTTTGATGCCACAATTTGATGATACCTCGTATGAGGATAACCGTAGTTAGTGTTGAGAGTGCGCTATCAAAACCATCCTGTGGAATTGAGAAAGCGTATTATATCCGTGATACACTTCGAGGGTACGTCAGATATGTCAGTGAAGAAGGCCCTACTCAATTCTTGGTACCTGGCTCTTGCTAGAGCTAAGCATTCTCCCAGGAAGTGGATTACAGTTTCCTTCTCCGATGTATTCTTGCAGCTCGGGCAGTGATGATTGTATCAACCTGGCCACGTGCTCGCCCACCGGCCAATGTCCGGTAGTGATTGCTGTAACCCTAGTGGCATCCGAGCGGGTTCTATTCAGAAGAACATTTGTTCTACGTGCATCGTAAAAAAGCCACAGTTTTTTAGATGTAGCACATGTTGTCAGTGCACTCCATCTATCGCTGGCTTGTCTCATAAAATATAGTATCTATGAATTCCTCATTTTACAACACCAAGGAGCATGTGAACAATGACCGCGTATGACTCATGAAGTGCGGAGCTCTGCCTCGCCAGTTGACCGGCCTTTTCGTTCCCCGCTATATTCCTATGTCCGGGAACCCACAGGAGGGAGATTCTGAAAGGTTGGGTGAGTCCAGCCAGCTCCTCGCGGAATTGTTTAACTATTCTCGATGAGGTTGTTACTGATTCTTAGGCCTTAATCGCGTCTTGGCTATCTGTGAAGATTGCAACGCTCTTAGTGGTTGTTGTGATGCGCTTCCGCATTCTACACGCTTCCC
The DNA here is from genome assembly GCA_964017055.1 of Chloromyia formosa. NCBI lineage: Eukaryota > Metazoa > Arthropoda > Insecta > Diptera > Stratiomyidae > Chloromyia > Chloromyia formosa. Next base: position 81,852,647 of record OZ024816.1, on the reverse strand, counting down.
TTATTGCCAGTATCTCATCTTGAAACACACCTACATAATCTGGGAGGCGAAAGGACATAAATACACTGAGATCTTCAGAGAAGATCCCCGCACCAACTCCGCAATCGATTTCTGAGCCATCGGTGAATATTCTGCAGTCATATTTCCCGACTACTTCCCCTTCGTTCCATTCCGTTCTCGTAGGGAGCCCGGTTGCAAAGTGTTTGGCAAAACCCACTTCGGTGGCGATGAAATCTGCAGGGAACATGTCTCGTACTGCAACAGATGGAGACTCCAGTTTACCACTATGACCATATAGTTTGGAAGTTCAGCCCCAAGACTCCTTTAGTCTGGTTGCGCTGTATGGCACGGCCCTGAATTCTATTTGTAGGTCTAGGGCGAGTAGGTGCAATATAACGTTAAGTGTGGCTGCTGGGCATGAACGTATAGTATTTGTGGCTACGATACCTGCAGTTCTTTGCACCTCATTCAACAAGTTTAGGTTGTATTTTTTACGAAGAGTCATACCATACCAGTGCTCCGTATGCTAGAATTGGTCAAAATACAGCCATGTACAGCCATAAAACCATCTTTGGCTCTTGCCGCAAGCATAGAGGGCCTTTTTTGTACGGTATTCAATCTGCATCTGCCAACTGAGTTTGGAGTTGAGAATGACTCCGCGACACTTGGCGTTGGATGATAGTTTCAAGTTGTGACCATTCAGTAGTGGTTGTTGAAACTCCGGCATTTTTGTCTATGTACTAATGTAAAAATATCCAGTTCGGTTTTGCTGGATTCACACTTAGTTCGTATTCGGCAGTCCAGTTGTTTACTATAGTATGTCCAGAGCACCACTCATGATGTTAATCATCACAGAAAGGAAGTTTCCCGAAACCAGGATTATCACGTCGCATCGTCCGCGTACGCGGATTACTTTGGCACCTGATGCTTCTAGCCTCCTAAGGAGTTCGTCCTTTGCTATTATCTACAGCCGGGGGAACTACACCCCGCCTTGAAGAGTGCATACGTATCTAGTTGCTTGGCAATCTCCCAGCTCCGATACTACTTTTCGGCTTTTTAATAACTCTACTATCCAGCTAAAATACTAATGTGAGTCTCCACCCCAAGTTTTTATACGAAGACCTAGATGTTTTCACTTCAATTTCATAACAGTTCAGTTTGAGTTTTCCATCCGTTCTCCATCAGTTTTGCTATACGTTCTACATCCGTTTTCTATAAGTCTAGGGAAGAATCCCAAAACGGATAGAATTGATAAAAATACTGATAACGGAACTGATGAAAAACTGGCAGCAAAACCGATAGAGAACAGATGGAGAAGAAGAACTGAAAGTGAAAAGTCGAGTGTATGGGTAGAGGCCGGCCTAAAACATATAGGCCCGTTTTCTCAATGTCTGATTAAACTCTTTGTTAACTAACAGGGACACAAATTAAACGAAACTATAAACAGCCCGATAAGCATTTTCGTTTTCTCATACGTCTCATACAAATTATCACGCCATAAAGTGTGGAACTTATCTCAGACCACAATTATAGCAAAATCAGCTTATTTTCTTGGCGGAACTCTACCGTCCACGAATCTATTTTGTATTAGTACGGTCTCTCAGCATATTCATTTGCAGCTTAGCTTGTTGCAAATTCTCTTCTATCGAATGAATTTCCAGGAACTTTGTCCGTTATGGCCACTTTCATTGTTTTCATTTGAATTTGCATAAGTGAACAGTTCTAGCTGTCAAAATCTCAACATCCGGTATCAGGTGTTGGGTTTTTGTTTAGGATAAATTTTCAACCGGAAACCAGGAGCTGGGCTTTGTTTTGGATAAGAGATTAATCAAAGGCAAGGGGACGGTTAGCGTTTATCCAATTATAGCGCTAAACAGATATTGAGAAAATCAAATTATGCTAAATGGCAGTTTATTCTTAAGAAAAATTTTAATCGGACATTGAGCAACCGGCCCTTAGTCTGGATGGCCCAATGGTTACGTCTTCTATGCACTGGGACCCGGTTCAATTCCTACTGAGTGCAGTAGTTTTCGATAAAAATATGGATTTAGTAGTCGGACTATGAGCCCACTCAGCTGTTAAATGAGTACCCATTTATGTGGTAGATAACTCGGTTGAGCGTTTTGTTGATCACACACCTCTGCACAAAACACACCGTCACGATCTAGAAAATGAGATGATGCTAAGTTGCGCCAGTTGTTTTTTTTAACATTGTACATAATGTTTGCACCGGAATCAAACTTACTTACCTACTTAATATTGATCCTATATCTACCAGATCCCAATTGACTCCAATGCAATAGAATTAGACACTAGTCGCATATGGATATTATTGCTAAATATTATTGAGTCCCATCATCAGTAAAAGTAAACCCTCATTTCCCTTCAAAATACCACAACACATGTCACTCTTTCGACTTCCCTCTCTTCCCTTTGACCCAACCATCGGAAAATCTCTGCATGTTACTTCCTCATCGAATAAACGATATATTTGATTATCCCAGAATAATTAGATGATCCAAGGAATCAGCCGCTAATTTTTCCGCAATTTGCCTTTAATATAATAACTAGCGTTGTAACTTTGTCGGACTATCTTATATTAGGGTGGTGTGGATCACTCTCGGTTCTGCTTGTGTGCACAACACCCAACAAAACGAAACACATCCGTCACATTTAACTCACAAGGACTTGTTGTCGTTGTCGTTGTTGCACCCTTGTAGTACTTGTCTTCTGCACAACATAGGAGGGTAGCCAGCCTGTTTCTCTCAATTGAAATTCCACTTGCCTCTGTTATTGGATTATTTGACGATTTGATTTCTCCGTATGAAGATTTTTTATATCGAGGAGGTTGTTGTACGTAAATCAGTGGATCTACTAGTTCCGCAAAAAAGGAAAAAGGAAATCCATGTTATTTAACTAGAGGAATGACCAATGGAAAAAGATATAAAATTTGACTATCGCAAAAGGCTTCGTAACTCATCTTTATCGTCGTCCTTATGTCTGTTTATTTTCAAGCATGAAGTGTACTCTTTTTAAATATCCTGAGGAATAGCCAAATTGACAAGGGGTCCGGGTCGAGTCGATCAGATGGAATCGAAATTTGTGTACACATTGGATACAATTACAACTCGACGGGGAATTGAGCTCGAAACGAGATGATAACAGATGCGACTTGTTTGACGAGACCCCCGAGGGATTTTCAAAACCTCCCACTGCGAATTATTTGTCTTCCCTGCTCAAGTCCTATATATTTATCCCTCCTCGACGAAGCACCGAGCTTAGTTCTTCCAAACTCGGGTTGAATAACAAGAAGGATAGAAGGTAAACGATTTTTTTTTTCTATTTTGTACTTTGTTTTCTAGAGTTCTTCAAGGGATACGAGTACACAAGATGATGGGTGAAAAAACCATTCTGGCCAAATAATCGTTCAATGAAAAAAATGGTTATTTCCTCCTCATCCGTTAGCATCTATATCGTATTTTTGTGCTTTCACTGAAGATAGAATACGGCTCGTCGAACAAGGGGGTGACAACATCAACAGCAACAAGGACGTCCACGACGATCCCATTCGGGCGTAATCAGATGACGACGCCGCAGGTATCGCTTTTGTATTACAGCCAACCCGGACAGGTTGTTGGTTCCCTTTTTTATCTTTTGTTCTCGCTATTATGTACCTCATGAAATTTTTGAAAATCCCGATCCTCATGTCGGCTCACATACTCGTATGTACGATGTACACGGGGCGAAAAAAAAGTTGTTGGAAGGGTAGGAAAACTCTTTTCGAAAGCAATTACTAAGTACCCACAACCCCCAATAATGTGAGTCTAAATATTTATGTTTGCCTTGCGTTCACGATTCTCTTTGCGTATATGTAGGTACTTACTTATCGCGTTTTTCCGCTTTTGTTGCCTGGAGGTGTTGAAACGAAAGAAGAAAAAACTGAAATTTGTGGGAGATGTAATCGGTAGGAAGTGGGTAACAAGGATAAGTACGTTATGCTGATGGGTTGGGCATAGTATGGCGTAAGGTCGTATATGTTTATGGTATTGCGAAGAGTTGTTGAAAATTGTTATTATTTCTTTTCTCGACAAGAGCAAATTCAGTTATGAATTCATTTCAAATCGTGTAATGTGATTACGTCTTCAACATCTTTTGAAGAAATCAAAATTGAAATAAAAATTTTGGTGAGGTGGTGATGCGAACTTTTCATCATGGGTGGCAGAGATGTGGGATTTGCAAAGTTTCCATAAGTGATTTTCATCGACGAGCTAGACATTCGAAGATGACAGATATTTCCATTTGAAAAGTGGATATTAGGTGCGTTTTTTTAACAGCCATGCGGAGCAGGTTAAGATCACACAATTACACTAACAATTTGATCTGAGCTGCTCTGGATAGAAGGTAACTGCAAGAACTCTTTTCTGTTAAGCAGTTTGCGTTTTGAAATGCAGGAGGCGCAGGCTTTTGGAATGTTTACAGTTTGGGAAGAATTCAAAATTCGTTTCATGTCAATAAAATGTTCTTTTTGTATGATTGCATGGAATAAGGATTTAAGTTTTTTTCTTGCAATTTAATTTGACGTTTGAATTCCAAGCTAAACAAAGACACACTCCAAGCAAAGATATGCCCCATTTTGGTCTTCGCTACTCTAAACTGCTCTATATCTTTATCCCCTAGACTTTATAAGACTATATATATAGGTATACTTATATGGGGTATATTGTTTTTGTCACGACGAAAATATGTAACACCTTAAAGGAGGCTCCGGAGGTATAGCAATGTGTATATTGAAATGACCAGGGTCACCTCCTAATTCGATTTAGCCATGTCTCTCTGCATGTCGATAGAATGAAGCTAGAGCCTTGAAATTTTGGTCAAATGTTGGAAATATGATATATGTATCAAGTTGGTTGGTATTAAAAATGGGCATTATCAGGTCAAGAAAACGCCCCTGCATATGTATAACAATTAAATATATCTATAATTCCGGATTGAATAAACGTGAAAAGCTCTATAGCTTTGGTAGATGGCTCGAGAGGGTAATACTCTCTTGAAAAAATTAAATCGATCAGTTGGGAACTAATGGTACTTTTCTTACAAAGAGCCCCGTACTACCCTACTTTTCAAGTTTTTTGCCAATAACTCTTGAACTAATTGACATAGACACCTGATTTTTGGCATGTAACCTTCAGATGAAAAGCTGCTTCAGTTTGCGATTTAAAAATTAGGTAGAATGTTGGTAGTAAGATCTAGTTAGTTTGTATTGAAAATAGGCAAGATCTGACAAAAGCAACCCTTACCTCCCCTATAAATGATACTTCGAATAGGCGATAACTTTCGATAGAATAAGTCTAGCAAGTTGAAATTTGGCCAAATGTTTGTAAAAGAATCCAGTTGACAGGTTTTTAAAGTGGTCATGATCGGGTCAAAAGGACGCCCACCTCCCCTACAAATATTTCTCAAATATATGATAACTTCCCATTGAACTTGAAATTTCGGTCAAACATTTGTAATGTGGGTTAGTTAGTTGATTTTGGGAACGGGCAAGATCCTATCCCCTCCATAAAGTTGTGGTAAAAAGGATTCGCTTCTCTCTAATGCCGCCCACCTTCCCTGCAAATGTTCTTTCATGGTAACTTCATCGGCTAGCTTGAGCCTTATATATTCTACTACACAATTAGTGAGAGTGAAAGGAGGATAGTGTCGAATCAAAACAATTTTGCTAGCAAATCGTCGTCGAACTCAAACTAGCTGTCAAGCAGCGGCAAAATTGTATTTAGAAAATTTTACTGACAGATCTGACAGCCATCAAAATAGCACACAGTCCACTTTGTTTGTCAGAATTTTTAAAACGTTTGTTAGAAGTTGTATACTGTTGTCTCGTTCGCACATTGCAATTGTGGAAGCAATTTTCAAGTTTTCAGTGCAGCTTCAAGTGGACTTTTTAGTCCAGTGTCAAATAAGTAACATCAACGCAACTTTTCCTTTGGACAAACGATTCAAAATTTAAAATTTAATCTCATTTCTTAAGGTAGGGCTGATTTTATAATATCCGGGTAAAGTCTATCCTATCAATAAACGCTAGGCGCCATCTATCCTCCGGTTAAAAATTTATCGGAACGATAAGGATTTGAAAACAAGTAAGCCGCAAATGAATGCTGAGACACGATAAAGACATAAAATAGAATGGTTCACACGGCAGAGTTCCGCCAAGAAAATCAGCTGATTTTGCTAGAGCGTTGAGCGGTGCATACCCTTACTGTCGCCACACACAATCGAGCACAACCACGACTGACCTCCATCCAACCATCAATTTTCATAAAACGGAAAAGAGGAAAATTTCCTTTTCACACGTTCTAAAAATTTGATGGTTCGATGGAAGTTCGGTCGTGGTTGTGCTCGATCGTGTGTGTCGACCATTAGGCCAATGCCTTCGAAATACGGGGAAAAAGCACCACTTCACACTACAATTCCCACACACCTAGAAGATCTATTGTAAATTCTAACGAATCTCGATGTAAAATAAGGCCGGCATTCCTCAAATTTCGCATTTATAGATTAATTTTAGGAACATTCCTGTTTGGCGAATATTAGGAGAATTATTTCTATTCAATTTAGAAAGATTTCTTAAAATTCCTTCATTGCGGCATTTTCACTAGAGGTAGTCCATTTCCGCTTTAGGTGGTAGGAACCTAGAACCCCCGCGGCGGGATTTGTAGGTCCTAAATTGGAAATTTTTTGGGTTTTGTGAAAGTTCTTTCTAATCAAATAGAGAGAATTCTCCTAATTTTTCCGAAACAGGAATGTTCCTAATTTTAGATCATGCGAGGATTTCCGCAATTTTGTTATGGTGTTGAGTGAAACAGTGTTGTAGGAGGCCGTGTTATAAGAGGTTTTCCGAAATTTTCGAAACTTGTAAGAGCGAAACAGTGTTGTAGGATACCGTGTTGAAAGAGGGATTACAGGTATCCCTTTCAATGATTTTTTTAGGACAAATTTCAAATGTATGAGATATTATGGCCCGTTTTTTCAATGTCTCCTTATGCTACCCGATAACTTGTCCTTGTTAGTTATCGGGCAGCATAAGGAGACATTGAGAAAACGGGCCATAATATCTCTTACATTTGAAATTTATCCTAAAAAAATCATTGAAAGGGATACCTGTAATCCCTCTGAGCTTATCCAAGCGGTATGCTCAATTGCCCTAACCCCTTGTGGGGCATAGCGCGTCAACTGTTCCATGTGGCCCAGTTGACGTTTCGTTGGCATAAATTGGTTTCAGAGAATGCAGTTGCCAGCATGCACCTCCTGCACATCCATGGCCACGAACGTCGTCGTGGACGGGATTCGAACCCGAAACGCCGGTAGTCAAACATGAGACTGATGCCTCAACACACTGCGCTACCGGTCGGTAGAGGTATACTGGCCGATAAATATTTTCGTTTTCTCATACGCCCGTTAAATTACCAAACCAAAATAGTGGGACGCATCTTGAGTTGTCGTTTTAGACAAACTTTCAACCGGAGACATGGTGTTGAGTCTTTGTTTTTATGAACAAACTTTTAATCGATTGCGAGGTGTTGGGATTTGTTTTTGACAAACTTTTAAGCGATTGCAAGGTATTGGGATTTTGTTTTGGATAAACGATTAGGAGGAGGCTTGGTCGCGGACTCTTAAAGCTTTTTTTTTTCTGATAAAATTAAAAAGGCAGATAAGGTTCCCTTTAACGTTTTCGATTGGATAAACGCTAAACAGACATTGAGAAAATGAGATTGTGGCAACAGGCACTTTATTCCTACGATAAATTTTAACAGAACATTGAGAAATCGGGCCTATCTGAGATTGAGTGGTTATTTGAGAGTTTTAGCTTGCATAGTTTTCCAGTTATTGCGTTTTTAAGAAAATAAGATCTGCTCCAACGCACAAAAAAAAACTTGTTTTCTTACATTCAAAGGGCTATTACGAATTGTGAAATTAGGATAAAATGATGTTAGCGCGATTGATTCAAAATAAAATTAATTTTTAAGCAGGACAAGAGAGCAGAGTATTAGCTGTGATTCGCTTTTATCTGAGTGTTCTAGCTGGCGCGGTTTTCCAGATATTGAGTTTTTAGTAACTTAAGAATTAAAAAAAAATATAATGCATGTAGCAGCTAAGGGTTAAAGATTCGGAAAAAATCTTCCCTAACTTTCTGCTTGAAATTGCATAGGCAATTTCGTGGATGTGCCCGTATACGGTAGTTTCGGGATATCCTGTTTAGTTATAATGTAAATATTATTGTTAACACTTTAGTATTTCAATCTTGTTTAACAATAAATCATTCTGTTGGTTTTGAAAAGTCACCAATTTAAAAAAAGGGACATTTCTCAAGGTTTTTCTGTACTGCACAGGTCTTTTGACCTAAAATTTTTTGAAGGTAATAAGCACTTGCAAACCAGAAATTGCTATGGTAAATCCAAGGATTTCGCTGAGAATGGGGTTGCCCTTATGTTCCTTTTTCTCAAGGACCTTTTTTTGACAATTTTATATTGGTTCACGTTATAGCGCTAATGGCTAATGGGAATCTCCCTGGAAGGTTTACAAAAAAAAAAAACAAATTTGAGTGAGTAATTCAACCATTTTTAAGTTCCATGTATACTTATTTCTCACTTTATACCTTTCTCAGAACATTCCTATTTTATCGGGCTATACATAGTGATTCGCGTTTTTGACCAATAGCGGGTTTGGAGTCGTAAAAAAGTCCGACGTGTGGGTACCGCATGAGTTGCCCATGTTAAACGGAATTTCAATCTGCGAATCTCTACTGAAACGGCATTCACCATTTTTGAAGAATCTGTTAATTCACTCTGTTGAAGGACTGCAACATCTTTGGAATGCACCAAATGCCTTGTACAAGGATACTCGGAAACGGGAGTCGGTATTTCAAGATATTGGCATTAATTTAAGCGGATCGTCTGCCGATTGCAAAGCCAAATAGGATAACCTTAGAGTTCAATTCAGAACTTGTTCTGCGAAAGAAAGGTCCCATAAAAGCGGCCAAGGCACATCAGAAAACTACAAAATGAAATCATAAATACCTTGCCATAGAGGGGAAATGAAGGTCGAAATTTTTTTTTCGTTTGGTATAGGCAAGTACATTCCATTTCTGGATTTTTTTTCAAATTTGAAGAAAGGGGAAAAGAGGGAGAGGGGAAAATATGTTGTCCGAGTTTGTCCCCCCCCCCTTGCATTTCGAGACCGTTATAGCTAGACATATGAAAATTACAGAAAAGTGGCATTTTACTAGCATAGAAAACCGAAAATAATAGAATTTTTAAATCTCATCCAAAAAGGTTAATAATAGTACATTTCTATAGTTGCAGTTAGCACACCCCTGCACCCCTCAATCACACCCTAGGTCAAAAATATTGATGGCTGATGATAACCAACGTCATAGGCAATAATATCTCTAAGTTTCATAACAATGACATGATATTTAATAATAGTACATTGACTTAAAGTTATGCATTTTGACACTATCCATACAAAAAACACACCTACCGGCCTCACACATCCCTATAGATATGCGTGTACTACTTGCATGTTGTTTTTCGTAGTGCGAATTGCAGTTATTTAATGAACCACCAACTTCGGAAGGGTGAAGATTGGTGATTGGTGATCCTAACAATAACTATTCACACAGTTAATTTTTTTAGGGTTTTGCGTCTTAAATCTTACAAAATCGGTCAAATACCTGTCTGTCCGTCTGTTCATAGAATATCTTACGAACGGCTGAAGCTACACACATAAAGGTCTAGACACACAGTGCCCGTACCAGGGCAGCGCCGTAGTCGCCCGTATATCGGACACATGACCGTACATTGCAAGCGAAACCACACAGTACCCGTACCGAGACCAACCGTGTGTTTCCCCATGTGTCCCCGATTCCCGCGATTCTTCCTAGCGACTTTAATTGCATGCAATGCAAACGTGTGTCTATCTATTCATACATTTTCTTCGCCGTATGTTGGCTACACAACAACCCACCCGGCGGCGGCTGCTCCGTGTTCGGCTATGTGTGTATCCAATTTCTTTCCGTACCGAACCGTGAGCGAGAAAAATTAAACCAAATTAAACGGGCACGGTCCGCCCCGTGACGTGCAGGCGACGGTCTGTTGTCCGTGTGGGTAGTGTGGACCAGCAGACTGTTTTATATGGTACAATTCGCTTACCGTAGATCGCCAGTATACGGGCGACTACGGCGCTGCTCTGGTACGGACACTGTGTGTCTAGACCTTAATTCGGCGAGAATGTGTCGAAATGCTATAATTTGCTGGAGATAGCGTTGTGTTGTAATTGGCCAACTTTAATAGGGGGGGGGGGGGGGAGGGGGGGTCCACATAGAGGCGAAATTAAGGTCAATTTTTTTTATCCACTGGTATAGCCAAGTGGGGTGTCGTGAGAAAGGTAATGTTGAGTACATTCCATTTTTGGCATTTTCTTGAGATTTGTAGAAAGGGGAACAGTGGAGGAGGAAAAAATATTAGACCGTAATTTGTCCCAGCCGCCCTGAATTTCGAAGCCGTTACACAAGTTTGCAATTTGCAATGTCGTCTTAATATGAATGGTTAAGCATCTCGAAGAGTGGGACAGTTTATCTCGTATACATACATATCTATCTACAGCTTCTCGTATTAAAACTATTACTTTGAGAGGTGACAGATGTAGTCTTTTTGTGAATTGGCATGTAAGATACTATATCATGGGTAAAACATTTAATTATGGTGTTTTTATTCAGCTGAGGGGTACCAAGAAGAGCAGGGAGCCAGTATTTACATGCCAAAATAAGCGCTTGCTACAAAACCCTCGAATTGTGAGCGTAGCCCTCTATATTCCGGTTTCATTTTTTTTTTGTGATCAAAGGTGAGACAAGATCCAAAAGATAGACGATGTCAATCGGTGACATATGAACGAAATTCCGATATGCCGCGTCGTCTTCTCATCGCAATTCTCGCAATGAATTTGAATGGAATCCTTCCGTATCGCATCGAGCTATCCATTTTCTCACCCAAATTCGCTTCCTTTTGATTTAATTTTGATGCTTCTTTCTTATTTTCTGCATTAATTTTAATAACATTAAAACAGTAGCGGCCATGGCTTCTTGTGTCGACATGCTAGAAGTGACTAAATATTTCGTCATTTGTATGGTACCATACAAAAAGTTCCATACAGTGTGAACACTCGCCATATTTGCAACCATATAAGTATCTGGCACATTCGCATATGGCAACGAAGCTGCCATGCCAAAAACTGCCATATATCTTTGTCAGTGTGAACCCCATGCCATATGTATGGCAGCAAATATATGGCAGGTTGCCATATAGTGTGACCGAGCCTTAATAAAATACATTAAGGTATAACAAATGACACTATGTTTTTTTTTTTTATAAAATGTATTAGCTCGAACTCAACTGTTTTACAATATTATCTATGTAGCTAGATGATTTATCCATATGTTATCTAGGGACGCGGGAGCGTCCCGCCCGCCAAAGAAAAACGAAAAAATCTATCTTATAATACCGACGAAAACACTTCATATGTATTTATGAACATACTGAATTTTATTGACTACCTCAAATAGAGTTTTATATTAATAACTATCACTGATTTGAGAGCACATCTAGCGAATATCATTTGGTAAAATTTAGGTAAATATGGAATCGGAATTGCTATGAAACGTGCATACCCGCCCAATGAGCAATTAGAAACGGCTTTAAAAAAAGACGAGTGAAACGCATAAAATCGATATTTTAATACGCGTGACTATTTTAACAGCTCACTTCATTAATTGTATGCATTTGAGTATGAGCAGCTTAGCTAGCTGCTCATTGCATACAGTATAATGAATGACAGTATGCTCCTACCATAAACTTACAGTGCTAGGAGATAAAATCGGTCAAACCATTTGATTCCCTTTTTTTTTTTTTTAAAAAATAGTCGTTAGAGCGCCAATATTTTATTGGCTCAGGCAGTAGCGGATCCAGGAGGTTCCAGGTTTACTCAATTGCCCTAACCCCTTGTGGGGCATAGCGCGTCAACTGTTCCATCTGGCCCAGTTGACGTTTCGTTGGCATAAATTGGTTTCAGAGAATGCAGTTGCCAGCATGCACCTCCTGCACATCCATGGCCACGAACGTCGTCGTGGACGGGATTCGAACCCGAAACGCCGGTAGTCAAACATGAGACTGATGCCTCAACACACTGCGCTACCGGTCGCCCCCAGGTTCCAGGTTTGAACGTTCATCATCATCATCGTGGCGCGACAGTCCGACGTCGGACCTTGGCCGCCTGGCAAGGTTTGAACGTTGCATCGAAAAATTATGAAATTAAAAATAAAAAATACTGGAAAGAATTACTTGACCGGTATAAGTTTTTTTAGTTTCTCTTTGAAAATAGGATAGAGTACGATTGAAGGCGTGTAAAACCTCGATTCCATTGAACGAGTTTACTAACTACAAGCCGGCTACCTAGGTAGCATTGTTGCCGAAAATGGTGGTACTGTACGGAGCACAACATCACTCGTGTGGAACTAGGCTAAATGCATGCCGTCTAAAATAACGATGTAGTTATCTCAGTATGTATTAAGACCAAACTTGTTTCGCTCCCTGGCACTGTCTGTGCTGTTGTGTGGGACCAACATATGGAAAGACTCCGTAAGCTTACCACAAACTTGCAAGTTTTCGTTAACTCGTGCCTTCGTCGAATTTTAAGAATATTCTGGCCCGAAACAATATCAAATGAAGTTCTGCGTTGGCGTACGGGTCTGTGGCGAAAGAGTGTGTTTCTGGATATGTCGTGGGGGCAGATGCATCCCATTGACCAGAACACATAATTCGTTATTACTTGAGCCAATAAAACATTGGCACTCTAACTAGAATATGTACTTCCAAGTATTTTTGCGAAACGGGAATAAAATGGTTTCAGCGACTTTTTTTCCCAGCAAAAAAGAGAATAAAATGGTTTGAGCAACTTTTTTTCCCTAGCACTGTACATATTTTTATTCAAGTGAAAATTTTCTCACAATTTTCACGGCATTATCACAGCGTAAATGTGGAAAAATTATTGTAGGAATGACCTCGCGCTTGAACCTGTTAAATTACTGCCCATATAGTAACGTAAAAGACTTCGACTCTTATCGTCAACAATCACAACAAGGATTTTATATTTTTTGACTTAGCAAAGGACTCAAAACTTTATTGCTAGCGCGACTATTGATGCACTTATACTTCAGCTTGGAGTTATAATGAGACACGGGATCACTTTCATAGAGCAAAGTTTCGATGGAACACTTCACCCTCTGGCTATACTTAAGCTGCACGATAGTGCATCTTGCAGTGGACCCTTGTGAGCCGCTTGCAGGTTCTCTATTTCCGGAACAGCTGAAACATTGACAAATAATGACAGTAAGATCCCCCATGAAGCCGACGCAAAAGATTGTATGACCATTGGCAGACCTAATACGAAACAGTATGGTGACGTCTTAAAGGGCACGATGCATGGCGGACAGTCATACATCCCAATCTCACTTGATATTATTTGCCCAAATTGCTGCAACGATGGATCAATCAATCCCTAGGAAAAATTTAATTGTGGTTAGTAAGAGCTGTGATGTGGTTCGCATCATAGCCAGCACCGAAAGCGAAAGGCTTGAACTGCACACCATTTTCCGCATTCATAGTTTCTAGCATCCCAAATATATGAAACTAGAGATGCAACGGATAGATAGATACCCGAAAAAAGTGCTTTCGGCCGGAGCGCCGAATATCTGGCCGAAGGATACCCGGTGCAAGATCTGTACACTTTATGCGCCTGTGTGAGCGATAATGCGGAAGTAGCTTAAAGCTATTCGTCAAGAACCAGATCACGAACTACAACAGAAACGATATATGTTCGTGTACACAACAGATTCTTTGACAGTTTGGCACTATCTCAGTGGAAAGTAATGGAGCAATGCACCAAACTCCTCAAACCGTTCAAGGAGATAACTAAAATATGTAACTAGCTGTGGTATTTCCTGCATTTTTTAAATGATTCAGATAAAAATAGGTTGTGATGAACCAAGTATCGATGATAGCTCCTCTATTCCTACAAAGAAAAAAAATGAAAATTATACAATATAGCCATTAAAATACAAGAAAGCTATACCGTTAAGGTCGCCACACAATAGCGCCCAAAATCTAGTTTGACCGGCGTCCAACCCAAAATTCGTAGTGTGTACAGTTCAAGTTGAGTTTCCGGAGCCCACCGCAGTCCAAGTTGGATATTCAACTTGCCCAAAATCCACCCGACTGCCGGGACGTTTAACGGACGAACTTAACGGAGTCAAATTTTGTTTAAGTTTCGTGTTGTCAATGTTAAATAGCAACAAAGAAAACGTTTGTACGTACTGGCTGCCGGCAGGGTGTTCATGCAAGACTTTGCAGTGCATGAAACTAAATCGAATAATTAAAAATTGAGTTCGTCATCGAACTTGACTTTTAAAATGACGTCTGGCTAGCGATGGATTCGGTTGCATTGCAGTATGTGCTCCCGAAATTTGGACGGGGGACACTTGGAGTGCGTATATTTTCTCCCGCGTCTAAATGGACGATACTGTGTAGCGACCTTTACAGACATCATTCAAACTAAGCGGAAACGGAGAAAAGTGCTACCTTCAGTTAAGCAGTTTAGCTGATACAACCGATTGCGTATTACACGATTCTGCTTTTGATCTTCGCCACTCCATTGTTGATTTTACAATTGAACGATTGAAAGACGTCTGCAGGTGTCTCTGTAAGCCGGAACTAAAGTGACCAGAAACGCTCAGTAGTGATGTAAGTCGAAGATAGAGGCTCCTTAACAAACTATATAGTACAACGAGCGTGCTATATCTCAGGTCGGGAGATGTAGGCGGGGCTTTTGGTATTGCTGAAACTAGGAATTGTGACTCATTCTGAGTTATAAATGGCCGAACAAATAAAAAAGAAGCTTATCCGACAATCGCCAGACAGTGGGAACTCAAATGTAAAATGCCTATCCGTCTGATGCTGCCGAGATACCGCCCGGCAAAGAAGTCAATCAAACTTACTTTGTCAGAATCTAATGTTTTAGGAGGTCCCAGGGTTGATTGAGATTGTTAGGCCGTATACAGACGCAGCTACTGAAAAGAAACTGATCAGTGATGCGAGTTACAAACTAGTTTACTTTAAGTCACTTCCTGTGTAATCAAATGGAACACCGCACACGGCGCTACTGGTTGGGGACTCCTTTGTGATTTTCGAAAACCGATTTGTAATCAGTCCGCTGGTGACTAGCATAGCATGTAGAGTCACTAAGTGATTTTAGGCAATTTTTCGAAGATGAGTGACCAAAAGGCTAAATTGTTGCTGGTGGAGGAGGCTAAAAAACACCAGATTTTGTAAAATTTTCATCTTTCTGGCTATTCGAAGAAGTATGAACCGGGAAAGGCGTGGGAAAAAGTCGGGAACGTCGTAAAATTGACAGGTATGTTCAAATAGAGATGTACTATTGTCGAAAATATATAGTGAGGCTCTCTTTTCTTTTGACTCAATGTAAATTTTGCTATATGGGGAAAGCGTAGACAGTGACAAACTACTAATAATTTAATAAGCATTGTGTTTGTACATATACATCTACATGTTTACCGTTGCTTAGGCCTGTTCGGTACAGGGTGGCCAATCTGGGGTGGGCAGCCCCAAAATATTTTGTTTTTTCTTTTTTGACTTCAGATTCGGGATCAGCGACCCAAAATTACCTTGTAGTTCGAACCAGCCCGATCGGACGAGTATTTCCCCACGAAAATTTCCCTCAAGGTATGGGTGTAGCTAAAAGCGAGTGGTTAAAACTTTTGTGTTTGCAATGACGTTATCAAAAAATTATCAATATTTGAATATTGCATACACTTGCAGTTTAAAGGTATAATTTTTTTTAAATATAGGAACTCACATAAACATTTGCGGAACTCCCAACAACTTTTCCCAGCACCACTTTGTAATATAGCACCCTTGAAAAAAGAAAAACCTACATCTGCCCGCTGAAAACGCAGAACTGAGAAAAGACCACCGTCGACTTGCCCACACCCCAACATCATGCAAATCACGCCAATATGAAAACGTTATGCTTTGATTTTAGCAACCCATAATTTAAACATTAGCTAATACACAAGAAGGCATTTCAGCGTGGAAAATTATACACCAGCTCAAAGGACAGACCAGGCTTCACATCCACTTTCTGAAATGGGGGATGAGAGTTGACTGCCTGTGTTTGCCAATCATCCTTTCAGCCATCCCTCTATAACAGTGGGAAATTGGTATGTATATCGAACTGTTATCCACAGCACTTGGTCACGTGTTGTTATTACACGTGCCGGCACGTGCACCTCTTCCATCGCTATGTTACTGGATTAGAATGTCATTCACATCAATTTCGCTTTTTTGTATTCGCGTGTAAAACAGATGATAAGGTAGGCCACCTCGGTTACGTGTGCAAAGGACGCCGTCACACTCCGCCTGTGCATTTGTAACGATTTTCAAATGTCCTCCAGATAAGAAAGATCCTGGCGATCCGGCGCTAATCCTTTGACAAGCTTGTGAACGTACTTCCGGGTATAGGCGACGTCGTCAACGACTTGTTTGCAATCTGATTGACTGGCATGATTTTATCTGCAATTATGCATTTCAAACACACTAGACAGGATTAAAATATGACCACGAGGGTAGTTTGGAGATTGCTTCAAACTACATATAAATAATCCCACATACGGATACTACTACTGGTCCGAGGCATAATACTCGGACAATGTAACAATATGTCTAACTTTCTTCTATCCATCTATGTTCTATATATAAAAAGGAGGGTATGTTTGTTAGGTCCAGGCGGCCAAGGCCCGACGTCGGGCTGTCGCGCCACGATGATGATGATGTTTGTTAGGTAGGTCCTAGCGATTTGAAGTTTTCGATTTAGCCGCATCCGACCTCCAAATGGAGGTGAGTAAGCGTCAATAAAATATTCTCATTGGTTTTCGGGGTCGCTGAGATTAATGTTGACACTCTCAAAACTCCTCACGCCTCCTCTGCTCCAACTCCCGCGGAGAAGTGACCGTGAGAAAAATGTTCAAAATGAACAAGATTAGTGTCGAATTAATTGTTTTCGGGTCACTAAGATGTATGATGTTGAAAGAAAGGAGCTAAAGTTCCGTTTGGCTGCAGCATCAGTCGACAAACGCAGTGGCGTAGATAAGGGGGGGGGATTACGGGAATCAATCCCTATTCCTTGATGGTGAATAGACGGCCGCAAATACAATCATTCGACTCCATGACACTGGTCAGTGGCTTACTTTCGGTACAGGACACGCTGCTATTCTGATCAACCTAAATATACGGACAACGACTGACCAAATATGCGCATGACACGCATTTTGTCATTTGAGAATATCGCGTGATCAGTGGGAAGTAATGCGCTTCTGTTGCCTAACTCATTGCATTGTAATCTATGCAGATGGCTCCAAAAAAATGAAAGATTAGAGGTCGGAGTTTTCTGTGATGAAGTTGGCTTAAATCTCTTTTACAATCTCTCTGTGAATACAAAGTTTTCCAGGTCATGGTTACGGCGTTTTTTTTTCACAGTTTTCTATGTGATTCTAAGTCACATTAATTTCGCTGTTAATTGTAGAATAGACGAGTTCGGCAGGCAGGGTACAACAGCGATGCTTCGCAAATTCGTCGGAACGTTTAAAACTTGGTAAGGCCCGTTTTCTCAATGTCCGATTAAACTCTTTGTTATCTAACAGGCTCACAAATTAATCAAAACAAAACAAACAAAATCGGGCCCTCTTCGAACCCGATTTCTAGATCCGCCACAGTGCGAGGAAGGATCGTCATTACCTTTACGATTGATGCGACTAGCAGTGGTTTATGACTTTTGCAACGGCAAGGTATGGTTTAATTGCCTTTGGGAAAAAGTCCAGTCTACTTTGTGATTTTATATTTAGCTGCAATAAAGGATAAATAAATGTCACTGTAGATACACCCGTCAACTAAAGTGGTTTCTATTCACCTAACCACATCGCGTGCATAGCATTGATCGTATCCATCGCACTGCATCCATCGCACCGCATCCACCGCGTAGAATGACATCGCATAGCGTGCATTGTGAACACCCTTCTCATAGCATCGCAAACAAACATCATCGCATAGCATAGCAGGCAGTCTGAACGCCGCCTTAGTCATTCCGTCTCCCAATTTTTGCTACGGTATTTCAGGCTGAAGTACTGGCAATAAGGCGATATTCAGATTAGCTACATTTTCAGCTCCGACGCAGCCACGCACAATAGCCAAGCATAGTCGATCGTATCGCATGCTGAGCGATGAGTGTGAATCCGCCCATTTGATGCTGTGTATCTCGACTGAAATTTCAAGCAGTCGTGCAGCGCGGTGTCGTGTGTGTGAATGTCGCCTTAGGGAGGCCTGTCGGATGCTAAGGCACAGCACAGTAGCCATAAAGAATATCGCAATTTTCACGGATAGCCAGGCCACCATAAAGGCCCTAGTAGCGGCAACAATGTACTAAAAAATAGTAAAACAATGCCGTCAAGAGCTGGACGGGTTTTCCAGCCTCCACAGAGTCACCCTCCTCTGGGTTCTGGGTCGCAGAAGTATAGCTGGGAACGAACTGGCCGATCAACTCACACGGCTAGGCTCCGCCCTTGACAGACACCACGTAGTCAGTGGCGTGGCGTGATAATTCAACTAGGGGAAGCAATTGGTATTAAAAATTTACTATTATTATGCTTTCCACAAATTTACTGCGTATTAATTGAACCCCTCTCGTTAGCTACTTTTAACATTTCTAATATAAAAGCACCCAGGAATCACGAACGGGGACGTGAGAGTAGGTATACTGTATTTTATCAGCATTTTAATTCCCATGCTACCAATATATAATAATTTACTTTTAAATAAATAATTGTAAAAATTATATGTTGGTAGACTTATCAAAAAAGCAAAGCTGTAACTATAAGTATATAAATAAAGCATATTCGAATTATTAGAACTACTATAACAATAACAACAATAGCAAAAAAATTGCAAAATAAATATCCATACACTCATAAAGAAAGTAATCATGTTCAGCGAATCAAAATTTGAATAATAAAAACAATAACAATACAATAAAAATTAAAAATAATTCAACTATTTACTATTTAAAAAATCACAGTTAGTGAGTAAAATAAAATAATAATAATTGGGCAATAAATATATTACAAGTCAAAATAAATAATAAGATCCGTACATACTATTATTTGTAATTTAATTCTATTCGTCTTTCTTTTTTTGCGAATTCATCTATAATATCTGTATAAAAACTTTGCTCACACAAACATGATTTAAGGAAAACCTTTTCAATTGACATTATTGCCAAGTCGCTAAGCCGTTGTTCGCCTGTACAATTTCTAAGATACGTTTTAATCCTTTTTAAGCAAGAAAAACTGCGCTCTGCGGACGCACTGGTAATGTTAAAACTAAACAAATTAATTTATAAAATTGTGTGAAGCTATCTTTTAATTTGTTATTAATGAAATAGTTAAAAATACCTTGAAAAGATTTTCCCTGCAAATCAGAATCAGAATAAAGCACAATGAGTTCAGTCTTTAATGAAATATGGTCAAATATATCAGCATAAGTTTTAGTTAAATTTAGTAAAAGATTGTCCGGAAATGTTTTCAAATATTGGTTAAATTTAGAAGAATCTAATAGGTTTAAAAATGTGAAACTTGCTAAGGATGAAAATCTTGAATTTATTTCTGCGGTAATATTATCTATAATTTCGACATAAATACGTGTAAAGAATAGTTCAGCATTTTCATTACTGTCAACAAGGCACCTGGCTTTTTTCCGGCGTTGTGGAGTTTCGCAAATAGATGTGGTTTGGGTCCAAATTTCCGTGAAACTATTTCTTAACGATTGAAGTTGATTTTCAAAATCTGTAATTTTTTGAATGCAGTACATTATATCAGTTTGTTTACTTTGAAATATATCGAAAAGTACGTCGGTTTGTGGAAAATTTTTAGAAAAAACATTGAGCAGGAAAACAAACTGAAAATCTGTAAGTAAAACAAGAAGTCCCCTTGCGCTATTAACGGTCTCGCCATCCCACTTTCCACTCTCATTTTCAATGATATATTCAAAGAGTTCTTTTAATTGATCTAAATTATCAAAAATGGTTAAAACTAATCGACCATTAAAAGTCCAACGTGTTGGAGCTAATTTTGGAAGCCTTTTTTTGAGGAATAAATCTAGTGCAACTGTTCTCTTTGTTGAATGATTAAAAAATGTTGAAAAAGAAGTAATAGATTGAAAAAAAATTCGACATTCGCGTATTTTATCGCATGATTTAGATAAAACTAAATTTAACCGATGAGCGAAGCAATGAATATATATTGCGTTTTTATACACATCCTTTACACGTGTTTGTAATCCAGTTATTTTACCAGACATTACCGAAGCCCCGTCATAGCTTTGACAAATAAGTTTGTTACCGCAATTGAATTTTTGAACAACATCTAAAACATGGTCAAATAAACGCGACGCAGTCTGATCATCAGAAATATCTGTAAAAGTTATGAAAGTTTCTTTAACCTCACCGGAAGGAGTAATGTAACGAAAGGTTGTTGAGAGTTGAGAACGACATGAAACATCGGTTGTTTCATCTAATATTATTGCTATAAATTTAGTTTGCTGAATTTCATTATAAATCTGTTTTAATAAAATTTTAGAAATGCTACTAATGAGATCGTTTTGAATATAATTTGATATTCCGGAAAAAATAGTCGCTTGCTCCAAGTGAGCTCGCAAGTCCGGATTATATTTAGCTAAAAGATTTAAAAGTTCAACGTAATTTCCCCTATTGCAAGAATTCACATTTTCATTGTGACCACGAAATGCCTGTTCTTGACATCCTAAATGGCACACAACGTCAATTAGCATTTTTAGTATATCTCGATTTTTCGAAACTTTCTCATTGTGCAATATTATTGAAGATCTATGTTGGCTACTTAATAATTCTTCAATTCTAGGACCGGAACCGAACTTGGAAAGAAGAAGTACTGACTTTAAATGATCAACGCTTTTCGTACCATGCCTGTCCACAGCTTTATGTAAATTATTTAAGTCACAAAACCCGGTAGTTCGCCAAACATTTGAATCATTTGAAAATAACAAGCATGGCCAACAAAATAATTTTTGCTTGGTCTTACAACCGGTAATCCATTCCGTATCTTCATAAATCTTAGCAGTAAAATGCCTAGTACATCTTTTTGTTTTAGAAACAATTTCCAAAATCGGTTTCGGTCGACCCTTTTCGATAATGTCTTTTTTTTCTGCGAAAGATCGAGATCCAAAAGACAATCGAAAAAGATCATCAACAACACAATATTGATCCATGCTACTTTAAAAACAAATCAAAACACTATAAGCAATTATAAGCACCTAGACCGATTAAAAAACCCCTTCACCTTTTCACCAACAAAAAGCACACAAATCGCACTACACTAAAGCACTACACTAGAGCAAATGAGTTTTAAATTTAACGGCTCATTCAATTCCTTGTGACGTCAATGACTTGAGGCAGTATTACCATCTCCCACTTATTTTTTCTTGGAATTTTCCGTTAAATGGTTTTCGATTAGATATAAGTTATTGAAATATGCATAAATATCCCTATAATTGAGTTCGTCTCTTACTAATACTCGTATACACTAATAATTCTATGCGAAATCACTTCTTCTCGAATTTACCAATAATAATTTTTAACCATGAAGCCATTGTATTTCAAATCGAAACTTTTTCCACAATTCAATTCCTATCCTACTCTGGTAACCCTTGTGAAACTCATATAGCACATCACATACGCATTGCAACACAGCAAATATTTTCAGTCCACAAGAAAATACGAACAAAGAGGAAATGGGAAGAAAAGTTCCCCAGCGTCCATGCGCCAGCAGCTCCGCTGCAGGCAAGAATTTCCTCTACTACATGTGAGGGGAACTTGGAAGCAAATTCCTGAGTGCTTCCAACCTACCGTGTACGTGAATTTTTTTTTATCGCGACACAGTAGGTTTACTGGGGAAAAAAATAAACGCTCATAGATGCAAATTTTGATATGCTTCCATGTGTCTTCTTCTTGGTGTGGTGTGGTGGTTTTCGCGGTGTTACCAATTCGGCTGTGTAAGATATTCGCGATTAGTTTCTTTGGAACTTTTATTTACATAGACTGTGCCGAAGAGTTTTTTTCGCGACTTTTTTGCGCGATTCAGAAAAAATTATTTAGAAAATTTTCCACCAATCGCCAAATATAAGGGAAGCAATGCTTCCCTTGCTTCCATGGACGCCACGCCACTGCACGTAGTGGTTATCTTTGCGCTACTTGCTGTCATCAAGAGGGAAATGCAGAAATCCTATTTAAATTTAGCGAATAATAGATGGAGCGCACTAAGGACGTGCTTCACCTGTAAGATCAAATGGCCATCCTATAATACAGAAAGAACTAATGCCCTTTTGGGCCCATCCATAGGTGGCCAGAATTGTCGACAGATCACTTGCCATTGGGCAAGCACGCGGCCAGGCTGGGTATCCCCTACAATGAAAACTGTCAAAGTTGTAAGCATAGGGCCGAGAAGGAGACTCTGCTACACTTCCTATATGAATGTCCAGCTTTAGCGGGAGCGCGGAACAAAACTTTGGGTAGTGTCTATCTTGCAAATATATCCGATTCAGTGGAATAGGAAAGTTATTTCGCTTCCTCAATTCCATATAGGTTGGTCTGAGGAAGTTCCACAGTCAAAACCCTAGACAGACATAATTGCAGTTTTTCTCTTTCGAGGCTTGTGACATGAAAACGGTCCTCACCGCTATTTAGGTGTTCCTCCTTTAGGGGTTGCCGTCACTTTAACCAACCAATTAACTAAAATAAGGATAATTGGATGAGTCGATGATTTCATTTTCGGTCTAATATATAAATCTGTACCTGAAATGTAAAATCCGATGAATTGACCGAATCAAATAAGCATTACAATACAACAAATTATAAATCAATCCACTTGCAATCAGTAAATGACGAAAAAAATGAGACCGGAATATAGAGGTCTACGCCCGCAATCCGAGGGTTTTGTAGCAAGCGCTTATTTTGGTATATAAATATCGGCTCGTTGCTCTTCTTGATACCACTCAGATGGACAAAAAAAAACATAATTAATAAAATTACGAACTAATATTTTTTCCTCCCCCACTATTCCCCTTTCTACAAATTTCAAGAAAATGCGAAAAATGGAATGTACTCAACATTACCTTTCTTACCACACCTTACTTGCCTATACCAGTCGATAAAAAAAATTTGAGCTTAATTTCGCCTCTATGTGGACCCCTCCCCCCTTCCACTCGGTAAAGTTTGCCAATTATGACGCAGCGCCCCCAACTAATCTTTACCCTTTCAAAAATGATTAATTAAATAACTGCAATTCGCACTACGAAAAACAACATGAAAGTAGTTCTCACACCTACATATGAGGCCGGTAGGTGTAATTTTTGTGTGGATAGTGTCAAAATGCCTAACTTTAAATGAATGTACTGTTATTAAATATTACGTGATTGTCATGAGACTTAAAGATATTATTGCCAATGATGTTGGTTATCATTGGCCATCAATATTTTTGACCTCGGCTGTGCTTAAGGCGTGCAGGGGTATGCTAACTACAACTATAGAAATGTACTATTATTAACCTTTTTTGTTGAGATATCAAAATTCTACGATTTTCGGTTTTCTACACTAAAAAAATGCCGCCTTTCTGCAAATTTTCATATTTCTAAGTATAACGGTATCGAAATGCAAGGGGGGGGGGGGGACAAACTCGGATCACATATTTTCCCCTCTATCTCTTTTCCCCTTTTTTCAAATTTGATGAAAATACCGGAAATGAAATGTAGTCTGTGTTACCTTTCTCATGACACCCCACTTGCCTATACCAGATGAAAAAAAAATTTTGACCTTCATTTCCCCTCTATGGGGACATCCCCTTAAAGTCAGCCTATTACAACGAATCGCTTTCTCCGGCGAATTATAATAATTCTACATACTCCCACCAAATTTCATGTATGTAGCTTCAGCCGTTCGTGAGATATTTCATGGACAGACGGACAGACATTTGACCGATTTCATAAGGGTTTTGTTTTTAATACAAAACCCTAAAAAACAAGATTTACGTATACTTACTAGAATGGAAATTTTACTAACTTTACCGAACTAAACCAAACTTTTGATACTGGATATATTAAAGAAGGTAAATGTCCTTAAACTCATCTCTAGGTGTGAACAATCCCCTTCGTAAAATGTGATATGAACCGTGTAAAATTTTAAACAAATTATAAACCATGATTCTCACAAGTACAATAAAAACAAAATATAAAAAGAGAAACGATTTTAACATTTGTGTTATCGCCCCAGCGACATAAGGGTAGTTTAATCATAAGTGACGGGCTCTTTCAAACAAACCACTCATCACCCCCTTCTAATTCGACCAAAATCGAAGTTAACTGAGCATTGTGTGCATACGACCCTAATTTGACCCAAACTCTCCCTAAAGAACGATTAATCTTCATACTAAAAATCAGATGTGTCCCCGAGCATTCACAATGCTTCCGATCAACATGAGGGTGAAGGGTGAGTTTTACAAAAGATACGTCCTTGCAACGTTCTAGCTCTACAAGGTATCGTGGACATCGTCAAGGCAAAAGGACAAACTATGTGTTTTTTTTTTCGTAGGTCCCTTTTCTATGCAATCTGTAGATACAATTTAAATTTGGTCCCGAGCAGGTAATTAATGGGTTGATCCGAGCAGACTGAATCGAAGAGAAGTTGCTGATTTTAAAGGCAAGCTTACAGTCGCATCGACTTCCGAATGAGTCGAGCAACACCTACAATCGGCAACATAGCAATTATGAAACCAAACAAGGCAATTTTTGGTAGTCTATAATTTGTGAATTGTGGGATGATGGTTTGCAGGTTCAGTCGGTAAATGTCCGCCCCCTATCGAAATTAGAGGAACAAGTGGATGAATACATATACATAGTTCAAGGTAGGAAGCTTTCCATCTTTTGTTAATGGTCGATGTGCTATTGGTATCTGCAACACACAAAAGTTATTGGCCGTATTAAAGTCGAATGGAAACACATCTGTCGAGAAATTTTGCAACTGTTTCGTATCCTTCGTCGTCGACTATCCAACAACGACCACGAGGACAACACTCCGATTGTAGGGTTTACAGTGACTATTATAGACCAAGGAACAAGGGTGTTGATGGCAAGAGAAAACCATAAATATAAAAATGATGAGATATAGATGAGGTGCACAGATGGCAATGGTGTTAACATTTATGTGTTTTACTCTCCAGGGCACAACAACTATCTGCTGAATGTAGATTGTCCGGTGACAAGAACGAATTATAGTTTGAACCCCTTTCTTGATGCACATATGCTCCCCCATTTGGTCATGATATCCTTGGTTTTAGGTGACAACATGTATTACATACAGAATAGTAGTGCGAGTCCGAACACCGACGATCCACGGCGTAAGGTGTGCGGGTGGATGAATTCCTGAACAGATAGATACGAGAACTGATTTGATTTTTTATAATTTATTTCAGGATCTAGCTAGTGAGTTTTATCAACCTGGTTTGATTAAGTAAACCTGATTTGTGCTTTTATAATTTATCGCAGAGACTAGTTCCGGTCACTAGGCCTCATATATGTTTGCTGGTTATATGCAGGGCCTGCGTTACAGAGGTGTGGAAAAATTTCGAGTGGGTACGAACTTTAACGACATTTATCGAAATTAAGTATCATAATACGACTTCTTTATATATGCCAGACATATTTTTAGAAAACGGTCAAATTTTTAGAATTTTTTTAAGGAAATGTTTTTGAATTTGCCATTTTTCTTTGTAATAGACGGTTTGGTGGGCATCCGAAAATGCCCTCGCGCTCGCCCTCGCATCGAGATCTGGGTGTAATGGGACCCTCGGCCTATAGTTTCGTACCACCGACAGATCACTACTCATCAGGTGCTGCCTTCGATCTGCCGGTGGAAGCAGCACTACCAGGATATGGTTCATTACAGATGGATCATTACAACTTTTTCGTTAGATTCCTCTACTACTTTGCCTTAACCCTAGTGGGGCATAGCGCGTCAACTACTCCTGCGCGCCGTTGTAGTCTGTTCTGGGCAATGAGACGCAACTCCCTAAAAGACTTACCCAGCGCCCTACACTCCCTTGCCACAGATCGACGCCATGTGATTTTAGGACTCCCTCTTGGTCGGGCTTGGTTGGAAATGGGGTTCCATGTCATGACATGCAAACCAATGCATTTATCACTCTTCCGAAATGTGTTATATATCCACTGCCATTTTCGCCTGCGTATTATTTCGTCGATAGGCATCTGCCCCGTACGCCGACTTAGCTCTTCATTTGATATTGTTTCGGGCCAGAAAATTCTTAAAATTCAACGAAAACATGAGTTGACGAAAACTTGCAGCTTTCTGGTTACTCTTACGGAAACTTTCTATATACTACTCCTATTCAAAAGCACAGACAGAACCTGAGATCGAAACAGGCCCAGCTTTGTCTTGATGCTGAGAACTGCTTTACCAGATTTTGGACAGCATACTGTATGCGCATTTAGCCTGGTTGATACGACAAGTGATGTCCTGCTCCGTACCACCATTTCTGGCAACAATACTACCCAGGTAAACGGTTTAATGGACATCCGAAGATGCCCGTAGAGACGGAGCCTAAGGTAGCATAATGATCGTGAAGGTCAGGCCATGCCATCTGGCGAAGAAAAAGGCCCCTTGACGAGCTAAGCAGCCATGCTTGCCGTAGCTCAGTTCGGGAGACGTGGGCGGGGTTTTTGCAGATCGTTGCCCCTGTCGTTTACGTATTAATAAAAATGCATAGGCCTGGGGAAGACAACACAAACTGGAGAAGCAAAAACGGGGAATGATAAAAAAATTGGCGATAAGGATGGAATAGTTGGCGGACTGTGCATATGCTTACGCGCTCGCATCGGGGTCTGGGTGTAATGGGACCCTCGGCCTCTGGTTCACTGGTCACTACTCATCAGGTGCTACCTTCGATCTGCCGGTGGAAGCAGCACAACCAGACCAGAATATGGTTTATTAGAATCTCTAACTGATAATACGTGACACCCCCCAGCCAAGATATTGCTTCGGTAATCGCCAAGCATCGGTTTAAAGAACGCTGCAGTAAATAGAGAGAGTAAAGGAAAGGCCAATCAGTGAAGTCCATCAGAGACCATCAGAGAACACTTCAGCTCCTACTCCCTCCACTGTCTTGGATCCATCTGCATAGATTTCAATTATGTTGGAAAGCAAAATTGCGTTCTATTCCCGTTCATTACGTGATGGTATCAAGCTGATAAATTTCTTGTCAAGTATGCATTCGGGAGTGGTGTAATCAGTCGTCGGAATTTCAAAATTGTTCAGAATGACAGCATGTCCAACACCTGAAGTAAGCCATGGACCATTGTGTAACGGATCAAATCCGACATATAAATGTCTATTTTTGAATTTATGTATTTTTCATAAATGTATTTAAATTGGATTTACTTCAAATCATTTACATTTGTGAAAAGTCGTTACAAATTCAAAAGCTGTCATTTATGGGTTAGAATTGACCGCTGTCATCAAACCAACCGCTGCAACCAAACTTCAGGGGTGTGAAAACAATAAAATTGTTGAAGCTTTTTTTGGCGGGAAAAGTTTGGAGGAATGGGAGAGAACGAGAAAATGGAACGGGTGAAAAAGAGGAGTCGAATTCGATACGCCGCCGAACACGGACATTTTAGAAAAATTCGAATAATGAAGAGCCGAGCGGTTATGTTTCTTTCCGAAGTAAGAAAAAGGTGGACGCGTTTTTTGACGTTTTTCTAGAGCTTCTTGAAAGTGCCCGACTTTACGTGCGAGTTCGATGAGAGGGAGTTTCGCGTCGCATTGTCGCCGTTATAAGGTGCACAACATCTGAACTGCACGAGAAAGCCAGTCCCGTGAATGTGAGGCCGAATTTGGCTAAAGTGGCTGTGTGTGCGCCCCTTTTTACTTGTGTGGAGCTGCTATCGGCTTCTTCGCTCCAATACTAGATGTCGTTGTCGCCTTCTTCTAAATTTATATGGGGTCTGCGAAGCCGGAACAGTGTTCACTTTACGATCATGAGAATTATTTATGTGCTGCGTACGAAACAATGACGCCCCAGTTATATATCGTGTGAGTCCAGCCAGTGATAGCCCCCGTACAGTGAGTGAAAGAAAAAAATGTATATATTTTATGGCGAGATGAGATGTTAGTTATGAAGAGCGACAGTTTTGAAAACTTAATTTACCCTTTCCTATATATTAGGTTTCCATGATAATTTCTTATCCAGAATAAGTCCCAAAAATGTCGCCCTCTCTACAAAAACAAGGCTCGTACTATGTAGTACAGGAGGTACAACTGGAGGTATCCTATTACCTCTTTGTAAAAAGAACAAATTCCGTTTCAAATGGATTTATCTTTAGCCCACATTTATCAGCCCAAATGGTTAACCGCAAGAGGGAGCTTTGTAACACTTCATTAAGGACACTAGGAAATGTTCCTGATATAGCAATAGCAATGTCATCCGCATAAGCAGCCACCTTGCAACCTAGCCATTCCAGGTCTAATAACATTCTATTGACCACTAGGTTCCAGAGGAAGGGAGAAAGCACCCCACCTTGCGGAGTGTCTCTGCTCACAAGTCTACGCTCAGACGACGCCCTATACAAGTATGTATAACCCTAGATGTTAGCACCAGGTTAATGAGCTTGCAGAGGGAATCGTCCATGTGCAGACTAGAGAGTGAATCAGGGATAGCTTCAGGCTTAATATTGTTGACGGCTCATTCGAAGTCAAGGAACAAAAAACCTTATCGTCCAAAGATTTTTCGATACAGCTCACTAGAGAGTGTAGAGCTGTATTGACCAATCTACCCTTAAAGTAGGCATGTTAGGAGGTAGACAAAAGATTGGATGGAATGCTACCGCGTAGGTGAACGTCTATAAGCCTTTCCAATATCTTTAGAAGAACCGATGAAATTCTGATTGGTCTAAGGTCCGCCTTCAGTATAAATACCACTTTTACCTCAGACCATAATTGAGGGATATACCCCAGTTCTAAGCAGACCCCCTTAATATGGTCTCAATCCATGGTGTCAAAATATCCGATGAATGCTGGAGGTCGGCGGGAATTATTTCGCCCCAGCAGATTTATAAGCTTCAAAGCTTGCAATAGCTCAGATAATCTTATCCTGACATATAATATTGCTAGGGTCGCATGGAGTGCAGTTTTCAGTTGGCATAATCCCACTCGATTTTTAAGGTATGCTACCAGAGAAGTCGGTATCGAACAGAAGCTAAACGGATTTCTTGCTAGAGGAGGTCCACGACGCGTTCTGCTTCATGTGGTTAGCATGGTGCAGATGGATTAGTAGAGAGAATTTTACGAAGTCTGCATGTCTTGCTCGAATGCTTGATACGTCCACAAAAAACATCCTTGAATTACTAAGAATAAAGTGGAGTGGGTCATTGCGAGTCTAAGTCAAAAATGACTCAAATTCCTTGAATTACGTTTAGCCTTTCTCAGTTCTTTATTATATGAGCTAAAAGACTTCCTATAGAAAACCCAATCAGATTCAAGCCTGGATTATTTCGCATTGTTGGATTTGAGTTATCAAGTGACAAATATGAAAAGTAGAAATGTTTGGCACCTGATGTGGCAATCTGATGAGCCATTGTCAAATATTATTTTTTTAAGATTACATGTCAGAATCATCGCCACAACAGCTTCTAGTCCTAAAAACAAAATAGTACTGAAAATCCTGAATCTGGATGCATGAGATTACACAATAACGGTATCCGTTATGGCTGTGTCTACTAGATGGAAAACTTAGAGAATCACTTTATTCGGCTTGTCGTTGAAGGCTTCTCAATGGGTATGTCTGCCAGCAACTTGCATCATCTGAAATCTTTCGCATATATGCCAACACAACTTCAACCAGGCCTCAGATAAAAACTGATTCATCGGTTACAACTTTTGTATATCGTTAGCCAACTAGTAGAAGCCAACAGTCTTCACTACTATCAACAGCGTTAGAAACAATGTGCATCCTTTTTATCCATTTACACGGTCCCACCATCAAAGTACACTTGCGAGCAAAAATACTGAATCAAACCGTATGTATCCTTACAAATCGTATGTCATTTGAAAGTTTGAGATCTTAACTTTACAATGATACCTTTTTCATCACCATTTAATGAGTGTTTTATGGATGAACGCTACCTGGAGCTAAAAAGTCGGGAAATTGAACATTTATGAATGGGTTATTACAAGGCAAACTAAGCCTATAAATGCATCCGCAAAGGGTTTTTAATGGTCAGTTGAATCTGGAAGGTCGATTGAATAAGTTTAATGCAATAAAAGTCACAATTTTGTCATTCATGAGTACCACGCCTCAGCAGGCGGCTCAAGTTGTCGCCCTATTTTCGAAAGGGCTTACTCAGAGAACAGTCGCTCGTCAGCTAGGAATGAGTCAGTCTACTGTGTCAACAGTGTTTCGGAGGGAAGGTAGCTACAATCAGAGACCCTGACCAGGCCGCTCTAGGTGCACTTCCGATAGAGACGATCGTTTTATTGTGACAAGTATGCTATGAAATCGGCACCTCACGGGAGTTAACGTGCAGCAGAATTTGAGGGACATTCGCGGAGTAGCTGTAAGCAAGTGGACAGTGAGGAGACGACTAAAGGAAGAGAATTTGACTCCAAGACGGCCCGCCACAGGCCCAAAATTGACCCCACATCACCGACAAGCGCGACTCACGTTTGTCAGGAATCACTTAAATTGGACCCTTGAGCAATGGCGGTCCGTATTGTTCACCGATGAGACCAGAGTGTGTCTACATGGCAGCGACAGAAGAGGTCGGGTATGCAGGCATCCAGGTGAGCGATTTGCGCAATGCTGTATCACAGAAACGGTAGCATACGGGGGCGGTTTGTGTATGGTGTGGGCCGGTATCTCTGTGGATTCAAAAACGGAAATTGTATTCAAGCACTCTGGAGGCCGAGGAGGAAGACTGACAGCCGAACGGCATATTACCGGTATTCTACGTGGCCATGTTGTTCCCTACGCAGCATCAATTGGCGACAACTTTACTTTAATGCACGACAATGCACGATGCCACACATCGCGTCAAGCACAGGAGTTCCTGAGCGAAGCTAATATTGCGACAATTGATTGACCTGCATGCAGTCCAGACTTAAATTCCATTGAGCACTTGTGGGACGAGCTCAAAAGAAGAGTCCGACACAGAGATCCCGCGCCTTCGACTATCGACGAATTGAAGGAGGCCTTAATAGAGGAATGCAGCGAAACTCCTCAAGATACCATTAAATGAAACCGGAAAATAGAGGGCTACGCCCGCAATCCGAGGGTTTTGTCCTACTTTTGGAGATGCTTAACCATTCATGTTAAGACAATATTGCAAATTGTAAGTTTGCATAAAAAATATTGAAAATAAATTGTTTGTATAATTATAGAGAATAGAGTCAGCGACGAGCATACCCCCCCTCTCTCCTTCCCCCCTTCCCCTCCTCCCACCTCTCCTACCAATCATTACCCTTTTGATAATGGTTAACTCCAATTCGCTCTACGGAAAACAATATGCAAGTATGTTGTACTCGTAGTACTAGTATGTAGTACAAGAGACCTGTTATGTGCATTTTTTGTATGGATGATATCAAAATGACCAAATCTAAATGAATATACTACTATTAAATATTACGTGATTATTACGAAATTTGGAGATATTATTGCACATGGTGTTGATTATCGTCGGCCATCAATATTTTCGACCTCGGATGAGTTTGAGAAATGCAGGGGTGTGCTAACTGTAACTACAGAAATATACTATTATTAACCTATTTTGAGAAGATATCAAACTTCCATATTTTTTTTTTTTGTTTTCTGTGCTAGTTGAAAGCCATCTTCCTGTATGTTTTCATATTTCTAAGTGTAACGGTCTCGAAATGGTAAGGGGGGTGGGACAAATTACAATATGATCTCATATTTTCCCCTCTGCCTCTTTTCCCCTTTCTTCGAATTTGATGAAGTCGCCAAAAATGGAATGTACTCTGTAGTACCTTTCTCATGATACCCCACTTGCCCATATCAGATGAAAGAAAATGTTGACCTTAATTTCCCCTCTATGGGAACCTCCCTTAAAGCAGCAACCCACCTACCTCCCCTCTTAAACTTCTCTCCCCTACCACTCCTATACCACCAATCTCCACCCTTTCAGAAATGGTTAACTCCAATTCACTTTACGAAAAACAATAAACAATATTCAAGTATACAGTAATAGTACTCGTACGAGTATGTTATGTGCATTTTTTGTATGAATGGCATCAAAATCTCAAAATTTAAATGAATGTACTATTATTAAATATTATGTGATTGTTATGAAACTAGGAGGTATTATTGCCTATGATGTTGGTTATCATTGGCCATCAATATTTTTGACCTCGGATGCGCGTAAGGGGTGCAGGGGTGTGCTAACTGCAACTATAGAAATGTACTATTATTAACCTTTTCTGATAAAATTTCAAAATTCTAGAAATCTAGGTTTTCTACGCTAGTAAAATGGCGCTTTTCTGCAAATTTTCATATTTCTAAGTATAACGGTCTCGAAATGCAAGGGGGGGGGGGACAAACTCGGATGACATATTTTCCCCTCTCCCTCTTTTCCCGTTTCTTCGAATTTGAAAAAAAAAATCCAAAAATGGAATGTACTCGACGGTACCTTTCTTATGATACCCCACTTGCCTGTACCAAACGAAAAAAGAATTTCGACCTTCATTTCCCCTCTATGGGGACCTCCCCTTAAAGTTGACCTATTACGACGATTCGCTTTCTCCGGCGAATTATAGTAATTCTACACATTCCTACAAAATTTCATGTATGTAGCTTCAGCCGTTCGTGAGATATTCCATGGACAGACGGACAGACGGACAGACAGACATTTGACCGATTTCATAAGGGTTTTGTATTTACTACAAAACCCTAAAAATTAATAATGTCAATTAAAAATTGATTACAAGCTGTGATTAGAGCAAGAGGTGATAATACCAGATATTAATAAATAAATAATTTTGTTATTTAAAAAAAAAAAAATTGTTTTATTTAAGAAAAACCTGATCACACTCCATTTTCTAAAATCCCCATTTTTCCTACTTTTTGATTTCAAGCCCCACTCTTTTAAAATCTATCTTCAAATATTGTTAAAAATGATATTAACGTAAAGCTAAGATTTCAGGTTTTCTAATGATATACGATTTGTAGGGATACATAATGTACTTTTCAAAATATGCATACAAATACACGTGCTTTCGATTTGATGCAGTATTTTTGCTAGCAAGTGTATTTCCAAGGGACGAGTAGA
This sequence comes from Chloromyia formosa, assembly GCA_964017055.1. Lineage (NCBI taxonomy): Eukaryota > Metazoa > Arthropoda > Insecta > Diptera > Stratiomyidae > Chloromyia > Chloromyia formosa. The sequence goes on along the minus strand of OZ024816.1, from coordinate 81,819,036 downwards.
TTCCCTTGTAAAACTTTATTTCAAATATTCAATCCTAAAATGCTCTTTGGAGCGACATCAAAATCAGCCACTGAGTTAACATCAAATATCATAAAAATAAAATATCATGTCGGGACTATGCATGTGATCTCAATGTCAGCGGAGAGTAAACTTTCAACAATGAATCACTCTTCGACTCGGTGACTCCTCTACGATCTACTATCGCTCCAATCTCAGAACACACACGTTCATACATTGTCTCCATCAGCGAAGCAGTAGCAGATAAAAAAAAACTTAACTATCTTCTACATTTTTAACCCAGCCACCTTCAACACCTGAATGCTTTCCCTATCTTTTCATCAACTTTTCCAAAGTCTCCCCTGGCCCCAGTCTCAGTCAATTCCTTCTTTTGTGCACATCGGTCTCTTCTGTTCAAACGTTGGTTGGTAAATTCTCCCACCAAAAAACTTCTGAAACCTCTTATCCTTTATCTCTGGGGCTTTATAACGTTTATCAAAAGGGCAAGAAGGAAGACGAAAAAAAAACTGACGATGTTTGAAGAAAAAAAAATGTTTGCAACTAAGCCAAAGGACGAGTGAATCCACCCGCTGCCATTAACTACGAAAGCAACTAGGAGTTACGTGAAATGTGAGGAATAAGGGAACGATACGACGAATTGCAAAGGAACCTGAAACGAAAAAAAAAAAATAAAGCGCATGTCATGAAAGGCTCCTGAATTTGTGATATCCATCAAGCGAAAATTCTTATTTTCTGCAACAATGAACGGCACCCTCAACGTGTTTGAATTTATGCTCACGTACATACAAGAGGATTCATCGTTGCCACTGCCCCAGCCACATCGCCACAACCCTCCATCCGTGTTGTACTATGTCGTTCCAGCCACAATTCCAGGGGTTGGACAACTACGACGACAACAACAACAGCAAAAACACCACCAATGTTCGGATGCGTCTTTGTTGTTTTGGTATTAGATCCCTGAGCCCGAGAGGTACGAGTATGTACTATACTTCGATACTACTCGTAGATATACTATTCTCGAACGTACGAGGTACGAGTACGAGTACTACCCCCGGCTGCAGACTATGAAAAGTATACCGAACAACGGCAGTATCTTTTACAACCCCCTCTTGAACCCTAATCTGGTATTAGATTACTGATCCATGTCAAATCTCAGGCTTTAGGTTTTTGTTTTGATTGATATGAGCACCACACCAGCAGCCTGAACACGGATATAAAAGTTCGGGTCGTATCTTTTTTATGCCCTTAAAGCTGACTTTCTTTTCATCTCGGGGTGACAAAAGAAAATTTAAACTTTTATAGTACTCGAAGTGGCTGGAAGCGGAACGTTCACCAGGAATAGAGGCGGTTGTAGGTGTTATGCTAATCACTTTTTCGCACCATCCTTCTTTCGTACTTTCCACACAGATAAATGTTTATGGATGCTTTGTTTTCCTTAAGGCGAGATGAGCGCTGTAAATTGCAATGGATTCAATGGCAATGTAGGAATAAACGATGGAAATAAAATAAAAGTAAAAAATAATCAAAATAGGAAAGTGTAGATCTTGATCTGTGATCTTTGAGACAAACTTTTTATAATCTAGATCTTATAAATGTGTAGGTATTGTTTTGGCCACGACGAAAAAATGTAACACATATAAATGAGGCTCCTTAGGTAAAGCATATACGAGTATGTATATATGAAAATAATGAGGATTACCTCCTCTTAAATCGATTTAGCCGGTCTGCCTGTCCATCCGTCTCGAGAAGTTCAGAGTAATGTGCGACGTGATAAAAGAGAGTATGGGAACTCTCTTCTGGCCTCGGCAGTAGAAGCCACAGAAAACAAAAACCTAAGCAGTATAATGGACGATGAAGCACCCGAAGGTGTCCATGGAAACGGAGTTTATTTGACTGTTAAGATCAGGCAGTGACAGATATCAAGGTTGGCAACTGTCAAAAATGATCCTCCTCAGCGAGCTAAGCGACGGCACGACCGGGTTGCTACAGCTCAGACTTGGAGATTGGGCGGGGTTTTTGCCACTCGCTGCCCCTGTCCACCCATATTAAAAGGGATTCTCGTACCTAGGTCATCAACACGGCATAGGGAAATTAAATGGCTTTTCTTGCTTTTTCTGCTGAGACTAAAAGAGATTTCGCATAAACTGTTTTATCGCGTCGCACACTACGCTGAACTTTGCCAGCTTTCTGACGGAAAAGGAGTTCGTTGCTGCTTCGATTGTCGTCTGATGCTGCAGCCAAACGAACCTTCGGTTCTTTTCTTTCAACAATCCGCTGCCATGTAGCGTCGGACGGACATCCAGGGCTGATTCCATCAAACCGGGTTTGTGCCAAGGATGGTTTCTGCGCTGTCAATGTACGCATTTTTTATGGCATCCCAGTTTTCATTTATGTCACTATCTGGGTGACTAGTTATCTCATTGTTGCAAGGCGGCTATTACACTATAAAAGTTCTTTTACAACTATCTTTGACGCACGATATTTTAAAAGAACTTTCATGAATGATATTATATTATGATATCTTTGAAAATATCTTTTATAAAAGATATTTGTAAAAGAACTTATATAGTGTGATAGCCCTCTTGACAGCTGGGTTTCTGAGTCAAGCGGTGTGAAACGTAGTCGAACATTAGAGATCATAAGATAACGGCCTCTTCCCATCCCAATATCGGCTCGGCACCCTTCTTGTTTCGCACGCCCAGGAGACAACTCTTGAATCTTTTACTAAGGCGGCTATTACACTATAAAAGTTCTTTTACAAACATCGTTTGTGAAAGATATTTTCGAAGAACTTTTCTAGGGTAATAGCCGCCTAAGAAAAGATTTGCGACGTGAACATTGCTTGTTTCAAGTGCTTTTCTTACATGCTTGCACACTTTCCCCCTTAGGCGGCTAATATCATTCATAAAAGTTCTTTTAAAATATCGTGAGTCAAAGATATTTGTAAAAGAACTTTTATAGTGTAATAGCCGCCTAATGGCAAAGTGGTCGATCTGATTTTGTGCTCAGCACCGATCAACAGAGGACCGACTGGTTTTGTGGTGGTCCTTATGCTCAAACATAGTACCACCGATGAAGAGACTTGAAAATTGCAGAACTCTACAAATCTTTCACCGTTGTCGTTACTATCACCAACATAGGCGCCGACACTAAGGCAACGCCCCTACAATATTTCAGCCACAAATATCATTTCGAAAGAAAAACGATCCTCACTCGACTACTTCGTTCAAACAATCAAACACGTATTTAGCTATGACAAATATGGAAGGAAGGACCTTGTACGGACATACAAATATATGACCCTGACCCATGAGGATTGTACCATTGAATCCTGTGCTTTAAGGTGCGTTTTGCTAGGCACCACTCTGCGTCAATCGCAGTCGACGATAAAAAAGATACAAACAAATAGTGTTGATGGTTTAATCGCTAATCGCGAATAATGTGCGACGATCGTGTGAACAGTAACGCACATTTAACAATGGCTGCATTCACGTGAAAATTTTCGCTACGGAACGCTACACATTTGAGGAGACGCTACCTGTCAACATTTCTTTCGTGATTGAACCGCTACAATGGTGATTATGTTAACATGTTGAAATCCTCTCCACAACTTTCGTTCACCAATTTTCCATTGCAAAACATTTTTTTGGCACATCACGAAACAAGGAAATATCAAATCAAACGAAAAGAAGACAGTGAATTTATAGGTACATAGACGGGGATTCTATTTGTGCTTTTGATGTACACAAACGTCACAACGCACATACCAGCTGCGAATTGTCAAATGTAGCGGCTACATGCCCAGAGAGCGTAAAAAATTTTTGCTACCAAGGGGAAGTAACCGCTCCGGAGCGGATGGAAGGAGCGATTGCAATCACGAGCGGGACGGGTAGCAGCGCTCCGGATGAAACGAGTGTCGTGAATTCACTCAATGCTTGACAGCCGTCAATTTCGCAGGCCCTGGGGCATGAAAACCCGTGTTATATTAGCCCGAACCATAATGGTCGTATGGGGTATTAAAACTCGTCGTTCAATTTGGTTATGACTCCTCAAGATACTGTCAAATCAAAACTTAATGGATCTTTTGTGCTAAATATTGTATAATGATCTTAAGACGTGGAAGGTAAAAACATATGAGTTTGAATTTTAAGATTTAATTCATTATTCGTGTTATAGTATCAAACAAAAAAGTATTATGGTTTCATTTACAAATGCTTGAAAAATTGGCTTCGTTCTTAAAAACATACGCGCTGATGATTTGCACTGTCGAGACCGTACAACTTGAGATTTGACGAAGAAATTGGTTTTAAATTGGTTCCCTGCAATCGTGAGGCCATTTTTATTGAATGTATGAGACTCCACATTCGTAACGATATCAAACCGCTTTAAGACGTCGACCTTCTTAGCTAGGGCTATTGGGCAGTTCTGTTCGTGAACCCATTCATCAGTAAAAACATTGTCGAGTTCATTTGGAGCATAACATTGTGTTATTGAGATGTTTCTCATTTTGGTCCGGAACCTGGCGAACATGATTCGGTCGGAGACCGGATTCCAGGATAAGGAACAGTTTCGGGCGGCTCTGGTTAAAAGGAGCCCCAGACCTGACTCAAAACCACTAACGGTAGCTCTACCGAAGTACAAAATTACAGTTCTACCCGTTGGAGAGATAAATTCTCCGCTGTTCCACTATCTTATCCCACTAAATCCTAAAATGTTTAATTTATACGTCAGAAATTCACTCTCTAATTGAAGAAATCGTGCGTTCTGGTGACCTTCTGATCCATTGTCCAGGAGAGCACGCACATGCCAGAATCCAATCCAAACCAAACTCCAAAAAACAAGCAAAATCAAACATATTTTATCATACCTATTAAACGAAATACACGAAATCATTGTTTAGTTTTTCTTCGAAAGCGATGATTTTTGGTCATTCGTCGATTAACCGGAAAATTCAGATATCCGGAATGGTGCCAGCTCCAATTGTTCCGAATAATGTACGCTCTGCTGTGATATTAATCTATTTGATACTACTTTTCTTACGGAAAAATGAAAATGATGTCCTTTAGTAGAGAATAGTTTCCAAACCATGCTTAAGGAAGCATTTAGTTACACTAAAAACCACTCAAGTTGTTAGGGTAACTCTGTCGATTTATCCTGCTCGGTCCAAACAAAATCTTTTCAGTATGCAAACAGAGGGAAGGAAAAAGTTAGTCTGTGGTTAGCGCTTTGGCGCCCTCCCAGCCGTTGCGCCCGGGGCAACCTGTGGCTGTGTTTTTGGGGAAAAAAGGGTTGCCGCTCAAAAACTCCTTAATTTTTTGAATTTTTGAAATTCTGACTACAGGTTCGCATTCAGTGACCCAGTCCGACCCCCTTCCAGTTTTTTCCAGCAAGATTGGTGGCGTTTATAAAAAAAAGTGTTGCGATTCTGCACTCCCCATTTGGTTTTTTGCCATTTGGACTTAAGATTCGCAATCAGCGGCCCAAAAAACCCTTACCAGCTTTTTCCAACAAAATTGGCTGTTTTTGAGAAAAATAGAGCTGTCGCTCAGAAACTCTTTTATTTTTTAATTATTTATTTAAACCCCATACCAGCTTTTTCCAGCAATATAAGCCATGTTTTTGAAAAAAGGGGTTCCGTTCAGGAAAAGATCTAAATTCAAGTTCAAATTTGCAACCAATCATACACCTAATCTGTATTGACTCATAAGTCTAAAATCACATGCTCAATATCATGAGCCAGCCAACATTACTACTACTTTGCCTTAACCCCTAGCGGGGCATAGCGCGTCAACTACTCCTGCGCGCCATCGTACTCTGTTCTGGGCAATGGGGCGCAACTCCCCAAAAGACTTACCCAGTACCTGACACTCCTTTGCCACAGATCGACGCCATGTGATTCGAGGACCCCCTCTTGGTCGGCCTTGGTTGGAAATGGGGTTCCATTTCATGGCATGCAAAGCAATGCAGTTATCACTCTTCCGCAATGTGTGACCTATCCACTGCCATTTTCGCCTGCGTATCAATTCGTCGATTGGCATCTGACCCGTACGCCGACTTAGCTCTTCATTTGATATTGTTTCGGGCCAGAAAATTCTTAAAATTCGACGAAGACATGAGTTGACGAAAACTTGCAGCTTTCTGGTAACTCCTACGGAAACTTTCCATGTACTGCTCCCATACAAAAGTACTGATAGTACCAGGGAGCGAAACAGGCCCAGCTTGGTCTTGATGCTGAGATAACTGCCCTGCCAGATTTTGGACAGCATGCCGTATGCACGTTTAGCCTGGTTGATACGACGAGCGATGTCCTGCTCCGTACCACCATTTTCGGCAACAATGCTACCCAGGTAGACGAAGTTGTCCACCTTCTCCACAGGCTGCCCATTAATATTGATGGCAATAGGTGTCGGATTTCTTTTTCGCAACGGCGGGCTAAGAACCTTGGTCTTGTTGGTATTAATCTTTAGCCCAACCTTGCTTGCCTCCCTCTCGAGATCTAACGCCATTGCGGACAGATCCATGATTTTGTGGGAGAGTAGGCATATGTCGTCAGCGTAGTCAAGATGTTGTAGATAAGATGTCAAAGTCCATTGAATTCCTCTGTCGAGTCCGGATAGGGCTGCATGCAACACATCGCCGATCACTATGAGGAATAGGATCGGTGAGAGGATGCACCCCTGCCGAACTCCACTGCGAATCTCAAAGTCCCCCGACACCTTACCTTTATGCAGAACGCGACATTTCGCGCCGTCATAGGTTGCCTTAATAATAGCCACAAGCTTCTCAGGGATGCCTCTCCTGCGCAAGGCCGCCCATATAGAATCCCGGTTCACACTATCGAAAGCCTTTTCGAAATCGATGAAAAGCAAGTGAAGCGGAGAATCGTATTCAGCGCATTGCTCGATGATGATTCGCAAGGTGTTAATGTGATCGACACAGGAGAATCCGGATCGAAAGCCAGCCTGCTCTTCATCAATTGTGCTTTCTAAGTGGGCCTTTAGTCTTTCCAGGACGATTTTAGCTATTATCTTGGCAACGGCAGGAAGCACACAAATGCCTCTCCAATTATTACAGTCTGTGAGGCTACCCTTCTTTGGAAGTTTGATGATCAAACCTTCCTTCCACTCAGTGGGAAAGGTCTCTGTATTCCACGCTTTATCAACAAGTGGGTGCAGCAAATCGGCAGTTACGCTTGGGGCTGCTTGATAAAGTTCGGCAGGGATGCCGTCAAGTCCGGCGGCCTTTCCTCGTTTTAGTGCAATAATTGCAGTTACTATTTCCTCTTTAGTCGGGGCAGTGGACCGTATACGCACATTTTGATGGTTAGCTAAATTATCTATATGAGGGGGAACTTCACCAGAGGTTACACGGTTCAAGACCGCGGCGAAGTGTTCTTTCCACCGCCTCATTTGATCTTCTTCCAAGATAAGTAGCTTTCCATCACTATCTTTCACCGGATGTTGGCAGGAGTTACGACCACCTGTAAACTCCTTGATGACACCGTATACGGCGTTTAAGTTGTTACTTGTAGCGGCTTCTTCTGCTGACGCTAAAAGAGAATTGGCATAAACTCTTTTATCGCGTCGCACACTACGCTGAACTTCTCGAGCTTTCTGACGGTAAAGGAGTTCGATGCTGCTTCGATTGTCGTCTGAGGCTGCAGCCAAACGAACTTTCAGCTCCTTTCTTTCAACAATCCGCTGCCATGAAGCGTCGGACATCCAGGGCTTATTCCGGCAATCCGGGTTTGGGCCAAGGATGGTATTTGCGCTATCAATGTACGCATTTTTTATGGCATCCCAGTTTTCGTTTATGTCACTATCTGGGTGACTAGTTATCTCAGCCGCTTTTTGCGCAAGATGGTCATTATATTGTTGTAAGACAGCTGGATTTTTTAGTCGAGCGGTGTTGAATTTGCGGGGCCTGGATCTTTCGTCGCTGGGGCGGCGCACGGCTGCAATACGCAATCGAACATTAGCGATCATAAGATAATGGTCTCTTCCCATCCCAATATCGGCACCCTTCTTGTTTCGCACGTCCAGGAGGCAACTCTTGAATCTTTTACTAATGACAAAATGGTCGATTTGATTTTGTGTTCTGCGCCGATCAACAGAGGACCAACTGATTTTGTGGTGGTCCTTATGCTCAAACATAGTACCACCGATGAAGAGACTGTGAAAGTTGCAGAACTCCACAAATCTTTCACCGTTGTCATTACGATCACCAAGACCGTGTCTCCCCATCACATGTCTGAGCCCATAGTTATCAGCGCCAACTTTCGCATTCAAATCACCCATAACCATTATAATGTCACCTTTAGGTGTTCTGCTCTGAACGGCGTTTAGTTCTTCGTAGAAGGAGTCTTTTGCCAAGACATTGTCTGGTTCAGTAGGGGCATAACATTGTATTATTGAGATGTTCCTCATTTTGGTCCGGAACCTGGCGGTCAAGACCCTGTCAGAGACCGGTTCCCAGGATAAGAGACAGTTTCGAGCGGCTCTGGTTAAAAGGAGCCCCACACCTGACTCACGGCGACTACCGGTAGCTTTACCGGAGTACAACATTACAGTGCTGCCCGTTGGAAAGATGAATTCTCCGCTGTTCCACCATCTTATCTCACTAACTCCTAAGATATTTAATTTGTACCTCAGAAATTCACTCTCTAATTGAAGAAATCGTGCGTTCTGGGGACCTTCTGATCCATTGTCCAGGAGAGTACGCACATTCCAGAATCCAATCTTTGTCATTGTACGATAGCTAAAAGTCGTAACCGTTGAGTCAGTCCTTATCCGAGGCATAGTTGACGTTTCGTTAGCATATAAAGATTTCGGATAGTGCAAGTTGCTGGCATACACATCCTGTCCTTTGATTGTCGGTTTTAACGACAGGCCCTCAAAGGGAAAGGCCGTGGTATTTTTTTCACATCCCACACCACAGGGGTACCTCAACCAAATCATCGCACCGCCATCACTGGCGGCTTGACGTTGGTTGGCAATGGTCAGTGACCACTGCCGTTCCAGGGGGCGCCCACGCGGAGGACTATGGAAGAGGAGTTTTTGCCCCCCCCCCCCCCCCCCCCAATTAAAAGCATACTATCGGGCTGTCGAAACTATCCACCGATAGTCCGGATAGTTATTCGAATAGCTACCGTCGGATGGTCCCGATAGTTATTCGAATAACTATCGATAGTAAAAACTATCGAATAACTTTCCGATAGTTATTCGATAGTGCCCATCACTAATTACACCCGGACCGCGATGCGAGCGCGAGGGGCAACGAGCGGCGACAACCCCGCCCACGTCTCCCAAACTGAGCTACAGTAAGCACAGGCCGCTACTTAGAGCCGCCATACACTAGGCGATCCGTCGTCCGATAGACCGGCCGATGTATTTTATTAAATTGAGATGTCAAAGGATGACATGCATGCATTACTTTCGACGGCTTACTTAACATTTTTAATTGTCAATTGTCATCAGCATCGAAAATTAATTGTTTTGGCATTGGGAATTTTTCACTTTCATGTTGATATGTGGGGCACTGCCATATTGAATTGGGATTTCAATCGCAATTTCACAAGGATATCGTATGTCCTTGGCTGCGTTCATAAAAAAAAAAAATAACTGAGTCGCAGCGCTTAGTCAGCACTTCACAATTGCTGACCAGAACATTGTGATTATTTTCGTGTTTTAGAAACGGCATGCCGTCGGTCTCATTTGTCAAATGCCATGTTAAGTTTAGTGTTTGACAGAAAACACGAAATTTCTCGCTTTAATGAGTCCCAGGTGACACACAAGATATGGGAACAACTTTTTTTCCCACAATAATATTTAACAATTACGTTAAAAACACGACCATCGATACACAACACAACCGAGGTTAGAATCGAAGTTTGACAACTGTCGCAAAACTCAAATATTGCGCTGAGCCAGAAAAGCGAGATAATTTTAGCTAACAAAAAGTTAAAGCGCTTAGTATCAGCATTGAGCTGGCTCAGCGCAACCGTTTCTAGGACAAAATACCATGCAGCACTAATAGCTTCTTAATGCTGACTCAGCGGCGCGTTTTATGAACGCAGCCCTTGCTAACTATATCGAGATCGTTTAACAATTATGTAAAACGTATACGCAACCGAGTAGTTTTCAAGGAGATTTCGTCGAAATCCCATTTTGCGATATTTCGAGCCAATTGTAAGGCTGCGCGCACGTTGGCACACGTTCGCGTGTCGCGTTCACGTGTTTTATGTCAAACGGTTTGAGTCTGTGGTTTCCAACCAACGAGACGAATCTGTCAATATGACAAATGCTCAGCTATTGTCGTATCAACAAATTGAGCTCATTATTGTGCTTTAAAATGGATAATTGGGTAAGCGTTGAGTGGCAAAACAAACGAATGTAGAGTAGTAGGATGTACATTTAACACACATTTCATAATAAATTATTGATTGTAACAAACAATAATGAACTTAATTTGGTGATACGACAACAGCCGCGCATTTGTCAATTTGACAGATTCGCATCTTTGATTGTAAACCATAGACTCAAACCGTTTGACATAAAACACGTGAACGCGACACGCGAACGCGTCCCAACATGCGCGCAGCCTTAAATGTAGTATAAAAGCACAGAGATATGTAGAAGGAGATGAAATCACCATTTACTGTACACTAAATTCTGGACGTAATTCCACTATATACAATCTAGTAAAAAATACACCCGCGCAGTCCTTACAGAAGCACATGAAATGCCATCCCCATCAAACCTCTCCTTTGTGAACAATGTGTGCGTTCAGAAGGAACTGAGCAACTTCCGCTCAGCGAACATGCTCAGAACGAGCGGGTTCAGAAGTGACTGAGCAACTTCTGCTCGGGTGAGCATGATCAAATTTCACCGAGCAAGAAATATTTCTGCTCACTGATCAGTGCTCAGTGCTCAGGTTCTTCTTCTTCTTTTTCAACCTCACGTTCATGTTGCGAGTTTCCGAGTTTTGACAGTTATCAAATTGGTTGTTGTGTTTTCGCCGTTTTCGGCTTCTGGTTCTTTGGTTTTCGGGTGGTTTTGAATTTGTTTTCTCGTTGTTCGTGATTTTTGTAATGGACAGCGTGGGATTCGTGTATTTTGCACTTTTCGGCACTTGACGTCTAAAATTGTCATCGTCAGCTTTCAGCTGGTCGATTTGTCAGCTGGTGAAGTAGCGTTCAGCAGGTGCAGACTCCAAACCGAGCGGCTCCGGAGCTGCTCGCGAGCAGTTGCGGAGCTGCTCGCGAGCGGTTTCTGCTCTTTTGCCACCTTCTGAACGCACTCATCAACATTCCATTTTGCCACTGCCATCCTTACTCTCAGGCCGGAGTGTCAGCTGATTGTCAAAGCACTAACGACATGACAAGCAGTCAACGAGGTGTGAACGCGTGCGGTCGCCCGGTGAAATATGGCGATAATTGTGTGTAAAAGTGAGTTTAGTGCCGGAATTTTAAGTGTAACTAAAAGAAGTGGCTATCAGTGCCGTGTGAAAGTGAAAAAAAACGTGAAGTGCCGGGAAATATCGAGTAAAATGGTGTATTGAAAAGTTCGAGGTTAGGAAAGTGCGACACGAGAAATTTCACATTTCTCGTTTATTTTCCGGCAATTCGGGAAGTGTGAATGGTACAGCACTACTCTGGGACGAATCCTCGGGCCGGTGAGTTTAGCGGAAACTCCCGGAAGTGCCCCAAAAAGTGAATTTAAAGTGGTTGTCAAATGACAACATTACAGGTGATTTCCGGCCTTTTCATCGGAATTCATAGGGTAAGTATGCGTTTTTTGTTGTGGTAGAATTTAAGTGGATTGATGCGCCCCAAAGTGTGGATTTTGACCACGATGTTGACGAACCGGACGAAAGTTTCACCGCTAGGCATCTAGTCCTGTCAGCTGCAGTGAAACTTTCGTCTGGCTCGTCAACAACGCGTTTAAAACCCGTATTTTGGAGCGCATCAATTCACTAAAATTTTTGCACAACAAAAAACGTATAATTACCCTATGAATTCCGATGAAAAGGCCGGAAATCACCTGTAATGTTGTCATTTGACAACCACTTTGAATTCACTTTTTGGAGCACTTCCGGGAGTTTCCGCTGAACTCACCGCCCAAGGATTCGTCCCAGAGTAGTGCTGCACCATTCACACTAGCCAAATTACCGGGAAATTAACGAAAAATGCGAAATTTTTCGTGTCGCACTTTCATAACCACACTCATGTCTCGCGCACTTTCGAGCAGTTCATTTTGTTCGGAAGTTCGCGGCACCTTGCGTTTTTTTCACTTCCAAATATCAGTGACAAGCACTACTTTCAATTGCACTTAAAATCGCGACACTAAAATCACTTTTACGCACGAAAATCACCAGATTTCAAGAGGTCGACTGCACGCGTTTTTCACTTTGTTTACATATGGTTCACTGCTTGTCATGACGTCATTACTTTGACACTCCGGCCTGAGGATAAAGATGGCGGTGATTTTGCCTATCTGCCGCGGAGCACCAGCCTGAGACGTCAAATTCCCATCCCCCTTCCTACTTCCACACTTGCGCCAAATTACTTCATTTCTCTCGCTCTTTTTCGTTTCCTTCCAATTCTCTCTCCTGTGTAAAAAAGCTACTAGAAACGAATTCTTGCAAACGGCATTCGAAGAAAAACAGCCGTTAGAACAATGGACAGTGACATCTGTTGAGAGTTTTCCCGTTTCTCATTCGTACAACCACTCATAAGGAATTCCGGCTCGTCAACATCGTGTAAATAACGAGAATCAAGAACTTGATAACACGTCATTTTGACAGATAAACATCGTGGTTTTTTCTGTTGTGATATTTTTTCCCTGATTGAACTTCCTAATCAATTCGTTTTCTATTAAAATTTACAAGCTATTCGGCATGTCATCGTGGAAGAAAGCTTCCAAGACCAATCAACACACACATCGTGAGCGTCATCAGCCCGAATCCCGCAAACATTTGGGTCTGCTCGAAAAGAAAAAGGACTACCAACAACGTGCCAAAAATGTTCACAACAAGGAGAAGACTCTGAAAATCTTGCGGAAGAAAGCCCTCGACCGGAATCCCGACGAATTCTACCATCACATGATTCGTTCTAAAGTGCAGGATGACGAACATCGCGAATTCGATAAACGTGAGGAGCACAGCGCGGGACAGCTCGCGCTCATGCAAACACAGGACATCAAATACGTACGCATGAAGCGAACCATCGAATCCAAAAAGATTGAACGTCTCCAGTCGCAACTCCACATGATTGATGTAGCCGATCAAGTGGCCAACAAACACATCTTTTTCGTTGACGACGAGGACGAAGCGAAAAACTTTGATCTGGCCAAGCGGCTGGATACGCATCCGAGTCTGGTGGCTCGTAAGTCCAACAGACCACGAATGAAGGACTTGGCCAAATTAAATATTCCCGATGTAGATGAGCAGGTAAATTGTGTCTTCCGAATGAGTCGAAGGGTTTTTTTTTTTAATAGTTCTTGGTTTGTTGCAGGAGTTACGTGAAAGTGAGAAGAAGCGCGAAGCAGCCTATAAAGAACTTCAAACGCGCATCGAACGGGAGAAGGAGTTAAGCATAACAGAGCAAAAAATGGAGTTGAAACGACTGTTACGGCAAAAGCGGGCCTTGAAGCCGAGAAAGTTGAAAGCGGGAACAGATAAGTCGGCGCCCGTCTACAAGTTCCAGTACGAAAGAAAACGATGATTAGTTTAATTCACCATTTTGTTTACAATTGTTCTTGCTCTAATAAAGGAATATTATATTTTATCCTGGAAAGGTTTACAATTAATTGATTGCTTGCTTTCAAGAGTGGTTTTATGGTCTCGCTGTTCCTTTCTGTTTAGTAGAACCTTTGAAGAGAGAGTTAGAAGGAAATGAAAAAGAGCGAGAGAAACGAAGTAATTCGGCTGAAGTGAGGAAGTAGGGAGGGGGATGGAAATTTGACATCTCGCGTACTTCTATATGGACCGGACGGGTGTTCCGCGGCAGAGAGACAGACTGGAATGTTGTTGTTCCAACAGGAAAAGTAGGAGAGGGGATGACATCTTGCGTGCTTCCTGTGCTTTTATATAGACTGCGCGGGTGTTGCGCAGTGGAGGTCGTGTGTTTCTCTGTTTACTTTTTACGACTGGAATTGCTTCAAGTAGTTTAATGTTGAGTATATGCGGATCGCTCCTCCATATTTATTCTCTATGAGTAGAACTAGCAAGAGGCAGCGATAACAAAAGCAGTGTGGAGGAGGGACGCGTTAAATGGAGATTTGAACCGGAAGAATGAAAAGGAGACTGGAAGTTGATATTTACAGAAGAGAGAGGAGGGTTGGTTGGTTCTGTTGAAGATGGTTTTTTTTGCTTGCAACCATTTACCTACCAATCTCCTCCCTCCCTTCTTCATCCAACGCTCGAGCGAACGAATTCGAATCAATACCATAGACGCAAACCAGCTGCAGCAGTTGGGCATTATGACATTTCAAAATCGTGCAACATGGCAATGCTGTTAAGACATTACAGACAGCTGTTCTCAACACGTGCAGTTTGTTTTGACATTCGTCTCTATTGGGTTACCGCTCAGCTCGTCCATTCTGGTTCAGACTCTTGCATCGAGCAGACGCGTCCGCGATAGTGCAAGGTGCTAATAGTGAATTAGTGGTAATTGTGTTACGGTACAAACTAGTTTCTTTGTTCCTGCGCCTTTTCATGGCGTAGCTGTAGATCAACTTTGTCATCATATACGAAGGAAAGAAGAGTGAGTAAGTGCATGGTCTTTCCGCTGTCTTGCTTGGGCTATGCCGCTCGCGGCCTGTGAGCGCACACAACCTTAAAAAAAAAAAAAAAAAAAAAAAAAATCCTTTTCCCTGTGTAAAAAGTGGCAAATTCTTTACACCTGGGTGAAAACTCGCTTTTGCCGGGTTTATAAAAAAAAAAAAAAAAACCGAAACTCCCCGTCCGCCACCCTATGGCGGGAGGGGAAAAAAACGACCCCCCCGATTTGGGGAAAACCCCCAAATCGGTTAAAAAGAGAGCCAGAGAGCCCTCAAATCCCATATTAATTAAAGAATCTATCAACTATGTAAAAAAAAATACAAAAAATAATGATTCGCCAACTCCGAACACCGAATCTCCAATTCCTAACGGAACCAACGGTGCCCCCGGTAACGCGAAACAATACCTCTATAACATCGACTTAACAGGCGGCGAATTTACCGTTCTTATACAAAATCAAGATTCCGGAAGAATTGATGATTTTCAAGTGAATAAATTGCTCAGGCAATGTAAAATTAACGGAATTATCAATATAACAACAGTAAATTCGAAAACCATTAAAATATCAGTAAACAACCCGGTAGACGCTAACAATTTAGTGGGAAACACCACAATCAAAGCCAATGGCTATAAAGTATTCATCCCACAGAACTGTGTGTCAACATATGGCGTAATCAAACATGTATCTCTCGAATTGTCTGATAAGGAGTTAAGTGAGGACATCTCAGCTGAATACAAAGTCCTCAGCATACATCGTTTTAACAGAAAAACTAATGAAGGCAATTTCTTACCTACGAAAACAGTGAGAGTAGAATTCGAGGGTAAACATCTACCGTCACTCGTACATTTCGACTACGTTCAACGGAAGGTACATTATTACACCCCCAAATTAAAACTTTGTTATAACTGTGGCAGGCTGGGGCATGTGGGCAAATTCTGCAAGGGCTCGCGCAGATGTCTAAAGTGTGGCGCGGCCTTTGACCAATGTCAAGACCCATGCGAAAACCCCCACTGCATTCTTTGTCAAGATACGGATCATGATGTCTTCTTCAAAGACTGTCCAAAAAAAATAGAGGAAACCGAAGTACTCCGCATAATGGGGATCACAAACAAATCCAGGAACGAAATAGTAAAAAGCAGGTCAAACAACTACTACAGTATTCTAGACTCTGACCACTACAACAACAATTTCCCCCCATGTCCCCCAGTCACAAACCACAATCATAATAACAATAGCCAACCCCAAAATAATACAAAAAACAGAACCGAAGATTTAAACAAATTCCTAACTCGAAAACGCACATATGCCAAGGCATCTAAACCGTGCACACCCCCACTCAACCCCCAAACCAGAAAACAATCAGCGTCGAGCCCTCAACCTAAAAGACTGGCCTTCGCATACCCACACGGTAACCACCCCATCACCTTTAGCAAATCAGATGATGAACCACAAACCCCAAATACAAGCACACAAGGCAATTCCTCAAATAATATCTCGGTAAATCCAAAATACTACAACAAAAATCACAATGTTGTGATAAACGAGTATGAATCAATTACTCAAATAATGCTCGAATTCATTCAGTCCTTTTGCGACACAACAAACCCCAATATAAACCCCAAATTTAACCACATAAGACAGACAATCAACAGCATCAGAAATAAATCAGATGTAATATATATCAACAATATACCCAACAAAGATCCATGAAGTGTCTCCAAATTAACATTCAAGGTCTAAGAAAAAACAAAACAACATTAGAAACCCTGTGCGAAGAAAGAAACATTGAAATAGCACTCTTACAAGAAGTAAAGTTAAACGAAGAAAACAACCCTCATTTCACCAATTATGTAGCCTACTATGGCAAAAGAGACGACGGCCACGGCGGAGTAGCCACACTCATAGGCAAAAAGATCAGAAGCAAACCCATTACCATCAACAGCCAAATAAATCATGTTGCTGTAGCGACGACTAACCTTCCCAATAACTTCATGATTATAAACATTTATATCCCCCCCGGGGACAATGACCTGTTTAGAAATCACATCGACTCCATATTTGCATTCATCCGTAACTCAGAGGGAACAAACATTATCCTTGCCGGGGATTTTAATGCTCATAATGAAAATTGGGGCAGTAACAAAACAAACCAAAGAGGCAGAATCCTCGAAAAACTAACGCTAAATAGTGGACTCCACATATGCAATAATGGAGCTCCCACCTTTTCAACAATTAGCAACCGACCTTCAGTTCTTGACCTCTCATTCACCAACAGACCAGACCTCATAAATGGCTGGCACACCATGAATATTAAAATTTTCGGCTCTTATCACATTCCAATCCAATTTAGCATCATCTCCACCACCGAAAATTGGAACAAACGTAAGAGAATAATTAACAACACAGAATTGAGAAATAATATTGAGACACTCTCCTTTGACCCCAATATTAACAGCTTTAATAAAAACATAAGTCGTTCCATTAAAAAAGCCACATACTGCTCAAATGAAAAATCCCTGATTCCAAAAAAATGGTGGAACAAAGAACTCAAAACTCTCTTCACCAACTTCAAACAGAAATCAGCCAAATTCAAACTGAACAAAAACTCAGCCAACCTCCTCGAACTGTTTGAAGCCAGAGAAGCCTGGAAATCAGAAGTCAAAAAAGCCAAAAGAAGGACCTGGAACGAAACCATCAACCGGATTAACAGATCGAAAGATCCGAATGAAATGCACAAACTATTTAACAACGTTAAAAATACACTCATCAATAGGGTGGACTATGGTTCATGGGATACTGGAAAAAAAATTCAATTCCTCAATCACTGCAGCTCAGAAATAATCCCACGACCCATTACCCACAATCCCCAACAAATCGATACCGTACACCACACCTTCCCAATCGCTCCCACGGCGGCCGGCGCTACGTATCGGAGTGACCCGTCTACCAGCAGCGGCCAAGGGCCGACAAACCCCTTCAACGCCAGCATGCGTGGCTACGACAACTCCTTCTCAATGGAAGAATTTGAAGCAGCCCTTAGAAGGAAAAAAACCTCTACAGCACCGGGTGTCGACGGTATATCGTATAATCACATTAAATGGATGAGCAGTGAAAACAAAACCTGTCTCCTAAACATCATCAATGACCTATGGACCAACCTCAAATTCCCAGAAGACTGGAGAAAAACCAAAATCATCCCCATCCCTAAACCCAACAAGGATCACAGTCTGGTTGAAAATTTTCGTCCGATTTCCCTCCTCAGCGTACCTCTCAAAATCACAAATAAAATGGTACTAAATCGACTGAACGACTTCCTAAAAGACAATAACACACTAAACGACAAATCATACGCCTACCGCAATAAAAAATCCACCTCCCATTGCATCAATGACCTAATCAACCTAATTAAAATGAATAAATCTCATAATCTTGTAACAGTATGTGCTACAATCGACCTAAAAGCCGCATACGACCATGTTGACACTGCAACCCTCATCAATTGTATGAGGAACAAGTCAATCCCCCCTCAAATCACCCAATGGGTCGAACTCTTCCTCAAAGACCGAAAACTCTTACTAGCTGAAGTTGAAACCAACGTGTATAATGGACTCCCCCAAGGTAGCTGCCTCAGCCCAACCCTCTTTAACATCCTAACAAACGACCTACACAACCTATCTGATGACACTCACATGATCTTTCAATTCGCTGACGACTTTCTCATTACTAGCACGGGGAAAACCCTCCAAGAAGCTTCGATAAATCTCGAAACCATTTGCAACAAACTAATAAGCCTCCTACACAACATTAACCTAAAAATCAATGCCTTAAAATCCCAATTTTTCATCTTCTCCCGGGCCAACATCAAAACGCATTCGATCAAAATTGGAGACGCCACAATCCAAAACAGCAAAGAACTTAAATACCTAGGCTTCAAATTTACATGGAACCTATCAGTCAACGCCCACTACGCTGACGTCATCAAAAAGAACATTCTTAACCACCTGACCTTTAACATAATCAACAAGCACACTGCGGGCCTACACCCCTCAAAAGCATTAACACTGTTCAGATCTCACATCCGACCAAAGATCGAATACGCCAGGACAACAACAGCCAACATGAACAATACTGCTCTCAAGAAAGTCACATCCTATATTAATAAAAGCCTACGAAAATGTCTAGGAGTAACACCATCAACTCCCATTCACAATATCTACGCGCTAGCCCACGAGCTTCCACCAGACCTCAGAAGCCTATGGCTCACAGCCATAGAAATGGCCAAAAGAATAGGTAATGAGCAGAACTTCGCCGAGAGATGGGTAAATGACTCTGAATTACACAACTTAGACACCAGCTACTCTAAAACCTGGAACATCTTCGGGCACATCCTAAAACAGATCCCCATCTTACCAATTGACCATGCGTCCCAAAAAATAGTTGTCCATGCAAAAAACGATCAATACAAAATTACCAAAGATACAGACCTTTCCAGCTCCAATTTTGCAAGCCTTTTTAAAGTAAGTGCAGACAACACTGAAACAACTTATTACACCGACGCATCCAAAGATAACAATAGTGTCGGAGCCGCATTCATGAACACCAAAAATAACAAAATTGGAAAATTTAAGCTTCCAGCAGACACATCAATAGTAACTGCTGAGCTCACAGCAATTCTCAAAGCCGTAGAAAATGCCATTGACGAAAGTCAAATAAACATCTCAATCTTCACTGACAGCAATGTAGCATGCCAGATAATCACGGATGGCCTCAATCCATCCGTAATAGCACATGAGATTCGCAGAACAATCAATCACTCCCAATTAAAAAGAGTCCTAATTGTCTGGGTCCCAGCACACTGTGGAATAACAGGGAATGAAAGAGCAGACATATGCGCCAACGAAGCTAGAATCGACGGAACAGCCTTCACACCACCTATGTCTTTTGAAAAAGCAAAATTGCTTATCAAACAAAAAATCTACTCCCTCTGGAATAACTCATATGAACAAAAGTGCAACACTTCGGGACGAAACCTCTACAAAGTAATAAACACTATCAACAAGTCCAACTGGTTCTCTGCAAAAAAGCACAAACACGACAAACCAAAAATCATCAAAATGGTCAATCGCATACTAACAAACCATTCCTATAACAAAGTATTCTTTAAACTAATCAACAAAATAACATCTGACCTATGCCCACAATGTAGAGTCCCAGAGGACATCCAACATGTGGTTATGGCATGTCCTAAAAACTTCAGCATAAGATGTCATCTCCAAATACCCTCCATCATTCACCCAGATCCAAACACTCCACGGCTGACCGACTTCCTAAAAAACTCCCCGACAGAATTATGGATAGAACTTGCCACATTTCTAGAACAAAAAAACATAATGATATGATCAACCATCCCAAGAACAACAACTCACATAGCCCAGGCAAAACAGAATAAAGGCCACTACGACACACTCTTCTAAACAGAGTCTTCCAAAACCATCACACTAAAACATCAACACTAAGCATAAAAAAAAAAAAAAAAAAAAATAACACTAATCATCAAACTTTTCAACTTCCTTTCGCTTCGCTAAAAAGGAATCTGAATCAGAATCAACCCCCCCCCCCTCTCACATATACTAACCTCAACCCCACCCCAAACTTACTAACACCCCACCCATATCAAAAAAAAAAAAAAACTATTATAACCATAAAAAAAAAAAAAAAAAAAAAAAAAATATAATCATAAATAAAAAAAAAAAAAAAAAAAAAAAATAATATAAAAAACAATAATTAAAAAAAAAAAAATAAAAAAAAAAAAAATAAAAAAAAAAAAAAAAAATATATATATATATACATATACATATAATCTCTATCTGCACTCATGTTATATCAACCGTCATTTATTCACATTACTATCAGCATTTAATTTAGTATTACCCACTCAAGTTATTACTACTCATTTAACGTATTTGTTAACCTTTTTCATGTACAATTTTTCAATGTAATTCTTCACTGTTTCTCTCTTTATTTCTCCATAATGCCTGTTTGCTCATACACCATCAATGTACGCACTTATCCAATTTCATTGTTACCAACTGATAAAAAACATACACCACATTAACCCTCAAACCTTACACAAAAAAAAAAAAAAAAATACTTTATAGGAAAAAAAAAAAAAACAATCGCAAAAACTTAAAAAATAATCATCTACATAAACATCACATAACACTGCAATATCATCAGACAATCACGGTCCATGACCTTCAACACAAACGCTGGCTGTACATCCAACTTATGGATTAGCCAACCCCGAATACGACATCTGCCTCACCTGTGCGGTTCTGTTTTTCTTACAGAGGTATAGCAGGAACAACGCAGAACGTATTCAAAGGAGAACCAAAAAAAAAAGCTCAGCTCGTCAATACATCAAGTTGTTTTAGTTTCGTTGTTAAGCTAAAAATCGCTGAAAACCATCCAAAATGGTGAAGAAAAAGATTGATAATAGAATTCGTGTAATGATAGAGAATGGCGTGAAACTTGGTCATCGGACCATGTTCATTATAATTGGCGATAAAGCTCGTGATCAGGTACGTGTGTCAGAGATTTTGTTGATTTCGGACTTAATTGATAGTAATCACATTCCCGTCGTTTTCAGGTGCCCATTCTTTACGATATCTTAACGAAGTCAACTGTGAAAGCAAGGCCAACCGTTTTGTGGTGTTATAAGACAAAGGATGAAGCTATATCAAAGTATGTATTAGAAGTAGTGATAGGGTATTCTATGCCTTACATCTGCACTAGTTCACCTCGAAATTAGTGCATAATTTGACTCCTAAATGGCGATATAATCCCCATGTCACCCATACCCTTTCTCCCAACGAAATCCCAGTCGTCTAGACAGTCTCGCTCCGTCGACACGTTCTGCGTTCATTACTCTCTTTGGCATGCGATCATCGTCCATTCGTTGTACATGCCCTGCCCATTGAAGTCATTGTAGTTTAAGGATTTTCGAGACTTCCAGCTTATCGTACAGTTCATACAACTCATGGTTGTACCGGATGCGCCATCCATTTCGATCGCAAACAGCCCCGAGAATTCGCCGCAGAACCTTACGTTCAAATGTG